>OU015532.1:31004338-31604338 GCA_907165065.1 Caprimulgus europaeus | reverse complement strand
TATTCTTAGTGTTGTATATCTACGTTACATAATATCATACTATAAATTCAGAGTTTGTTTGGGTTGATAAAATGTTTTCCTCTTCCTAAGTACACTTAATTATTGCTGTTTTTTTCTCAACCATGGAAGTGCCTACTTGGGTTTTGTGTCTTGAAAATAAAATGAAAACTAAAAGTGAAAAACTGCAGGGCACTATTAAAAATAAATGCTGTGAAAATGTGAAATATTGATTAAAGATCAAATAGTAGGCAAATTAATTACCCATGAGCTGTGCAATCATTTCTAAACATCCATTATAAAAAAGGAAAGAAGTTTCTAAACTTACTTTTAATTTATTTAACTTCCAAAACTTAAATAATCACAAACAATAAAGAGGAAAGAGATTTTAACATTTCAAACAAAAGTTTTCCACTTCTCACATTAGACTTATTCTAAAGAAAAAAATTCTAATCAATTCTGATAAATTTTGCTGTCTCAAAATTAGAAGACAATCAAATTTATTTAGTAAAAAGGTGACTGCAGATGTAAAAGGGATATGAATGATATTTAAGGAATACATAAAAGCATTGGTTTCAACACTGAAACTGCCAACTGAAACAGTATTATCATTCAATAAACAGATGTTATCATAAAGGGAAAATTATTGGACTAAAAAGCAGTATAGACAAGAATATCCTAAAACTCCTAGAAAAAAATACTTAACAGAGACTCAGAGGGAAAAAATCTATTTTTTTTTTTTCATCCTTATGTTTCTGAGCAGATAAGAACACATTTCAAAGTGGGAAACCACTCTAAACCTATTTTGATAAATGTAAACTCCATGCTTATGTGATGAGAAATTGTTCATTCACTGTGCATTAAAAGTCTAACTGTTCCTTAGTAATTCTAATTGTTAGTAAGAATCTCGTTTGCTACTTGCTTTATATAGATTTTGTCTTTTCATGGTATACAGATAAAGTAAGTCAAGCCATTGATTGTTCCTGTACAGCACTGTAAGAAGTGAAATATTTTTAAAACCCATTCCTGAATTTTAAATAGTACTGATTTTTGATGCAATTTAGATTACACTTTTACTTCCCTGAGGAATATCAAAACTTTGGAGAGATCTGCAATCTTTCTAATCAGAGATGATTTAAAACAGTTTTAAAGCAAAAGCTCAGTAAGATCTTGCAACTATGAAGCCACTATTTGGCACAAAATAAAGAACTCTAACATGATCTACTCCTTTCAGTCCATAACTGGAGAATATACTATCAAGTTTTCCTTTGCCAACCTTTTCCTTTAGCCAAATATCATGTATTTTTATGTTGATATTTTTCGGGAATAGTGTCTCCAGTTTGGTCAATGAATTACTTTGCCCAAACTACTCTGTATCAATTAAAGAATGAGTAGACTCTGCAATATATCCCCTGCCTTATATTACACTGAGGCCAAAAGAAATTACTGCTATTATTAGTAGCAGAGCTAATTTCTATTTTAATCTGTAATATTTGCCATTTTTTTAGTTCAGTTAAGATTTATTGTTCATCTACATTAGTAGTTATCAGTACCATTTATCACCAGTTACTCACTAAAAGAGATTAATTCTTACCATCCAAGAAAATTCCTAGTCTGAAATGACATAGTGTTTCACAACCATTGAATGCCAAGATGAGCAAGGCTAGTGAACAACAGAGAATGAAAATGCTGATAAAACTTCACTCCAAGTAGAAATCCCTTAGAATTCTTAGTGTTGAAGTTATATAGATTTATGACAAATTATCCTGAATGAGTTATTGACATGGATGTACTGGAATATTTCCAGTAGTCAACAGTGTTTCCTCCCTAGCAATTTCCCACAATTCTATAAAAGGTAACATCACATCAGGTTGCAGGAAAAATGATTGCTAACAATTAATCAGAATATAATAGTATTTAAGAGATTTAGCTATGCACATGTATCAACAAGAGAAAAGTTAACTCTGTGTTGATCATCCATGCTATCTTCTGATAAGCAATAGGTATTTGCTACTGAAATAGTGAATCTGAGCCTGTATATAAGGTCCAGTGGCTGAATTTTCCTCCCTTTTAAAAAATGAACACTCCATGAGTCAAATCAATTAAAGTATCTCTTGAATGTTTTATATTGTTCTTTCATCAAAACAGTACTTCCAGAGCATCACAGAGGGATTTTTGGTTAGCTGAAAGAGATATATTATTGCAAATAATCTTGTTCAAATTCTAGCCCTGCTGAAATCAGTGAGAGTTGTCCCAATAGTTCCAATGTGTTTATAATTTGATCATAGCCAGACTTCAGAAAAATGCAAATTAGAACAGTAAAGTTATAAAAACAGACTTCATAAAAGAAATGGTAAGTCACCCTTAACTACCTGTAATGCACTGAACGTGATACTATAATGATGGCATTTTGCTATCTGTTCTGCAATGTGACTATCACGGAGAAGGAGAAAGCTAATCAGTGTGCTTACTAACAGAGACAATGGACTTCAACAATTTTTTATTTTCCCTTGTGTCATACCATTCCTAATCCTGCATTTTTTTAGCCAGTACCACGTTTTTAATTGCAAAGTGAAATAGATAGTGCTTTAATTTTAAATTAGGGCTTTATACATTTAAAAGGTGGTACAGGTATTTTTCAAGGCAATTCCTGGGTATATTAGCTATTTTCTGTAGGCGAAGAAAAAGGCCAAACTCAAATTCACTTCTAATGAGCCATGTGCTAATGTCAGGGTCTCTGCTGTCCACTCAAATGCCATAGAACACATCTGACTTTATAATGAGCCAAACAGTTGTCGCTTCATAATCTCAAGTTAGCCTTCTGTTAGGTAGTCGTTTCCAAATTTTCCAACACTGTGGTGGAAGTCCATGGCTAAAATCCAGTTGAAGATGTACTTTTTCTAAAAACTTTCACAGTTTTAACAAAATTATTGGCAAGCAGTTGCCTTCACATCCTTTGCTGTGAAAATGTTTGACCTTACAGAGTCCAAATGGCTTATTGCCCAGTTTTGATCTACTTTGTACACTAATGGGGAAGAGATCAAAACCAGATGACAGACATCAAGGCAAACGGCCAGTGGCAGAATGGTTGGCCTGTAGGCAGAGAACTGAAATAAACCTGCCAAGTATTATTTATCTCAAGAGAAAACTACCTCAAACTGACCACTTTTATGATTAACTCCTAAATGGTTACTGAGAGCCACCAACAAAATTTATTTTTAAATTTGACAGCTTGTACCTTTTTTCCTCTTCTAAAATGGATTTCTTGCATTGGTTTTAGAAAGAAACTTAGAACAACCACAGTTTGATAGCTACACATAAAGGTAGATATATCTTAAGAAAATACAAATTTGGCTGTATGAAGGACATGGTAATAAAAAACCCCAAACTTTCCCATATTTTTCTAAGGGCAAGGACAACGTTAAAAAATTTCAGTTTCATGACACTTTAATCAAGTATATTGGTAGTGTATCTGCTGGTTTATTCTCTCTAATATAACCTCAGGTAAAGGATTTAACTGTAGACATAGCAAAAGGAAAAGTATTAAAACCCAAATTTAATAAAGTTTATTTTCTTAATGAAAATAAATTAAATTAGACTGATTGTGCTCTATGATTGTTTATCACTTGTACTGGCAAACAAATTTTATACTCAGAATAACAAGTAAGAGAAGTGTTATACAAAATTAATAGCTTAGTAAACAATCATTATTGTCATAATTAAAACTCTCATTTTAGTCTCCACAAATTACACTTTTTCTTTAAGTATGACAGCTTGTATTTCTTAACTCTTCAATATCCTTGCACTTGTTCACATTTAGATGCTGAAGACTAGAGCACAGCAGACTGAAATAACAGAAACCTCAACAAACCATTACTGTACTATTGCTCTCTTATTAACAGAATCAAGGAGTAAAACATAGCACACAAAACACAACTCCAGTACACTGACCCCCAAAAAAGATTAATCAGCCATTTAGGTTAGATTAAGCCAAATGTTCTAAATACTTTTCCCATCTTTTTACCCATGATTAGATATACAAATCTACAATAAGGTATTAATTAATCATAATGCATTACCACAGGCAAATCTGTAGCTGGCAATCATCAAAATCCTTAGGTCATTTAGGGATCGTGCAGGGTAAAGAGCAAGTGTTTCACATGGATCCAGAGATCACAGACCCTACCCCAGAGCTGAAGATCCATGAGATCTCCAGACTACATTCTGCTGATTCGTTGGTTGGTTAGTTTGTTTGTTTGCTTTCCCTAAATCTTTAAAAAGACTACTTTATGGAAAAAAAAAAAAAAAAATCCAGTTCATTGTTCTTATTTGGAAAAGAAACAAATTTGAAAAGTATGACATTTTTCTTGAGAGGAAAGTCTAATTAATTTTTTCAATTTATTTTTTTTTCTTTTTAATAAATTATATTTCCAGTAATACCCCTGTCACTGCATAGGCCTTAATAGTGTGTCACAGATGAGAGTACTTCAATGACCAGAATTCAGTCCCAACGTATTCAAGTCCTATAGAAGAAGATTGTTGCATTGAGCAATACTATGGCTGATTAATGAAAATATAACTTTCATTTACTTGTTACAGTATGGTAGATTAAACTTTTAAAATACTAAAACCTGATATGGTTAATCGGTGTTGGCTTGGGATTTTTTGTTTCTTTATTGTAAACATTACACCACTTTTGAATGAGACTTTCTCCTGTTCATTTGAGCCTCCAAGTGTCACCATTTCCCCTTAAACTTAGTGCTTTTTTCCACATTTTTTGTTTCAGTGTCTTACATCAGGTTTCTGAATAAACAATTTTGCTGGAACATCTCACTATTGCATTAACCAGAATACCAAAAAGAACCAAAATTTTAAAACCCAAATCTTTTGAAAAATGTACTATACTCCCTCTCCTCTCAATAGAACATTAAAAAATATTCATTCTTCTATTTAATCCAAATTTAAGGAACGGAAAAAATTGTGGGTATCTTACTGGGTATCTTCATAATACCTTTCACCCAGATGCTTCTAGCATTTTTACATTTCCTTAAACACTCATTTTGAGTTTTGTGGTCTTTGATATTTTCCTGCTGTTGAAAGGTGTGATTTTTCCTCCAATCTTTTGTTTGAAGTGTAAGCATAATTTGAAGATATGCATTCCTCCCTCCTCAGTCATTAAAAGTTGTCTGAATTATATGATACATTAAACTGAAGGGAAATGCCAAAGTGTCAGAAACTATTATAGACTTTTTTATGGACAAACTGGATTCTGTAAGGAAGATACTCATTCCATCAACTCAGTTAGTACAGTCCTGGGTCCTTGAAATTTCTCCTGGACAGAAAAAAGAATGTTTATGTTCACATTTCATTTTTAATTAGTGAATAATTGTCACTGACATGTGGATTTACTTTGATTCCAGGCTCAGGTAAGAGAAAATCAAAAAGGAACAGTTATAAGAATGTACTTCCCAGTGACTAGGCATATTCCTCAGTCTGTATACCCAGAATAATGCACTAACAATTCCTAGTATTTTGCACCTGCTGACAAGGAATTTTTTAAGCACTACGTGAATCAGTAAAAGCAATATATAAAGTCTGAATAGTTTAAAAAAATACTATAAAATTTTGCATAATGTTGTTCAAGAAATGTTCCTGAACATATTTTCTTCAACTATTAGTAATCTAGTTTATGTTTTTCTTACCATCTCTTCTATGTCTCCTCATTTCTAAGCAGCAGCATATTATAGTAGAGCATCATTATTATAGATGAGACTTTTCTAATACAGAACAAAAAATACCATATAAAAATTAATGCTATTCAAATAAATGTTTTCATGCAATTTCCTAGAAAATCTTTCTACTGAAAAAGGAAAACAATATGATTTCTTGTTTGTTCTCATCAGCAGGGGAGATATCAAATTTCTGTATAGCTGTAGACTCGCTATGAAAAGAATAGACATTTATAAAAAGAACAGGAAAGTAGATGATATTAAGCATGTTGTACAAACTTGGATTTGTTTGACCATAACAAAACAAGTAAACTCAGAAAGATGGCTCAAGGCTTGCCAGAGATGAAAGCAAAGGTGCATTCTGCTTCCCTTAGAATGGAGGTACAGTCCCTACTTTGAGCAGGGTAAGAATAAATATGAAAAAGAGTTGCACAAGACAGAGAATTCTGAAGACTTAGTTTCCTATGTTATTCCCATTGGATGAAATAAAGGAGAGGAACACATAAATCTTCAAGTAGGAATGGAGCCAATAAGCACTGCTGCTGGAAAAGGTTGTTTAAGAAAGAGATCTTGCTCCACTTTTATCAATCTGTCTTTGCAGAACCCTACCACAAGGTTTATTTTTCACCATCTCTAGTAGTTTGATGGTATCTGTGACTTTTTTTTTTTTTTTTGTCTATATCTACATCCCTCCTTGCTCAGTTCCTGTGAAATTCCATGAGAAAATTAAAAAACAATTCAAATTTGGCCTAATTTTCTCATACACTATATATACTATTCCTTTGCAAGCAGCACAAAAGACAGAGGGCAAAAGACCAAGCTGAAATTTTAAGCAAAGGAATTTAGTAATGAGTGTCAGCTTGTGACCTTAGCTGAACTGCCTCTGTGGAAAGGTTAAATATCTGAGTGCTACACTTAGAAGAAGTAACCTATATTGTTCAGCCCTGTGTACTCCAGGGCTGCCTGCACAAGACTATGTAGACACATCCTTGTCATCTTTAACCTAATACAGGTAGCTTGTAATATCTCTATAGCTAATTAAATGAAAACCTATTTTCAAGAACATTTCTTATTCTTTTCTTTTGTTGACTTGGTCCTAGATGCCAAAACAGATTTCAGAGCAGATGCCTAATCTGTGAAGCTTGAAGAGTATATCCAGGATTAAAAATTGGAGGTTATTCTGTGGCATTTTGCTGTAAAAACAGATAAAACAAAGAATACCACCCAGACAGTTATAGGTCTATCATTTCTAAAGCGATCTGGTAAAGACTCAGAGAGCTCCTAAGTGCATTCACCCTTGAATTATGGTATCTGAGTATGGTTAGAGAATCTAAGTCTATACCTCCTCCTTTATTCCTGAGAGTGAATATCTTTGCCTCCTATATACTATCCATCTCCTTTGTGTTTATGAAGGAATCTTGTGAACTCCAAGATTATGCTACTAAAGTAACAAGATTGCAAAAGTTTTTAGGTATAGTAAATAGACATTCTTTTTTTTTTTTTTTTTTTTTTTTAATATGACTGATATTTCATTTTTAAAAAACTTGTCTCTAGAATTAGAAACCAATAACACTAATAATCCTTATTTGCTTTGCACACTGATGGATGTAATAAAAGCTCATTATTCTAAAACTTGTATTTCAGACCTTACATAATTTTTGTATTCATTATTGCCTTTTTGTTCTGGCAATTGTTCTAAATTTATCGTGTCATGCAGCCTTTTCTCTTTGACACTTTCATGTTATAATGTCCATTCTAAGACTTTTAGCTGCATCATATTAAATTTTTCAATCTCATAGTTCATCTTTCACTTGTCTTTATATTGCGTCAATATTTCCGATTATAATTCCTGTACTTAAACGCATGAGTAAATGTAAGAATCTGAAAAGACTTATTTAAATAAAGGAAATTACTGATATTGAGAGCTACACATACTGAGCTAAACAAAGCATTAAAATATATATATGAAAATACACTGAAAGACCTCCATCTATTGTACATGCTTTATGCAATAACTTAAAGTCATCTTCTTTTCCTTGTATATTTGTTATAGTTTCTTTTCATATTGTTATGAATAAAACAATTTCTAATAAAAACTTGTGAATATACTCCAGAGATCTAGGCTTTTAATTTTTGTAGAAATATTGTTCTTGTGGTATCTGTCTTAATTTTCAGATAAAATAATGAATAAATGAGAAAAGCTTTTAAAATATGTATTGATGTAAACATGACTCATGTAACAATCAGAATACAGTGAGAAGACAGCCCGATGTGAAAATAAGACTGTACAATGGGAAATTTGTGTCACAAACGTATATTTGCATCTGGTAACTACTTTAAAAGGGCTTTGAGAAAATAGTAGGCATGCCATTAAAATATACTAGGTAGGCCATTTATACCAGCACATTGTTTACTGTCCTTAGAAATCCATTGCAAAAAATATGTTCCCTGCTGGTCACCCTGGGAAATGCTTATGTTATTTATAAGGATTCCAAGGAAAACTGGATTCCACTGTAAGATATTAACCCCTAAATCTTAAATAAAGATGATGACAACTAAAGTTTTCCAAAAGCTTCTACCTCTTAGAATTCCATGCTAAGAACATACCTTCTCTCAAACATCTGTGTGACCTAGTTTCTTATTATTAACTACATCTTATTCTGTTACTGAGGATTCGTAGTTTTACAGCACAGGAACACTCTGCTCCGTTTAAGACAAAAAACTACTGTTGAATTCAATGTCACAGCAGAGTTTTATAGCACTGAGGAATTGCCTTGATAAATGGCCCTGACATTAGCGTTTTCATGACTCTACCTTCAATGTCATCACAACACGGTGCAGAGCGCTAAAGTAAGACCACAGAAACCTTCCAACAACATATTAAGTTGAAGCTTACTCTATCTCCAGATCCCATAGGCACAATAAATGGAGAAAATAACACATTTACAAACTGATAAAACCCAGCAAAGCTAATAAAATCAGACACTTTATAGCTTGGCTAATAGTGTCCTTTGAAGGGCATCAAATAACACATCATGTGCTGCTCTGGGGGAAATCAAATTAGGTACAGCAATGCTCCCTCTGAACTATGCATTTGAATAGACAGGAGATGCTGAAGCTAATCAACTCATAATAATAGCAATGCTACAATTAATGCCTTTTTATTTGTTAATGTGGTTGTATGTTGTCTTGATAGAAGCAGTGATCACCTATCAAATTGTTACAATTTCAATAAGGAAGCTATTACAACATTTTTTAAATATTTCAGCTATTACACTCTCTTTCCTAACATTGTGTGTGAGTCTATTGGAAGGACATCGTCATACGTCACCTTAGCAAAGAGGACTTTTATTGTTATTGTCAGACAACTGCAACAATAGCTATATTATTTATGTGTTCTGGCTCAAAAAAATAATACAAATCCTTTTTATTTACTAATGACACCTATGCAACCATAAAAAAATATGGTCTACCTTTGTTCTTATGTTGCAGTTTAAAATAATACTTCAATTCCACTTTTCTTTTACTCTGTCACAGTTGGATTTCACTCTACTGAACTGAAGTATAAAGCATCACATCTAGTCTGTGTTAAGGCTTAGCTACCAGTTCTTGTTCCCTTGATCTCTGACCACTTCCCTCATTTTAACAGTAACTAGTCTGCAAGGAGTTCAAAACCACACTTCTTAAGTTGCATAAGAAATGTGGTGCAGGATGCGATAAAACTCACTTGTGCTCTGTTTCTATCAGATCTGACAAGCGAATCAAGGTTAAGCCTGGAGAGTAATAATGGAGATTTCCATTGAGTATCTCTGGGGTCTAAATTCAGTCACACTTGCCCTTGAGCTGGGCTTTTCTGCTCCAGTGTGGAGTCCTCCATGGTCCACACATGGGTATTATTTGCTCCACCATTGAACTTCCATGGGCTGCAGGGGACCTCTTTAGCTTTTTCCTACTCTCTCAAGACAGGGCCTAGGGAGACAAAGTCCCTCCCACTGTAAGTGAAGATGAGGTTCATGATCATCTGAGGAACTTGAACATACACAAGTCCATGGGACCTGATGAGATGCATCCCAGAGTCCTGAGGGAATTGGCTGATGTATTTGCCAAGCCGCTCTCCATGATATTTGAAAAGTCATGGCAGTCAGGTGAAGTCCCTAGTGACTGGAAGAAAGGAAACATTATACCCATTTTTTAAAAGGGTAGAAAGAGGATCCTGGGACTTATTGACCTGTCAGCCTCACTTCTATGCCTGGGAAGATTATGGAACAATTCTTCCTAAAAGCTATGCTGAAGCACATGGAGGACAGGGAGGTGATTCAAAACAGCCAGCATGGCTTTACTAGGGGTGGGTCCTGCCTGACCAAGCTAGTGGCTTTCTACAATGGAGTAACTGCATCAGTAGACAAGGGAAGAGCTATGGATGTCATCTATTTGGATTTCTGCAAGGCCTTTGACACAGTTCCCTACAACATTCTTCTCTCTAAGAATGGAGAGATTTGATAGGTAGACTGTTCAGTGGATAAGGAATTGACTGGATGGTCACATGCAGAGGGTAGTGACCAATGGCTCAATATCCAGAAGGAAGACAGTGACAAGCAGTGTCTATCAAGGGTCCATCCTGGGACCAATGCTGTTTAATATCTTCACTAATGATACTGACAGCAGGACTGAGTGCACCCTCAGCAAATTTGCTGACGATACTAAGCTGGGTGGTGCAGTCAATGTGCCAGAGGGACAGGATGCCACCCAGAGGGACAGGCTAGAGAAGTAGGTCCAGGTGAAGCTCACGAGGTTCAACAAGGCCAACTGCAGGGTCCTGCACCTGTGGTGGGAAAATGTTCATTATCGATACAGGCTAGGAGGATATTCTGGAAAGCAGCCCTGAGGAAAAGGACTTGGGGTAGTAGTGGATGAAAAGCTGGACATGAGCCAGCAATGTGCATCTGCAGCCCAGAAGCATGGCCAGCAGATTGAGAGAGGTGATTCTGCCCCCCTACTCTGCTCTGGTGAGAACTCACCTATGTGCAGTTTTGGAGCCCTCAACATAAGAAGGACATGTACCTGTTGGAGTGTGTCCAGAAGAGGGCCACAAAAATTATCAAAGGGTGGAACACCTCTCCTATGAAGATATGCTGAGAGAGTTGGGGTTGTTCACACTAGAGAAGGCTCCGGGGTAACCTTATAGCAGCCTTCCAGTACCTGAAAGGTGCCTATAGGAAAGCTGGGGAAGAGCTATTCGCAAGGGCATGTAGCAATAGGACGAGGGGTAACAGTTTTAAACTAGAAAAGGGTAGATTTAGGTTGGATATTAGGAAAAAGTTCTTCAGTATTAGGGTGGTGGATCATTGGAACAGGTTGCCCAGAGAGGCAGTGGAGGTCCCATCGCTGGAGATATTCAAGGTCAGGGGGGTTGGACTAGATGACCTTTGAAGGTCCCTTCCAACCCAATACATTCTAAGATTCTATGATTCTACACCATGTTGAATCAGTTGTCTGAGGTTCTCTGTCCTACCCCTCTCCCTCTCTCCTCCTGGCAACAAAGCTCACTTTCTTTGTTTAGGCTGATGGTCATCTTTTGTTGAGGTCAATGGCCTCTCTTCCAGGTTCTCACCATCTTCTTCTTTTCAATACAGTTCTTACCCTCACAAATATCGATTCATAGAGGCATTTCTCTATTGCTAGTTGGCTCAGCCTGGGCCTGTGCGGGGGGACACTTGGGAGCCCAGATAACTTTTACAAACCTTCTCACTGGTGCCATCACTGTAGCTCCTTCTCCCACTGCAAAAACCAGACCCAACACACACACAGACCCAACACAATATGTTGTTACCATACCAAGAAAAGAAAAGAAAAGAAAAGAAAAGAAAAGAAAAGAAAAGAAAAGAAAAGAAAAGAAAAGAAAAGAAAAGAAAAGAAAAGAAAAGAAAAGAAAAGAAAAGAAAAGAAAAGAAAAGAAAAGAAAAGAAAAGAAAAGAAAAGAAAAGAAAAGAAAAGAAAAGAAAAGAAAAGAAAAGAAAAGAAAAAAAAGAAAAGAAAAGAAAAGAAAAGAAAAGAAAAGAAAAGAAAAGAAAAGAAAAGAAAAGAAAAGAAAAGAAAAGAAAAGAAAAGAAAAGAAAAGAAAAGAAAAGAAAAGAAAAGAAAAGAAAAGAAAAGAAAAGAAAAGAAAAGAAAAGAAAAGAAAAGAAAAGAAAAGAAAAGAAAAGAAAAGAAAAGAAAAGAAAAGAAAAGAAAAGAAAGGAAAAAAGATAAGATATGAAAAACCATTCCTTAACTGTGAGGTCTTTTCACCTTTTTTCACCTCTTGAAGTCTTCCGATATATCAGGCACTGGCACATCGACCATAAGTAAGCAATTGAATTTGTCACATGAATTAAATGGTTCTGGCATGTTTTTATGAGATCACAGCATGTCTTGTTTTACCAGAAAGATTGCTGCATGCTTTATGGTTGCACACTTTCCAGGACAATGTAGTTCTTATACAGCTGATCAAAGACTGACTGACATGTCTTGAAAGATAAGAATAAGCATTTCAGGAAGTGTTACTTATCCCATGTAACAGACTGCTACACTCTCAGTCATCCTAATTAAATGTTCATGTATGCTGTACTAATGATTGCTACTGATATAATGTAATTCGTCATTAATATTCACAGTGGTTTATATGTCTTTTGTTTAAGGACAGAAAATTGGTTTACGCAAAATAAAACCTAAAAATAGAAATTTCTATTCTGTACTGAGATAATTGACCATTTACAATTTTTGAATGTGACTCTAAATACAAATGTGTCATCTAAAAATATCAAGTACAATGAAGAGCCAGGAAAGCTAGACCTAATCTCAGTTCTGCAAGCAGGGAATCCTCTTAAGGAATAGGTATATTAACCTAGTAAACTAACATAATGACATCAACTTCATTTTACCAGCCTGTGATATGATGAGGATATCCATATTATCTCATAAGATTCTACTGTGGCTCTTTGTTAACAGTGTACCTCAATATTTGGGCAAAGTAATAATAAAGAAGAACATATATTACTTTCCTCTGTCCTTTCTGCGATAGCCATTGCCTTCTTCTCTTCCACTCCTTTTTTAACATCCTTTTTGTTCTCCAGGCATTAGCTACCTTTCTGAGATGATCAAAATGATGTAGATCTTTTTTTAAAAATAGATGTATTGATAAACAGATAAATAATACATTATATATACCTAAATATCCATAGATATAATCAATAATTAAGTCTAAAACATAGGCAGCTGAATAATTTCTTCTAACTTGTGTTTAACAATTTTTCACCAACAAAGACTTGAATAACTGAAAGTAGTAAAGCAATATAAAAAATTTCTATTACTAAAGCCCTTATGCCATCAGAGCTCCAACAATATGGTGACTATTTAAATGTTAAGCGTATAGGACACTTGTTTTCCAAAGTACCCAGCAGTGCTTCCTACAGATAAGATTAAACCAAACAATTTTCCATTAATCTTTATTTTACATAACCTCTTTTGAACAGTATGTTCAAGATTTTACCTCCTAGAATGTTTCATATATTGCATGGGGACTATCAATATGAGAAGACCACAAACTTCTAAAAAAACCCTTAATCTTTCAGAAAATTGAAGAGATTAATTTCCAAGAACTTTCTGAAAAATTTTCTTTTCTATGATGTTCTGCCTTCTTTCAAGTTTCCTGCTTGCTAAATGAATACTAACATAATTAGGGTTGTACCATTTGTGCAGCATTTATGACTTGCTACAGACAGAGGTTGTTATCTACTGTTCCTGCTTTTGAGAATTACTTTTTTATCAAGTGAATGGGTCTCCTTAGGTCTCATGGCTCTGCAAGTATTCCAATATTGTAACTTCAGTGTCACTATTAATTTGCCTTGACTATTTCTTTGGAGATTTCTACAATAAAACCATTAATAATTAAGGCTTTTTAAATGAAATCCTTATTCTGGCCTGCATTCAGTATGTTTGAGTGTACCAGTGTGGGGTTACTACTTGGCAACATGTTTTAGTTTCAGCTATCCTGTGGCTGTTCTCATCTGACCTGTGTTTCAGCACATCTTTGCTGCTTGCCTTTTTTCATGGCTTTCTGTGCCAATTTAGTGTTGAACCCAGGCCTGCTCACATAACCTTAGTGGTCTGTAATCCTCTGTTGTTACAGTCTCTTGCCTAAGAGTTTCCACACACTTTTATTTTTTTTCAGCCAGCAGAAGATAATCTCTCATGAGAAACTTATGTGTCAGTAGGTACAGATTTACTGAGCAGGATGAGAAGTCTTCACTTACCCTCAACTCGAACTTCTTAGAAATTTAAAGTCAGCTTCTATATTAACATCAGAACGCTTAGGTGTCAAGACCAAGCAGTCTTCAGTTCTCCTTATCCACAGTCCTACAAGGCAGGGACATGAGCCATCACACTGACACCCCTCTCCGCACCATATAGCATGACATTATGAGAACAGGCTTACCTTTCCGCTGCTCATGCTGGCATTGGGGTTCCACCTGCTTCTATTCCACTCCATTAGCTACAGGGAAACATTGACAGATAAATAGTCCTCTTGTCTATTTGTACCATTGTTATCACTCCTTCAGCAGTTAATGCTACCAAATAGCTCTTTTTATGCCTCTGTGGGTAGGCAATGGAAGATCTAATGTTCAGATTTCCAATCGGCTATGACTTTAAATTCCTCAATAGTATTTAGATTAAAATGGACAAAATGTCCACTTCTGTTAAGAGCATGTTAACTATGACATCATTTAAAAATTGCTTTTACCTTTAAAGTTCTTGTCTGAATACCCTTCAGAAATTCTAACTTTCAGAATTCATTAAGTATTAACAAGGGGTTTTTGGTAATATTTTCTGCTTCTTATTGTGATTTCCTGTGTTCATAAAATCCCTTGCTGTTGATTATTGTTCATTTTTATATTCCAGGCTTATGTTCTGTCATGAAGATGTTTTTACTGAGCACTGACAACTGTACAGAAGACATTCCTTTTAGTGCATCCCTGACACAATTCTATCTTGAAGTGTGAAAAGTATCTTCCTTTTATTTATTACAAGATTACTGTCCTGTCTCTGAAATCTAGTTTATACATCATCTCTTATCAGGCATAAGGGAGTAATATTATTTAATACTTCTCCTTTATTTGAGATTAACTCCACAGCCTGATTGTTTTATTGCATCAGGTTGTCTTTGTTCAGACTGAGCTGATCCTTACCTTAGAAATACACCAGTGTTATATTATTTTTTTGAGTAATGAAGGAATAGTTGGGGATGTGAAGGTTGAGGGCAGCCTTGGCTATAGTGACCATGAGATTGTGGAGTTCAGGATCCAGGTAGGAGGAAACAGGGCAGTTAGTAAGACTGCAACCCTGAATTTCAAGCAAGCTAACCTTGGCCTCTTCAGGGACCTTCTTGGAAGAATCCCATGGGATCAGACCCTTGAAGGAAGGGGGGTGCAAGAGAGATGGTTAATATTCAAACATGACTTCCTCCAGGCTCAAGAACAATGCATCCCTGTGTGCAAGAAGTCAAAGAAAGAGGGAGAAGACCATTGTGGACAAACAAGGATCTCTTGGCAAAACTCAAACATAAGCAGAAGGTGTACAAGAGGTGGAAGCAAGGACAGACCACTTGGGAAGAATATAAGGGCATCACCAGAGCATGCAGAAATGCGACGAGGAAGATCAAGGCCCAGTTGGAGCTAAATCTGGCTAGGGAGGTCAGAGACAACAAGAAGGGCTTCTTCAAATACATCAATAACAAAAGGAAGGCCTGGGAAAATGTGGGGCCACTACTGAATGGGGCGGGGAGCCTGGTAACAGAGGACAAGGGGAAGGCAGAGTTACTGAATGCTTTCTTTGCTTCAGTCTCTACTGCCAAGGCTACCCCTCAGGAATCCCCGAACCAAGAGACCAGTGAGAGAGTATGGAAAAAGGAAGACTTTCCCTTGGTCCATGAGTGTTGAGTTAGAGATCGACTATGCAGCCTTACCCACAAGTCCATGGGCCCTGATGGGATGCACCCACATGTGCTGAGGGAGCTGGCTGATGCCATTGCTAGGCCACTCTTGATCATCTTTGATAGGTCATGGCAATCAGGAGAGGTTCCTGAAGACTGAAAGAAGGCAAATGTCACCCCTGTCTTCAAGAAGGGTAAGAAGGAGGACCCAGGGAACTACAGGCCAGTCAGCCTCACCTCAATCTGTGATGGAACAGATCATCCTGGAGGTCATGTCTAAGCATGTGAAAGATAAGAAGGTCATCAGGGGTAGTCAACATGGATTCATCAAAGGGAAATCATGCTTAACTAACCTGATTGACTTCTAGGACAGGACAACTGTCTTGGTAGACGAGGAGAGGGCAGTAGATGTTGTATACTTGGATTGAGCAAGGCTTTTGATACTGTCTCCCATGACATCCTTATTGGCAAACTCAAGAAGTGTGGACTTGATGATTGGACCGGGAGGTGGATTGAGAACTGGCTGAATGACAGAGCTCAGAGGGTTGTCATTGGTAGAATGGAATCAAGCTGGAGGCCTGTATCTAGTGGTGTACCCCAGGAGTCAATGCTGCGTCCAGTGTTGTTCTACCTATTCATCAATGACTTAGATGAAGGAACAGATTGCCTCCTCAGCAAATTTGCTGATGATACTAAACTGGGAAGAGTGTCAGATATGCCACTCATCTGTGCTGTCATTTAGAGGGACCTTGACAGGCTGGAGAGATGGGCATACGGCAAGGAATAACCGCATGCACCAGTACAGGTTGGGGGCTGACCTCCTGGAAAGCAGCCCTGTGGAGAAGGACCTCGGAGTCCTGGTGGACAAGTTAAATATGAGCCAGCAGTGGGGTCTTGTGTCCAGGAAGGCTAACAGTACCCAGGGTTGTATTTGGAGGAGTGCTGCCAGCTGGTCGAGAGAGGTACTCTTCCCCCTCTACTCAGCTCTGGTGAGGTCCCACATGGAATATTGTGTCCAGTTCCTAGCTGCCCAGGATAGGAAGGACATGGAACTCCTGGAGCATGTCCAGTGAAGGGCGACTAAGATGATTAAAGGACTGGAGCATCTTTCATATGAAGAAAGGATGAGGGAGCTGGGCCTGTTCAGCCTGGAGAAAAGATGACCCAGAGGGAATCTGATTGATTTTTATAAAAATCTAAAGGGAGAGTGTCTAGAGGACGAGGCTAGATCCTTCTTGTTGGCACCTAACAATAGGATGAGAGGCAACAGGCATAAACTGCAGCATCAAAAGTTCCACCTGAACATAAGGAAGAGCTTATTTACTGTGAGGGTAGCTGAACACTGGAACAGGTTACCCAGAGAGGTTGTGGAGTCTCCCTCATTGGAGATATTAAAAAACTGTCTGAACAAAATTCTGGTTTACGTGCTCTAGGAGTCCCTGCTTGAGCAGTCTGATTGGACTAGGTGACCTTCAGAGGTCCATTCCAACCTCAACCATTCTGTGATTCTGTGATTCTGAGCTGAAGCATGTCCAAAGAAGGGCAACAAAGCTGGTGAAGGGTCTAGAAAACAAATCTTGTGAGGAGCGGCTGTGGGAACTGGGCTTGTTTAGCCTGGAAAAAAGGAGGCTGAGGGGAGACCTGATTACTCTCTACAACTACCTGAAAGGAGGTTGTAATGAGATGGGTCTCGGTCTCTTTTCCCAAGTAACAAGTGATAGGCTAAGAGGAAATAGACTCAAGTTGCACCAGGGGAGGTTTAGATGGATTTTAGAAAAAAAAATATTCATTGAAAGGGTTGTGAAGCATTGGAACAGACTGCCCAGGGAAGTGGTTGAGTCATGATCCCTAGAGGTACTTAAAAGACATATAGTTGTGGCACTTAGGTATATGGTTTAGTGGGACTTGGCAGTGTTTGATTTACAGTGGGACTCAATGATCTTAAGGATCCTTTCCAACCTAAGTGATTCTGTGATTCTATTTCCTTTGATTGTTTTCTGCCAATGTATTATGAGCATCTAACCTTCTGTTCTTTCCTATCATCACAAAGGAGAATGGAAATATAAATAATTAAAAAATAAAATAAAAACTGCAGTGTGAAGATATTAAATCCATATATCGCTCCATTAGCAGTGATGTTACAAGAGTTACAGGTAGCAAACGGTACATTTTCACTGCAAAAGATTTTGCACTCTAATCCTCTTCACACTGGATAGTTCACCTGTACACGATTTATTCTTGTGTTCATTTTATACCAGTTGAGCAAAATCTCTTCAATATTTTTTTGAGTTTTTTTCCCCTTAAGATACTAAACCCAAACACCAGCATGGTGACTTAATCTGCAATTGCTGTCAGACCCCCTCTTGCCCCCTCTCCTCAATATAGAGAAAATAAAATGGAAAAGCTCATGTGTCGAAATAGACAGGGAGATGACTTGCTAGTTACTGTCACAGGCAAAAGAGACTTAACTTGGGCAATACTAGCTTAATTTATTGGCAATCAAAAATATAGTGGGATAGTTAAAAACAACACAAAACTAAAAACACCTTCCTCCCAACCCTCACTTCTTCCCAAGCTCGATTTCACTCCTTCATTCCTGACTCTTCTACCTCCTCTCCCCTTTGAGTGGCACAGGGAGATGAGGAGTAGGGGTTGCAGTCAGTTCATACCACCACATCTCTGCTGCTTCTTCCTTCTCACACTTATCCTCAGCTCTGGTGTGAGGCCCCTCCCACAGGATACAGTCCTTCTTTAACTGCTTCAACATGAGCCCTCCCCACAGGCTGCAATTTCCCAAGAACACCTGGATCCTTTCCATGGTACACAGTCCTTCAAGAAAAGACTGCTCCAGTGTGGTTCCCCCATGGGCCACAGTTCCTGCCAGAAAATGTGATCTGGCATGGGCTTCTCACCATGATCTGAAGCTTCCTTCAGGGCACATCCACTTGCTGCTGCATGAAGATGTCCACAGGCTGCAACGTGGATATCTGCTGACATGGTCCTGCAGGAAGACAACCTGCTTCACCATGGTGATCTCCACAGGCTGCAGAGGAATCTCTGTTCCAGTGCCTGAAGCACCTCCAGCCCCTTCCTTGGTGTCTGTGGGATTATTTCTCTCATTTTTTCTCTCTCCTCTCTCTCACAGCTGCTACAAAGGGTGTTTTACCCTTTCTCAAATACGTTTTCACAGAGGCACCACCAACTGCATTGATAGACTTGGCTTTGGCCAGTAGTGGGTCCAATTTAGAGCCAGGTGGAACTTGTTTTGTCCAAGACAGGCTCTCTTCTCACAGAGGTCACCCCTGCCGCCCTCCCTACTACCAAAACCTTGCCATGTAACTCCAATACAACCAGTTTCCAAAAAAAGACAGGAAGTCAAAGAACTTCTTTTACCAAGGAATCGACATTCCTGAAGTTCATCTTAATAAAATATTTTTATTTAATTTGTCAATAAAATATTAATTTCTTCTTCAGCCTGAGGTTTTAATTTCTGAGCACAACATAAATCTAGATTTTGAAGGGTCACATAATGCAATCTAATATTTCAGTGAATGGGGTAAAGGAAAAATGGTGATAAAGGCTCTTATACTATTCTCCTGTAGTTAGGCAGTTATTCAGAGTATGGTACCACTTTATCAGGCAGTGACCTCTGATATACTAGGACTAAAGTACTGGAAGGGATTAAATTCTTCTCCTGAAGAGAATTTATAATTTTTACTACCACTGGCTTTGAGAACAATCCCCTACCTTTCAATAAACCTCTTTATGCTTTCATTTCTGCTTTCAAACTGTGGTGATGTCATGAACATTTTCTTTGAGATCAGTGCTTCATTCTGCTTGTACTGTTTTAGGTTGCTTAGATTTCTTTTAGCTTTCCTACCACCACCCTTCCAACTCGTAAGTCACAAATCCAGTTTAGTTATGTTCCTGTTTCTTTCTCAGCTTTGAATCTGAAAAGATCTTGACATACAAGTAAATGGCATTTAAGTACATACCAAAATCTCTGTGATAACAGTCAAATAAATCTGTTATAAAAACTGGTCTCTGCCACAGATCAGATTTATGTTCCTTATATATAATTCTAGTTTAATAAAGAAATTTTTTGCTATTTCTCCACATCTCTTTCTTTCTTCACCTTCCTACCTTGAGGTTTGACCTGATCTATTAGTAGTTCTTAAAAATACCAAGCTATTGCTGGGCATTTTCCAATCATCTAACCTCTGGCCCTGCTCAAAAGGTTATGGGATTGTATTTGTACAAATGTTTTGATGCAAACAGTGGGGATCTAAAGAACTCTGTTTTTCAAATAATGCCCATATCTGTTCCTGATTTCCTCTGGAAAATGATGACGAGGTATCACTTGCAATTCTTGATGTTGGATGTAATCTACAATATAACCAATGCATTGTCATTAGAATGACAGTTCTCATCAGATATTTTGTGTACTAGAATATAGCAGCAAGCAAAGCAGTGACGAGGCTTGGAGCATGTCCCATGTCTGTGAGGAACACATATATTTCACTACTTGTTCAACTGGCAACAGCCTATGTGAAGTCATTTGAGCATTCACTTTAAATTATAAGGTTATGCTAAATGAAACAGTACCTAGTTAAGTCATTAAGAAATTTATTTTTAAATTATTCTGGGTTCTTGTGGACAACTACCTGGTTCATAAAGCTAATATCATCTCTTTATCAAATGTCTCCTATTCTCTAGGATCAATAACTGAGAGATATCTTACAACAGGGACTTAGGACTCTGTCCTCAAAGATCTTTAGATGCCTCACTCAGTTCCAATGCTAAAAAATACCCTTAGCTTTTGGATTAAGTTAGGCATAAGTGGTATATTGGCTTTGACTTTTTTTTTTTTTTTTTTCCCCAGACTCAAAGAAAAAATCCAGAATCAGATATGTGAAAATTGATGTACTCCTTTGCTTCTGGCCTCTCCCATATAGCACGTTAATAGAAGGGAGATAGTTTGGAAACTTACAGTCCCTCTGACTGCATTGTGCTTTGTCATTAAATTTTTATTTAGTGAATAGGATGCAAAATTGACTTGAACTTTTAATTCCTGGAAGGTAGACATTATTAAACAATAAGAAATAAATTGTGATGTCCCTAACTTTATTTCTTTAAATTCTAGTCTGCACTTTTTGACCATGTGTAAAATGAAATAAACCATATGTAATTTTTATTCTATGTGAATGAAACAATACATCAGGCATAGCTGCTGGCTCATCCTTCAATTCTATGTGATGTTCTGCAACAGGACTTGTCCTTGCAAAAGTGAAAAAAAAAATCAAAACCAAAACATTAAAAGCTAGTCAAGGTGCCCTCAGGTTGACTTGCAGCCTGAATGTTCATACTGCTAAACAGTGTGATAAAGTTTATGTTGCATCAATGTGTGAATGTGCTCTTTGAAAGTGTTTTTGCTTCATGCCTGAACAACCAGCAATAAAGAGGCACAGCATGTGAAGCAGATCCCATCCAGATGCAACCTGATGTCCTTTCTCTGCACTGTGTCAGATAATGGACTAGATTGTTACCAATAACCATCATCTTCAGTTATATGTTCAGTGAAAATGAAATTAAAACAACAGATAGATTTAACTCCCCTCTCTTATATTATAGAGGCTTTTTCCTTCTTTCTTTTTTTTTTTTTTTTTAAGAAGAATAAACTATTAGGCAGACATGCTAGAGGCAGAACTTCACTGTCAAGCAACACCACAAAACGTGACATAAAACACAGAGTGAGTGAGCATGAACTTTGCTTAGTGAAAATTCTCAGATTATTTAAATACTGGATGCTAGCTGCCATGCCTACCAGCAGTTTCAAAACTATCAGGATATCATTTCAACGTTTAAATAGTAAGTTCAAATATATGACAAAGTGGTACACTAAACCCCTAACCTCTTGGATCAATACATGCTTCCAGCAAGTTCAAAAGCAGCAGGTATTCATTAATCAGAGCAACTAAAATTGGTTGAATTCCCCTCCCATTACTTCTCAATAGGTCTGTGATCACAAGACCTTGCTGGATGCAGTAAGAGGCAGAAAACATTCCTGTCCAAATAGCTTACATTGCTTGTAGCTGCTCAGTGTAAATATGTGAAGTTTCCTTTGGTGTTTGTGTTCCACATTCACATTGCAGAACACAGAACATTACTTCCCCCATCCTCACCTCTCCCCAAAAATGGATAAATCATTTAGCTTTTTTTGAAAGCAATAGTGTGGCCTTCATCAAACTATAAGAGCTGATCATGACTTTTGAGTATTCGGTTGTTAAGAAAATGATCTTCTGTCTGAGGCACATGTGATAACAAAGTGATTCTGAAATAATTACTCCGCTTTTTCTGTGTGAAACCCTAAGGCCAGGATTTCCTTCTGGCTATCCCTTCCTGTGCTTAAGTCTAAGCACAGACTTGAGGGAAGAGTAAGGCAGGGAATGTTGGCCTTTTTTTTTGTCCTCTTTCTGAAAATGTCTCTCCCGAAATAGAATCTGGTAAAGCTTCTTGATTGCGGTGTCTTGACTCAAAGTGGGACCATGTGGTCCTGCATTCATTCTCCAACCCGGTGAGATGGGATGGGAGACACAACAAAGGGGGCAAAACATTACGAACGAAGGACAGGGATGGCTCACTCACCAGTTATGGTCACAGGCAAAACAGACACAATTTGGGGAAGAAAATTTGATTTAATTAATTTCAAAGTAGAGTAGACAAAACAACCACATCTTACAACACCTTCCCGCACCCATCCCTTCTTCCCCAGTTCAAATCACTTTGCTCCTACTGTCTCTACCTCCCCCTCTCCAGTGGCACAGGGAGCAGGGAATGGAGGTTCAGTCAATTCACCTCTGCCACTCTTCCCAGCATGAAAGTCCAGGAACAAGATGTTCCAACATGAGCTTCCCATAGAGTCAAGGACCTCTTTGGGCTCAGTGCCCAGCTCCAGCATAGGGCATCCGCAGGCTGCATGAGACTTTTCCCCACTCTGGGTGTTCACTCCCTGCTCTGGCTCGAGGTCACAATTTCAGTCACAACTGCCCTCAGCCTCAACTTCTCTGCTCCAGCATGGATTCACCATGGCCTACATATGGGTCTCTGCTCTGCTGTTGATCTCCATGGGCTGCAAGGCTTTTCCTTTTCCTTCTCCTACTCCATCAGGTGAACTGGCTGTATGGATCTGTCTCTCTTCCTCTTTCCTCTGGCAACGAAGCTCTCCTCTGTCTGTCTGTCCTTTGTTTAGGCTGATGGTCCTCTTTTTTTTTTTTTTTTTGTTAGTTGCCTCTTCTCCAGGTTCAGCCCCACCTACTTCTTTTCAGGACAGTCCTTCCCATCACAAACGTGGATTCGCAGAGGGGTTTCTCTAGTGCTAATTGGCCTAGGCTGCGCTGGGGGTTGTAGGAAGGGAGTCCGCTTTTGGAGCCAGGGGAGATTTTCGCTCTCATAAGGTTGCCTTTCCCCCACTATGAAAAAAAAGCCTTTCCCCACACACACACTAACAAATCCAACACATTGATTTTGGAGGATTTACCCTTAACAATCATGATAAATAAATAGATTAGCCCTTTTTTCTCATCAATAATTAACCATTTGGCTGTATTTATGACAAAGAAATTTTATAGAGGTTTGCGAGTTAGTCCAGAAAGGGCAAGATTCACCTCGTTCCTTCTAGCTGACTACTTATTTTTTAAGTAATCTCTTTTTAGGACCTGAGATGTTTTAGGAAACATTTTGATTGTTTGTTTTCATCATCATTTTTATGAAGCCTGGGAACAGAGGTCCTGGAGATGTCACATTTCAAACTTTGTTTGTAGGCTAGAAATTTTAGAATAGTTCAGGTAGTTTGGATAAGTAAGTGAGCATTTTTTAGTTTAACCAAAGGAAACCCTGTGTTCTAAGCATCTAGAAGCTACAAAGAATCAATTCCAGCCTCGTTTGCTAGGAAAAACTGATCATAAATCTATAAAAATTAAACCCACTCTGAAAAATTATTTTCATTATTTATGCTTCTAAGTGTTCATTCAGTCATCCAGTTGAAAAATAATGGAGTATGGATAGTCAAAACTTTGAAGTTTCTGAAGGTACGAAAGAGACCTTGGTCTCAAAAGTGTGTTCAGACACTAAGACATTCATCTGGTTTTGGTTTTGGTTTTTTTGGAGGGGTTTTTTTGTGGTTTTGGTTTGGTTTGGTTTGGTTTGGTTTGGTTTGGTTTGGGTTTTTTATATAGAAAGCTAATAACTGACCAATTCTCATGAACATATGGTAAAGTAAATGTAATTACACTAGAATGTTAAATCGAATCTTGAACACAGATCAAATATAAAAGGGGTGAAGCAAATAATCTAGAAAGAGAGTGATGAGTTGTTAAGGACCCAATAATACCTCATCTGCATTTGCACAGATCACAGGTGCCTTGACTGGTTACACAGGAGTTGAAGTAATTATTTTCCAGTATAAAGGAATTTGTCTCCAGGTAAAGTCCTCACGGGTATTTTCCAAGCCCTGGTTCAGAAAACAGTTAAGCTAACAGCTTCATATGTGTAGTATAGCCATATATAAATGTTTGGAATCAAGAGGCTATGCTATTAAAAAAAAAAAAAAAAAAAAAAAAAAAAAAAAAAGGTTATATGGTTCTTGAAACTCATATATAACAGAAATAGAAAGAACAGAATTATAACATGAGTGTGCAAGATAATATATTGTTATGAACTCTGAACTCATGGCTCTAATGGCTAGACTGGGAACTCACAGATAACAGAGGCTAACAAGTAAATAAAATTCCAGCTGTTAAGCATGGAGTCAGACTGCAATACTACACGTTTCATTTGTAAACGTTTCTGTCAGTCTTGTAGTTAGAAGCCTGAAGTAAAATTGAATAAAACTTTAGCTCTTTTTATGATTAAGCTTGACAGATATTTCAGCTAGAATACGAAACAGGGTGAAAATTTACAGTGCTCATTATGCTTGGAGATTGCAAATCCAAATACAACATGAGAAATAAGAACTCACAGAAATGTTTAGTGGACTCAAGAACTGCAGACTGTTTCCTAACAAGATACAACAAGTTTCTGAGAAGAAATTGTGTCTGATGTCCCATGCCAGTGCTCATCCTGAAAACATCAAAAGGCTAAGAGGCACTTCTCCAGATGTAGTCAGGTCTTCAGGTGGCACAATACAGAAAATAACAGTGATAGATAAGCATCAGTTTTGGTTTGATTTAGGTTTTGAACTGTGGAACATTTACAACTTAAATTGTTCACTGAACACCAGAAATTGTTATTAGACTGGAATGCCATCAAACATTCACACTACAAATTTAGGACTTATTGTAAAAGTTACTATATAAACACTGTAAAATATATCTTTTTATTAGAAATCACAACAGCAGGGAGGTATAGATAGGAGAAAATAGGAAGTAAGATAGAGAGAAAAAGGTCAATGTACAAATTGTGAAGGTAAGCACTTGCATAATTATGTTGATTCCAATCAGTGTTTTCTTCTTCAGTTAAAATTAGTAAATAAACCTAGCTATTCCTTGCAAGTCTTCAAGTGAGTTTCCACAGTAGAAAGATTTTTTGCAGGAGTCAGGATCTAGGAGCTGATCCAAAGAAAGCTAGTTTCAAGAAAGTTTAGGCCCTAAATAATTAAAAATAACAGTAAAGAAACAAATGTAGCAAGAAAAGATTCTGGGGATGAGAGAATTGTAACAGGTGACACTTTGAATCCTTTTGGTCTGCTGATTTTTTCTTTTCACTCAAATATAGTGTCTTAAAAAAACATCCAGCCTTAGCTAGAGTCATATGTGGATTCCTTTTCTGTAATAGTTTCACTGGGCTAGCCCTTGGCTGGCAGCCAACACAGCCGTTCACCCACTTTCTCACCCACCCCCAGACGATAGGGGAGAGGATTGGGGGCAAGAATTAGGAGGCTTGTAGGTTGAAATAAAAACAGTTTAATAATAGAAATAAAATAAAATTTAAAAAAAACCACCAACAACAACAAAAAACAACTAAACAACTAATATTAAAATAGTAATGATAATGATAACAGTAATAAGATATGCAAATGAGTGATAACCCAATGCAAACTGCTTACCACCCACTGATAAGCCCGGCCCGTTCCCGGATAATGATCCCGGAGGAGCAACAATCCCTAACCGAAACCATGATCTCGAAAGAACCCAAGCCTGAGAAAAAACCCATGCAAATTCCCTTCCCTTTCTGGTCAGCCCCAGATAATATACTAAACATGACAGGATATGATATGGAATATCTCATTGGCACATCCAAATGCCAGTTTGAGTTTTGCTATTCACTGCGCTTCTCCCTCCCAGTCCTAATGCAGCTGTGAACAGCCAAACATGGTGGCCTTGAGCTCCAGCAGCAACTAATAATCAGTACTTTTATCAATGATGTTCTCAAAGCAAGTCTGAAGTGAAATCAAAACACAGCTCTTCTAACTACTGAGAAGAAAATTAACTCTATCCTAGAAAAACCAGGACACTTTTCTCTAACAACTATCATCCATATTTATAAGGATGCATATTTTTTGCTAGAACCCAATGGCTCTGCACATTTCACTCTCACAGGTACAGTATCACATACACTTAACTGATATAATGGCATTGTGCTGCTTTATTCATCTCATGCTACCATGAAAGCTGGCTTATTGCCTAGTTCAAATAGCTTAAGCTTGTCAAAAGAATGAGGTAAAAGTGGCTTTCTGGAACAGTAATTTCTTAAGTGCTTATCTGGCAATTCTAGTTCCTGAAGTCATGTACTACACAAAGAACAGAGGATAGCTTTCTAACTTTTTGTTCTGACTCTGTAAATGCACTGGGACTGGATTAGAACAGTCATTAGCAGAAATTCTTCTTGAAAAAATAAGAGGGTTTTCACCTAGGAAATTACATGGAATGACAATGTAGAACAGCATTTTTTTAGAAAGCTAACTTTTTAAGGATTTTTTTTTTTTTTTTTTTTTAAAGTGAGTCTTCAAGAATATTTGTATCTGTTCTGGGGGAATCACAGTGTTTTGCATGCAGTTCCTAATTCTGCCAAACCTGTAGCCCTGTGACTGTCTTATATTGATAGAATAAGTTTCTACAAATCCCTGGGAGATTAATGTTTTTATGCATGTAAAAATAAGAAATTACTTTTAATATGTCATCAGAAGCAGAGCTAGGTAATAATAGATCAGCTGCGTCACATTTTCCTCAAGAGTTTTACAGAAAGCTGCTTGAATGTTCAGGGTGCTTTTTCTTAAAGTTTCAGCATAAATATTCCAACCACTTTTGAAAACAAATTAATACAATTTTTTTTCCCAATATCCCATTAAAAGTGAACATTAGAATAGTTTAAACAAGAGGATGTAGCAGCCCCACAGTTTAGAACAGGCATTTCAAATGTATCAAAACACACCCCCTCACTGGCAGGGTTATGACCTATACTTTCTCTAACGACTGGAGACATCACTAAGATGGACATCTTTGAAGACCTCTATTTGTATATGCCTTGTAGAAACCTATTAACAGGTGAATTCACCTAAGACTTAATTTCTACCAAGCATGCTCTGGTGTTAGAGCATTTTTTGTTGTTCTTAATTCTGTTACATCAGGTAGAAAGGAGGACAGCACTGTCTGACTTGAAATAACAAGGTTTGGATGCACAGCTAAGGTTAGTGGAGAGTGTAAGTTTAAAAATATATGTATGAGAAGTTAAAATAAATGCTGTTTTGTAGTTTGGAGGAACTAACTTGCAGAAAAAACCCTCTGGCAACCCTGATGACTGGTGTCACTGGAAGAGCCTTGCACTTCTCCATGTTCACATCTGGAACAACCTTAGCAAAACTAAATAATTACAAATCTCTATACAAATGAGCAAACCTCACCAACCCACTATTCTAAAATGAAAATGTCAAAATTATATCTTTTAATTATATTTAACCTATGCTTTTAACCAATTATTTATTTTAACCTTTATGTTAAGGGCTTTCTACATAAGATGTGAGAAATACACGCCTAATATCTGCTAAATCTTACATAAGATGTAAGAAATTCTGTAAAAATCCTCCTTTAATTCGATTACTTACATCTACAATAAATCTTTACCAACTCAAGTGGAGTTTTTCAGTGGAGTTATTCTCATGCCTTTCTCCTGCACCATTGACTTTAGATGCATTGTTTTGCAGAAAAGATCACTAATGATAACAAAAAAGACACCATTCCTCACATCTGCCCAAGAAAGTTTTGACTTTTTAGTAGAACACTTCTTCATTTTGTGCTGAATACACAGAAACACTACACTTTTCAATATTAAATCTTTCATTCCTCATCCTCTCCTGAGCTTCCACTGTGCAAAGTGAGTCAATGACCTCATGTTCTACAGCAAATGAGTGGGAAAACAAAAGCCTCTGATGTTATTCACTATGCTGACAGACAATATTACTTCAGCGTATTTCAGCTAATTAAGTGGAGTTCATTTAGTTTGGGTGCTCTTTGTTCCTCACTGATTTGCGTGAAGTTCTCCAATGCTGCCATTATTTTCTGTTTGTTGAGTTTGCCCATTTTGGCTTCATTTATTCACCATTCAATTGTTTGTTGTTGGAGGTGTAACAAAGTTATGAAATGTTCCCTGGTACTGACTCTTCAAATTTCCTTGTGGCGGTACTGATCAAGGAGTTAGTTTACTTTCATGGAGAGGGGATTTGTACTGAGAGATGTACAACTGGAATTTTTCATCTATTAGTCTGGTAAATCATGATGTCTTTGCTAAAAATCTAGTCATAATGCTTTATTTACCTATCTTTAGACTTTTTTGTAGAATATCCCATCGTGTCTCATATGGTCTTGTATAAACTCCATGAGTTAGACAAGAAAAAGAGACTATTCACACCCAAGTTAGATATTCAAAGTGAAATTATATAAATAATCTTTTATTCCTGTGACACCCACCAGGGAAAACAAAACAAAACAAAAAACAATCAATAACAACACACAAATAAACAAATAAAACACAGAAGTTGACTTTCAGGTTAGTCGAAGTTGAGAAAAATAATTCAGATGACATAGTTGATTGACCAAAAATCTCTTTTAATTCCAATTTTTGCATTTAAAATATTTTTTCAGAAAATAAAAGGAAACTGTTAAATGAGAAAGGATTTCACATCATGATTTAAACATTGTTATTAAAATCCTTTCCATTTTCATTAAAATTAGTGATGAAAGCATGCAGGAGAAAGTTCTAATTCTCAGTTATCAAAAAAAAAATTTGGAAACTGGCAAAAGATGCTGAGATATGTGATTGTGATTAACTTGATAGAGGTGAATACCAGGGGCAGAAAATAACTTTGCTGGTAGTTATTTGGAAAGAGTTCTGAAATTAAATATATTAGAAAGCTATTTTCCATGAGCTGCAATAATTTTACTGTACAGCCTTTGGTTTAACACAATGTACACAAGAAGAAAAAGTAGAAAATGCAGTTGCAAATTTGTCTTAAATTATGCTTCATTCTGAATTCTTGTTCTGTGTTTGAGATCTATTTAAACATTTATATTCTTGTACAAGAAGCAAATTAATTGTAAGTAATACAATATTATTTTTTTCCCTCATAACAAACTCCTTATTCGAGAATTCAACTAAAGATGTTTATACTCATTATATATTCTAGCTCAGTAGCCTTGATTTTCTGTTGGACTGGTCCTCCACAATCTGAAAGATAGTGGCAGCCCAGGGGCTTAGTATAGAAATAGATTTCATAGGGTTTGCATTTCTTTTCAATTTTTATTATTTTATTGCAATCATAATATTTTTCAAATAAAAAGTAAAAGAAGATTTTGCTCTATTCACTCTTTGCAGCCCTACCTTTCTTGGGACTTCTTTGAAATAATGGTGTTTAAAATTAAATTCAGGGCTGCTCTAATTTCCTAAAGCAAAATCCTTTAATATTTGGCAGATACATTTTTAAAAGCCCCTTGGGAACTGAGAGATGAAAAAAAAAATCGACCATCAACTTATTTTTTTTTTTTCTGATTGAAGCAGCATGGCCTCTAACTTCTACTGCATATGTAAAAACTTTTAGAATATTCTATGAATTTTTAAAGGGGTCAGTTACACAACAATAGAAGTGTATTTTCCCATGAGTACAACATTCCTAATAGCCTTCCAAAAATACGCCTCAGAATAGGCAAAACATAACTTTCTTTCGGAAGTTTCATTTTCACTGCTATAGCCTAGATAGGTGTTGCAGAAACAGAAGGGGAAAATTAAGGCAGTAATCATAGAATGGAAGCAAAAAACAGCCCCAGTTCATAACAGAAAATTGAATTATGTATATTAAATACAGGGTTAGATTCTAAACTGTAAATGTTTTTATTTTAAGATTTTAATACAATATATCTAGAAAGATATTATTAAATGTTCTAGGAGTGTTGTAAAGAAAGGATGGGTGATGAAAGAAATTTTATTCTCCTTAGTTCAGACTTACTGGGAACATCATGTGAGCCCTAGCTGGATCAATTTAAGCACCACTGGTGACACTTGCAATAATGGAGGCAGCAGTATTGCCTCCACTTATATTAATATCCACATAAACATGTTGATTGTTCTCTTACTTTACAGCCTCTGTCATTTTCTCACCAACTATGACATCAAACCCATAACCTTAACTAAGCCACAATCTTACTGAAAACACTATTCCTCACTGAAACTCCTCCACAGCTTCCTCACCTTCTCACAGCATACTTTTATATAAACTAAGGCTCGATACCCAGGTACCACACCATGGTTTCCTTCCACCTCTATGCATTTAGTTATGTCTCCTCAAACTACAGCCTTGTCTTTAAGGCTTCAGCTATGTGTTCTCTCCTACTGCAACACCAGTTCCCTTATGCTCGAACCCAACTGTGTTTCACTCATTTGTAGATAAATGGTCTCAATAAGCTTCTATCTTTGCTCCAGGGCTATGCAGAGCCTTGGTAGAACTCTTAGCTTTTTCTGTAGATTATTTTAGAATCACATAATTGGGATATTCGCAACTGTTTCATGGATCAGCATATACTAAAGTACATTTTGCTGTTAGGAATTCATTCGACTCATTCATAAGATAAGTCTTCAGTTTAATTTAGCTCAGTTGGATTGATTTTTGCCATGGGTTAAATTGTATATTGCAAAGCCAGTTTAAGAGGTTTTCAGTCTCTCTGTTTCCTATCTGCTTGCCTCTTCCCTCCCATAGAAGTTGACTATTCTACCAGTTAAGTTGATAGTGCTCTTTGAGATGACACATTATAAATTAGATTAGTTAAATCATTTAGATGAAAGAAAAAGTCAAGCAAAGGAGTTATTTGTAAAAATTAAATCTTTTTTCATAAACTAACTTTTCCATCCAATAATCTTTTTGCTTTGCTCTTCTTTAGATTGTCTCCAGCTAATATAGTTTCTTCTGCTATCAAAGTACCTGAAGGCTGACATAGTTATTTAAATTGTGAAAGGATGGAAAAGTCTATTTTACAGAATCTACCTGGTTTATGCCAGGCTAGTTGTTCAGATCATAGCTGTCTGACTGCTATATTACGCACCTAGGTGTTATCATAGCTGTTCACTGGCATCTCTGATTTCTAAGAGAGGTGGCATAAGTGCGATAATGATACAAAATGGACAGAGAATTACATAGAACACTAGACATAAAAAAATATCTAGTCTCCTTAATTGCTGCTAGGGTACTGCAAAAGGAAAAGTACATCTTACTGTTAGTTGTAAAGAGAACTGGTATCTGTGCTGCTTAGTAACTTACTGCTTTTTCACCTCGAACCATTTCATGTATAGTTAAAAGGTTAAAAGAACAGTTTTACATCTCTTAAAGTAGTTGTTCAAGTATTTTATTTCACCCATGTGACTGTTCACTCAACTCTTACTTAGATTTTGGCTTATACAGCTCATCCTAACACCTGATGTATGCTGGGAGCAGTCATTAGGTCAAAAAGAGAGAACCACACAGGCAGGACAGGTGGCCAGGGGATTGCATTCTGCAGCCATGATCACCTGCAAATTGCTGTCTCTGACAGCCATTATGTTTTGTCTGGAAGTTTCCTCAGAATCCAGTAAATTATGGAAATGGTAGAGACCAAACCTCTAAACTGGACGGTATAAAACATCAGCTTACCCAAAAAATATTTTGAAACAGGTGCAACAGCAGCTGGACTGCTGAAGTTTTCATGCTTCCTGATGTGATACAGGGGATGCCCACACCGTGACAGGGGAGGAAGGATGACCACTCTCACCATCAGCTAGGTAATCAATTATTTTCTTTTGCTCACAGATGCATGATATTAAGAGTTACAGGTTATAAGATATGAAATTTTATTATTCCAATGGTGAATAAGTGAACTAACATGATAGAGTACTCTGGACAAAAAGAGGATTGAACCTTTATTTGTTATGTTTATTTATTATATTTCTTAATGAGTTCATGAAATAAAATTAAAATCACAGAGTACACTAACCTGTAAATTTGAGAGATCTGAGTAGACCTTGACAACCCACTAATCTGTTAATGTCTTTTTTCCTGTTTATAATGCAGAATGTGGAAACTTTCCACTCTGGAGGCCTAAATAGGATGGACTCAATGATCTTAAAGGTCTTTTCCAACTAAAAATATTCTATAGGCCTAAAGTATCTCCTGTGCAAAAAAATTGGGTGAGTCCTAAAGTAGTTTCATAGAAGATGTTGCATGAATTGTTCTCTATTTAAAATGAGCTGTTAATATTATTCCCTACAAATGCCATGTTTTCTCTGGTGCTTTCAAGTCTTCATTTTGTTGTGGATACATAAATCTGGTAGAGTTGTAGCCTGGGAAGGTTTATGACAGTGTCATTTTCTGTCTGCAAAATAGTCTTAGGGTGTAGAGTGGTAGTTTGGATGTCAGTCAAGAGCCCAGCCATTCTACACTTTGTGTGCCAAAGACTGCTTCTTCTCTCCTGAGGCTTAAGGAGAATCATAGAGTTCACTGACTTTTTACGTGCACTTTCATCACCTCTTCATAGGAAATGTTGTGATATTTCTGTTTTGCAGAGCAGTTTCATATTACAAAAATTAGGCTTCTTTAGTCCAACTTGGTCTCTGGAATTAAACCAGAAGATCTGTTTCAGAAGCATCCATAATTTGTAATGTTTATTAGTCCATGGAATGATACTATAGATAGTCTAAAGTAAACTTGTCATACCAGATATAGTGTGCTGAGTTTTCCTACTTTTTTTTTTCTACAATTCCATTGCTCTTGCATCATACTGCTTGCTAATGTATATTTAGTCTTAAAAGTATGCAGGATAATTAATAGTGCAACACCAGGGTTGTGAGAAGAAGGAAAAAATTGGAACCCTTTTCTTAGTTGTAGTTCCAATGAAATATTTTTATGGCCTACAATTCTTGTGTAAAAACACAGTTTAACATAACTTTTAGGGCTTAATTAATTTTAAAACTTTATTTAATTATTTTTAGGGTGATTTATAGGTACTTTAAATCTAGATGCACAATATACCTATGGCAGGCAGAGTAGAACTATGTAATGATTAACTATTCAAGCTCTAAGGTGCAGATGGATGGGTTTTTTAATCAATAGTCTTTATGTGAGTGCTTTTTATTGGGGTTTAAACTGCTTTGTTTGCACTTGTTCATTTGCAAGTTTATGTGCATAGTTATTATGTGACGTATACATTGCACATGCTGAAGTTAAATTTAAGTGACAGATTCTTTTAACATTGTTATAATAGCTCAGTTTTTCCAACTGCTATAGCTAGATTTCAGAAACATTCTATACACTGTGCCAATATAGTTAGCTAAAATGGTCTCTTATTATTTTAAATAAGACTATGGTAACTTGTTTTAGGCAATATTAAATTGCTTTAGGCAATGTCAGGTAGTCCTTGCCAGGCTGAGCTTTCCAGTTTTTTGTGGTTTTTGTTTTCCCCAGTTTATCTGGCCTATGGCCATTATCCCTGACAATTATCCAGGCATTGTTAGCTTAAACATCTATTAATTTATTTCCCTTGGATATCTTTTACTTCATCCAGAACAGATTTTCAGAGTCATGCTATTTTCAAACAAGATATTTTAGCTGAGTTCCAGCAGATGCCCTTTTTGAGCAGAATACACATCTATCTGTACATAGATATATGTACATATGCAGATATACACATAGCTTTCCCTTTGGAAAAGTCTCACCTACATATTTTCATCAGGAAAATATTGCTGTTCGGATGGGACAGATGATACTAAGTCTACAATGAAGATACACATGTCTGGAAAAATACATGTAAGAATGATATAGACAAATGCACTCAGCAGATTTTGAAAGGATGAGAGCTTCTATCTAGCACTAAACAAACAGAACCCCATGAATTATATCTATGAGGATAAAAGAACAAAAGTTTTGTATGGACTTTGCAACTGCTAAAATGCCTAACCCAATAAGCAAGGTAGGAAATGTATGACGGACCTGGTTCATTAATTCTTATTGGATGTTAAATGTTTGAGTCAGGTTTTAGTGATCAGTAGTTTAGTGGCTTACAGAGAAAAATAGTTTTAGACATGCCACTACTGCTCTCCATGTGTTGGATAAAGTGTCAAAATGATAAACTGTCCACCACAAAGGCTTTTGGAATTTTGGCAATGTAGAGGACTCAATTAAAGTATGGCACCAGTAAAATTAGAGTTGTCACCCACAGACATTTTATTCAACATAAAACTGAAAGTAAGAGTGTCTATCCTTTTAGATACAGCAATGATTTATAGATGTATAAAAAGACAAATATAGTATAAGAATATGCAAATACATGTTCTCAAGAACTCCTTCAGCTTCAGAAGCAGCTTGTTTCTTTTTTTTAATCAGGCAACCAAGGGAGACCGTTATCTGTAAACTGCAAAATTTTGTATTTTTGTGGTAGGAAACTACAGCTGTAATGTAAGGATACATATAGATATATACTTTAAAAGAATAAGCACTGTTTGGGTTGTGACACAGTGAACTGTCTAGAGTACTCAGCGAGCTCGCTATTGGAACCCTCAATGCCCTTGCACAGAAAGAATTTAAGTACCTTTTATTTGCAAACGTTTCTCAAAAATTTAAGTAGTGAAAATAAGCATGTAGCCCAAGAACATTGACTCTTATATTTTAGAGATCTTAATCTTGGCAGACACATGAAGAAATAAGTTTAATAGAAATAATTGTCTCTGTAGATTTTATCAATACCATGACTGAATACTGACAAAAAAAAGATGGAAGAAGGATCTACTAAATACTCTCCATCCCTCCTGAAAACAAGCAAAACAGCAAAGCATTGAGTCTTACTCTCATTGTGTTAACCATCTTTATAATGCTACAATAGCAGTAAAAATCCAAGCATAGCAATTTTAGTACTTCCAGATGCCCAGTCTATTCTGCTTGTAAAAAATCCTACATTTTATTAAAAATGTAATACTCGTAAGACACAGATTCAATTGATTTCTTCAATTCAAGAAAGTTTTCTCAGCTACACCCTGAAAATTCCAGGAATTTAAATAAAAATAATTCTTTCTGATGTCTGTCTTGGTACAACTTCCTCCTGTCATGATCACTGGCACAGAATGATTCAAATCAAAGTACTATATAATAAAATTGTTATAAAAGGAACTGCTGAGACAAAAAAATAAACAGAGCTACTCAATAAATTCTGCTGATCTCTCTACTGAGTTCTATTAATCTCATTTGTTAGATTTAGGACTGTCATGGCTACCTTGAATTTTGCACCTTCTTATTGTACAGCTCTCAAGCACTATCTTGGTTATTTTCACTGATTTAACCAGGAATGCATTTATTACAAGCTATTCTACCTTTTCAAAATATTGGTGAAACAAAACTTCAGATTGAAAAAAAAAATATTTTTTCAGGAGAGAACCCCTTGATACTTTATTTATTAGTTCATAAATTCAGCTAAAATGATAGAACTTTCTGTTGCCTGTATACAGAAAAATCCTCATTTACATAACATCAAATGATATAATTTTGCTGTTTACTCAGATAGCTTCACTACTGACAACAAAGATTAGTTGTGATGGAAATTATGAAAAAAAGCCCTAACTACTGTTACATTAATAACAGAACATCTTGATTATGAATCATTCTATTAACTGAAATAGAAGCTGAGTGTTCAAGTTTGGATAAGAATAATATAAAGTTAACTATGAGAAACAAAAATGAAATTGACTTTAGTTGGAAAGAAGTTACTTCCAAATAACAGGTTTATAATACTGAAGCTTGGAAAAAGACTACACAGAATTAGTTAATGAAAAGCATTCTTAGGGTAAGCTCACCTCTTTACCTGATGAAAACAAGCCCATCTGGTGTAGTCCACTGTGCCCACGAGAAGCTGCGAGCTTATCATCTCTCACTTTCAAAATGGATTAGGAGTTAAATGAGTAACAAAGAACTCAGAATTCTCAATTTATATACAATACTGAAAACTCAATATTTCATGAGTAATGCTTCTGCTGCAAGAGTTCTAATTTCGTAAGTAACAGATTGAGTGAGGGGCTATCAGTAACAGACTATACTGTTTGAATATTGGAAATTGTGATTAATGACCTTTCAGAACAGAGTGTGGAACAAATTTAGATGTTATTCTACAGAATGCTGCATGTTATAAAGAGATTTTTTTCTTTTTTCTAGGAACAGTAATTTGCACCTACTTCAAGAGCTAGCTATTGATGGAAAAGCTTATTTTATAGGTAGGACATATAGCTAACCCTGTGGGTCTGAGAGATTTGTTTCCTTCTAAGGGTGGGTAGTTAGTTTTCAGTAGGTGGAAAAGGAACAAACATGGGGTAGAAGGTGACACATACTCTGAACTTAACTCTAGGAAAAAATGTGGCAGAAAAACATCCTCTCGTACTCACAGTAACAGACTTTCGGTTCATATCCATTATCTGGGAATGAGACAGAGCAGGGGTTTATGTGGACAGCAGATTAAGACTATTTCACACCTGCATTACCCATCTACTGATGGATAGTGTCACACAGGGCAGATTTCTAGTACCTTTCATAAGTATAACACCCAGTTTATGCTTTAGTAAATGGAATATTTATTTATTCATACTAATGTCCATTTTTAAATGCCAATAAATTTTTATTTACACAAAATAATTCCTTATTAATTGAAAAGGTTAAATTATTCCAGTGGGTTTTTCCTCAACTATGTTCCTCATTCAACTTGAGCAAAAAAAGCATAATCAAATTAATAGACAAAATTTTTAAATAAAAAACCTTTGCGGTTAAGTATGGACTTACTGGAATCACTACTAAACAGCAGAACCAGGAGAATCCAGGCTTTAGATGTCTGATATTTCCTCATTTTGAACTTTCTGGGGATTTCACTTATTTTGAGATTTATGACCTATTACCGTTTCCATACAGTTATGCAAATCATTCTCAAGTGTGAGGATGAAGGAGCATTGTATGGATATTTTGAATGCATCTAAAATAGGAGAAGAATAATACTCAACTGAAAATTTGAGGGCTGCACTCACTGTAAAGCATAAAAACTGTCCTTATGATTAAATCTGTAAAAAGTAGATAATGAGTAACAGTATTTTGTTTTATATGAAATACAGAAAAATATACAGCTTAAATAATATCAGAGTTTAAGCTCATATAACAATTTTACCTTAGCTAACTAGGAAATCATAGCACACTTCAGAATATATTTGTGGTAGAAGAAAAAAAAATATTCATGATAAAGTAAACACTTCTATTTTATTTCTTGATGTCCCTTTCCATTCCACGTCAGTGTCCATGATACTATACTTAAAATCTTAAGTACAATTTAATAAAATAAAAGTTATTATCTGGGGTAACAAACCTAATTTCCACTGTCTTAACAGTATTTCTCCTTTTCCTTTTCCTTCCCTCTTTTTCTCTTTTCCTCATTCAGTTATATTATAGAGGAACACATATTCACCTCCCTTCATTTATGTGCACAGAGCTTTGTTCATACACTAGATGAATGGTTTCAATATTTGAAAGAGAACACGCAGAAATTATGAAATACTAGGTTTGGGGCACCAAATTTTTATTCCCCTTTATTCAAGGTCCAGAATATTTTGACTCACAGGAAAGTGCTACTGCTTAAAATTTATTCTTTTTGTTTCTGCAAAAAGTTGTTGGGTTTTTTTTTTTATTTACCCCCTCTATCTTATTTAAATAAAATACTGTGATCATTACATTTATCTTTTATGATAGTAGAGCTACTTCCTAACTCTTCCTGAAATAATTTTATTACTTTTAGAAAAAACAAAGGGCTAGTACAGGGCTCACAGACATTAAAGCATGTTCTGAGCATCTGAGGAATTTTAAGTAAGTGTAAGATATTTCACCATAAGTCGTGTATAAAGCTGTAGTTATCTGTAGTTAGCTCATTTTCTAATTATTTTAAAATATAATTTATGCACAGTAGATTTTATTCAATAAGGCTGTCCTTAAAGTAAGAAAAGGCATGAAATTTTAATATAAAATGTTATTCCATAAAAAAAAATTGGCAAAACCTCTTTCTTAACATAGTTTAAACATGAATAGTGTTATCAACAATTAGCAATTATTATTTTTACTTACTAACAGACTACTAGGGTGACACAATAAATACTTATGTCAAAAAGAAATTCAAAGTTCGCAAGATTAAAAAGTAATAGCATGTCAGACTAAGTATATTAACCCAAACCTAAATAATTTATTTCTTACTTCGACCTACAGAGATTATTCTTTTTTCAGTTTAACCATTATAAAAAAAAATATTTTATTTGTCCAGATTAAATCTAGGATAATCTCTGTTTTGCAGCCTAAGTAAACTCAGTTTATGGACTCTCTTAATCTGCATTTTGTCCTGCAGTAACCTTTTTGCTATCCATACTTTTTTCCATCAATGACTTTCTACTTACCTCCAGATCACTGATGGAAATCCAAGAGTACTGAGGGACTGGTAAGCACCTCCAAACCTTCCTGGAAACCTTTCTTTCACCTTTCATTGGTGACTTCTAGCTGAAAATGTTCTCTCTGGATCCATCAGACAGATTTACTATGCCCTAAATGTACTTCACTGGATATTATTTTTGTGCTATGTGTGAAGAACCCCTTTAAACTAGTTACAGTTATGTAAAGTCTTTGTATAAACATCCGTTTTACCTAATCAACAAATAAAATATTTACTTGCCAGCTTGTTATGCAGTATCTTCAAATTACTATTTGTTACCTTCTTAATCTTTTCTCTCTTCATTCTTATTTTGCCTAAGGCTGATACGAGGATTATGTGAGGTATCATACCCATTTTGACACAAAATTATGCCTCTTCTAGACTGCCAACATTTACTAAGCATTCTAAAACTCTTTAAAAAATCCAGAAATATTTGGCATAGTTGGAAGCATCTCAGTAAGAACCATCCTTCTGGAAAAGGGATAGTAGGTAAAAGCTGGAAAAGATTAGCCCAAGTGACCTCACCAGTGAGCTGGGAAGAAGAGAAGGAATTACCATCATGTTTGACCCATACTGACACCTAAAAGCAGGGTATAGATAGGGCTAGAATGCAGTAGGATTTACAAAGTAGATGGTTGCTGTTAACTGTGTTCAGAGGTTATGGGACACCTTAGAGGGAGACCAAAAAGACAGATGTGAACAGCAAATGCAAAAGTATATGAACATACAAATGTACTGGAGGGGAAATTCCAGACTGCATGGCAGGGGAAGGCAGAGGTGCTGCCCAGGAGGTCTGCAACCCTGGGTTTGGGAGGCTGCACTCCTCAACAGTTACTAAGATGGTGTAAGTTGTCTTTGGCAGGCTGCCACACACCAAGTTGCTCTTTTACTCTCTCTCCTCAATAGGAAAAAGGGAGAAAATAAGATAGAAAAGCCCATGCATCAATATAAAGACAGAAAGATCACTTACCAGTTAGCATCACAAGTAAAATAGACTGGACTTAGGGAAAACTACTATTTATGGCCAATTAAAACCAGAGTAGGATGGTGGGAAGGAAAAACAAACAAACAAAAAAAACACCTTTCCTGCACCCTTCCACTCTTACCAGGCTCAACTTTACTCCTTCATTCCCAAGTCTTTTACCTTCTTCCACCCCAAGCAGCATGAGGTGGGTGGAGAATAGGGGGTTATGGTCAGTTCTGACATTCCATCCATCTCATGCTTTTTCTTTGCACCAGTTCCTTCACAAACTCTTCCAGCTGGAGTCCTTTCCACAGGTTACAGCCTTTCTGCAGTTCCTGACAGAAGGCAGCTCTAGTGTGGGCTTGCCATGGGATGCAGCTTTTTTCCGGGCATATCCTTGTGCTCCAGTGGGGTCTTCCATGGACTGCAGTGTGGATATATGTTCTCCATGGGCTGCATGGACACAACCTGTTTCATTATGGTCTACTCCACAGGCTGCAGGAGAATCTCTGCTCCAGTGCCTGAAGTATCTCCTCCCCCTCCTTCTTCACTACACCTTGATATCTACAGAACTATTTTTTTCACATTTTTTCTCATTCCTCTCTCTCATATCTTCTGCACAGCATATTTTACCCTTTCTTAAATATGTCACCACAGAGATATCACCATCATAATCGATGGGCTCAGCTTGGGGCAGTAATGGGTCAATTTTGGAGCCAACTAGAACTGTTTGTGTCCAGCATTGGGACAGAACCTCTTCTGTTGTCACAGAGGACACCTCTGTAGCTCCCCTGTTATTAAAACCTTACCATGTAAACCCAGTACAGGTGGAGATATTTGGAGCTGATCTAATGAGGAATGGACTGAAGGGTCTGAGGATGAGAATAATAAATTCCCCTTTGCCTGACTTTTGTTGATTAATAAATCAAAAGGGGCTTTGAGTGTCTTGCAGCATATAGCCTCTGCTGTGATTATACACAGATAAATCTCCAAAATTTGAATTCTTTATATTGACAGAAACATAGGAATGTCTGGAGCAAAGGCTACTATATGTCTGGGATATGTGGGGGCAAACTATACATAAGTAACTCTGCATTTTTGAAAACCCCTTTGATCATATAATGATTCAAAAATATACAGGGGAATGTAACTCTTCCCTTGTGAGACTGGTTCCATGCAGCTGGAAGATTGTAATATTTTCCAGATTGTAAATTATTCCACTACATTGATAGTTCTATTTTTTCAGATATGGAGTGGGTGCTATCTTGTATCCTCCTATCACTGATATCCCCTACTGAACTCTGCAAATGCTAAGCCTCCATAAAGTTCACCCACAATAATAAGTCTCTATGTCAGAAATAACAATTTGGTAATTGGGCCATCTGGTGGATGGATCCTCCATGGTCAGTGCCTACATGAGCAAGAAGCAAGGGATGAAGTGAGGTGGTTGACCAGGCTGCAAAGAAATGACACCACTTTGTAGCAACGAGTGTCAAATGCTGGGCAAATGGACTCTGTATCGAGTATCTTGTGTCACACCCTGGTGTTGAATTGATTACCAAGCTCATGCATCTTTTTCTTGTGATGCCCATTTTCCACTCATAGCCCTTATGAGTACATGTTAGACCTCCTGTAAAAAAGAGGGGTGAAGAAGATACTAAGGTGAGAATATCCAATATTAGCACTGCACATAGCACAGTGAGTCACTGTCCCGATCCGATGTCGGGATCATTCAAATATCCCGATCCGATGTCGGGGGAAGGTTTCGATATGATCCCAAGGGCGAGATTAAGACACAAACGAGGTCAAATGCCGCATTCCCGAAACACCATTTGTTACCAAAAATAATAAGGAGGGTAGCGATAGGACAGAATGGAAAGAAAGATGGAAAAGAAGCAAGGAGTCGGGATAGGGCAGCCAGAATAGTCACCACCACGGGTCCAGCGGCGAGGCGACGGTGAAGGGGCGGGTGAGGAGGTCTCAGTTGCTTGTTCCACGTGGCGCAGCGCGGCGTGGTGCGGTCAGGCAGTCAGGTGGTCGTGCTCTCTGTCCCTCTTCTCTCTCTTTCTTCCCTGCCTCCTGTTGCCCATGCAGGTCTTCCTTAAGTACCCCTTCGAGGGCTGTGGTTACCATAGCAATGGCACGTCTCTTTGTGCCCCCCAGCACTAGGGCAGGGACATGTCCAGGCAGAAGACCTCCTGCAGGCAGGGCATTTCACAAGTGGGCAGGGCATCTTCAAACAATCTTTGAGACAAGACAATAGTGCCGTTCCGCACAGTCACTCGCTGTCAAATTGACATACATATGAAAGCTCATGTGGGGATAAGGGGTAGAGTTTAATGGTGGATTCAGACTACATTATTGTAATTTTACTATTGGAAATTATGTCACTTACCAAAGTTATCATAGCTTTTTAGATTATAGTATTATATATTAGACAACTTAACAATATAAATCATAAACTGGCCTGCATATAACCTGCTTGAAATCATCAGGTAGAATATTGTAGACCACTGCAGAAGACGTTGTAGCAAGGAGATAGTGATTTCAGGCATAATCTAGGCAGAGTTTAACCTTGGCCTTTGTTGCAGGGACTTGTATGCTAGCAAGAGTGACTGATAAGTAACCTGAGGACATATATTAGTATGTGCTGCCTTTGAAAACACCACCTGTATGCGCTGCTTGTGAGAGCTCCTTTCTGTGGAGATGTGTAAGACTGTAACACTGTTAGCAAACATTAATGTACCATCAAGAGATTTCAGTATTGTACAGGTAAAAGATCAATAGCTTTGTTCACTTGGAAGGATACCACAAAGTTGTGAAGAACAGTGACGCCACTGGACCTTATCATGGAGAAGAACTCTGAACAGCGTACCGGGATCAACAAAGAGAGGCTAGCCCTATGGAGCAACAACTGAGGCTCCCAGTATTAGGAGGGATGTAAGATTCCTGTCACTGTAAGATAGATATAATTTCTGTCTTTTATGCAATAAACCGGATAAACCAGACATGAGTATCTGTGCCTATCTTATTGAGAACCCAAAAGAATTAGCACCTTCTCGGTGAAAAACAGGAGCAGGCCAAGCATTTCTTCATTCTATTTTCTTAGAAGTGTTGCATGCAAGTTATCAGAGTTTGCTGGTACAAGATGTTTAGCTCAAAGACAATACAATATAAATTCATCCTAGTCATAAATTCCCTGTATTTCATTTTTCTGTGTTATAAGTATGTTATTCTAGTAATAGAACCAAAACACCTCTGACTGAATTTGCCTATTTTGTGCCACTATTAAAAATGTTATTCCCATTTTGGAACAGGCCCATTTAAGTTTTGCAATTTGTTTTATTTTCAATGTTATTAAAAAATTGCAACAACAAAACATGACCTGTTAATGGTCCTTATTTCCATACCACCCTGTACCACTGAGTGAATCAAGTCCAAACAGAAGCACAGGATTAAAGTTAAGACTGAAGAATGTTCAACATTTTCCTATATACTTTATTAATAAAGATATACCTATACCTCATGCTTTGTGGAACTGAGACTTATACCAATGTTAAAGTTAGGAGGAACATGCTATATATATATATATATATATATCAAAACACAAAATTAATTTTCTATCTAAGTTTGGAATGTTATTCTGCATTATAGCCATAATATTTTTAATACTGTGCCTTAAAAAAAATTATGAGATGCTCAGATGGCATTTGCTGAGTTCCACCAATTGTTAAAATTCATTTTTTATATCCATGGAAATTCCTATTTCTGTTTAACAGCACATTAATTTTTTCATCTCATCTTTTCTAATTCAGCAGTGCTTGAATATTCTCTAATGTTCTCTGCACAACAAATCAACCTGTACTGCACCAGTAACCATCCTATACTGTGTTAAAGCACAAAACCAGAGATCTAGTCCTAGTCCTGTGATGGCTTACGCCAGTCTTACTGCACTGCCCTCCTGATAACCTCTAGGACTGATGCCATATTTGATGACTTCTAGAAATTACTGGTAGAATTTTGAAAAATCTCTTTCCTATTCTCTCTTTTTCTAAATTTTAATCACACAAGAAAATTAAAGACAGGCAGACATTCATACATGAATGCAAGTCACCATAGTGCCTTCTTTTTCTGAACAAAAAGGCAAGTATATTACAGATACAACTTTTAAAGCTCCTGGAATAGCAGTAAGCAGGAGTAAAACAATCAATTCCTCACTGCATTCTGCACCAAAAACAAACAAACAAAAAAATCTGATTCATTTTATGTTGGAAAATACAATTCAGTGAGAGTTATACCTCAGTTTCATCAGAGGATTCTCAAGCTGTCCAAACAAACCAAATTAAAATCATCAGTATTCAAAATACAGTTGAAAACTTTAAAGGCAGCAAACATAATTTTAAAAACTGAAATAAACTGAACTAAACTTGGAACAAACTACACAGAAACCCTAGACTTTGTAAAATATATTCTTGTTTCTTTGAATTTTTGATCTGGTAGCTCTTACAATATTTTGACCCTTCTACATATATAATACATATGTGCTGTGCTGAGCAAGTCTTGTGCAAAACAGCACTCTTGTGACACATTCCAGCTTTGCACTCTCAACCTGTGAAAAAATCCTGATTTTTTAGAAAGATAAGTGCTTTACAGAGCTCTGAAATGACTCTGGGTAACCAAAATAAAAAGGTAGTGTGGCCCAAGAGTTTATCAAAGAAAACTACTTAGTCCTCTTTCCTTTGTATTAATTTTTTATGCCACAGTACATGATCTGTTTCTGTTTCCTCATAAAATGCCAGTCATAATTGAACAATTGAAAAATCCACTGGAATTAACAACTTAATTTTATAGTTGCAAGAGAGAAAAATAGCAAGCCATTTTAAAACTGTCTTAAAATTACTGATATTGGTTTTTTTGCTTCTCATTTTATTCAAATATATGTGGTGGCAATGGTCAAACTAGATAGTAAAAATTTGCCTAGAATTCAAAATTTAATTCCTTCCAACTGCATGCTGACTTAGTATCATCTTCAGTGTTAACACTGCAGCACAGAATGAGAGTTACTGCATAGTTAGAGCTCTTCTACTTTGCTTGAAATATTACCTATATGATAGTCACATTTCTTTTTGGTCAGAATATTATTTATAGTTAAGTTCTCAATCAAATTCTGTTTGAACCATATATATCTGGGCCAACAACTCAAATGCCAGGGGAACAGTGGAGCTGAAATAGACCTAAAAAGATCTAGTGTTAATCAATGCATGGAGGGAAATCTATTCAACTATTTGGAGACTAGATATTTTCTTCTCTATCAGACAGAAATTTTACTTTCAAATTCAGAAATTCCTCCAAAGATGCCAGGATCATTTATTTGGGAAGGGCCAGCACCCCTCAGTCTCTTTCCATGACAGTGCTGCAGATGTTAAAGCAATTAAAAACACAGGCAGTGGCTTCTTGCAAAATCTCACCAAAAACTTTTGAGTTTTTAGACTACCTGGTCTAGTGGAAAGTGTCCCTGCTCATGGCAAGAGGGTTGGAGCTAGATGATCTTTAAGGTCCTTTCCAGCCCAAACCATTCTATGTTTCTATGAGTTTTTTACATATCTTATTAGTCATAATGGAAAATTACCAGCTATCTGAGTATAATGTAAGTTGTCAATGTTTCAAAATGAAAATGTGCAACAGCACATTCCCACAGTGTAAATCAATTTCAAAGCAATACAAAGATTTTGGCCCATAGCATTTGAATTCTTCCATTGATAACCCTCTACCCCTGCCCCTCCTTGGAAATGCAAGAACTTAAAAAGATGAAAGTTACTTCTGTGATTTCCATAGTCAACAATTTTATAGGATTGGGAAATTTATGTTTATTTGGTTGTTAGTGATATGTATATTAAAAAAAAAAAAAAGTAGCAAAAATAGACAGTATAATAGTACAGAGAGAAAATCAAAGCAAACCCTGCATGCTCTTAAGTGGCTTCACTTGGGCATGGACAAGATGTATTCATACTACTGAAGGACAGTAAGGGTATTTGAAAGATATTCCACTGCATTGCCAACTCTATAATCTTCATTTATGCCAGGTTGCCAGTTTGATAAAACATTTCTCATAATGAAGTAAATGCTTCAGTTAAGACCTACATAGCCTCTTATTTCCACTCTTCATGATCACAAACTGAGCTTGAAGAAAGTGCTATGAATTAAAAATGCCGAGACTGGGAATCTCTCTCTTACAGTGTGGCACACTATGAATATTTAAAATGGTTATATAAACCATTCATATTTTTACATATTCTTGATATTTTTCATTATTTTCTTCTTTTATTTTTTATTTTAGTTTGGTTTGGTTTTTATTCTTAGCTTCATTGGAAGATAGAATCAGGAAATATTTTTTTCTCTGTTCTATATACTATCTTAATATAGGTTATGGAAGTACTGCTTGCAGTTCCAGAGTTACGAATGATTTAAGTTTTGTATGCAAAGCAATCAAATGACTTTATTTTGTAATGAATCTATATTCTTTATTTTTTTTCAGAAAATTTCAGAGTAAACTTTTATGGATTAATTTTATAAATTGATCACAAGTTACAAGAGCTTAACCTGTATTGCTCCTATTGCTCCTTTGTCTTCAGTTGTTCTCAGAATGAAATAGATACAGGGATTTTCCATGTCCCTCAATTTAAGACTTGTAGGATTCTTAGGTACAACCTGTACTTCATGTTGTATAGAATGAAAGGATTTTTCTTCTCCTAGTCTCATTCCTGAAGTTTGTTGTTCCACAGAAACTGAAGAATATTATTCTACTGCAAAAAAATTCCAGACACCACTGTCTTCTTTCAAAGCTTGCAAACTTTTAGGTGATTATTCTGAGATGGTTAACTGCCCCCATTGTTTTCAATTTGTTCTTAAGAAAGAGGTCTGCTGGTTTTTCTCTTTGGAAACAATCAGAATTTTGAAAGAGAGCACAGCACCTTAACTGAATCTCATTAAGAATAATAACAAATGGAAACCATTTTGAAAGGGAGTGATGGATTATCTTCTTTGAGGATTTTACCTCTTATGAAAACAGGTGAAAATAGCTGTTTAATTTAAGATATTTCAGAAGTTTATTTGAAAAAAAAAAAAAATTTTTTTCTAAGTTTCTATCAGCCTTCTTAGCTATTTAGCTTCCCCCCGATAGGTTTGTTTAATTTGTTTTTATATATCTCCCAAGAAGAAAGATTTCACAATGTTGCTCACTAACTAGTTTGTATATCGAACTACCCTTAAGCTAAGAAAGTCTTTCTTAATATCTTCTGTCTAGATTTTCCTTTGGTAAACTAGGATCACTGTTTCTTGCTCTATCCAATGGCACAGAGAGTACTGTTGTCGTTATAAAAACATTTTTTTGATACGGTGTATGGATTGGCACATAGTCCACAAAGTTCACAATGTCTAGTGCACACAGGCGACTCATGGCGGGGTTACAAAAGCGACCCAGCCTTGGATTGCCTTGAGCCCTGTCATTTTGCAGAGATGACTCATGGGGACCTGTGCAGATAGCTCAGCCCTGGGCTGTCTGATAAGCCCTAAACTAAACAGGGTGGTGGCTGTACCTTTCAAAGAACAGAAACCTGAATTAAGACTTGAAAACCCTTAACAAACAATATGCCCTGAGTCCCAACCCAACCAGGGCTCAGTTGCCTGAGGAAGCAAGGTAAAGAAAAGCTGGAGAGTTTCAGCTTCAGTTTCAAAGGACAACCTTGTGTACTCAAGCAATCCCAGACCAACAAAAGATAGATAATGGGAAACTCCACCACACTGTCAAAGATTATGGTAAAATCCTCTGAGGCATAGTCATACATACCATTATGTAAGTCAGGGGATAAAATCCCCTAAGGTTTGCGTTGGTAATACTGGTGAGGGGGAGTCACTTCTCCAAACTATAAAGGTGGATGGTGAAGGAGACCCTTCATCTCCTTATTGGGACACTGGTCAAGGTAGCTTCCCTGGAACTGAGAGCCCTTACCAAGAGGGGTGAGTAAATATCATTTACAGTTTGTAAACACATGTAATGTTTAGTGTGCTTGTGGTTGTCAGTGAATTGCTTGTGGTTGTAATAGTGTGCTCAGTGAATCACTTGTGGTTGTACCCCGTGAATTGCTTGTGGTTGTAATAGTGTGCACTGTGAATCAGTTGTAGCTCTAATAGTGTACTCAGTGAATTGTTTATGGTTGTAATACTGTACTACACTTCCTTATAAAATTGCAATAGTACATTCCTCCATTGTATCTGTAAAACCTCCAATAGTAATATGTTAAGTCTGCAAGTGTAGTTCAAGTCATTTGCTTGAACCTTGCAGTTAAGTCTCTTTCCACCACGTTGTACTGAAGAACTCTTAGGTCTCTGAAGTCTTCTCTAACCTGAAAAATAAGTTCTTTCAACCTTTTTGTGAGTCATATTTTATAGATACCTTGCCCTCCTAATTACCTTTCTCAGGAAAAAATACTCCATGAGATCTTATCAATGTCAAATAAAGCAGAGGAATGATTTGTATACATAAGATCCATTGCACACAGTGAGAGAGTCTCTCTAAATATGTTACACAAGGAGTTTTTCTTTCCAGAATTATTTCCTATTTCCAGCTACTTATTTCCCATCGTGTACCTGTGCACACTGCTTTCACTTTTCTGAGCAGTACTTTGTTCTCATCTAACTGAATTCCATTTTCTTGAATTTATATGATTTCTTCAGTCTATCAAGATTACTTTGAATTCCAGTCCTCTTTTTAATAATGTGTCAACTGTCTCAACTTGGGTGTCTGCAGTTCATGTGAATTTATGTTTTATTTCATCATTCAAGCTAGTGATGAAAATGCTAACCAGAACAGGATTCAGGACAGACTTTCAACTCAGACAATGTACCAGTGCTAATTAATGTCTCAGTATAATTTTTGACTGTTCTTGTACCCAGGTGGTAAGTTTATCACAACATTTGTTTGCAGAAATGGTAAGTGGAACTTTCTTTCCAGCGTCAGAATATACCACATCTATTGCCTTCTGCCTTATCTACCAGGCCAGTCACCCTGTCAAGAAAGGAAATTTGGCTGGCTTGACATGATTTGTACTTGACAAATCCAGGTTGGCCATTTCTCATCATCTTGGTTTCCTCTAGGTTTTTATAAATAGACTGTTTAGCAATTTGTTCTACTATCTTTTTGAGTATCAGAATTAGTCTATCTGGTCTGTAAAATCCTACTCATTGTATTATTTTAAATTAATATAATCAAACATTGAAAGAATGTCAGGTTGCTAGTATATATTGCCAAAAAATATTTTTACCTACCTGGCTTTGCTATTTTAAATTGATGGAGAATAATATATTTTACGGACATAGTTTTTACAGAAAATTGCTTTCTACATAAAATCTCCTAGATATATATCAGACAGAAACTGAAAGAGAAAAAAGGTGAGTGGCCCAAAGTTTACTGGAAGTGGTGGGAAGCCTCCCAGCTGAGACTTCAGGCTTTGGATAAGGCTCTTAGTATGTGCCTGGCACTTGCATCAAGCTGACACCTGCATCAGTTTGACAGACAGATCAATTTGTGAGCCTGTCTATGCAAACTGAAAAAGGTTTCCCGTGCAAAATAAGAAGCAATGACATACAGACCATAATTTAATTGAAAAAATGTAGCACTGCATACCTTGTGGTAAACACCACTGTGCTGGTTTGTTTTGGTTTGGGTTTTTTTCTGTCAGTAATTAGAGACTTAATAAGAAGAATAGAACTGCAGTGTATTGCACTGGAAAAAGGAAAAGTGACAAATTTCAGGAATCTGCTGCTATAATAAAACCTGCAGCCAATCAAAATATAGAAGACAGTTTATGCTATTCAAGGGGTTTGTTTTGTTTAAAGAAAAGAAAACCAAAAAACCCACACTAAATATAAGCCAAGAAAAACCCAACTACATTCAATTTGTTTTGTATATTTATGCAATTATAAGGTCGCCATCTGGTGGTTTTTTAAACATCAAAAGTGGGAGGTTGATTTGTGACAGTGGGGTTTGAATTTAATTTCAAACAAACAAACAAAGAAATATGGGTTCAAATACTATCGTGCTGATAGTTTTTTACCCAAAGCTTTTGCAAAATGTTTGCTAAATAGAACATGACATGGCCAAAAATATCAATATCTGAGGAATTGGCTACCCTAACAAAATGTAGGAGATGGAACTTACTACAATGACTCTAGTCAGGTTGCTCTATGGATGCAAGTGGTGATATGTGATTGCATGCCTGTATATAAACTCATATTGAGGAAAAGAAATTTAATCAATATAAACACCGTCAAAGAATATATTTTAATTTCTAAAATCAAAGATGGATTTTATACTACCCAACTTCAGCAATCAAAAAATTAAGCCAAGATAGTTGTCTGAGATACTTCTGTTGTCAGTGAAGAAATTGTGATCCCTTCAAATAGCAATTCATTTTCACCTAATAAAAGACATGTATGATAAATACGATGAAACACCCTCTGGAAGGGCTCATATCTGTCTCTAGTTGATTAGCTTAGTGACTGTGCCCAACCTTTAGACAAGTAAAGTAAAGAAAGGTGAAATCGAGTCTAAGGCCAAGTGTTGGACTTTCCCTGCCACCCAAGAAATTTTGCTTACAGTCTCTTACAATTTGAAACAGTCTCCCACAGCATCCTTGCTGCTAAATTGAGGAAGTGTGGACTGGACGATCGGGTAGTGAGATGGACTGTGAACTGGCTGGTGGGAAGAAGCCAGAGAGTTGTGGTCAATGGGGCAGAGTCTAATTGGAGGCCTGTGTCTAGTGGAGTCCCTCAAGGGCCAGTACTGGGACCAGTAGTATTCAATATATTCATCAGCTACCTGGATGAGGGAACAGAGGGCACTGTCAGCAAGTTTGCTGATGACACAAAGCTGGGAGGAGTGGCTGACACAGCAGAGGGCTGTGCTGCCATCCAGAGAGACCTGGACAGGCTGGAGAGTTGGGCAGGGAAAAATTTAATGAAATATAATAAGGGCAAGTGCAGGGTGTTGCACTTGGGCAGGAACAACCCCCATAGGTTGGGGAATGATCTGTTAGAGAGCAGTGTAGGGCACAGGGATCTGGGAGTCCTGGTGGACAGCAGGATGACCGTGAGCCAGCACTGTGCCCTTGTGGCCAGGAAGGCCAATGGCATCCTGGGGTGCATTAGAAGGGGTGTGGTTAGTAGGTCAAGAGAGGTTCTCCTACTCTGCCCTGGTGAGGCCACATCTAGAATATTGTCTCTAGTTCTGGGCCCCGCAGTTCAAGGAGGACAGGAAACTGCTTGAGAGAGTCCAGCGCAGAGCCACAAAGATGATTAAGTGAGTGGAGCATCTCCCTTATGAGGAAAGGCTGAGGGAGCTGGGTCTCTTGTTTGCAGAAGAGGAGACTGAGGGGTGATATCATTACTGTTTATAAATATATGAAGGGTGAGTGTCACAAGGATGGAGCCAGACTCTTCTCGGTGACAACCAATGATAGGACAAGGTGCAATGGGTGTAAGCTGGAACACAGGAGGTTCCAATTAAACTTGAGAATAAACTTCTTTACAGAAAGGGTGACAGAGCACTGGAACAGGCTGCCCAGGGAGGTTGTGGAGTCTCCTTCTCTGCAAACATTCAACACCCGCCTGGATGCCTTCCTGTGTGAACTCATCTAGGTGTTCCTGCTCCAGCAGGGGGATTGGACTAGATGATCTTTCTGTGATTCTTACGCATCAAACAAAACAGCTAATTGTGAGTTGTCGAGGCCAGAAGGATTGTAACAGGGTAGAGGCTGAACTTGGCCTGTTTTCAGCCACATTTCATGTGCAGGTATCTATGCACTCTATCAAGGCATTGTGAGATGTAACTATGACTTCACCAATTAAAAGCTCTTTATTTAACTAAGGACATTGCTTCTGCTTCTTGTTTGTTTTCCCACTAGGAGAGATGAATAAGTGAGTCAGGTTTAGGGAAACTGAGCAGCCTGTCAGTTAGTTCCTGTAACTGTGTATCTTGGCTGCAAAGTAGATATCATTTAATGAATTACCAAGCTGCAGGACACCTTTCTTTCCATCTATTGTATACCATAGCTGTTCCCTACACACATGTTTGTAGTTATACAAACTGTTGTCAGAGGACATTTTTAGTTGGCACAGCAATACTTCAAAAATATCATCTTCTGATAAAAAATTTGATGTACTTGACATATTGGCTAAACACTGTAATAGTTCCTTGAAAGTTGCCACAAGAATGCTGCAAATTTGGCGAGGTCTTCCTCATTCCAGTGCAGAAAACCAAGGCAATGTTCAATAGTTAAGACTGTGTTGTAACTAGTAGTAAACACTGTGTTGTAACTATGATTTTATAGCATGATTGTAAAAGAAGATCACATTTTTCTGGTTAAGAGATAAGGAGCCAAAACTTACAAAATATATTTTACTTATTTTGCTACTGGTACTAATCTCTTGTTACCCCATATTCTTGGTATAAATGTGCATCATTTTATACCAAGACACCACCACAACCAACACACATTTGTTAACCTTGAATATATTGTAGACTTATTTGGTCTTAAAATTAGGTTTTACACTATACTGTGAGAAATTAATGTTTTATGAAATGTGCTTCAATACTATTTGCAGCTCTGATGCAGTCCTTGATGTGTACTGTCTCCTATCTGTGGGACCATCCTCAGAGAACACTGCATGTCGTGTAATCAGGTTTTGGTGACCCGATCAATGATCTTGTCATAGAGAGACAAACAACCTAATCTAATTTGTTGTTACTGTTGCTTATAGAATTATCTAAGCATAACTGAGCTAGACTTGGAATCTGGTTTATGGTCAGGAACTTGAAGCAATGCAGAAGTGTTTTAGCTGAGCATTCTATTTACATAATTTGAGAATGACTTTTGACAAGGAGCACCAGAGTTATTCCACATTCAAGCCAATACAACTTTGCACTTCAAAATGTATACATATGAAGTGTTAGACAGCTCTAGAATTAGATACCTCCTTGATGCAACTGAATTATATATAAAAGCTTGTGTTCTGAAAAACATGTTGGCAAAAGTACAGAAATATTTTTTTTTTTTTTTTAGAAAAAACAAGAAGATTTTAGCTGCAAAAAAAAAAAAGGAAAGAATATTCACTTTTAGAAGGGACATTTTGTATCCACCTTGTTTATTCTTACATGGTAACTTCATTGTTGCCCCAAACCTTGGATTTTGTGCATTGAGCAAATGGTGGTCATTAACAAATGCATAGCACAAAGGAAGCAAATTATCTTTCCTAAATAAAAAGAATAAATTTGCAGCCCTTTGAAAGTAAATGATGTAGATCTTTTATGGTTTTGATTCACTAGCTCAGTCCAGAATCATCAACAAATACAACAATATGGAAAAAAATCTACTATGATTTTATGGCATTGTGATATTTCTTTTTCCCTGAAATGTTCTTACTCAGAGAATTTACATTTTTATTATAGTAATTTAACTTAATTAAAATTCATTAAAAAAAAACCCCACCCTTATTTTTGGATTCTCCAAATAAGTTATGGCAATAGATCAAATTTGGAGGGTAAACAATCTCTATGTGTTGTATTTTGATGCGGTTAATTGCAGTTTAGAGAATGAAGACATTTCAAACAGAATAAAGCTCAAAAATGGTTAGGCTAAGATTATCCAACTTGCAAATTTTGTGACTAAATCAGCTATAGGTTTATTTTATAATATGTTTGCAGTAAGCATTTATTGTCTAAAAGCTTTAAGATTATTATGCCACATTGGACATTAGCATCAACATCCTGGAGTTGGAAGACAAAAGAAAGCCTCTATGTTTCTTCAGAAAAATAAAAATATAACTATTTTACTTACTAGAAATGTATAAATGGGACAATCATTAGACTGTACATTTAGGTAGTATTTTTCTTTTTATTTTTTTGGTTAATTTGAATTCAGTTACTAAAATTCTGTGTTTTAGACAGACTGAGGCTATTCACATTTCAAAGCTCGAAAATTATTTCCTTTATAGTTTTTAAATTTTCCTTTTAGGGAGACCTTTTATTGAATATTTCCTCTCAGAAAAAAAGTTAAGCAAACAGATAAGGTAAGCAGAGAACTAAATAAAACATTTCATCTCAGGTTGATCAGCATGTTTCTGAATATTTTATTTGTTTGTTTGTATCACCAAAAGAAATAATAAAATATTAAACATTAAAAGAAATATTCAAATATTTTAAATATTTTTGAAGTTGACCTGAGCGGAAATTTTTTTCCACATTTTCCGTTAAACCAATAATTCTTTGGTATAAGCTTTTGGAATTTCTGTTAATATGCATACTATATGAAAATGATGCCTATGTCACTATAAAGAATAAAATTATACAAGAGGATTTTTATATATATTATTTAATCATCCTATAGAAACAGGTTGTAGCATTTGAAGAATACTTTCACAACAGAGTACCAAGGCACAAAAAGAAAGATGACACTGAAAAATACTGAAATACTGAAATATTTGAAATACTCCCAGAGAGATTTCTTCAAAACGTGTATATGTAATATCACATAGGAATTCTTTTTCAGATTATTTATTTTTAAGAGTATCTCAAACCTTCCATAAAAAGGTTAAAGGAATAGTTATTCTGTAAATCAATTGATAAGTTAAGAACACTATATCATTTAATAATAGAGGAAAAAGATTTTCTCAGAACAGTTTCTTTGCTTTTCTCATGGCAGCCAGCATCAATGTTTTCAAAGATTTCCTATATATTACTCACTCTCTCCTCTCGGTATATCTAGGAAGCAAAAATGATTAGTGTTTAGCTCTGTAAAAATGATATCATCAGAGAAAGATTGTATCATACCTAACACCTCACAGAAAAATTACGGTAGGAGAACTAGTGTTCAGCTCTGCTTTCAAAATCTTTGTTATAAAACTCATTTTAGAAGAATGTTTTAAATATTTTGAAATTGTATCTTTGAAAATACTTTTCCTTTTACTTTTAATTTTTAATTCTGTTTAAAACTATGTGATTTTTTAGACTAATGGTTGAATATGTAATGTGAACAGAAATGAAAAAGTAAAAAAAATGAATAAAAGAAAAAAGACAGTTTTTTGGTTTTTTTTTTTTGTGAAACACTGGGGCAAAGGAGCTTTTCAGTAGTTTCTATAAGTGCTAAAACAGTTCTGAAGAGAAAAGGACGTCTGTCTTCCAAGAAACCTAACTGTCCATTTTTCTTTTACTCATAAACTCTGCTATTGGAAAATCATGTCAACGTTCTAAAGTTACCCTGAAATGCTGCTTATAGTGTAAATCCTGTTTTGTCTAGTCCAGAGTGAAGCAATATTAATTTCCCATCATGTAAATATTGCATTTTATGTTGATATAAAAAAAACAATTCACAACACTTGCAGACTCTAAGAAACATAGGACGTTTTCTATATGTGATTTTGGTACTTTAAAACATCTCACATATAAATATGAATAATATATATGAATTGCCACATTCTTCGAGATAATATTTTTTAAGCTTGAGTACCTATTTTAATCAGTAGTATGCTAATATATACACGCATTTACGTATTATTATATATATTATTTATTCTACAATATTCTTACATATTTTAGCAATACATTTATGTGGCCCATTTAAAAATTTATAATTTTTGCAGTCTTTTCTCATAGTATTAGCTTATTGTTTACTTTGGATCACATCACCCTTTTTGTACCTCTCCTGTTTTTGCAAAACAAAACAAATTTAAATTACACACAAACATATCATAAACCCACTTACTGTAAATCCATATCAAAACCAGCATTGTTTACATAGAAATAAAGTGCAATATAGTAAAAGATTACAGAAATGAATTGTATACAAATAAACCACAAATAAACTAAGTGCTATCTAAAAGTATAATGAACTGTTGATTAATAATGCATTAGAAGTTAACGCTGAAATCTAATTAGTCATCTGAGGAAGTTTGTATGCAATTTTTTTTCTTTGTCACTGATGGTGCGCTAATAGTTTTTAAAGCAAGTGTGTTTCTATGATGAGTTCATTTAGTATTCAGTATAATAGCACTGATAATAATGAGCTCATTTGGTTTCCATTATATAAGCATTAGATAATGGATACCTATATTGAAGTATTACTGTTATGGCGGTGGTTTTTTTCTTCATTTGGTATACAGTGCTAAATCTTTAAAGTAAAGCTTTTATGCAGACTGTTGGTGTTTTATCTTTGAATCATGACTAATTTTATGGACTCTGGTATCCCATTATTGTCAAAGTTGCTTTTGATACGAGACTCTCAGTAATTTGACTTGCCAAGAGTTTTATTATCATTAGTTCTATCCCAGCTTTTTGCTTTCATCTTTTCTCGCTTTGTCAGCTTTTTGCATACTGCTACTTGTAGTATCATCCAGCAAAAATATACAGACACACTTCTGGCAATGCTCAGCTAATGTTAACACTGTTAAAGTGTCATAGCCCAGCACACTGGCTTGCTCTCCAGTGAATGACCTGTTTGGATTGCTGGGTACTAGAATCCCCCCTACCAATGGCTGATGCTGTAATTCTGTGGTTTCAGTGGGGAATGTATTTCTACTAAAGATTAAGAGATTTAAGTAACAGGAAAGCAAAGTTGAAGCTTTATTTTATTTAAGGCTTATCATACTCCAAAATCTTTCAGAGTAGATGCTGTGGAATAGTTTATGCATAGCCATTTAACTCTGAAGCCATTTTAAGACTTTATAATGCACAATATTATCAGACCACTTTTGTTTTCTATTGCATACAATTGTCATAGAAAAAATGTCAAGTGTGTCCACTGTGTCCACATTGCACCTACCCACATATGGTCTTGAGTTGTTGCCAAGACATTGAGTAGATGTCCTGGTTTCAGCTGGGACAGAGCTAATTTTCTTCTGTCAATAGTTAGAATAGTGCTATGTTTTGCATTCAGTATGGGATTTGGTATGAGAAAAATCTTGATAATACATTTTTAGTTGTGGTGGGAAATCAAGGACTTTCCAACTTCCCATGTTTTGTTAGTCTGCAGTGCAGAAGAAGCTGGGAGGAGAATGATGGGTTCAAATCAGCATTTGGATATGCCAGTGGGATATTCCATGTCGTATAACATCATGTTCAATATATAAATCAGGGCTGACTGGAATGATTGGTCTCTGTGTCTTCCAGGACTGTGGATTTGAGTTTGGCATTTTCACTCCTCCGGGATGGCTATCTGGGAACAGGCTGGGTCAGCAGGTGGTGAGCAATTGCACTGTGTATCACTTATTTGTATTATTATTATTATTATTACCATTATTATTATTATTATTATTGCCATTATTATTCTCATTATTATTTTAAAATATTAATTTTGTTCCAATTATTAAATTGTTCTTATCTCAACCTACAAGTCTCCTTACCTTTACCCCTCCAATTCTCTTCCCTGTTCCCTGGATGGAGGAGAAGAGGGAGGGTGAATGAGCGGCTGTGTGGTGTTTGGCTGCCAGCCAAGTTAAATCACAACAGTAGGTTAAGTGTATCTCTGTTGCACTCAAGACCATGCTCAAACCATTTTGTATATGTGCAGTCAGGACACTGTACAAGCTTGATTTTGTGCCAGGTTTGGGCCTTAGGTTAGAGATCACATATAAGGCTGTCTCACTAAAATTGAAACACTATAAACAGAGGGCTGAGAGGATAAAACACTGAAAAATGTGAGATAATGGACTTACATCAGTATTAAAGATTCCTGGTAAATCCAATAATCAGTGACTGTTGATTTATAATTTATGAGACTGAGGAAGAAATTGTTCTTAACAAAGTATTATTATGACAATCTGATATATTAGGTCATCTAGGCAGCTACATTTTCCAAATAGGAGGGTTACTGTTGGTTTTTTTTTTTTTTTTTTTTTTTTAAGGGCAAAAATAGTTCTGTTAATAAGACAGAGAACTGAGAATAAAAAGGTCTACAATTCTGTTGGGTTCATAGAGAGGTCTTGTACTTATGAATATACTACTTATTTTTATACATTCTGCAAAATTATTGAATTTAATAAAGTTTAAACTAAAGATAGTAACGAAAGATATTAACTCTAAAATTGAGCTTTAAATATTATAATTTTTTTTAAATGAGCTCTATATCATTGAAAGGCAAGAGGGATGAACATTTGAAATGCCTGCTCTAATCATCTGTCCTGAAGCCAGTAAATCTATATTATATTCTCTAACAGAAACTTATTGAGTTGGGTTGGGGGGTGGTTGGTTTTGGTAGTGGGGGAAGGGGATACAGTGATGTTCCCTGTGAGAAGCTTCGTGAAGCTCCCCTGGCTCCAACGCGTACCTGTCTCCAGCCCAGGTTGAGCTAAATGGAGATAGAGAAACACCTCTACGAATCTGTGTTTATGAGGGGAAGGACTGTCTTGAAAAGAAGGTGCAGAGAACCTGCAAGAGAGGCCATTGATCTGAACAAAAGACAACCAGCGGCCTAAACAGAGAGCTTCATTTCCAGGAGGAAGGAGAAGAAGGGGGAGGACAGAGAACCTCAGACACCCAGTTCAACCACATGTAGTAGGAAAAGGTAAAGGAGGTTCTCTGCAGCCCATGGAAGCTCAACAGCAAAGCAGATACTCCACATGTAGGCCATGGAGGACTCTACTTTGGAGCAGAAAGCTGAGCCCAAGGGCAAGTGTGACTGAGATGAAACCCCAGAGATGCTCAATACCAGAGCAGGAGAGGACCCCCAGAGCCAGGGCAGGGGGGAAATGTGCTGGACTGGAGACCCGTCTGCAGCCCATGGACATCTCCATGTCAGAGCCGGCAGCTGTGCCCAAAAAGGTCTGTGACTCCATGGGAAGCCTGCATTTGAACACTTTCCTCCTGGACTCTTTGCAGCCTGTAGGAAGGATTTCATGCTGGTAAGAGTGGCATAGGTGAACTGACTGCAACCCACATTCCCAAGTCCCTTGTGTTGCTGAGGGGGAGAAGATAGAGAAATCAGGAGCAAAGTAATTTGAGCCTGGAAGGAACAGAGGGGTGGGGGAAAGGTGTCTTAAGATGTGGTTGTTATGTCTCACTGTGCTACTCAGATGAACTCTAACAAATTAAATTGATTTTTCTTCCCCAAGTTGAGTCTGTTTTGCCCGTGACCATAACTGGTGAGGGAGCTGTCCCTGTCCTTCATTCCTAATCCCGTGCCCCCTTTGTTGTGATTCCCTTCCCATCTCACTGGGTGGGAGGAGTGAATGCAGGACAGTATGGTCTTACTTGTGGGTGAAATGACCACACTGATCTTATCTGTGGGTAAAACCCCCGCACTTACGTAATCTCTTGAGGAGACACCATGATCTGGGATCCTTTTGTTCTTATTTCTATACTTGCTGTTTATATGTATATACGTGTGTGTGTTTGTGTGTGTTTAAGTAATAACCCATGGATTTAAAACAGGAACACACTGCCAACCTGGAATTTGCTTTGAAAAGTCAAATTTGATATATATAATTTTTTTTACAGAGGGTTATGAAATATTGGTATTCTCTGGTAGGGCATACAAACATAAAAAACACAGCACTGAATCCAGCTAAAGGTCCAGCAAGTCCTTTATTCTGTTCTGAATTGAGACTAAATTAAAAACCTAGTAAGAGAAGTATGGGCAAGCATAAATGATGCTTCTGTTGAGTTCTTTCACAGTATTCAATTATTTTTGGCTCAGAGATTTCCTGAGCTGGCAGTAGTTTATGTCTATTTATGACCCTCAATAATCTCCTTTTCAGTGAATGTGCCCAGTATTCCCTTAAGCTGGTGCAGACTTTTTCACATACAGGTTATCTGAATGACAACAGGATCCAAAGCTTCAATATGCATTATGTTAAAATCGTCTGCTTTTAAAAGAGTTACTACCAGATGAAAACAAACTGCAAGGTACTCAAAATGTATAACTAGAGCAATCAGTTGAGGTATTGGCAGGGGTGGTTCTGCAGTAAAAAGTATGCAGTTCTGGAAGTTTGCGAAAGTGCGTGTTCATTTAATATTTTCAGTTTTAAGAGTGCACATTCTTTCATTATCTCATTACACCAGCTATGGATAAGCTTTCTTCATACTACGCTTAGTTAAATTTTAGGCAAAAGATGAGGATTTTTTTTTTTTTTTTAATACTTTAAAACCCCACTTTTTTCATACTTGTCACATATGGCAAGAATCTTTCTTTAAAATCCTTATATATGCAATGGATGCTCTCTTTTGAATATCCAGAAATTTAGGTAACAAGAGAGATGCAGTTTTTTGAAAGATTCCAAACATCTTCAAGGTTAAAAACATATTCATCTCCTAATGTACCCAGTCCATATAGCACCAGATCACAAAGGCTACCCATAGCTGATTTTAAATTGCTTGTGATAAATATATATCTAAGCACAATAGATGTGATTTGAATTCATTTTTTGAGAATCTCATTTAAGTTTTAGCAGGTGGATAAAAGAGGACAAATTAGTTTATCTTTTTGTGTTGAGCTAGCCTTTTATTACCATAGAAACATTGTATGGACATGGAGCTCAGCTAGTTGGTTGGTCTGTTGGTTGCTTTCTCTTGTATGAGTAAAGGCTGTAAAGCTTAGTCCCCCTATGGCACAGTTTCTTTTGAGTAGATTTGAGTCATCAGCAGCACTGATTCTGATCTGTCCTCTTGAGATCTACCAGTAGTCATATTTATTTTCTAATATATTTTTTTTCCTTGCTAGGTTAAAGGCAAGCATGCAATTAAAAGGCTGAACAACCTTAAGCAGTTCTTCTTTAAAGAAGCTATGGAAACTGGGAGAAAAAGTTCTCAGTCCTGATAATAGGAAATGATGAAAGCTAGATGGGAATGGTTTCTTAATGGTTGACATGAAGTTGCTGAACTACCCTCCTAAGACAAAGCTGGTCTCAGGTATTTTTATGTTTCTTTCTCCTGCAGTATGCAACCCTGTTCTTAAATGAGACTTTGACTAATAAATCTAAAAGTCAACAGAAGAGGATAAAAGTAACAGAACCGACCTCAAAAAACTGAGGTGAAAAACATTGGTGGACATCTTATGAATGGGCAAATAAAAATGTCTCTCTTTAGCTTACTTTCAGGACATTTTTTTTTTTCATTCCATTCTTAGTCTTACCTTTCTTGGATGTGTATTTTGAAATGTAATAGATCTATTAGATTGTTTCTTTCTAATCTGAACCTCAGAACAATTTTCAACTCTTGAGAAATTTTGTGTGATAACCTTCTTAATTACCCAATTTCTGAAAGGATCATACTGTAACTCCTTCATCTCCTCAAGTAGTCTACACCGTATTTTGATTTAATCTTCCTAGCTTGAGAGAAAAGTCAGGATTCAACTGTGGAAAGAAGACAACAGCTCATCAGCGTTAGAGTGGTCCCTAATAACAGGCTCTGTAAGCCTTATGAGTAAGGAAAACTCAGAGAATACAGGATCTAGATCAAATCTAATGCGATAAATATTTCACCTGAGTTCTACATAGGGAGACTTTTTAGAGGTTTATACTAATTTCAGGGCAAGACAGTAACTAACTCTTGGAAAAGAAAGATGGAAAATCTCTCTCTCTTGCAATTTCTGAAAACACTGATTAAACAGAAACCTCTGAAACTCATGTTTTGTTTTGTTTTTTTGTCTGTAATGACAGCACAGATGAATAAGAAAGAGGACCTGTCCCCCACTGACACTCACATGCTCAGCTCCAGCAGAGCAATGTGGGAAGAGTCTGTGTCATTGTAATGGACAGCATGCTGAATGAGCATCTCTCAGTAAGCATCTATGCCAATAACTTTGAGAAGGACTGTGACTCCTCAGACACAATTTCTCTAACTGATCTCCATGGGTCATTGAAGACTTGTACCACCACTTGTGCACATTTCAAAGCCTAATTGCAACTTACTACCTGGCCAGTTTGAGAGAGAATAGGATGGTTTTCACACCCCTTTTAAATGGAAATCAAGGGAAATGAAAACTTTCACATCTTTTAGGCTTCTCATAAAACCCTTGTTGAGTTCAGTAGTCTTTGAATAAAGGAAACAGTTAATGTATATTGACAGGAATATGTGTTTCCCTGAAATACTTTGAAGACTGCTTAATCCATAGGAACATTAGAGTTGTCTCCTCCACTTTACTAAATAACATTGGAATTTTTCCCTGATTTAGTGTTAATACTAAATTCTGAAATCTTACAGATTTTTTTTTTCTTGAACTGCAGAACACTTTGAAGTGATGTAGCTGAACAAACTCACCTCCAGAAATCATCAAATCAACTTCCTCCTTGTCTATTGGTTTGATCTTTTGTGGGGACTTCTAAGGTGTTTGCATTTACACTGCATGTTTTAAAATATTCTGACGCATGTTGAGAAGTTTTTAAAATGTTGCCTTAGAACTACATTAAAATTTCTGGTGTAATTGAGATCAAATATAATTAAATTACTTAGGTGGTTCTTTTATTTAAAAAGTAACTTATTCTCCAATACCAAGGAAAAAAGGATCTTAAATTATGTATCAGCGTTTTGTTATGAAAGTCCTAATTCTAAACTGCATTCATAAATATAATTGATTTCAGACATTTAAAATTCCTTTGATCATAATCTTATGAAATTTATTCAGTTCCATCTCAATAGTGTACTTCCTTTTCCCACAGCTTTCTGTGTTTTGTTCCTTTAAATCTTGTCCCATGTCCTTGTCTTCCCACAAAGAGTTCTTCTGCTTTACATGTGAAAAACATAAAGCAGCTTCCCCAAACGCTCTACTGCTATAATGTTGCTTTTGATAGAGCTTTCCAGTGGAACACCATCTTGGATTTGTTATATTAGTTATATTCTACATGAAGTGCTGCTCTTCACAGAGAAAGGAAGAGATCTTGTTAGCAAAGATATTGTTAGCAACTAAGAGAAGAAGAATGAAACTTGTGAATAGGTTTAAAAAAAGATGCAGTTAAGGACATGTTTAGAAGAAATAATTTAAAAGAAGATAAGATAATAAAAAGAAAGTGTAGAAAGAAGAAAATAAAAATGAGAGAAGGAGAAATACCTGGAAAGGAAATACAAAGAAAAAACATACGGGAGTAAAGAAAAACAAGTAGAAATAATAGTACAGAAGAAAGAAACAGAAATGGGGAAATGAAGGTTAAAATAGATTAGGTGGAAATGAAAAAAATTCAAAGGGAACAAGGAATCTGAAAAGAAGAGAAAAAACATAAATAAGACAAGTATTTTGAACAGAATGAGAAATGAGACTATTTTTGAACAAAAAGTAAATATTGCAAAAATATTGCATGAGGATATGGGCTGAGAGTATAATATTGAAAAATTAGATAGAAGGTCATTGGAGATGTACTGAAATGAAGAAAAGGGATAGTGGAAATTTAAAATCATTGTGTAAATATAAGATTTTGTAGAGTTAGTTTTACATATCCAAAAATACTCAAAGTGTATTTCCTGGCTTATGATTTAACAAACAGAAAATTATTCTGAGGAAGTTCTAAGGTACTCTTCTCCTGCATCCATATGTCATATAAACTACTAATGCAATGTTTTAATAAAATTTTCTGAGGCATTACGATGACTTTTTGAAACTCAGACTGAAATGAGAAATGATTGTCATATATTCCACAGTTCTGGAACTTTGAGACACCCAGATCAGCCTCCACCTACTGAAAACTTCATATTAACTCATGCCATACTTGTTATTTTGTTGTCAAGAAAGTTATCTGGACAGAAAATTGTCTGTCTCATTTTTTTGGAAGGTAAAAATCTGCAGTAATTGTTTTTCTTCCTCAATATCATGTAAGTGGCAAATAATCTAAATTACTGAATGACTTTCCATTCCTAAACAGACAAATGGAAATAGCTATGCCAACATGATCCTGCCAGGACTACATATAAGCTGGCACATGAATTTAAACAGACATTTGATTAAACCATTATTATGTCTTTTCCTTTGACATTTGGCAGCAGGTCCATTTTTATCTCAGGAGTGCTTTCTTATTTTTCTTTTCCTACTTTTCTTTCTTCACCTTCAGTCAGAGACTCAATCAAGTGATGTGTGTTGTAAGTTTCACTGGGCTAGCCCTTGGCTTGCAGCCAACATAGCCCTTCACCCATTTTCTCCCCCACCCCCAGGGGATAGGGGAGAGGATTGGGGGCAAGAATTAGGAGGCTTGTAGGTTGAGATAAAAACAATTTAATAATAGAAATAAAAGAAAACTTAAAAGAAAACCACCAACAACAATAAAAAAAACAACTAAACAACTAATATTAAAATAGTAATGATAATGATAACAGTAATAAGATATGCAAATGAGTGATAACCCAATGCAAACTGCTTACCACCCACTGATAAGCCCGGCCCGTTCCCAGATAACAATCCTGGAGGAGCAACAATCCCTAACCGAAACCGTGATCCCGAAAGAACCCAAGCCTGAGAAAAAACCCATGCAAATTCCCTTCCCTTTCCGGTCAGCCCCAGATAATATACTAAACATGACAGGATATGATATGGAATATCTCATTACAGAATATTTCACAGAATCACAGAATATTAGGGATTGGAAGGGACCTCGAAAGATCATCTAGTCCAATCCCCCTGCCGGAGCATTGGCACATCCAAATGCCAGTTTGGGTTTTGCTATTCACTATGCTTCTCCCTCCCAGTCCTAATGCAGCTGTGAACAGCCAAACATGGTGGCCTTGAGCTCCAGCATCAACTAATAATCAGTACTTTTATCAATGATGTTCTCAAAGCAAGTCTGAACTGAAACCAAAACACGGTTCTTCTAACTACTGAGAAGAAAATTAACTCTATCCTAGAAAAACCAGGACATGTATGGGCACATGCAATAGTTGAACTAAACCATGGCTCATGGTTACTGACTCTTGCAACATCTAGCACAATAGCAGCCCAGTCCTGTAACTCTAGTACGATCTTCTGATCTGGGCATCTGTGTCATCCACACTATTTAGGGTATATCTCTGACATACCAATGAACCCTGAAGGCATTGAATCAGAAGAACTTCTAACACCTTTTTGAATTCCATGAATCAGAGGAGTGGGTTTTTTGACAGTTACTGCACCACTTTGTTGTAAAGAGACGTTGTAAATACAAAAGGTAATCCAGTATGTTTGTATATGAGTCACATGACTATATATATGACAGTTACACGATCAACATTCAAATATTCCTCTCTTCTGGTCAGAAGTATGCCTATTACATGAAGAAGTATTTTTTCATACTTGCCATTCATATTACAGAGCAATACTCGGGTCTGCAGTTTTCCAGTGCTTTCATGAGAAGTCATGTTATTGGCCTCAACCCAAAGGCTCTTTCATAAAGGAGGAGGGAAGGAAAATCACAATACATGAGTACATACTTTCTAATCTTAAAGTCTTAACAAGAAGGTGTTTCAAAGGGATATCTAGCATTTGGGTAGTGGTGGTATTATTAGTCTTGCAGTTTGCAGTTAGTGTATGGGCAGGAAGTACTAGTTTGGGGACTCTAGAAAATACATCAATATTATGTGAAAATGAAACCAAACTGAAAGTCTAATCCCAGAGAGTGAGATCAGGGCCAGGATGTATATTGGGCTTCTTTAGAAGCTTAAAAGCACATTGATTCAGGATGTATCAGAAACTTGATCTGCCACAGAAGAGTTAATAAAAGTAACTTTCAGTACTTTTATGTTAGATACAGTAGATGATAACCTTCCATACATGCAGCTACAGCAGCAGCTTTGAAGTCACAACATCAGGGTTTCCTAGGATCAAACAGCATAGTGAATCATGCAGTAGTAGTGGGAGTCCAAGTTATCACAGTGGTGGCTCAAGTAATACTGACAGTAGTGACAGCTGTCCCAAGAAGCTGTTGAGAATCATTTCAGCCCGACCCCCCTCCAAAAAATGATAGCAGGATATTCAAGCCAGGCTACTTCCAGCTGCTTGATTTTTAAGTGTAGTTTGAAGAGCTTCTGGAGTAGTCAACTTTGTGTCCCCTCACATAAGTCAGTGCTAGTTGCAAAGCACTGTTTTTCATGTATACGGAGCTTAGAGTTGCACTTTAAGTTGGAGTAAACTGTTAAATGAAAGTCTGTTGGTAAATGGAATTTTCCTGACCTACTGAATCATGACTCTTCTTTATGTAAGCACGAATTTAAAGAGAAATTTTCTTAAGTGTGATCTAATTCTCACCAAAGCATGTTCCCAGTAAAAAAAATGTGAATCAGCGTTGACTTCAAAGCACACTGAACAAACTTTTTCCCTGCTGCTTGATGGAATATGCAGAACAAGTAAGAGCAGAATGTAAATGAACTCACTGACAATGTCAGATCAGTTCAGCCTTTGGTAGATATGTGGGTTTGGATCAGTGGAAGGAACGTCCTGCCATTCCCACCTTCCCTCTCTCTGGGCGGCACAGGAATTCCACATCTAATCCATTGTATTCACAATAACATTTTAACCTATTGACTTTTCTTTTGCCCTTTTTCCTCATCATTTTACAATCTGAAGCATGAAGTACAGAATTTCTCTAAAAACACATGAATTTTGTAGTTAACATGTCAGTAGATCAGACAAAGTTGCACTGTAAGTATGATAAATGAGTGTTTTTTTGATTGCTTCTCTCTTTAGAGCAATAAGTGCTATGGAACTAGGTTCTTTAAATAGTGAGGGAAGTCAGAGCTTGGTACTATAGACAGTATATCAAATTCAGATACCTAACAAAATAAATCAATCAAAATCCCCTTTCCTAAGGTGAATCAAAATCATTTCCAATTATACCAGCAGAATTTACAGCTGTTTTGACAGCATCTAGTTTATATGCAGTAATAGCAAATCTTAAAGACAGGAAGATTCTGATAAACTGGTCTTATAATTCCAATTAGCAATCAATTCTAGCTTTCTCTGCCACTGTGCACTACTTCACATGACGAGATTAAGAGTACTGTGCAGTGTACATCAATGAACTCTTCACTACTGATGATGATGTTGCAGGTCTAGCTTTGTGTTTTGCTTTGGCACAAGCCAGCTTTATCTTTCTCTTTTACTATTGCTTTTCTCCCCTCTTTTTGTTTTTACAAAATCTGTTAGCCTTTTTTTCAAGTCCTTTGGTGCTGTGATACATTTAGTGAGCTATCAAAAGCTACTTCTATCTGCTATCGCATATGCCTAGAGCTATAGTGTGAAATCAAAGAAAATAAACTCTGTTGACATGATTGGTAGCATATACTCTCTACATCACAGCAGGTTTCAAAAGTAGTCTTTGTACAACTCCATTTTTTTTTTTACTCTGTAGTTGTCTAAAAATCCTCATATTAAAAAAAAAAAAAAGTAGTAGCACAAATTTGGTGCAAGTATGACATTCAAAGCAGATTCTCAGATGGTGTAACGTCATAACTTCCTAGTGTAATTACAGCAGTTCATATTAGCTGATAATCTGTTCTCTAATTATTAAAACAAAGTACATAATGTTAAGATCAAAATAATGTATTTCCTTCTGCTACTGAAAGAAATAGTCATACTTCCTTATTTGTATATGAGCTTGGTGCTGTCAAACAGCTGTAAATTTTGTTATTTTAATTGAAAATTAATTTGATCCAATTTTATTTAAAAAAAAAAGATTATGTTTTATTTCTTTATTTTAGGCATTTGTATCTGATGTACTGTCTATTTTGCCATATACTGAATCTCTCTACTATTTAAAGATCTTGGATTCACTCTGCTTACTGACTGATCTAAAGACAAAAATGAATGCAAAGAACACATTCATCACAATTATGAGATAAGCTGGTGTGATCAGTGACATATTAACTACAAATAGTTTGATTACTTGGAGGAGTAAATCAAAAATTATTATTATTTTTATTTCATTTGGTCCAGAAATAAGAAACTCTGCCTGAAGAGAAATTTCTTGAGAAAGCAGTTTCACAGTCATCTGACCTGCTATGAGAAGAGTATGTGAATTGTTAAAAGAACTCAGATAAAACAGATCATGAATTTCTGAATAAAATCCATTTAGAAGACAGTACATTTTGTAAAATCATAAAATTCAGTCTCATTTGGTCTAGAAATAGGAAACTGCAAGGAAAGACATTCCTTGAGAAGGCAGTCATCTGTACTTCTATGAGACTAACTCTAATAAAACCTTTGTAATAAAAAATATATTTTGTAAAATCAGAAAATACATTGGAAGATCTCATATTTCTTCAAATATAACAGGAAATAAAACATAATTTCTGATTGTTTATCCCAAATAGGTTTTCACTGCAAATGGTATCAAAACATTTAGTTTCTTTCCTGGGTGTCTCTGGTGTCTTATTGCTCTTTATTGTATTTTTATTGCCTGGATTTTGGCATATCCAGATCAAGACACATGTCACTTCTAAAAGTGTAAATGTGCAGAACTGTTTATGACTTCATGAGAAGCTTTACCTAGATCTAGGGGAAGAATCTAGGACTCCTGTGTCACAGAAGGGTATTTCTATTAAAAAAAATAAAAAAATAAATAAATTAAAAAAATCCTTCTTTTTGGGGAAGTTGCAGCATAGACAGCTCAAAGCTTCTAAGTACTGTAAGCAAAACTGAATTTGATTACTGCAAGGATAAGGAAAAAAATAATTTAGTCTTGTGGAAGAACCAGAAGTATTTCTTCAGGTATCATTTCCCTTCCTGGCTTGAAATACTGACATGAACACATTCTTAATATCGATAATGGATCGCTGCAGCCCTGTTTCCTGCACACACTTGTTTGTCCTCTGTCTCTGACTCCTATCAATGCTGTATACATGACTTTCAGAAAAACAAAACCAAAACCAAACAAACAAAAAAAAACCCACAAAAAAAAACCCCAAAAAACCCAGCGTTGCTGGAAAAAAGGATGGTGACGGTAAACAACCCTAGTCCCTTCCCACACATATATACAGGGTGTATCTACACAATCACCTCCTGCTATCACCATCTTTTTCAGGGAGGACTGCAGCTTCCCTTCATCTCTACATCCACTTGGGCTGGAATGCTGGCACTGCCCCACAGAGCAGAGCCACGAAAATAGTCATTCGTTAATGAAGGTAGGCATTTTACTTTTATTTAGTGGACAGCTTCTTTCTTATCTAAATTAACCTACTCTGAATTACAGCACTTGACTGCAGCAAATATAGACAAAAACTTTCAAATTGCCTTCGCTGTTCATAAGCTGAACTTTGTGAATATATTCATGAAGATGTGAAATCACTGATTGAACTCCTCACTAAAGATTTGTGTAAAAAAAATGCACACAAATACAGTTTTTCCCTAGAAATTCACACACGAAAGAGAAATAATTTATTCTTATTATCAGTTAAAAAATAGTGAACATCCATTCAGAAGCCAGGACAAAGTATGATACCTGGTGTGTCAGTTGTGTTGTGGGACTCTAATTATTTTCTGAGGGAAGGAAAAATGAGTAGAGATTAAAAGCTATTCTGTTCTGTTGGTTTTTGTGCTGTAAATTTCTACCAAATCTTTTGCCAGAAATCGACTTTGACTTAGGAAAATATGCCTCTTTTGATCATGGGTTCAAATAACTTAAGGTACTGTACTTCACTAAGCTAATGTTTAGAAAAAAAAAAAACAGGAATAACTTTTAAACTCTGACTTCAACAGCTTTTCCATGCAGTACAAGAACAAATGTAGGTGTTAGTATCAGTGCCGAGGCAAAGCAACTACATTAATATAGGAGGTAAAAGTGAAAACAGGTGTTACTCACTAAAAACTTAAAAGACGTTTCAAACCTAGTTCTCAATGTTACTTTTTTTTTTTTTTTTTTTCTGACGTCTTAACAAATGTTTAAAGGACGAACTTGGAACTCTTCCAATGTTCCTGTGCATTGTATTTTGTGTTCAACATGCTTTCAGAAGCAAGGCTAGCTATTCAAAAGTGCAAAAAGTTAGGTACATAGGTAATTTTATACAGAGTGCTAATATTCAAAAGAAGCTTATGTAAGGATTGTCAAACACCCCAAAAAACTTCAGAATATTAACACAAAATAAATATTCAATCCTTTTTCACTTTTCTTTTTTTCCTCTAGGAAGCTCTATTGTTTTTACGAAGCTTTCTTATTTTTTCTTATTTTAATAGTAAAACAGTAACCACAACAGTGGATTACAAACTCTAAAAGAGTAATTAATTTATTTATTATTTGAAATATAATAAGTATAATAGCACTAATTCTTGGAAGAACAAAAACATTATTTTCTTCTACCACTAGCATAAATATTTAATAAATTACAACTTCTCTTCTTCCTTTTTTTATCTGGTTTTCCTGATAGAAGATATTAACTATCAGCATTGACAAGAAAATAACTCACAAAGATGGGTTTGTAGTAAGTCTGAGTATGGGAATGACCCAAACAGGTCCAATTTTCATAGGTACCTGAAGGAAGAATCATCACTTGTTTTCAGGTTTTTTCTTTATCACAGATGTGGTTTTTAAAGAGCTTCTAGTTTCAGTTCTAAGAAGCTGGTAATAATGTCTACTGCATAATTAATTCTTAGTTTGATGAATGTTCTCATTTAGGAATGACTATTCTGTTCTGTAGTTCTTTGCCTTAGTTTACTGCTTCTTTATATAAGTTGCCTTGGCTAATGTTCAAATGCTGCTTGTCTTCTGTTTCAGGATACAGTAGCATTTGGATGGAGTAAAACTCAGACAGGATATTGTTTTAGCATGATGCACTGCTCTGCACTGCAAATTGCAGTTGATCAGGTATAACACCTTCTACATCTCAGGAGAAAGTATCTAGACCTTTGCCTTTTTCTTACTGTTTCCAAATGTGTATCAACTGATCAAAGATGTGCCTGACACATTTGTACCACTTATTTTCCACTGTGAGGGAGAGAAGGAATTTTCTGAGAGTTTGGTCACAGTAAGGTAATAAAAAGTCTGTAGCTTCAAAAGTGATATTATAAACATTTAGAGATTTTGGTCTCAAGTTTTGATACAAATCTGTTTCTTGCTAAGTTCTGGTGATTTTATTTTCCAACAGCATTCAGTGATATACTGTACTATTTGTGGAAAATTCTCAGTATGCTAAATCTGATTGTTAAAAGGTCTTGTTGCTTTAAAATAGCCCACTCTACCTATTTTTGCCCTGGACTGAATGCACTTGGCCTACCTGTCTTCTTTTTGAGTCCAGATTCTTTGAGGTAAGTTGTTTTCTTTTCATGGCAGCTTAGATTTCATAATGACTATAAATTAGTTCCAGTTTAAATACTACCAAAATATCTACACAAAATTAAGATAATGTTTTTATATCACTTATGACTTTTTATTTTCTATTTTAAAACTTTTTACAGTTCGGGGGGGGGAAAAAAAAAAAAAAGTAAATATCCAGGGCTGGATTTTTGGGTTCAGCATGCCTTTCATTCCAAAACTCAGATCATCAGTAAGAAAGATTCCAGCTGATGATTGGGTAGAAACATGACAACCTTTGACTACAAGATCAAATAGAACTTCAAAAGAATGAAGCTGTCACAAAACAGAGTTTTGTCATGTTTCTTTACAACTCCGTAAACTACTGTTTGATAAAGACATGATGAAGCCATGACATCTCACTTTCTTCAAATATGGTTGGGAATAATGTGACATTTTAGCTAACTAATCACTCTTAAAAGAGATCATCTTCAGGATGGTAACAAACATAGTAACATACTCTACTGTCATTCACACTTCTAATATCTTGCAACTTCTTTATGGCATATGACAGGAAACTGAGCATTATTTGTGTGACTGCTGAGCAGCTTAAAACAAAATCAGCACAGAAAAGATACAGGAACAAAATGAACAATTCGAAGCTGTCTGGTTTTTTTGTAGTTCAGCTCAACAAGATTTAGCTTCAAGACTTCATTCCTTCCAAAGACTCACCTAGGAAAGAGATGTTTTCCTGCACTCAGGTGCTGGATGTAGATTTTGACCTTTATTTATTCATTATGAACTGAATCACTCTTGGCCAAAATGAATTGAACTTATGAGGGAGCAAATAGGTTTGCTGTTCAAATTGGTCATATTATTTTCAGATTAATATAATTACACTGGTATTCTCCACCTCATCAGGATGACAAGGCTTTGTGAAGTTGTGTCTGTTTCAAAATAATATCCTTAAGGTTTGTCATGAACTTGGTGACAAAAAAACAAGACCTAAAAAAAAATATTGGTGTGTTGCAGTTGAAATTTATTTTAACAGGTTTTAGTTTTTAAAACATATTTTGGTATTCTTTCTAACATGGGCCCCTCTTCTTTGGGACACTTACTGTTTCATTTCAGAGCAGGATTTGAATCCTTTTTGTTAGCTCATTTGCACCCCTATTTAGGCTTGCAAAGCTCCCAGATAATTTGAGACGTGTAAAGTTCCTCAGGGTCTCCTATCCTGTATCTCTGGGCAATGAAAAATTGGCAGTGCAGTTTCACAGGACATTGTGAAAGAAATCACTCAGAAGCTATAGACACAAAGTAAAGATGGAAGCTTAAATTTATCCTTCTACTGTGGATCTTTCAACCTCAAGTGCATTTGCTTAATAGTTCTCCTGCTGCTGTTTCAAGTCTGAAGAAAAGCAGTGCTGCACTTAGCAATTGTGAAACTGGGAAATTAGTGGTGTGAAGGTTTTTCCTTCCCCTTTGAAATCACTTTCATAAGCCTATACTTTGGTGTGTTGAGCCACACCAGCATCTTGGGTTTATTCATTTGGGGATTATTTTGTTGAAAGTATTGCACAGCTAGGAAAAGGCACAAAGGGTGAGTAGTTGGACAATATATTGAAATTTTGGCCTCAAAATTTCCAAGGCTATTTTGAAAATATTACACCTAAGAGATAACGAGCGGAAGAGGGCTATCACCTGCCAAAGCTATCAGACAAGATAGAAAGTTACAGCTAATCTCTCAGCAGCGCTTCTGATCACACAAGCAAAATGCAGGAAGGCCAGGGTCTTGATAAGGTGGAAGGTACAATTACTTTGTAACAAAAAGCATTCAACATCCTTTTGTGAACTTTTTTTTTTTTTTTTTGAAAGAAAATGTAGGAGTTATACTGCTTAAATTTTGTACCGTGTGCCTTGTCATTGCCTGAAAATTTATATAGCTGTTGCTATGGCTGCAGCTTCATCCACTGCATATTCTCAGTTCTCTACAGCTAAAATCCTTTGTGGAGCACAAATTTCCACTGCACAAATTTCCACTGCAGTGGTGCAAGAGGAACAGCATAAAATATTCTGCTTTTTGATCCAAATTCTACTTCCATGTATAGAATATCATATGCATTTTGAGAACTTAGGTACTGTCAGTCACAAAAAAGCAGTTTCTTTTTCTGTTAATGCTACAGAAATTACTCACTGTCTCCTTTCTCATCAGTATATTGCAAAGGACAATATACTCCATACGTTCATAAAGCCCACCTTGTTTTAGCAACCTCAGTATTGTTTTGTTTCCTTTTCATCTGGCTTATAGAGCCTTCTGTTTTCCCCAGTTTAAACCCAATTGTTCTAAACTTTTTTTTTTTTTTCCCCGTACTGTTAAGAGGTAAGTGCCAGGATTTAGCATGTATAACATTGTCTGAGGCATTTGTTCAGCTGTCTGTTGAATCCCCTGAAACTAATGCTCAGTCTCTATTAATGTCTCAGCCCCTGGAAACCAGAGCCCATTCTCTCCTATAATTAATCTTGCAGATACTGCCTTGACATTATTGGTTCACCAGCAGAGCAGAACTACCTCAGCCATCAATAATAATTCAGCACATTAGGATGAGGCCTGCATACACAGCCCTCAGATGTAGCTGAATTGTGTGCACACTCCAGCACTCCTCACTGACTGGGAAAAGAAGAGAAAAAAAAAAAAGAAACCCTGTGCAATCGAAACTGTTTTGGTCGCTGGATAATTTTGCAATACAAGGGTTGTGGTGTTACTCATGCTTTTTCTCCAAATGTAGGCACTGTTTGGCACAATGCTTGTGATTGTCTGTTTACGGAATCTTAATACTAAAGCTGTTACAAATTGTCTTTCACAGATGGTGGGAGCTTCTCAGATCAGGAGAGGCAGGGAATTTATTACTCAATATTTCTATATTACTGATTGGGACGTGAGAAGCACAAGCAATCTGTCCTACTGCAGGGTTTGAGCTCTCCCTCCTCCTTCCCCCACCCCAAAAATTATGGCTAGCTGGAGAAGGGGTTTTTTCTCTCATTTTGTGTAGATAGCAGCTGTGCAATTTCAAGCAGAATGTTTGCTTTGATCCTCCTTTCTTTAATTGAAATCCACAATTATGAGATTTGTTTCTTTTATGTTTGCTAGTTTATTGGTTTAATCTACAAAATGTGCTGTCTTGCTGTCTTGCACAGTTAAAGGCAACAGCACAGCTGGGATTTAAATGTCAAACTTGGAGGGGGGTTGCAGTCTCTCAGGTATTGTGGGGGGGGGATAAAACTTCTTTCATCTGATTTCAGATCATTATATTTACAGGGTAGCAACAAGAACACAAACAATATGTCAACTAATTCTAAAGAATATCCCTAGGTAACCACTTTATGTAAACTAACCACATGAAAGGAAATTTTAATATGGAGGCAAAAAATCCTGCTCTCATAGCTTATTTGGGGATTTCCTCTATTTAGAAGCCTTTGTAGTAACAGTTTTCATTATATAATGTTTTTTTTCTGGCCTCTCTAATACCAACTCCTACTTACATGAGCATAACAAAACATTTTAGGACAGCCAGGGTATTTACAGTTTGAAGGAGGCATTGCCAAACTGACATATGCAGAAGATGGGATTGTTTGGCAGAGTCATCACCTCTGAACCAGAGGAACTGAGAGAGCAGCTGGACTCAGATTTACAAAGGATTTTACCTTGTTAGGTCTAATTGGGGTGATAAAACTTCAAGACTTACTCCACCTACATTTTGGAGCTTTTTTGGGTGGGTTTGTTTTTTTTTTTTTGGTTGGTTGGGGTTTTTTTAGTTTGCAAATGTCAGTAAATCTAGTAAAAATTCCTCAGGAAGAAAAAAAAAAATCATTTCACTTAGTGTCTTTGCCAAGAACTATTTCCTGACAAGAATTTTGGCCAGAAAAAGACCTAGTAGATGAATCTTGAAAAATACTTTGTGTTAGAAAGGGTGTGCACCTGTAACAACTTCCTTTTCTTGTGAGATAGATGCATCAGAACAACATGGTTCTAGCTGTTATTACCATATACCATGGATTGCACATCACATTAACTGTTAGTATTCTACAATGTTTCCCCAATTAAAACAAAACAAGAGCCTTTATTCAGAACTCTCTTAGATATATTCTCAAACTAGTACAGATTGCCAAAAACTGTTGAGAATTTGCTCCCAAATGCATGAAGAAAACAGAAATAAATTGTTAATAAAGCTGTATCACAAGCCATGGCTCCATTCTGGAGCTTTCCTAGTGTACACCATCTAATAAACTTTCTTCAATTTAAAATAAACTTTTTGCTCATCTATAGAGATTTTTTTTTTTCCCTGATAACCTCAAATGAGAAATCTTACATAATTAATGTTGACCAGAGCTACATCAAACCTGGACTTGACTGACAACCTGTCCTAAGGCTTAGTATGGACCTCAAATACATATATTTTACTATAAAATATTGAGTGTCATTTCAATGTTTGTAATAAAAAGCAAAAAACTTCTGGATATTAAACTTAATCTATCGGTCTAACTCAATCTGATAGCTTTGAGGGTATTAAATCAGAAGTCCAACCTCAGTGACAATGAAAAAGCTAACATTAAATCACTTAACTGCTTGATATGAACCACACAGCTCTGCATACACTATGTAGAGTTGAGCAATAGCAACTAAGATTTGCTGTATTAAAGACTTTGTCTATATACTAAAAAATGAATGTCAATTAAAAATAGAAAACCAAAGAACATTAGGATTTAGTGTAAGACATAATATATATTTATTAAATTTTAACATTTATTCATAGAATCATTGAATCATAAAATCATTTAGGTTGGAAAAAAATTTTAAGATCATTAAGATCAATCATAAACCTAATAACTTGCCAAGTCCACCACTAAACCATGTCTGTAAGTGTCATGTCGACAGGTCTTTTAAATACCTCCAGGGATGGTGACTGACTCAACCACTTTCCTGGGAAGTTCCAGTGTTTGACAACCCTTTCAATGAATAAATTTTTCTTAATATCTGTGCTGGGTTGACCCTAGCTGGATGCCAAATGCCCACCAAAGCCCACTCTATCACTCCCCCTCCTCAGCTGGGCAGGGGGAGAAAAATATAATGAAGGCTCATTGGTCAAGATAAGGATAGAGAGAGATCACTCACCAAGGACTGGCACGGGCAAAACAGACTCGACTTGGGGAAAAAAAAATTATTTTACTTTATTACCAATCAAAATCAGAGGATAATGAGAAATAAAACCAAATCTTAAAACACCTCCCCCACCCCTCCCTGCTTCCCAGGCTTAACTTCTCTCCTGATTTCCACCTCCTCCCCTGCAGAGGCACAGGGGGACAGGGAATGGGGGTTGGGATCAGTTCATCACACGGTGTTTCTGCCGCTTCTTCCTCCTCAGGGGGAGGACTCCTTCCCCCGCAGCAGCATGGGGTCCCTCTCATGGGAGACAGTCCTCCACAAACTTCTCCAATGTGAGTCCTTCCCATGACTGACAGTTCTTCACAAACTGCTTTAGCATGGGTCCTTTCAATGGGGTGCAGTCCTTCAGGAAGGGACTGCTCCAGCGCGGGTCGCCCACGGGGTCACAAGTCCTGCCAGCAAACCTGCTCCAGTGTGAGCTCCTCTCTCCACAGGGTCACAGGTCCTGACAGGAACCTGCTCCAATACAGGCTTCCCGTGGGGTCACAGCCTCCTTCAGGCACCCACCTGCTCTGGCATGGGGTCCTCCACGGGCTACAAGTGGTCATCTGCTCCACCATGGACCTCCATGGACTGCAGGGGGACAGCCTGCTTCACCATGGTCTTCACCACAAGTTGCAGGAAAATCTCTGTTCTGGCGCACCTCCTCCCCATCCTTCTTCACTGACCTTGGTGTCTGCAAGGGTTGTTTCTCTCACATCTTCTCACTCCCCTCCCTCTCTACATACAAAGTGTCCCCTTCCCACCCACCTCCCCTTTTTTTTTTTCTTAATTATGTTCTTACAGAGGCGTTACTGATTGGCTCGGTCTTGACCAGCGGTGGGTCTGTCTTGTAGCCAGCTGGCATTGGCTGTGTGGGACATGGGGGAAGCTTCTGGCAGCTTCTGACAGAAGCCACCCCTATGCCCCCCCTGCTACCAAAACCTTGCCACGTAAACCAAATACAATATCCAGTCTAAACTTCCCTTTGCACAACTTGAATTCATTTCCTCTTGTCTTATCTCTTGTTGCTTGGGAGAAGAGACCAACATCGACCTTGCAAGTAACTCCAAAAAGAAACAAGGGACTGTTATAAGGATGCTAAATGGCTTAGAAATGAGTGGGCTGTTAGCTTCTTAACTTCAGGTAAGTTCATCTTCCTTTGTAGATTGATTGGTATCACCATGTCGTTTCACAGTTCTATCAGCCTGATCTTTGCACAGTGGTATTAGGTGTCACCACTACAAATTTCAACAGTTGCCACTCCCATTATAATACATTACTGGTACAGAGAACTAATTTCCCTAAAATTTATGGTGGAAAAAGCTAAATAGGAACACTTTACTCCAATACTTACCTGCTCTATTTGTTAGCATTATATGGTGGAGTTCGTATTCTAACATAATCTGCTATCTAAATAATAATGTTGAAATTATAGAATTGGATCAGGAAAAAAAATGTAACTGGATTATTCTACAGATTCATGTGTGACAATGAAGAAATTTGACACTTAGGACAATGCAAAAGATATCTGGATCTAGAAGACATGTTAGTACCTCCTAGCAGATTTATGTATTTCTTTTTCCGGTATGAAAATCATAGATAGTCAATTTCTCAGTGAGGATATTATCATAAATACTCTGAGCAGACTTAGATGAGTATTGCAGAGGGAAATAATTTATAAATATCCTAACCAAATTAAAAGAATAATTTCTGCTTCCATTTATCTACTTGCCCTTTCTCCATAGCTTTATTTTTCCATTCTCCATAATACAATAGCATACAGTGTAGAAATGTCTGTGGAATGAATGCACATTTATCTTCTGCAAAGAAAATAGACAAACAAGTTGATCTAGGATGAATCAAAAATGCACAGTCTCAGAAGGTTTTATTCCTCCCATAACTATCCCTTCAAGTAAGCAGTCTCAGTGCTACCTGCCTGAAAAAAATGCAGTTTGGATATGTCAACAATTCAAAAAAGAGTGTAACTGAAATATCTGCAGGTTTTAGAGTTAACTTTATCTATCCATGTCAGTTTCTATATCTGTACATATAAACAGGCCTCATATATGGAGTATCAAAAAAAAAACTTGACACTTTAAAAAAACCTTATTTTTACAGTCAGCAGTAGCTAAGATCTTATGCAGGCTTGTAAGTCTTCTCCTGAATTTTATGAGGCTATAGTTTCTTTGAACTAACTTATCTTTATTAAATAATACCTTGGCTATTGAAAATAAATCTGCTTATGATGATACTATGTCTATCTCTGCATTACAGTGTAATTACTCATGTGTAAGTTCATGGTCAAGAACGTATTGCATATTAAGCAATGATTAAAAGAAAGAATATTTAAGAAGGCAAATCCTTTGGTAGTACAGCTATCAGGGGAAAGAGAAACCAAACCAAGCTTGCAAGTGTAGGTAGACTATGAGACATTATGATTCTGTTATTGAAGAGAACAGGAAGGAAAAAGGAAATGAGGAGATGACTACCTTTGAGGACAAAAAAAGTAGGCAAACTTTAGATTTTGTAATTGTTCTTCTCCACAGAAAAAGAGGCAATGGACTTCATTAGGAAGCTTAAATACAGCTTTTAAAGTTATCATTCAAGTGAGTAAAAAAAAATATTAAAAGCTTTGGCTCTTTGGAGGGAAAATTGTATAGAGAAGCAAAGTACTTCAGTGACTTTTTCCACTTTTATAGCAATGAAAAGCACCACAAATTTTATTTTTACCTCAGTTTTAGGTTCAAGATTTAGGTTTTCTTTTCTACCTATTTCCTTTTTGCCATAAGAGCTCTCTCTTTCTTTTCTTCTTTTAAAAAAATATTTATTTATTTATTTACTAAGCAAAAGGGGATAAAGGAGGTAAAAAGAAAATTAAAAGTAAATACAAGAGAGCAAACAAAAATTATGAAACTTAAAGAAAGGTTTCAGAACTTATCTTTATGTCAGTACAGATATTTTGCAGGCTCTCCTTTGAACACAGAAGAAGGAATATGCCATTTTCAAACTTTGTTCTTGCCTCTTTTTGATGATGATCTTGAGATACAGTGGCAAGAGCAAAGAGAGCATACATTTTTTTCTAGTTTGTTTTTTTTTTTTTTCCCCTGAGCTCTATGTCTGTCTGTATGCTGCATCAGATGCACATAGCTCAGTGTAAAAGCATAATCTGTCATTTGTTGTGTTCTAATCATTGGTAAATTGATTGGGAAGAGAGTGAACCACCTGTATTCTTATATGCATATCACAAATTTTGTCACAGAATTCTGTCTGACAAAAGATTTACATTCTTGTGAACTGGTTCTCTCTCTCAGCCTTAATGATCTGATGCAGCTTGTAAACTCCCCAGGACATTGTTTGAAACTTTTCCCTGTATTGTGTTGTACTATTATTCTATGTTAGTATTCTGGAGGAGTGAAGCTGCAACTGTGTGACTCCACCATACATACTCTCTCTGATAAGAGAGTGCTCACTGCAGTCCTTCTTGACATGACTTACAGTAGTCCAGGTTAGTTACCTCTTTAGTACACTAAACTGCAGTAAAACGTACTCTTTCTGAGTATGTTTACTTCTATTAGACTCCTACAGTTATGCCATCCTGAAAATAGTGCTCAAAATGTTGTAATCTGAATCAGAGGGATAACGAATAGCTGATACTAAGAAGCACTTACTATGTTATCACCCTCCAGGGGAGCTTTTCCTGAAATGTTGTAGTGCAGTTTTATGATATGAGGAAGGTAATGTATGCAGGTACTGAAAGTATATGTATCAAGTTCTGTCTCAACTGTAAATTAAATTCACTCTAATGGGTAAGGAAAGGAAATATTTCCATTGCAAAATGAAACAACATCTGTGCACTTTTCTTTATATCATGAAAGAAAGGACTTCAGGACAATTCACAGGCCAATTTTGACCCAGATTAAAATTGTTATTATGTTAGGTGTGCCAGGGGAGAAATGTGCAAAGCACCATCTTTTTAACCCCACAAAGTATCCTATGCTGAAAATTGTGAAAAATATTTCACATTAGGGCACTTTTTAAAGTCAATATGAGTGATAATATAAAATTATCAATGCTTACATGAACTTTAATTATCATTCAAAGGTAGATAGATAACTCTCCTAACATTACTGTGGACATTTCAGAAATTAGATAGGGAAGCAGATAAAAAGCAGTATGCGAGACAGGGACAGATTTGGGAAAACATCATTAGGAATATACAAATTCATCTATTTTTACACTAAGAGAAATCGTCGCATTCTGTTTTTACCTTGAAATTTACTGTTACTTTGTCAGACCTAGAGAAAAGGCAATTTATCTAAAAATTTGTCTGTTTTTTCTAACTATATCACCTGCTCTATCAAAAAAATTACCTCACTTTACAGATTTCAAATCTCTTCTAACCACACTGGGGTATCTCCATCATTACAAACTCGTTTACAGTGTGTTCAGACAGTGAACAATAAATATAAATAATTGTGTCAGCCAGCCTATGTAACAGAAAAAAGTGCAACTCCAAAGATACCCTCTTAGCATCAAAAAAGCAGTACATACAATGATGACATGTGATGGGACAAGAAAGAAATACTATACTGGTGTCATTTAGAATTTGTTTATGTTCTGCTTCTGAACAGTAGAAGAGTGCATTCAGGCATTCAGATAGGCAGGAACCAGAAAGATGAGAAAGGTTCCCATACTGAACTCCTTCCCAATGTTATTCCTCTAAATATTCAGGAATTGTGAAGAAAGGTGGCAGAGCTATTTCATGGAAGAGTGAAACAGCAGTAAAAAAGGCTGCTGGTCCATGCAGTAAGAAAACACTTTTAACAAGAAAGACAAATATTGAGAAAAAGACTGTGATATTTATTAGAATTAAGATCATTTGTGTAAACATAATTTATAATTCTGACCTCATTGATATGAATATATTTATTGATTATTCATTGATATTGAGAGCATCCTAATCTCTCTCAAATGTAGTGCCAGAGAGATATTTGGATATTCCTTAGGCTTTTATGATGTTCAGCTAATCCTTCTTCCTTTGATCCCATGGGCAGGACTGAGAAATGTAAGACATGCCCTTTTATTTGAAGACTGGCATATTCAGATGTAGGAAAGTGAAACCAAGATAGCAGAGCATAATTGGCCAAACTATTACTTGAAAGCATCAAAATTCTGTTCCTCTCCAGACTTTTTATCAATACATACTACAAATCTTAAAGACAAGAAAGGGGAACAGTTTGGCTTTGAAGTAGAAAAGAGTTGCTTTTTCCCACTGAAGAAAAGTAGGTTTTCAGGTGGAGAGGAGATATCTTTTGTAGAAACCATTAGTTTGACATAAGTCTTTGAATACAAAAAGTTCATTTGCTGTGTATTTAAAAACAAACAATTAAACAAAACAAAACAAAACCCAAACTTACAGAGAGTAGTATGTGCATAGGTTAGTTTCAGGAAAAAGCAAAGGGCATGAAAGAGCACACTTGAATTTACTTAGTATTTTCAGAATCTCTGATATGAGTAAAAGTGGGGAGAAACATTATCAATCCAATAAAGACACTTATTTTTGACATAAAATTCCATCTTAATCATACCATCCGCTTCTGTTACTAAAGATTTTTTTTTTTTTCCATATTGCAGTTAGAGCAAAACAGAACAGGTTCTATTCTTTGATCATGTAAACCAAAAATGTGACCAGAATATTTAACTTTGCAATCTCTTTACTGGTGGATAACGAAGAGCAATTTCCATCAACAACAACATCAAAAGCGGAAAAGACAAGAGAATCTTTTAACTGAGAAAGTATTTTCTCTTTTGATCTGCTTAGAATCTGTCCTGTTCTGTTCTCCTGCTATCCTTTAGTGTCATGACAACTATCTATCTCATTTGTTTTTCATTTAAACAAAATCTCATTTATTCCTATTCAAATTAAATCTCATTAAATTTAACTGAAATGGTGACTAAGATGGATTGACAGGACAAGAACTTGCATAGCAGCTGACTTTTGACCATACTATTGCCCCTCTAACATGTTCGCTAATATTTATCCACAGCCTACACACACAGGCAAATTAAAAAAAAAAAAAAAAAAAAAAAAAAGTCATACAGAACAATGTTTCTGCTTAAAAAAAAAAAAAAAATCAAGTGATGAAGTCATGAGGACATTATCTATCAGAGAATGTTGCTACACAAAGGTTCATGAAATCATAACATGTTATATACCTATGTGTATATATATATCTATGCCATATATACCTATCTGTCTTTATGTTAGCATACCTACATATCAAATGAAATTATCTCTGGGAGGCGAATAAGCCTTATTGACAAGAGGCTTGTACAGATGTCTGACAATCTATATATTCCTGGATTTTGATTGCATAACTGTAAAATAGGCATAACAATGCTTGGAAATTTGTGAGGAAAAATATATTTACAGTCTTATTTATTATGCAGATGATGAGACCTAAATTGTATATATACCTCTTTTTAATATTGGTATATTTTTGAGTCCTTCAACTATAATTTAAAATTAATAAGTTTTGCACCTGAATACTCCTCAGTCCTTTAGTCACGATAGACATAAGGTTTGCAGAACATGACACAGGTGACTTAAAAGTTCTCATAAAGCTCAGGAACAGACAAATCTGGAAAATAGTAATTTAAAAAAAAAATCTCTTGTTCAATATTAACTAGTAAAACATGTTCATTTTAAGTATTATAAATGCCTACTGATCTACACTTTTGAACATTATAACCTTTGATTATTTTAAAAGAACATATTTACGCTACATATTATGTGTCCCCACTAGCAACTCTTCTAGGTTACTGGCAAAATAAAATTGTGGATTTTAGTCAGGTATGAAAGTTGAACTTATTCAGGAAATATCTCTGGCATTTTGCCTCCTTTTAACATTCCTCTTTCCTAATTTTTCTAAATACAAAATTAGATATTATTTCACTCTGGTAGTGAAATTAATGCATTTTATATCAGTTGCAATAGCAGCAAACTTGACTTGAAAATTTCAGACGTGACAGAAGTATCTATAGTTACCGTAGAAATACCCCAAATTTACTAAGAAAGGAATATATAAAATATTATGCCACTGCATACAATCTTCACAGCCACTTCTAGAACTCTGTGTGCAGTTTAGAGTTCTCTGTCTCAAAGGAAATGACAGAATACTTTAAAAAAAAAAAAAAAAAATATATATATATATATATAAAGAAGATGGATAAGGATAATCAAAGTTTCTGTGTAAGGGGTATTGAAACAGGAATTTTTGGTATAGAAAAAAAGATGAGTAAGGAAAGAATATGGTAGAGTTTATAGAGTAATAAGTGGCATAAAGACACTGACAGTGGATTTACTGTTTGTTATGTCCTCCCAGTATGAGGATATGGGGAATGCACAAAATTAAAGTTGAAAGGGCAGTTCCAAAACAGTCAGTCATTGCACAGGAATGAAGAAGCTGTAGAACACCAGATGAGCTACACCTTAGTGTAGTTTGTTGCAGTAACAGCTCCATGGATTTAGAAAGTGACTAGACAAATTTGTGAAAGAAGAATAAGTCTACAACTGCTATGTACAGACATTGTAATTCTAGTCTTATCATTTTCATGGCATGAGTTTGTAAACTAAATATTCTAAAATGTAACCTGATGATAAACACTGAGAATTGATTATATTCTGGAAGTGCAATAGTTTCAAAACTTGGAAGAATTTACATTACAATTCCCTAGTATTTGAATTATTATATTCCCTAATATCTGTCAAGAATGGTCCAGCTTAATATTTCCCTTTGAATATTAACTACCAACATGCAAAACAGTAGCAAATGCCAAAATCGTTGAATGTTCTATGAAAGACAATGTTTCAGCAAAGGCATGCCAGGCAGAATGCTACTGTATTTAATGAAAAACACTGAACAGCTGACAACAGAAAAAGACTACAAACTAGTTCACCCATACAGCCAGAAGAAAATCCACTGTGTCTAATCAAAGCCTGCAGTATACTGTCTCAATTTTCAGTTGTTCTATGAATACTTCAGCATATTTCTCTCTAATCATCCTCCTACTTCATGCTCACTGCAGTTTGGTCCAAATGTATTTTCAAACAGGAGTTACTGTAAAATTATACACCAAATAACAACCACGTAATCTACAAAGGAGGAAAAGGCAGATTGGTAGTCAAATCTATAATTTTTAGATTTATTAGATCATTAATTTACATAAAGACGAAAATACAAGAAAAGGAAACGCCAATTACACTTGTAATTGCTCAGACATTCTATTATGGATTTAGCCATTAAAAATCCCTCTTTTATTAAACAAAAATTAAAACCAAACAGAACAAATTTACTAGGATAGAACTCAGTAATCATTTGTCTGAAAGCTCTTTTCCTTACTCATGACAGAAACACTGTGAATATGTAACACAAAATACACACAGCTTTAGGAAGCTTTATAGCTAGAATTTTCAAATAATTATATTTCTAAATATAAAAATAATTTTGAGAAGCATCAATTTTTAGTTTAAAACTTGTTATAGACTGTACATGTCAGAGTTAAAACTGCAATTTTCCACTTTTATTTCCACTTCTATTTACACTACAAAAGAATGCTTATCATTTGTCAACAACTTTAAAGTGAAAAGTTACTTGTCTTGGTTTTTTTCTTCTTCTGTTTTATGTGGGCTGAGACTATTTTGTTATCCTCCATTCATCTTGTGGTAAGTGTTAACAGAACCCCTTTTATATGACTTTCCTGAATGTTGGTTCCATTTGTTTAATTCTGGGATCCTAGCAACAGTCCACTTTGCAATGTGCAATATCTTTTTTAAAGCAAAAAGCTTGAATTGTGGAAAAGCATGTAGAAATGCATGTCATTGTTGATTAGAAATGAAATGTTTACTGACCTAGTTAAATATTTTTTCTTTGGTAGTTACTTTACTTCTGAACTTCTTTATGCATAGTGCCTGGACCATGGGTTCAACTCGTCACTTGTCCCTCTATTAATTTGCAGGACAAGTGAATATTTCAAACCAACATGCAAACTATTTTTCAGTGTAAATTATTAGAAACTTTTGATATGGAAGTAGTCAATACAACAGAGCTAAAACACTCAGTAGTTGCTGGAGAATTTATATCATCATCAAAATACCAGATTGTATGGAAGTGTCTTAAATTCAAGAAGCAGTTAACTTTAGTTAGAAGAATTACAGTAGTTAGGCAACTAACCAAAGAACAAAACTTCGATTCTGCCCTGAGGTGAATTTTTAACACGCATGTTGGGCATAAGATTCAATAAAGATGCAAAAAAGTATTTCCTTTTTAAAAAATTAGTGAAATCTTGCGTTGCTTTTACTGAATTTTTAGTCTCTACTTTTTTGTATTTTTCACGCATCTCATGCATGAGTAATGTTTAGATCTTAGTTTTCTATTTAATTGCACATTATACTCAAACTAGACTAAGAAATTCTTAGAAGATCAATCTTCTCCCAAGTTTACAAGCCCACAAATAACTGTGAAGATATCATATTTACTACCTCCACATGTGTTAACTCAGATCTTGGAATGGAGGTTTTCTTACTTCTGTCTTGTTTAACATATTATAGGGGGTATTTTAATATTATGTTTGGAGAAATGAACTTTTATGTCTGTCTGCATTCTTCATAAAATATTTGGTAAGACTCTTTAATTTGAAATCTTGGACTATAAACCAAGAGACAATGGTCACAAGCGAAACAAATGAAGAAAGTAGGACCAAAGAAACACACAGTCCTCTTGTTCAAAATACCTTGAAATAGGTATAATTTCTTCCTTAAAAAACAATCATGCCTTTAAAAAAAGGATTTGTTTATGTCTTATGCATTTCTCAAAAAAAAGCATTGTTTTGTTAAAGTTCAGTGAAGTTGTTTGATTTACCCGATGTGCTTCATTTCACATGTATACATATGCATACACATTTATATTTATATATATATATATACACACACACAAATTGATATATAAAACCATATAACTCATATCCTTGACACATAAGAGAAGCTAATAAGATTGATCAAGAACATACACATTTTGAGATATCTATTATTAGAATCTAGCAGATAAATGCAAGTCCATCACACAGTCAGAAAAAGCTCAGTTGAGAGAAAGAATAGTAAGAGTAGGTAAGGTCTAGAAAAATAAAAGACCTCAAGAAGACTATAATGGTAAAATTTCCTGCAGAAGTACAAATAGGAAAGAGAGAGCCACATATTGAATTTAATTAAGAAAAATTTGTGTTTCTCAAATCAAACAAATAAATAAATAATGAACAAGAAGTATGTATTTGATCAACAGCTACCAAACATTCAAGCAGACCAGAAAACCCACCTAAAATATTCCTAGAATGAAAGTTAAGACAAAGTGACTATGTGATGGGCAAACTAGGAAACACTAACTGGAAAGAATTCCTTGTACTGAAGAAAGAAAAATAGAAACTGACCAACTAAAAAGTCATTGAAAAGAATGAAAACATTTCTTTAACAGGAAAGCAAAGGCTTGATACCAAAGGGAGCATTTGTGTTCCAAAAGAACTTCCATGCATTCTTTTCAAAATGTGTATTCTTAAGTTATCTATAGGAAAATGGGTGGAAGATGACAGGAATGGACTCCAGAACAATAAAGAAACAAGCAAAACAAAGACTTTGTCTATTGTTCTCTGGCACAGACAGTTCCTGGCTGACAAATTAATTGTCAGTCATCTAGAAATAAAGTACCCACTCCTCAAAAAACCACAGTAAAACCTTTCTGTACAGTGGGAACACCTGGAACTGAAGATGGGATATTTTAAGATGATGAACATAATTGTCTTCAAATTGCAATTAGTTAATTCAGTAGAAGCTATAATTCTCAATTTACTGCATTTGGGTTTTTTTTGGTTTTTCTAAAAAGGGCAATATAAGAAAAAAATAACTTTTACTTAAACTCAAGTTAAATATCGGAAAATTATGAGATTTAAAATAAAAGACATTGATTTGATATTTGAAAATTGAAATTGAATTAAAAAATTGAAAGAATATAAATTACATATTTGCACTGTAAAATATCCTTTCATTCATACCTTCACTATGAGAAATTTAATTTTGGTGATAGTTTGTGTGGCAGGAATATAGAAAGTCACTACTGACATGCTTTGGCTTTTCCCTAAGGTGAAGCCTGGCAAGTAATGCAAGTTGGTAAATGTCAGCTTTTTCACAATATAATCTTGTCCATAAAAACTACCACTGTATTAAAAACTCTGATGAGTGTATGGTCTTTCAGACTCATATCACTGGCAAGTCAAAGGAAGATCAGTGAATTCAAATTATTTAAGGTTTATGAGAGTCTATGTCAGGTTAACACTCAACACAAGTATGGTATGATCAGAGAGTGAAGGACTCTGGAGGCCTCCTAAGATTCATAGGTATTCAAAATTTGTTGTACAATGTGAGAATAAAAAGGAATAATTTGTCTTTATGGTTTATAAAACATTGGTCAGTGAAACAGAAAGAGCATCCTGATGCTTCTTGAGCTTGGGCATGGGCTGGGGATCTTCAGAAACCTATAGTTTGAGACTGTTTAAAAATGAACAGTTCAGTTCTGATTTTTTAGAAGTCAGAGTCTTAAACTGAAAAAAAAATCTCACACAGTTTCTGGAGAAAAAAGAATTATAGTGTTTTTGACATAAGGTTCTCATACAAGAGCTCACAATGTCTTGAATGTCATTTAGCTATAAATTTTATCACATGTTGAAAAACAGAACCAACAAAAATAAATCAAAACAAACCAATAGATAAACTATCTATATAGTTAATTTTCAGATTCATATATTGATTATTAAAGATGTTTTAGAATGAGGCACTTCAAAGTCTGTTGGAAAATGAAGCTGATTTAAAGCCAAGCTTGCAGTTCTCTTTCCCTTAAGTTTGCAGTCTGCTTCAGCTGACTGCCTGAATGAAAGTGTTCCTTATTCCCTCTGAGCAAGTGACCTGTATCTAATAGCAATGTTATTAGCCACAGAGCCTACTTGATACAAAGAGTGCTATGTATTCTACTTTCCTAGTCTGAATCTTTGGGGTTTTTTTTTTCCTCTGCAGTGCTCCCTTGGTCAAACAAAACAAGTCTAGGGCAGTATGATATTTAGTGACTTTTGGTACACGCATGACACTGGGAAAGGTGAATATCTTTCAGTTTGTCGCAGAGGAAAAATACTCTGGAGTCAAAGTAGTTTATTCTGCTTTGAGAGCATGGCAGAAATAATCAGTAATGATGAACGTTAAATGGAACAGACCTGAAACATCTGCAAAAATATCTAAGGTCATAATACTCTGAGGTTATAGGTGAATGTGGGCAGCAGGAATTCCTCTATAACTCAGTATTTGAGAAGTAAGCAATCTAGATGGCTTAAAGGAAAGGCCTATTTGAAATCAGTGGCCCCTGACTTTTTACCCTTCTAGGGGCAATTTTTAAATGTCCTCTGTTCTAGAGTGATATTCCATTTCTATGACTTGGTGCGTTTATACACATTTGAATGTTAGTTGCCCATTGGATTTAGGGAACCTCTTAACCTAGGCATAGAAAATGGGCCACTTTCAGTTCATCATACTTACTGCTGCCTTAACACAATTTGATAAGCTATACAACATACCTAAATCACATGTACTGCTGCAAAGTGTATAATTTCTGCTCTTTTCCTTTTACATTATAATTTATTTAGACTATTTTTCTGAACAGAGTGAAAGGTCTTACAGAAGGTTTTACTGATGTCTCTGAGCTTGCCATTGGGCAAATTTCTGATGTTTTTGCCCAATATATTCTCAAGTATTCTAAACAAGAACAGAAAATTGCAATTTCATTTTATTGCAAAACAATAAAACAATTTTCTGTAAGCAAAATACAAATTAGTTATATTAAATTTCTTTTTGATAACTATCTAATGTTGTAGTAATACAAACTGTGAATGAAAAGAAACAAGTCATAGATGCCATATTTTCTCATGGGAAATAAAAATATCAAATCCTTATCAAAACCAAAACCAACTCTCCAATCTTTAAACTTGAGCATTGTTCACTATTTCATTAAAATTGTGCCTGACTTCATGCCTATTGACATACAATACGTGTATGAAGGTTTTTCCTCTCATCACTTGTATGCACAATTACCCAAATTTCATGCCAAATCACAGTATGTACAAGTATAAACCAGGCATGCTTTTTCATATTCAGTTGTATATTAAAAGCTTGTTAATAACATTTATAATTTATATCCCTTTATAACATATTAATCTGTGGGATATGATTTCTCTATAATATTTTTTAAAATAAATACTTGTATTTGAAGCTGCATTAACAGACCATGTGATAATGAAGCAGGGCTGAAGTTTTCAAAAATTTTAAGGTACTGCCATTCTCACAATGGTCTATATATTTAGTATCAAACTGGGAATCCAGATCAGTTGTGTAATTTGCTATCTTCATTTCCAGACAAATAGGAAAAAAAAATGAGTGTGCACTTGATCAAAGAACAGATATTTAAATATCTCCTGACAATTAATTTTTGAAATGAATTATTCTTGAGATAATTCATTCTCTCTTCTCAAAGAAAAAAACAATTAGATTCTAAAGTAGTGAAATGATTTGTTTATCAAACTAATATTCCAGCAACTAAAGTGGAATCTGTCAGGCAACCCCAAGACTTAAGTTGGAACTTGAAAGTTCTCTCAATCTTATAAAAGAACCTAATTTCTGTTATTTACAAAGCATCAGATATATTTCTCTCCCAGCCATGCACAAGGCAGATATGCCAGCAAAGTAATCTATTTTGTTGAGCTAAAAAGAGAGAAAGCCTACTGTTTAAAATCTAAATGCTTTGACAGCAAATTTTGATGAAGGGAACAAGTTTTACTTGCTTAGGAATTACTTCTAGAATCAACCTCAAGCTGCATATTCTGGGGAAAGTAACCATAAGAACATGAATACTTTTGTAAAATTCGTAGTGTCTGGTTAAAACAAGATTAACCTAGAGAGAAATAGAGATGATACATAAAGTATATTAAAGCTATAAACAAAGTGAGAACTTTCTTTAAATAAAAAAAATCTCCAGATAGTCTTAAGGTGATTCAGATACAAACACTGATAAAATGAAATACCTCCCCAAGAAGGCCTACTTCAAGGTTTCCTCACCCTTAATAGAGAGGATCTTGAACCTGATGGACCACAATGCTCTATATAAGCAGAGGGATTTTATGAAATGCTTTTATTTAACAACATATCTTGGCAGATATTATTATATCTATATATTTTTGTTGCAATACATGTCTTTCCTCCATCAGTGTAACTTACCTTCATAGTCTAAATGTCTTATGAGAGCTTACAAAATTCTTTTCCTTGGAAGGAAAGGGTATTGGAGAAAACTCCATTGTGTATGTTTGTATGTTTTGGGTAAAATGAAAGAACATCCCAGTTTCCATATGCAAATTTTCCTTTACTCGACATAGAATATATATTTTTAAGTGCATGTTTTCAGAGGATACTGGAGAAAAGAGCACTCTTTCACTGGGCTTGTCTTAATTTCGCTTTTGTAACATCTACTTACATAATTCACATTTAGAAGTTCATAACTTCTGAGTGGTCTCTGTTTCCCACTTCAGCTCAGTTCCCTGAAACAGAAAGCTCTCAGTCCCTGCTTAGCATTTAGTCAGGTAAAACAATGTTAAATTCTAGGGGGAACTTTGCCTGAGAGTATTTCAAGAACTGGTTCAATAGCACTGGAAGTTAAGCCAGGAGAAGGTAGTTTACCCTTGCTATGTTTGTGTGCCCATTCTCTATGGTCCTTACAGGTACAATTTAAAGAATAGCAGAAAAGAATATATAATTATTTAAATTCTAATTTAAAGTAATTTCAGTATGTTCTTTATGTTTTTATGGTTTTTAAAAACAGGATATTTTATATTTGCTGTTGTCTGAGAATCTTGTGAGGAGCACATTTATAAGAAACACAGCAGTCATTAATCTAGATCTATGTAGCTGCAGAAACTTTAATCTATTTGTGTCTTTGCGTGCCACTCCTGTCACTTTGCAAATGGCTGAATCATTGATGCAGGCCTTTAAACTGACTAACGACAAAAATGAGACAGAAAGTGCAAATCAGATTTAGAACAGGCATAAAATGTAGAAATGTTTTTCTTTCAAGCCTTTCATGTAAGGCTTTCTGGAATCAATGGATTTTACATTCATGAAATTTGTATCAAGCAACTTTTACAAACAACCGATCTCTTGCAGCATCCCCAAAAATGTTTGGAATCTGAATCCAAAATACAGTCTGTAGCATACTAAAAACAGAAAAGGCTTTGAAGAGTTTTGAGTGTAGAAATTTTCCCCCTGTATAAAGGCTCAGTCAGTTTCTAGGCAACATAGCTCTTCTAAATCCCTTTCATGCTCTTTATAGTATCCCACCAAATGACCCTGCTAGAAGAGACTGGTTAGAGCAGCCACAGGCATCATAATGATTTCTGCCTGCCAGGCTTGTTTGTTATTCAAGGTTTTTGCAGGATGTCTGCTGTATAACCTAACAAGCCCCCACAGGAGTCAATATCTAAGTTGATTCCCCCGGCAGCCAATCTTTTTGCTACCACTAAAGAAAATTACTTACTGGCAACTGGCTTGCCGCTCTTCTTCTTTCACATCACTGCTTGCATTTGTGTGGACACAGACAAACCCTGACAGAGACCAGACAGCCTGATGCATGAGATCTTCTCTTTGAAACTTTTCCTTCAGTGTCTACAGCTGGTTTATTTTCTTTACCAGGGGACTCGGCTGATAGTGGTTATAACTGTAGGGTAGGCTGCTTAAACTACAAGGATAGAGAAAGAAATTGTTCTTTAATTAATTTCTTATTACAATTCACCAGGCCTGGGACACCTGTGAAATTGCTTTGGTCAGTGTAACATTTCTTCAGAAACAGTTTTACATTATAAACAGAATCTGTTGCACAACTGAAAACTTGATTTATGGCATGCATGCAACAATCTTACCTAACAGCCTTATGTAGTATATTGTACATCTTTGACAAGCAATTAGATGTTTATGAAGACACTTGTTGCTTATAATTATAATCCTGCTAATTTCCTAATTCCCAAAAGCAACATTAGTGTTTGCTAATGAACTGTAGATTAATTCACTTTGAATTAGTCTCTACCTTCCCTCTGCCCCCCACGCATACTAGATGGCACTAATTTTGCTTTGGGTACCTTAAAAGGTTTTGTTGTTATGAGAGGAGATTCAAATGCCCTGTGCTATTATTATTTAAGAATTTGGTTTACCTTAATTGAATTCAATTCTTTTATGTTCTGAATTTGAGCTGAGAGATAATGTGTTAAAAAAGAAAAATAGGCAAATTCTACAGATCAATACAAATAAATTGTATGGGTGACATGGTAAGAGTAGATCAAAGTGTTGTCATTTTCTCTGGGGCACCCAGTGACATGAAGCTGGTAAACTGAAACGAGGTTGATGGTCCATAATGGTTTGATACCAACAGCATATAAGCACCAAACACAATATAACACATTTTCTGACATAAGACAAATTTTGTACCTACTGATTCCATGCATCTCTGCAAGGTCTTTTTTCATACAAAATAAAGTTAACAAGTGATCCTCCTTTTGCTTTGAGCATAAAAAACCTGCTTATCTTCTTCTTTTTCGTCTAAATCTATGTTATATCTGACCTGATTATACATGACTAGAATTCACTGCCTAGGTTGATACAAACAACTCTCAGAATTCAGGGTTTAAAATAACAGATTCTTGCTTCCAAACTTTATATGAGCTGCCAACCTCGCAATATAATCCTTGATTCACACTGCATGAAAGCTTTCATTCTCTGCCAGCAGCTGCTTGCTAAACTGTTCCTGCCCACCCCTTCTTTCCTTGGCAGATGATATGTTAAGAAAGGAGTAACTGGGATATGCACCAGCAGCAGGTGTATCAAATGGGACAAGCAGGCACTCAGAGGAATGAGACAGGATGGAGTTTTTCCTCCTCTGTGGTGTTACTTTTAAATACCATAATGAAGGTAATGTAAATACTGCTCTGATAAAAGCACTAGGTGTGTTTGCACCACGTGCCCTAATTTGATTCTGGCTGGTTTTAAAAGCAGGTATGATTTTTTGTTTGTTTGTTTGTTTAGTTGTATTAATTAAGGAAAGAAGGATTAAATGTGTTAAAAAAATATAATCCAAATACATAAAATGTGGGTGTTCATATACATTATATACATATACTAAATTAAAATAATTAAATAAAAGCATTTGTCTCAGTTATTCCTAATTCTGATTCTTCTGTGGTAAACTTCTTAAAATTCAAGTCACAGCATGTCTGGAACTTTTCTTGAGTAATTATTAGGCAAGCCCTTCAAGAATTTGGCCCACAAGGGCCAGATTTTCAAAACAATTCAGCTCTCACTTATGGGCTAAATAAAGAGGATAACATTTTCAAGTGCTTGGTATGCAGTGAAATGATCAGCACTGAGTGCTACCAGAACCGAACACTTTACAGAGAATTCAAAAAGTATATTGAGAATTAAGGGGGCAGAAGATTGTTTGTTAGTCTCTCTGTTATAAATCAGGCCTCAGGTGTTCATTTGGATTATTTAGTTATTTTTAAAATATAAATTTTAATTATTTTATGATATTCATGTTAGCCATTATATAAAGTTATTAGAATTCAAGTGTTTTAAAACTGGGGTGTGTGATAGGCATAACCTTTAATTTAGTTTGCTTTGAATCTTGAATGAATCAAATTTGTGAATGTGAAGTTTTCTTGGAATATCATATGATTTAGTGAATTGTTCTGTGAAATTATTTCAAGGCGCTTCTGTGCTCTGTCTCTGAAATGATCCAGACACTATTTGTTTATATTTTTAAAAGGAAAATAAAGTAATTTATTATATTCAGGTCTGAAATTACACCTATCATGACAGATTTAGATTCTTTGGGTCTAAGCTTTGTAGCTGAAATGACTTCTTACATGGAAATAAAAGATTGTCACAGGCACAAGTTTCATTGTCACACATTTAGGTTTAAATAAAAATAGCTATACAATACTATCCATTGGAAGTGACATATTCTGTGAAGCAAAATCCATAACTATCATTAAACACTCAAAAAATTCTGAGCAGTTATCATTCTTGGGAACTTTTTAAGGCTTTTGAAATTCATATAAATTATTAAAAAAATAATTATTTTAGTCCGTTAAATAGAGCCTCAAATAAGTGGAGATCCAGTTGAATTGAAAGCATAATATAACCTACAGGTAAAGTCATAAGAAAAACCTGAATTAACACTTTCATCTGCATTGGAGACATACCAAAATCTACAAGTAGATGTCTCTGGTATCAGTTCTTTTACACAGTTTCATAACTGAACATGAGGGGTGAGATTTTTATTTTAACTTTCTGAAAATATGTGGTAAAAAATATATTTTAAAAGTTTTCCATGTTGGTGTGTACCATAGAACATCACAGTGATGGAGTTCCTAAGCTAATCACTCAAATTCATATAAATATTCAGAATATATAGTCACTGTGATGGTAGGCTTTTTTTACAAATTCAGGGAAAAATAAAAAATAAAACAAACAAAAAGTTGGATCTGTGAAAGACACTTACCTTTCTCTGTAACAACTGATAGAAATGCTACTGACATCCCAGAATAATATGTGAGGGATCTTGTAAGTCCTTAACTGATGAGGATTATGTTGTCTTGATTATACAAAATTCTTCTGAAACTTTGCTAAAAATATTTTTGTGAGATTCATGGTGTTAGACAGTACTTGGGAAGTAGAAGTCATACCCATATTTGTTTTCAGGTCACTGAACAATACCAAGTTTCTAACTGGTATTTACACTACTACCAACTTACACTGGAAACAAAACTATTTCAACTTCCCTTTTCACAAATGTGAACAGAGACTGCTCTATCTATAGGTAAATATTCAACAGCTTTCCTATTTCATCCATTTTAACTTAATGATTTAGACTAGTTTTGGACTGAGAATTACTCAATTTACTCTGAAAGAAGCAGCATGTTCTGGATTCACAAGCAACAAGTTGTACTGATTTGGTGTATTCACTGTTGTTATTTTTATTGTTATCCCTCAGTTTATAGTTTATGGCTATTCTTGTTCCAAATATCCTGTTTGGAAATCTCCTTAAGTACATTATATAATGTACTTAAAGAAAACAAGCAGCAAATGAGCGAAGGAATCAACAAGCTTTTTGCAGCTACTCTGTATGGCACTTTTTAAAGAAACAGTCAAAACAAAAAAAGACTTTTCACCAATGCACAATGGTCAACAGTACCTTATATTACTAGGTTCTTCAAATTCAATATAGACTTACCAGCCAGGGCTTACAAACCTTGTAGTGAGTGGCATGATCTTGCTTAAAAGAGACCGAGATTCTTTTATTTAGTTTAGGGACAACAGAGGAAATTATACCCATGTGACACCATGATAAGCACCTTTATAAGGGCTTTACAGTATTTCTGGCTATGGATTTCTTTTGGGAAAAACCAAGTTGAATGTCTTTACCACAAAAATTGGACATGATGAACTGTATTAATGACAAACTATACTTCAGATTGATGGTTTATAATTAGTCAGTTGTGGCTCATAAGACTAAAGTGTAGCTACTAAATGCACCAAGTGACTCAGGCATTAAAGTATCTCTGGTTTAGATATCCTTACACTGCAGCCCCAAAGGAGGTTTTCCAGTTTCTCCATAAAATATACAGAAAACTTAGAGAAGTCAACAATCTAAATGCAGAATTATCTACATTAGTCTTCAAGGACTTAAACTTTGGTCCTTTTAGAAACTCAGAAGGCTCACTCTGCCTGTGCTCACTTCTTATATGTGAAGAAGGTCCTTAAACACAGTCATCCATTTAGCACAGAACAACAGAGAAAAATTTTCTAGTACTGTTTTTCACCCAATATACAGTGGTTAGGATGACAACTTGAAAAGTGAGACAACTCATTTTAAAGTGCCTCATCTACTTCCTAGTTGGAAAAGAGATTCTAAAGTAGTTCTATTCCCTCAATAAATGATCTAAGCACAACACTGCATTTAATGTCTCCTTTCAGTTTGTGAGCGTTTCAAACAACATTGAGCATTTTTAAATAGAGGCAGCTGAGAGTCTTGTCCTACAGAATACCATGTTATGCAATAGAAGCAAGTTTCCAGTACAAGACAGGAAAGCCAAGTTCCTTCTTTAGATCATAGTAATAAGGTATGCTATTGATTTTTCTCAAGGAAATTTCCAATATTAAATGAATGAGTACAAAAGTATCCTTCTCACCACATTAATTTTCTGCACTCTGTAAGGCAGTGGACAACTTCAAAACACAAGGAAGATATACAAGCAAAATGTTTGCTTGACATCCAAAGAAACTTCTTAGAACTACAACGGTAATACTTATTGTGAGAAATATTTAATATTGCTATTAGATGTTTAACAGTAAGAAATGTGTTTCACTAGGATTAGACTCCAGCTGCCAGATTTGAGGGTCTGTGGACTTCATAGTGTTAGAGTCAGAAACCAAACTAGGAGATAAAACTAAATCGACAAGTCCCCAGCCACTCAAAAGAGATGTTTTAACAGAACTTAACACTTCCATTTTACACATAAAAAATTTTAAACTACGCAGTCATCTTGCTACTGAAAAAAATTGTTAGATCTTTGCAGAAAGGTAAGAGAAAATAGGAAAGGAAAGATGATACACAGTCTTGTTTGTTTCTGTTCTTTTGTACGTACTTATTCCTAATCTAACCAAGGTAAGATCTTCACTTTTGAAAAAGTCAATGATAAAGTATTTGTGTCAGCTCTCTCTGCAGGATGCTTGCTTTTCCCCAGATTTCGAGTAGAGAAGATAATTTAAGTACCTATATTACACATTTCTAAGTAAAGTATGGATTTTGGAGACACTATATATTATTTATCTCCTGTCACTGGTTTCCAGAGCTGGCTGAAGATTAATTTAATAAAATATGGATTGTTTAAAAAAATGTATAATAAAAAATAGCAAAAATCTGTCAAGTAATGAATTCTTAATGATATCCAAATGATAGATTTAGGAATAAATATTTAGTGAGGTTTATAGATTCTCAAAAATTATAACAAAGAAGATTAATGTCCAAGGGAGGGGCAAAACAAAATAAGACTCAAGCTTTAACAGATATTTTAGATTAAACTAATATCTAAGCAGAAGTACTACGCCTCAGACTGTGGCATATCTTGTTTTCAGGATGGTAGACATACACTAATCTTGTCTTCCCAAAGTAGAATCATAGAATTATAGAATAGTTTGGTTGGAAAAGACCATTATGATCATCTAGTCCAACCATAAACCTAGCATTGTCAAGTTCACCACTAAAACATGTCCCTAAGAACCACATCTACATGTCTTTTAAATACCTCCAGGGGTGGCAACTCCACTACTTCCCTGGGCAGCCTGTTCTAATACTTTACAACCCTTTCAGTGAAGAATTATTTCCTAATGTCCAACCTAAATCTACCCTGGTGCAATTTAAGGCCATTCCCTCTTGTCCTATCACTTGTAATTTGGGAGAAGAGACCACTGTCTTTGGTATTTAAAGAACATGTGGATGTGGTACTTGGGGACATGCTTTAGAGGTGAACTTGGCAATGCTAGGTTTATGGTTGGACTAGATGATCATAATGGTCTTTTTCAACCAAACTATTCCTACGATTCTGTGATAATTAAAACAATCTAGGTACTGCAGGGAAACCACCGCTTTTTTCAAGCAATTGGATTATTTTCTTATCTTGTAAGAAATTTCCATTATTTTAACACTTTCCATGGATTCAAGAGAGTTAAAAATAATGAAAAATTATGTTTTAAAAGTAAGAAATATTATATTAAGAAAATACAAGGTACTCATTCCAAAGAAAACTGTTAAAACTTATATGCCAAAATCCCAATAAGACTACAGTCATAGTAATGAATAGCCCTCTAGAATAACAGTTCTGACAAGCCATCTTTTTTTTCCTGGTAACTGTTGTTTTAGGCCTAATCTAAGTCCATTGGTGGTAAGACTATTCAGGTTGTAGCTACCCTTCTTCCCCCTGTGGGACTGTATAACATTCCTTTCTATGTTTACAGATAATGGTTACTTTTCTGAAAATTTTATATATTAAAATGTGTTCTCTAATACTATCTGTCAAAATTCACGTGTATGAAGGCCAGTCAAGACAGGCAATTTTGATTAATTTTCTGTTACTGACTTATAAGTGAGGGATATATTAAAATCTGTATTTTCTAGGAAAAATAAACCCATTTTAATGAAACTTTCATTGCTAGCTGAATCTCTGGCCTATCCTAATTTTCTAATTAAAACCAAAGGAAGAAAAATCACTAAATATAAATAGCTCATAACTAAGGAACATTTATTTTTCTAAAGAGTATGCTATTAATAATCTGTATAAAGTGTTCCCAACAGGAAATGGAGCATCACAGAATGCAATGTTTGGTTAGGTCATTCAACTTTAACTGAGAAAACAGAAAAATAAAGCTTTAATCTAGATTTTTCTTTGTGTAGCTGAGTGAGCTAATTATTTACTTGAACCTACTTAATGTATTTCTTTTTAAACTTTATCAGCGCCTACCCACCAGAATCTCATGTTCACATCATTGTCTCATTTATTCAGATACAAACCTCTATGTAAATAAATACCAAAGTCATTATTATGACATCAGTTTTTGCTCAAATCCCAAATGTAATTTTTGCTCTCAGTGAGCACTGCTCCCTGAGTCAGGGAGCTGGTAGTTGCAGGGGTCCTCATGGGGGCTGGCAGGGCAGAACCTCACCTAGAAACCCCAAGCAGGGAGCAGGGAAAGCCGCAGGTCTGCCAGGGCAACCAGGAGTCCAGCTTACCAGGCAAGCCCATAGTAATGAGATGCCTCCAATGTCAATGAGGGAGATCAAGTCCAGAGCACATCCAAATAACAATAAGCACATTCTGAAAAACTCCAGTGCAAATTCGTAGTAATGCACCAGATTTGGGATGAAGGCAGGCTGTGGAGCTGAGACAAGATTGGGGCATACTTGACCAGCACTGATATGGCTACAACGCTGCTGCAGTATAGCCTTAGTTGGGGCCCAAATATGAGAGCTCAGCTCAAAAACAGTGTCACACTTAAAGTCTTGTTAATGGGCAAGGGAAACACATCCCATACATATATATGTATCTATATATCTATATATCTATATATTTATATATCTATATATCTATATATGCAAACCCAAACATTTATTATTAGTGTAAAGGAAACCTTAACAATGTAATTCAAAGATCATCACTACTGCAGGCCTAATTTTACAAATGAAACACACATTATTAAAGAAAAACATTTAAAATGCAGCTAAAGTACTTATATACAATTTTAATTATATTACTGCTGCTGATGTAATATATATGCTGAGTTTCTATCCCTTTCCCCCCTGTTACACTTATCCTTCCACTACTCTTCTGGGTCCTCATGTTGATGTTCTCGCTTTGGTCATGGCTCAGGGGGGTGGGAGGGTGTTATGGCAAGTTGTCAGCATTTGGAGTCCTTCACTGGGAAGCATATGGTGTTCATGATTATTTCTTCTTCCTCTCCTGTTTCCCCTTGTACATACACAGACACAGTTTGTGAACATGCATTTACATCTTCCTCTGTTTCCATTGGTTTGTCTCTACAGATTACATCCAGAGTTAATGTATTTGATGATTTTTATGTATGTAAGATAGTATTTCTTTGTTACCTTTGTTAGTCCTAAACCAGTTTTGAGGATCTCCAGGGTTTGTTTTTTTTTTTTCTTTTTTTTAACTGACCATTAGTGAGCAGTGTATAGTTATGGGTTCTCCCATACCAAGCCTGGGCCCCATCTCTTATTATCCTATGCTTGTACTCCTCAACACCACATCCCATTATTTTTCAAGGCCTCTGCTATCATATCCAGCCTGTGTCTCTACACTGCATCATTCTGCAAGGGTCATAAATATTTCATTCTGCCTAGAATGTCGTTACTGCTATCTCTATAAAACTATTGTTATACCACACCAAGACAAACACAGGTAAAACGAAACAGACATAGACACTTGGCCAATTACAGAAATTACTGTCATAGTTAAACCAAGTAAAACAAAGTTACAGGATAAGAAATTCTAAAACAGAGCAGACCTGACAAGTCCCAGTCTGGAGGCCTTGCAAATTCATACAAAGCCTGTTCACTGTTAGTAGCAATAACAATCCAAAGTTACGGCAGCTCCCATATGCAAAGGGGTGGGCTCTTAGCATACAGCCAGTGACCTGGTATAAAGCAGGGAGCTGCCTCCATCTGGGGCCCAGCAGCCAGATTAGCAGGATGGGGAGGAAGGGGGTGTGCTCAAGGCCCAGAAACACAAGGGTTTGTTTCTGTTTTTAGGTGATCCAGATCTCATAGGAATGTTTGTTCTTAAGATTTCAACCAATGGGGAAAAAAAGAGAAAGCAGAATTTTTTACTAATCAGCCCATTTTGGGGGGATTGGGAGGGAGGAAAACTCCTTCAACCTCATCACCTAAGAGATTATGTTTAAACATGCACAAAACCTGACATTAATTCAATCAAGAAATATGCTATAACAAGCCTAATTTCCTTTGACTGATGAGGTTACTGCTGTGGTAGCAAGATAGTATGTATGTTACAAATTACAAAAGTCTTTTGTACAGTCTTGTGTAACATTCTCATAAGCAAAATAAAGAAAAATGGTGGAGATGAAGCCATGGATGACAGAGCCCTTACCTGAATGAAAAGGAGAGAATATTAAAATGAGTTCTATCATGATGGCTCCTGGGCTTGAATCTTGCAACCTACATCATGAACTAGATACTTAATAAACTATACCTGTGACACTGTAATAGTAGGGGTAGTGAATTCTTTTGGAATGGATCACATTCTAAATAGGGACCATTTTGTATTTGAGAAAATACTTTGACTTTGGAAAGTTAAAATTACTCAATTCAGGCAACAACATGAGTTTTGAAAGACGGTAATGCAAAAAGATAACAAGACTTCCAAAATGGGGTAACATATATTTAAGAAATAGTTCATTCTACTTAGCATTGGTAGGTCTCAGCTGGAATATTTTGGGATGCCACATTTTGAGAATAATTCATCATATTGAAGGAAGGCAAAAGGAGAACAACAGAGGGGAAGACACTTGGAAAACATGAACAATAAGACAATAACATGCTAATTTTAGTAAGAAAATATAAGGTTTGTAGTAATTAAAAACATATGGTGGGCTTTAGTTACTTAAATATTGACATCTAGAGCCTTTTTAAACAGCCTGCATATCCTGCTGATCTTCCAATAGCTGTTTCAAATGGACATGAGTCTCCTGTAGTTCCAGTGTCATATCTGTTAACTTTATCAGGAAATCCAAAGCGCTTTAGATGATCTGAAATGACATGATATCTGTAATTTGGACCCCAGAATGACTCTTCAGTTGTTCAAAAAATACATGAAGAAAACAAAAAATTTAAAGTAGTTTGCAATTACACAGACTTCAATGACAAATATAAGATAAAGCTATGAAACCAGTTTAGAGTCAGCGCTTCTGGAATTCCATTTAACAGAGGTCTGCTTGTTGGGTTGCTTTTTGGTTTTGTTTTTCTGTGTGTTTGGGTTTTTTGCCTTTTTTTTTTTTTAAAAAAAAAAAGTCTTTAAACAAACATCTTTTAGTAGTTCAATGAATCTTTCTTTCAGTTTTCCAGATACCCTTAACAGAACAGGTACCCAGAATAGAACAACTAATTTAGTAATATATTGCAGATTTCTATTCATGCTAGTCTATGATTTCTATCTGGAAATTAAGCTCATGTAACTGACTGATTAAACTAAAGCTTAGTATTATTTTCATTGCCATCTCATGACAATGACTGTTGAGCTTCCAGCTTTAAAATTGGAATGAAATTTGCCTTCTAAAAATTTATGCTAAAATTAAGTAGGAAATAGCACGTAGTACACACCTGACAGGCATCATACTTAAAAATACTACCCCGCTGAGGAAAAAAACAATTCATATTTTAAAATATATACTGCTGATTGTTTAGCAAGAGTAGGATTTAAATAGCAAGCTTTAAGCCTAAGCCTTCTCTACATGTATGTCCAATTATGCTGAGAATAGAAGAGAATCAGGTGTTCCATAAATAAATACATTAAAAAAGAGACAAATACAAAACAGGTGCAGGGGGGAGGGGGAAGCAAAACAAAATAAATTGAGCTTCCTGTGGTTTCAGGTAATCATTCTTCTTCCAGTGCTTTTCATGATTCTTATCAGGGAGGATAGCCCCAAATCTTGCTGCAACAGCTTTTGTTCAGGTGGTAATTCAGTCCTCATTTCAAATTAGTGGCATCTGGGTTCAATAACTCTTCAGGTATGTTTTCCTGAAATTTCTGTTACAGCTGTTGTTTTAGCATTACTTGACACAAAAATTGTGGTACAGAGAGTGTGGGGTTGTTCATGTGTTTGCAAATTAAGACATTGGTAAATTAATTTTAATTTGTAAATTAAATTTTATTTTCAATAATTTCACAGATTATGAAACTGTCCTAGCAGTGGAATTATCTAAACTAAAAAGAGCTAAGAGATCAGGGAAAAATCTGGTTTAAATGCTTCAGTGTTTTGTTAGTAGCAGTGTGTATAGTCTGCACTATCTACGGGTCAGGGAATGCTGGGATAAATTTGCCTGTGGCCTTTCATTGCATTTGGCTAAATGTTGACTGAATTGAATGTCTACTGTCTCCAGAGGTGTTCTGGGGAAATGAACACAGTAATTATATGAGGAGAAAGTTTTGTTGGCTTTTTCCTTACTAACTTTATCAAAAAGAGTTATCTCAGAATATGTAGGAAAATGCTCTGTCATTGATGAGTATTTTACATGTAACAATGCTGTGAAATTGTCTTATTAACATATTAAGTTACTAAGAGGCCCTCAGAAAAACACCTGTGTGTCCTCTGGGGAACATAGTTGTGATACCCCTCTCAACAGTCTAGATGAGAGTTTTATCAGTAAGCTGACTTTTATAGAGAAAAGTCAAAATACCTTGTAGAGAATCACTTTAAAATACAGAGAAAACTTCAGAACTGAACTTGTCCTCAGAAACAAAAGTTGCAAGATCAGGCACCAAATCAAACCTGCGTATAACTGTGCAATGTATGCAAAGGTATCACTACATATAAACATGGAAATTACTGACATGCAATTAAACAATTGGCATACACCAGAATAAGCTTGCATAAAAATATGTGCTAATGTATGTGAAAACTTAATCATCACTAAGAAAATATCTCAAAAAAAACCCCTCCGTCATCTCACCTCTGTCATCTCAGAATTTGTTCTTAAGATAAATCTAAATTTAAAAAAAATAATTAAAGAAGAAAAATCAAAACAAACAACCTTCAAAAGATTAGACTGGAAAATAAAACAACATCATCAGCTCTCTAAAATCATAAACTCTAGAGATAATGGTTTCATGGATCATGATAATTCATCTCATCTCTCTCCTTTAATAGAGTTTTGGTATCAATGCTTTTCTTTCAGACAGTCTGATTAACATATCCTGTTACATTCACAGCATTTGTTCTAAAACTTGTACTTAGCTTTGAAGACTGCTTTTTCAATTTCTGACAGCAGCTTGCCTCTTTTCTCAAGCTGCACCAATTGATAGTAAAAAAAGATACTATATCTTCTTACAAAGTTTAACTTATTTATATCTTTACACTGTCACAGCTGCAATCAATACAATCGAATTAATGCCTAAGTTATGTTAACATTAAGTGAATGATAATAATGTCTTTTTAATGCATTTAGTTAAAGTTTAAACACACTTTGTTTTTCTGAATTTCTAGGCCTCCAGTAGTTCTAAGACTTCTATTCCTGTTATGCTTACTGTATTAGTCAATATTTTTAACATATTAATCTTCCCAAAACCTTTTTTAGATAACAAAGTGCTGATTTTATGGATTTAAATCAATGATACAATAAAGACGTCAGTGATTTGCTTGAGTTTACCTAAAAAGCCTCTATGGACAAAAGCAAAATATAAGGTTCCTAAAACCTAGATTATTCTTCTAACCTGTAGAAATATAATTTTACTCACTTATAAATGTGGATAAAAAAGAAATAAAATCCATCTTATGTTCAAGAAATATTTTTTTCTAGTGTGGTAGGTATTCTGACTCAAACCTACAGCTCATTTTAAACTGTAAGGTATATCCAGACCTCGCTTTAGGTTAAAATCATGTGGCACAGTTGAATTACACTGCTCTAATTCTTAAAGGATCCTTGGCCATGATTCTTCTAGTAAAAATGTCTAAATTAGATCAAGAATTCAGCTTTGCTCACAGAATTTCAGTTGCTCTGGCTAACTTTGTGCCATGTTTGGAAGCAAGGTGTATGCAAATAGCTCAACTTTGCTCCTATACGCAAATGTGAAGTTCCTTGTAAATTCACATTTCTCAACCAGAACTAAAAATCTAAAACTATATCAAAGAGGTTTTCTTTTTTTAATATAAATGAACTTCACCTATCTAGGAGGAGTTTACATATTAAGTAATCACAGTAAAACCTAAAAAAGTAGAAAGCTAATTAATTTAGTTAAATAAGAAAAAATAAAAAGAAAATATTGCATTTTACAAGTTGCAGATCCCAAGCTGGTATTCCAAGCAATGTTTCTGCAGAGAATGCATATCAGAGGTAGCAACTACTCCAGAATGAATCATTCTTTGACAGGATTACTATGCTAGCTAGGCCTTTTTTTTAACCTGCACATTCTAGGTTCCTTATTGGTTCATAAAGCTTGATGAGACTTGTAAGTGTTCTCATATTTTCATTAGTTGTGACCATATTGACAGCAAAATTATCCATCACAACCAGCAGATGACTATTCAACAACTCGGTGTAAAAATGATGCAAAGACCAAAAGCTGAAATAAAACCAAGTATCTGTAGGACCTATCTCTACAGAGCTCTGTATTTCAAAACAGCCCTATACAAGTATCATTTTAAAATAATAATTAACATAAAAATACTATTCACAGCTCTTAAGTAAATAAAAATTATGAATTTGACTTTTTTCACTGATATTATAGTCAGCTAATGGGATAAAGATGAAGCTTTGCAGTTTATGTCTTAGATCAAGCCATAACATTTCCTGAATCATTTGACTGAATGAGAAATAATAATAAACATCTGATTTGGAGATTGACTTTTTTTTAATTATGATACATTAGCTAGCACCTTCTATTTTGATGAGTTTTGTAGTTGTGGTTGATGTTTTACATCAGATTAATAAGGATACTAGTAACAACGTTAAAGTAATGGTGATTAAGTAATGTTTCTGAAAGACATAGGTTTTAAAAATAATCTAGAAAAATCACAAATATTGGTTTAATAGTCCTTTCTTTCCTCCTTTCATACCTCAGAACCCATTGCTGCAAACCTCTGGGTAACTCGTTACCACTTCCCTAAATAAAAGCATTCACCAAGCTAATGGCATATGTTTTTTTCTGCTTCAACATTCTTGAAATACAAAGTTATCCAAAGATTTCTAGTCAGAAATTCTCTTTCTTATAAAACATAGCTTAAGGGGATAAAGCATTGGGGTTTAGTATTGAGGATTTCTGTCTGCAACTTGAAATTGTTTATCTTTCATTTTCAGCAAAATTATAACTTCCTTATTCCACACGGTCAGTTATAGAACTTAATTTACAACAACAGTTATATTGCCATGTTAATTAAATATAGGAAATTTGTTTCTAAAAGGGCATTTTGTGCTGGTTTTCCCCCCTATTCTATGGTTTTGAGACCTGTGCAGAGTGGTTTAAAAAAAAAAAAAAAAAAAAAAAAAAGCCAGTGAAATTGTTTCCATTGCAATCAGAGAGTTTTTGAACCAGGGCCACTTATGCAAATGAAACAAAACTGAGTGAGCCATTTGCAATGCATAATTTAGCTAAAAATGTTAACCTCTCCTTCTGTTCAAGGCTTATCCACAAGCAGATCACACATTCCTTGAATTTATTTCTATTTAGACATGCTTTCTGGGAAAAAAAAATAATTACTCTAGTGACTTTATAATCACAATTATTCATGAGTATTTGGTAACATTTATTTATAGTTGTGTCTGGTAGTAAGTACAGATTTAGTTATTATTTCTATTTCTAACTCAAATCATGAGGTGTAAAATATTTGCAGATATAACATTTGCAGAGTAACATTTTCTTTAAAGAGAGAGTATGACCTGTTTGTCTTATTTTTAATATTCTTAATATTTTCAGAACCAGATTACAGGTAATTGTTCAGTTTGATACTGTGAAGAGCTTCCAGAAAGGGGATTTTTCAAACTGCCTGTACTTTAAGCCTTCATATTTCCACAAGAATTGAAATGTATGATTTAATTCTGTTTAAAATTATATATCTGGCTTGTCTTTGTGAGAGGTCATAAAGACAGAATTGTAAACATATTGTTATCTATGGACCCTTTGCATATGGAGGAAAACTTGCTAACTATGCACAGACCTCACTGGGAGCCTTGTGACCGTGTTAGCACACTGTAAATGTTAACATCATAGAGTCTATCTCTCAGCTTTGATTTCTAACAGATTGGGCAGCATGGTGGTGCAGTCTCCTGTTGTTTGGTTTGTAAGATTCAGTGAGCTTGCATCTGTTCATGTCATGAAGAAAGTGTAGCTCATCTGCAAAAAAGATGCCAGATATACTTGCTAGAAGCTCAGTTTCTCATACAGGAGACTATGTTATTAGGACAAGAAGATATTATGTTTTCTTAGTTATCTTTCATAAATTCAGGAAACAAGCGCAGCTCTGTAGGTAGGACTTTGGCATACTAGAAGAGTGATACTTTCCTATCATAATAATAGCAGCAGAAGACCAAAGAGAAACAATTATTCTTAGTAAATTATAAACATATTCTGCTATAGAATGTAAGTAGCTGATATAATGTGATTTTTGAATAAGCAATGTCCTAAACTTATGAGTATTTAACTGCAAGGAAGGAATGTAGATATTCTAATATGTTTATTGGCATGAAAATTGTGGTGCTAATAAAGCTAACAGTTTATAAAAGAAATAAAACAACACAATAATAGAAACACTAATTAGAGCAAGATAATTATGTAGATTGTTCTCAACATAATTAACTAAACAACATAAGACATTGATTGGCTGTTACCCATAAGCAATAAATAATTATCATATAAAGTTTTAAATAGAAAAAATGGAACTACATTATAAGCACCCATTTTAGAGATTTTTTTTTTTTTTTTTTTTTTTTTTTCAGTGAGGGTGAATAATTCTGCTGCAGCTCACTCAGCATCCTGTTCCCCAACTGGTATTCCCTTGGGTTCCAGTCTATGGTACACCAACAAGGCTTAAATTATGAAGATGTGAATATGCTAAAATAAATAAATAAAAAACCCAAATTAAGCTTATTTTATATTTGTTAGACTAGGCCTTTTGGATTTACTATATTCCATTAAAATATTTTTTTAATCTCCAAAATTTATTATATATATTCTCCCAAATGGAATTAACCATCTTACCAAGGCCAACATCAGTCATTGCCAGATGATTTTATTTCTTAGTAATTGATTAGTTTACCCACAGAAGCATGGTCTTCTGATGTCTAAGGCAAGAACAGGAAAGATTCTAATAACATATACCTTGAAATGCCACAAAGTGTACAGATTTTAGACCTCACTTCTGATTTTCTCATATTTTCATATATTACATCTGACATGCTCTTTAATACACATATATGTGTATTTATTCAGCCTTCCTTTCTGTCAGGAATAATCCCCATCCCTTGGGAATGCACTGAGAACAATTTCCTAGCTCTAGGAAGCTAAGAGAGTTCTACTTAGTAAACCACAGCAGTGTTTCCCTTTAAATGTTTGCATGAACTGTCAGAGAATCTAGTTTACCTCTGCAAGGAAACGTGTATGATCAGTTGATTCTTACAGATTCAGGACTGGAGAACACAGAGTGAATGGGAATAAAAAGAAGCAGGGGGGAGCAGGGAGGTGTCCTGTATATGAGGTATTTCCAGGAAAAAAAATCTCACTTTCATTTGAGGACTGAATGTTAAATGAATTTAGAGTTTTATATGAAGGAAAACTTATAAGATTACTTCTACTGGGGGTAAGGAACTGAACAAACTAATTCAGTTTCTGTGATAAGACTCACAAGAATTGACTACATCCTGTATTAACTTAATGAATTGATTGCTGAATGTATTTATTCAATGGTCTGTGATTTAATTCAGTCCCACATCTGAGCTTGATTTTCTAATTATAATACCTAATTTCATGGATTAATAATTGACAGTGGTTTGGATTTATGGTGATTGACTTGGGTTTTTGTTTACTTTTTTATTTTATAGTTTTTTATAAAACCTGCAAAGATATAGAAAAGCAGATTGAACGAGAAATTAGTAACTCAACATGGCAGTCTTAAAAAATCACTTAAGTACATTATTTTGTCTAATCAAGTAATTGATTCTCTCTCTAAAACCCACAAACTAATTCCCAAGCAGAAAGACATGGGTGAAACGAACTCTGGGGTTTTGCCGAGGTTATCTGTGACTGTAGGCTGCATATTTCCTTGTGCCCATTATATTATACCAGTTCCACTTTCCATGTAGGCTAACGAATTTTTAAATAACAATACCCTATGCACATATGAACTTGAGCAAGGTAGTCATAAAAGATGTGAAAACCAAGACTGTATTAACTCAGTTCCCACAAACAGAAGTAACACTATATTTAAATACTTGCAAGTTGTATGCACAACAGCATCATGAACATCATAGAAACAATCTAAAAATCAGAGTTAATATTTTTTACATTATTTGCCTGTTGCAACTTGCATGTAAATAATGTAAAAAGGAGAAACAAAGTTATATAAGTTTTCTTCTCTACTTTGTTAGAATACTTTATTAATATTTAAATAACATAAAATTTTGCCTTCAGATTTTTCCAGAAATTCTTTTATCGTATAAAATCTTGTATGGCAGTAAGAAGTATCAGAGCTAAAACATAGTTAAAAGCTTCATACTTGAATTGTCAATTTGTTCTTTTGTGCAGAGATTGAATGTAAGAGTCCATACTTTTCACCAGTGATGTTGACAGAAGTGACATATAAATGAAACAATTTAGAGGTGAGATTCTGTATGCATTTGACAAGCTATAATGGAATTGTTTGCAAAGTTTTATTGAAATCCCTGCTTCCATTTATCTTTGTTAGCACAGCTACAGAAATCTGTGATATAATATTCCTGTATAAATTGAACTAGCTATAACAAGGACAGAAAAAGAGAACAGCATATCTTATTCTAAAGGAAAAATGGTTTTGTAGGAAAATACACATTATTACTTTGACTTTTATAACAATTGGTTTAGGTCCATATCTTTAAAAATGCCTAAACCTTGCAAGAATCTGTAATCAAGGATTTTGAATAATTTCCTTTCTCTCTTTTGTCAGGAAGGGGATTTAACTTTAACCCAGATGCTTTTTCTTAACAGTGGACAGGGTAGATTATCATTCCTAAGTGTTTTGTTCTCTTTTGCTATACAAAGCATGATTAAAAAGTTCAGAGCAGTCTAAACTGCTGAAAAAGGGACTAAGATCATACAAGATGCTAAGCACTAATTCTCAATCCACCCAAATGTTTAACATGCATAAAGGTAAACATGCAATAGGCTTCCAAAGTCAACAGAAAGTGTTTCTATCCATAGGTACCCACCAAAAAAGTTCACTGGAAAACAGCAGGAAGAAAGTCTGATCTTGAATTCAATTCTATTTTCAAATGCATATTTTGTATCGGTTTTCACAAGACTCCAGAAGTTCCTGTGACCTTGCATTTACTGTCCAACTTCAAAAATACCATAAAACATGAATGGTGTTACAGTAGTGATACAAATGTGTAAGTACAGCAAAAACAGCTGAAAGGGGGAAAAAAAATGTCTTGGAGAGTTTATATAAGTTTTCTGAGAAATGGGAAACAAATTGTTTCTGCTCATTTGAAGTCTAACTGCAAGAATATTTATGTATCTATCTTTCATGACGATGCAAACTAAATGATACAAGAAACCAGAATATACAAAATGTGCCAGTACATATTAAACTATTCCATGATTCAGCTGAAGTTCCTAATAAATCTCAAAGTTTAAGATAACTATGGTTAAAGAATACATTGCAGCAGTGAACTGAACATCTTTTTCAAGAGAGAGAACATCCCAAGTCAGTGAGCTTTTCATAACCCATTACTGTCTGCTGTCCATTACCTTACACCACTTTCTCCCCACATTTAAACCTCTACGTTCCTGAAGAAAACGACTCATGCTTTGACATTAGTCTAACTTATTTAATTTTTCTGAAATTGCCTCATTTAAAATCCATTTAATATTTAAATTATTTCATTATTTTTCAGAAAATTAAGATCTGAACGTTTACACGAAAATCTTGCGGTGGTGTGAGATATTCATCATAAAATGTCATAGCGTGCATAAAATCTTACCTAAATGGCAAGAAAGCCAAATTAAGATGAGCAAAAGATAATTACTTTTTCAGAAAACATCTAACAATTTCTGAAGATGAAAGTTTTAATGATCCATTTCACTTGGCTAAAATCAAACTATGTTAAAGAAAATCAATATTTACATCGTTGGGGTTTTTTAGAAACAAATATTGTTTTTAAAGCTCTATGCATAATGTGAACTGAACAATACACTAAACACATTTTATTCTTCTGTAATACAGAAGAACAAATTATATTTCACTGTTTAATTTTCAAACCATTCAACACAATTGCTTTTAGATTAATCAATCTGTTCGTGTTAATAAAAGGTATGTGAAAAATCCTAAATCCTATCATCCTTTGTGGCTAATCGGCTGCATGCTTAATATTTTCCCTTAAGGATTTTCTAGTTCTGTTTCTATCCAGTCTTGCCTCATAAAATTGTGCTTTATGACAAAAGATCCTATGTAGGTAAAAATAAAGCACCTTCAACAGAGTAAGCTACAACATTTAAGATTAAATAGAAAGAGGAAGATGTATGTCCTTTTAAATAAAACTTCTAAACTCAGAGCTGTTCAGCTGAGTTTGGGTAAGAGTCTTCTGTTGGATGGAGCAGGAAGAATTTTTTTTTTTCCTAAATTAACATTTTTAAACTATTTTATTAAATGGTTTTGGACAAATGAGGGAAAATAAAAATACAGAAGCCTGAAAAAAAGGCAAAAATTACAGGAAATATTTATGAACAAAAAAACAAATAAATAAAAAAAAAAGCATTAAAAAATATTTCATCATTTCTCCACATTAACAGTTCTAAAATCTGTTGGCTATGTCACTGATAGCACAGAGAAGGATTTTCAGAAACTAAGCACGTGTTTATCCTTTTATCTTTCTTTAAATGCACCAGAAATAAAAATGCATTTTCCATCTCTATGCTTTAGCTACTGTTTGAAAAAATGTATTGATATGAAATCAGTACTCAAAAAGCTTCTGATAAATCCCCTGTACCTGAAAGACTTGCTCTCCCTCACTCTCTGTACAGAACTGACAGGTGCCAGTACAACCATGGTTACTGGAAACCCAGCTCCTTAGTAATCGAAGGGAGTTTTCCCACAGGCTTTGACGAGGCCAAGGTTCCATCTTATAAATAAAGTAAAACATTTATGAAACCTCTAGAAATTTCAGCTCTTCTACATGCTTTTGGGATCCTGAAAAGCCCCAAAATGTGCACAGCAGGAGTTCAACTCTCTTTCTTAGAAAGAGCTTGTATCTGTTTACCTTTATAAAATGCCAGATACACCTGAATTTTCTTTTAGGTATTTGCTTCTTCTGACTGCTACTGTCTCCTGTTGTGTTATGCTTTTCTTTAGAAGACGCTTACTACTGAATAACTTAGGTATTTGAATATCAGCTTGACATGAGCTTTATATTTTTAAGACATGATTTCTATAATATTTATAAGGACTTTCATCAAGACAGCAGTGCTCCATTGCAGGGGATCACTCATTACTATGCTCACAAAGTAACGCTGAAAAAATGTATAAAAGATTTATCCCAGGGTTGATACATCCAGATAGGAGTCTGGAAAAACAAAATTTCTCCTGCTGTGAGACAGAAGAGGGCAACTTAGACACTGTACAGGATTTGATATTGCCTTGCTGTGCCAGTTGTGCACCCAGCTTGCCTGAATTTTTGAGTGATTGTGCTGGTATGGGTGTGTTTCTTATAGTCACAGACGATGCAGAGGCAGAAAAACAAAACAAAAAAAAAAAAACAGACTTCAGAATTTTTTACAATGATAGGCCTGATTCTTAAAATTAGTACATTTTCTCATGCCATTTTACCCCCACTTTACTATGCTAGTCTATCCCAGACAGCAGCAAAGAGTACACTTTCTAACTAGTCCTTCACCTCAGAGCTTTTTCACATTTATAAGCAGGTATGAACATTACTTAAAATGCAGATCCAACTCAGTAATAGTGGATTGGATTTTTACCTACTTGCTTCAGCAGAAATAGGATTTTCATTCATTATACTTTTTGGTAAATCTAAGTAGAGTTTTCAAAAGCTGCCTTACAGAGCAATAATTCTTTGTACTTAAAGATCACTTAAAATTGTCTTGCTAGTATATATACAACTATATTAAAAGTTTGCCTTTAAGTATAATACTTGATAACAAATCAAATATGTTTTAATAGGTGGTTTTTTTCATTCAGACTTAAATTATTTTTTAGGAAGGCTGTCTCTGTATCAATTAATGTCACTGATAACAAACCAAAAAGCTACTTTGAGGCAAGTGATCCTAGTTTTCATCTAAAATAGTGTTCACATCCAGTGTGTTTCTGAAGCTATTATCCTCAGAATTATTTAAAATGTGGGCTGATTGTTGTGACTCATTGTTAAAAAAATTGTTACTTAAACCTTAGTCTTCCCCATTACCAATAGCACCGTTGAGTCTCTCTTTTTTGTGTTCTTTTCTACAGGATTTTAGCTAACTAATGGAATTACAGCTTAACACTACCCTCAGCTTCCGCAGTGCAGTGGGGAATCTAGTCTGAGTAGAGATTTATCCCTTATACCCTATGACTTCCTATTATCTTGTTTTGGCATTAGGCAAAAGGTGCTCCTGGGTAAAACTAATTCAAGCAGTTGAGAATTCAATTTTTGTCAGTATTCTCTTTCAGTCTACATTCACAGATATAAGCCATTGTGCTAGAGATATCACTTGCATCTTCTCCAAAATCTTTGGCCAGATAATCGTAATCTTTATTAACACTGGCAGCTTAAATTTAAAATGGGGTGCAAGAAAGATTAAAATAATTTTGCAGGACTATTTGTATTGTTGTATGAAGCATTAAATCGTCAATAAAAGTTGAGTAATGTATTTATCGGGGGCGGGGGGGGGGGGGGGAGGGAAAGCTCCTATTTTAGCTCTCCTTTGGTCATTATACTTGAAGTTCACATTAACCTTAACAATGCTATCAGACAATTTTTTGATGGGATGAAATATTCCTCTAACAGAAAAGGCTAGATTTAGAGATGATGAATCCCATGAAAAGTGTTAGCAGGTTGCAAAAGTCTGACAGAACTAATACATCAACAGATTCAGTACAGCAGAGGGAGTGCCTGATTGGCATACAAAATTCAGAGATATCTTTATCAGCATTATATCCTTCTCCCAGCATCTTCTGTTACATTAACATTTTCTTCTCCCTCTACAAAAATATCTCAGGAGCCCTGCACAAACCTACTGTGAAACCAGAAAGTACCAAAATCTGTAAGAAAAACTCTGACAAAACCAGACTTTGCCTTTCAGTGCAGATACCTGTGATGTCAAGCTGACACCTCAAAGAGTAGTAGGCAAGAAAGTTTCCATAACTTTGTCTGTGAAACTGAACCAATATTTAGGGGATATTAGGTACTTTATGATTTTGTTTGTTGTTCTTAACCTTTGGCACCTTGTTTCTCCGTATATTGGCTGTTATGTGCCTATTCTGAGACAGCACATGTGTTACAGTCACTCACTCCAGTTGTATTGACCTTCTGTGATTTGATGACCACCCACTGAATTTTTTGTGATAATTATGACAGGAAAACCACTATCAACACAGAATAAGCTCACACAGAAACAAGCAAATTGCTTTACTAATTGTCATCACTGAAATGGAATGGCAGCGGAAAAGGCAAGGTTGGGCACTTGGGAAGCAGAAAGACAGCAGTTTCCTAACTTCAGAAATGATGGAAACAATTCAGAAAGAAAAACACATGGCATTCTGTCTGCATTGTGAACTGAACTCCTGTTTAGTAGCTTGAATTGGTACCTTAAGAAGATGAATTTAGGAGGTTGGCTCAAAGCTGAAATTATTCTTCTTTCTAAAAGAAAAAAAAAACAGATTTAATTAAGACTTAAAATCCCTTGTTTTAATGTCATAGAACATAATTAAATTCTTGAGGCTTTATGTTTAGTTTTTCTAAATTATGAAGGCACAGCAAGGCAAGTGATGCATTGGTGGAGAATTAAGGTATTTTCAAGGAGCAGAGCACAAACAACGGACCATACTGAGACATATTGTCTCAAAGATATATTTTTCCACTTGAAACTCAATGTGTATCCCAGAGAGATTTTCAGTGGTAAGAAGGCTTGTGTGGGTTCTGGTTTGCATTGTCTCTTAGATGACATTGAAACTGCTCTCAAGCTTCTTTTTTGTTTTGTTTTGTTTTGTTTTGTAATCCCAGACAGTGATAATTGTCATTTCACTCATTTCACTGTAACTTCTATATACTTTGTTTCAGTCAAACTATTTTTAAAGATTGAAAAAAATATCTAAAAACATCAGAAATAAAGAAAACAATATTTTTCAAATGTGGTTAATCCCTGCTACTGAGAGAGAAGTATGAAGACAAATAAAAAAATTAACTTAATTATACTCTTCTCATAAATTACCAGTGAAGAGGGACTTCCCAAGGGGTGAGAATATTAAAACATACAATTTGTTTTCAAGCTAGCTTTTATTTCTATTTTTCTCCTAATGCCTACATCATGTCCTTTTCATTATAATGGCACTAAAAATTAAACAAGGGCTATTTCTACAGCTTTCATGCTACTATAACAAAGCAGTATGCATTTCCTCTCTGATTAATTTGGGGTTTTGCACATGAACATAAAAGGTTGCTACTGTTTTGTCAAGCATTGAGGTATTGAACATTGGGAATATTTCATCCTGAATCTGTCTTAGTTTGCTTGATCCTCAGCTGTTGCAGAACTACACATAGTACAAGTCAAGATGGCAGAGACACAGACTGTTCATAATCCAATAATGTGGAGCAAAGGTAGGATCTTTATTGAAGCCTTTATTTTAAATTTATTGAAAAATAAATAACAAAGCAAAATCTAGGCCAGTCAAACAGAGCTGACAACTGAAAACTTTGAAAGCCATTTTATTAAGAGTTTATTTCTAAACATTTTTCTCTTTGCCTATCATTCTATTGAAAAGTTTTCAGCTGTGACCTCATTTATTTTGTTAGAGATCAAAAATCATGTACATGAATCTATTCAGGTGCAAAAGTGTTATGAAATCTAATCAAGTCCAATTGGTTTCAAGACAGGGTACAGAAACAGATGTAACAAAGACTGCCATCAGCAAACTTTGCTTTTCTACTTTCAAGCCTAGCTTCTCTATCTGTCCTCTATACTTTTATTTTATTAAGTATTTCTATTCTGGTCTTATACTAAACACGATGAAAAACTGAAGTGGAGTCTGTGTTAGCGTGAGGGACTTTTGGTTTACCATGGGGCAAATTCTGCTCAGTGTCAAGGACATAACTAAAGGCAGAGAATGGGCTCATTTTATGTTCCAGTTCCACGAAAAAATCAAAGTTGTTCAGTAATGAATATATTTTTCTAGCCAAATATCCTATTAATTAAAGAACTGTGCATTACTCTTTTCCTCTAGGACCCCAAACCTCATAAATTTTGGTTCTTTAAGAAAATTAGAGTGGGTTCAAAGTGATCTCAAATTCATTTCTCCCTAATCGGTTAGGTCATTAAGCAACTTTAACCACCTTATGTAACAGCTTTTATGTTAAATAAATTATAATAAGGAATCAATAGTAAAGCTAGCCTGATCAGGGAGAAGATCAAAGCTTTATACATAGATTATTGGCTGAATGTCCTTGGAGTGTGATCCCTATGAAATTAAGGGCAGATGCTTAATAGTCTACAAAGTGATTTTTATATTACAAGTACACAGGTACATGACCAGTATCTTGTGCCTAGGGGTTTTCATAGAGATGCAAGTAAGGTCAAAACTTAAATACGCATGCGCTCTTCACACCTCAAGCTAATTAAATCCTATTCTTTAGTATGTTTAAATTTTTAATGAATTTGTAAACAGTAGCACAAAGAAACCACTTCCAAACATTTTTGTCTTAAATAACTCTCTTTTTTGATGTTATATAACCTTTCACATAATTTTTCCTTCACCATTTACGTTCTTTAACATATGGTTAAGTAATATCAAGTAAAGTTTCTAATTTTTCCACAGTGCATAAAATAAGGATTTTTTTTCTGGGAAATTAAACAATGTTCAGATTGCTATTTAGTATTTAATAGATGTTATAGATGTGCGGATTCACCGCTTCTTGTGTGCAAGAAGGAGGAAAAAATCAGAAGGAAAAGTGTTAAATTTCTTTTGTAGAAAAAAGTAACACAGAAAATAAAAAGTTTTTGCTTAAAGTTACACTCTACTCTAGAATGCAGCTTTCTAAAACAGCATTGTGGGGTTCAGCTTTTATTATCAGTGATTTGCAGATAATATCTCTTTTGTTTACAAGTAAAAGGATAGTTTATTCTAACTGCCAGCCCAGCTCAGTTGATGACCTAAAAGCCAAGAAGGTTTAATTTGGTTTGGTTTGATTTTACTTTATTTTACTGTTTTGTTTTGTTATTTTGTTTTGGCATGGTTTGGGGTTTGTTTTGTTTTGGTTTGGTTTGGTTTTTTTAATCCTGACTCAGGTATCACCAGTAATAAAGCTTCTGTATCTTTATTTTTGCTTCTAAATTTGTTGATGACATGGGAAGCAGAAAAGAATAATCCATTCTTTTCTTCCATAGTCTTCTTTAAATAAAATAAATCTATTGAAAGCTTTCTTACTAAAAGCAACAGTTAGATTCTGAATGCCTAGGAATAAGCATCTTCAGAAGGAACTGATCCTAGAGGGTTCCAAGAAATGTGAACTCCTCACAACTCCCAGTCTTAGGCAACCTTGCTTCCTTGCACCACTTGATAGTATTCCCTTCTGTTCTCAAAATGAGAAAATAGACAAGTAATCAAGCTTCAGAAACAAATGAAAACAACAGAACAAGTGGAAACAGAAAAGCTCACTTTCTCTGTAAGTTTATATTTCATTGCTTTTTCACAGTAAATTCTTGTCTCATCACCTGCTATTTTCAATCATCTGGTGGGGAAAGGGCACAACTTCCCATTCAACACCTCCAGTTCACACAGGGACTGGAGTATAACTGTTACTCTGCTTTTCTGCTGTTATAAAAGCTTGTTCAGTGTCAGTAATGGTTATAACAAAAGCAACATTTTCATTCTGAGTCCAATTGTTTTCCATTTTTGGATGATTCAACCCCATATTCTAAGGTCAACATGTTTAATCATTCTTTCATGTGGTTCTCAAGTTGGCAGTTTTAGCTTTAGAATCAGAAGATAACTGGGCACTGTGGCCAGCCATCTTGATTTTTAGATCCTGCACCTTCTGCGTTTCCCTAAATTGTTGGTCCATTATTTAATTACTGAGCAGTGGCAGTTATGTTTACAGATCTCTGCCTCTCTCCAAAGACAGTTCATTACCAACATATATATATAAAAGTTTTGCTGAATGCATGATGCTTGGAAATCAGGCAAGAGATTTTCATATATTATGATAGGGATAAGACTCTCTAATAGATGTGAAAACACTGTTTCCAAGAGACTAATATAGCATGCCCAGATCAGTGCTATCCAACTTTTAAATTATCATCTATGCCATAATAATAGTCAGCCCTGAGGCTGATCTGCAACTTTAATTAAACTGTTGTGAAGTCAGTTCACAATAATGAATTAATTATCTGTGGTAATGTCCCTAAATTTCGGAGAAAGAGATCCACTTCACAACTGACAGGGACTCTATAATACTAACTAGATGTATGTAGATGGTTATCAAGGTTGAGTTGACAGCTAAATAACTTTTTATGCTGCATATACCCAGTCAGACCTAGTAGCTGCTGCTCTAAATCCAGTCATGCAAAAATACTTTTGTTATCTCTCTGAACTGAGTTTATGAAGATTAAAACAGCACATAGTGATTTTTTTAAAAAAGTTCTCAACAATGTCTGTCTTGTTTGACAGACAGATTCACACTGGGACTAAACAAGTTTTGAGATTTTCTGCACACCTTTACAAAGCATGCAGATATACGTGTTATGGTTGAAGACTTTGAAAAAATCTGTTTTATTTCTTAAAGTTTTACTGTACTGGGTGTATCTCAGTAATAGCAGAAAAATAATGTCTAATATATACTACTGTGCAAATACCAGTTTTCAGATAAGATCTGTAGGGAGAGAAATGGTCAACAGATACAGAACCATCTTCTTACACATATAATGCAACAAGAAACAAAACTCTTTGAATTGTTATGTAGACAGGAGGTCATAAAAATATTTCCTAAATACTGCCACCAGCATAATGTCTTAGGTATCAACACTTCTCTTTTCACATTTATAGCTTCTTCTTCCACTTATCCTCAGTCTCAAAAGTTGTTGCAGAACAACAGTTTATACAATTTCATAAGGGAAATAGAACACAATAAATATTACAATTCTTTATATCTTGGTCTGAGTTTGATTATCCTCCACCTCAACCGATGGCAAAATCAAGTCCCATGAACCTGTGAGGTACAACCTTTCCTTACAGTGCAGTCCTATTCAGTGCTTTATCTATCCATCACCAACAAGGAGTATTGCTGTGCCACTGTATGTAACCTGAGGTCTCTTTTGTGCACCTAGTCCCAGTCCAGAGTGAGTCAGGATCTCTTTCACCCAGAACATTTGGTTTAGAAGTGCCACGCTGACTCACCCTGGGAATTGCATGTCCCATCTTCATTTTACCCTTTTCAGTTTCTTTGCCTCAGTGACATATCATTTTGTGAGGAACTATATCCTTTTTTTTTTTTTTTTTACCTCAAGCCTTCTACCATTTAATTATTGCTTTGTTCTTATATGACAGAACCAGGATAGGTTTTTTTCACCTATACTTTTTTGATTGTTCATTATGTTATATAAATTTCTGATTTCTCTTTTTTGCTTTCAGAAAAAAAAACAAACAGACTTTTCATGCTTTTATTAGTTTTTTCTATGCTCTTGAGCATTCTTATTTTCTCTGAATTCCCTTATTTCTCCCTTTATTTATTTGTTACAATGATTAGGAAATTCATTCTGTATTTTACAAATTATTTACAAGTATTTGTCAACCTCTATATTCCCAATTGAAAAGTTTCTTCACTTTTTTTTAATACACTGAGCAGATTATTTTTCTGAAACTGCATAACTGAAGTGATTTATTAATCATTTATATTTTGATATTTTTCATTATAGTCCTTGTAAAACTGTTATCAAACAGCTGAAGAACGGATCTCCTATGTGAATAGATAAAATATGAATAGATTAAATACATCCTATGAATAATATTACAGCCAAATGGTGACTTTCAATGGGACAGACTACTAAGAGATGGAGACATTTTTGAAAATAAGACTCTGTGACCCAAGTAATTTAAAAGTTTATCAAAACTAAGTTTTTTTAAATTCTTAGATTATAAGAAAGAATAAATATCTTCAGAAACTTATTACAATACATTTAATGGCTGTATAAATTTAGTGTGAATTATTTCAATGCAGAACAAAATTAACACCTTGAAGAGTACACTCATAAGGGACAAATTCTCAAAATTAGATGCTTATATTAGACTTCCTAATGCTTGTTGGATATCAAGGAGGGAGGGGGACAGGGGGAAGGGTAGCAATTAAAATAAATTACAAAGGCATCTAAACCATTTCCAGGACTTTTAGAAAAAGCCCAAAAGTTCAAAGTCATTTAACTGTCTTCAGAAATTTTACCATTAAAGGAATGGCCTGTTAAGCAAAAATGCAGCTGCTTCTACTGAAACTGAAAACATGGGTTTAGGATTGTAATTTTAAGCAGTAATTTAAAAGAGGAAATGATAAACAATGTATAATTCAATCAGCTTTAGCCACAAAATAACTTTTCCTATCTCTTCTTTCCTTCTCCTTTTTGTTCCTCCAGTGTTTCTCCATAAAACTGTAACTCTCTTCAAAAAAATGAAATGGGGCTGTAGATGTTCAGAGGTATTATTAATGTTCCTGTCACAGTAACTTCTTATCCACTGGGAAATTGTTCATTTATGATGAACAAGACCTCCACTATAGACGGAGCTTTGCAAGCTGAAAATATTTCCCTTGTCCATAATAAAAAACTTTGAAATAATATGTTTAAAATGTCATTGAGGACACCATACATGACTAATGAGTGACTTGAAAAGAATGAATGTAATGTTTAGCCTTATAATATTATTTATTGACTGGACTTTTACCATATCTATTTTTGGTTGACCTTTCCTAAAATATAAGAATTACTCTTTGTCTGTCACCGTATTTATGAGGTTTTGGTGTTAGTGATTAATGGCTAAAGAAAGTAGATAAGTAGATATACCACTATAGATATGTTCTCTTTTATTATTATTTTTTAAAGGGGAAATAAGTCACTACTACTAATACTACATCTATGCTAATGACAGTCTGCAGACTCAGAGTTACTTGCAGGTTTCAGTCATGCTTGCTTTATCACAAACTGGGTATCTGAGAATTTGTTTTTAAACAGAAAACCCAATAATTTCTATGAAGAATATCTTGTGCTTAACATTTCCATTTTATCATTGTTATTGGTTAAATTTCTAGGCTAATTTCATTTAGACCACAATCTGATTTCTTTAGCAAAACAATTAATAATAAACCTTTTCACAAGAGAGTAATTAGGATAGTTAGAAATTACATGAACATTTGAGAGGCAAAGTAAAACAAAACCATAACTTTATTTCCTCCTCTTCATAGAAGCAAGGAAAGGCAGTACCAATTTTTTTATAATATCTAGAGATTAAAACATATTTGATAACTCAGCAGCAGGTGAAGACTTTCTATTTAAATAAGAGTAGATAACACTGAGCAGGAATTGGTGTGATTATGTCTTTCAGATGAGTCATAACTAATGAAACAATCAAATGCTCATGAAACAAAACTGGTAATGAAAGTGAGAAAAATGCAACTGCCAAGACCAAAAGATATTGGAGGAAAATCTACATCTATATGCACATGTGATTTAGAAAAAGAAAAAATAAAATAAAATAGAAGACACCAAAAAGCTTATTTCAATATTTTTTCAGAAGAAAATGTCTGATAAGTTATTGGACAAATCTGCTTACTGTGTATGAAACTGTAGGAGGAACCTAGTGAAAATATGTAAACTCAGACTTAAATTTTGATATCTAATGTTGAGGAGAAAAAAATATCTCAGGTAAAAACAGAGTAAAAATATCTCAGGTAAAAACTGAGGCAGACTCTTGTCTGCCTCAGTTCCCATGGTGTCTTATTTGTCTTTCTTTCCTAGGGGGCATCTACAAGGCTACATAGCTATCATAACCACTGCTAGACCTAGAAACACTCAAAATGTGATTCCCGGGAAAAGCAACTCTTTCCCCTCTTGGCAAGGGTGCTGAGATGCCTTCGTCTACTCAGAATACAGCCAATCTCTGCAGGTGCTTGCATGCCACCATGGGCCACATGCAACTTCTATGTGTGAGATTAGCATACAATGCTTACCTGGCAAGAAGAATTTGAGCCCTTGTTTCCCAAATGCTAACTGGTCTTCTAAGGAGAAGGATTCTCAGAGACAGAGCTGTCCTTATTGCATAAAATATCAATGTACAAGAGAGGAGAAAAAAAGACTAACTCTGTAGGTGCTGTTCAAGACACTTGTCAGGGATATGCAGCATAGGTATTCATGGAGTTTCTAGTCCCAGGAAACTAGTGATAGTTAATGCAGAAGTAATATAACTTTCTGTGGAGCCTTGGGAAGAAACATATCTCAGGATGCCCCATGACATCTGGGTTTTACACAAATACAGTAAAATTAAATTCAAGTTTTGGTTCCAAATCTCTTCCACATGAAAAGCAAATATTGTTTCTTGGGAGTGGTGCAGTTGGGATTGCTCTTACTTTTTATGAATAGAAGGAGACTATGAAAATGTCTTAATGTATGAAAAGTCAAACCTTAAAGGGGGGGGGATCTTTGTGGTAGGCAGGAAGGCACTTACCTCTGTTTAGAACAGAAGTTTGGGAACCTGAGTCGTACTCTTTTTTTTCCTGTTTTATACCCAGAACATCTGTGAATCTTTTCACAGCCTCTTAGCTCTTACCATGAGATCTTCTTCTGTGTGAGAAGTTTGGTTTGCCAGATGTCCCCTTAACTTGGATTATGCAGTGTTGATTTTACCTTGCCTTAGTACTTTTTTAAGGAAATAATCCAAGGAAACATGGATATAATGTCAGATTAACACAGCCTTAGGTATTATATCATATACTGATCTCATTTAGGTGTTCCTGCTCTGGAAGGGGGATTGGACTAGATGTCCCTTCCAATCCCTAACATTCAGTGTGATTCTGTGTGTGATATGTCAGAAGAATGACAGACCTGTTCGTCTATGCTTATCTAGTGTTCAGTAAATGCAATGTGGTTAAACATAACTAGATTGGAAAGTAAAGGAGGGTAAGAAGTGTTCTGTACCTGATTTTGGCCAAAAGACACTCTTGGGGACTGTTATCTTTGCTCAGCTGATACACAGTAATTAAACTGTGAGAACTTTATTGTATGCAAATCCTTAAAACACTTTCTAAATCTCTTTGAAAGATCCTGGAAGAATGGTATGTGTCAATACCTCTCTACTCCTTTCCTGTCTCCTCAATTTTTCCACTATTAATTTTTTCCTCAGTTCAGTACTGGCCTTACCATTATTATTCTCTTCCACAGCTACAAGATGTGATCCAGATTCTCCTCCTATTCTGTAACATGCCAGAGTATGTGCCTGTCTGATTAACAATATCAGACTCATGTCTTAACTTTCTGCAATTGGACATACTCAGTTGTGAGGATGTAAGGGAATTTAGAGATGTCCTCTATAACCCTGTGAAGATTAATGTACACCGTTGAATCTCTGACTACAGGAGTTCCCACTGGACAGCAAGTTGGGAAGAGTAGGATATTGTTTTATCTATGGCCATGACATTATGTCCTAGTTTCACACACCATGATACAAAGCAGTCATTCTACTCTTAGGGAAGTTACATACAGGGGTGGTGTAGATAGACTATCAGAAAGGTAAAAATTATTTGATCAGAATGAAGCATCCCAAGCCTCTTCCTAAGAATGGCTGTAGTTTGGCAATTACGTTATACAGCTTCATTTAGACGAGCACCTTGCAGGTATGTGCTACCCTGCATGATTCTGAATCTCAGGAGAACTTTTAGTAGTTCTCACTTCCACCTATTTTCCAGACATTCTATAAAATTCTGAACACGGTTGTGCAACATATTTGTGCTATGATTCCTGACATTTTTCACGATCAGACATAGAGCTGGATTAAAAAGCAGTAAATACAATGCTTGCTTGTACTATTTCTCTTAGGTGACAGACTGTCTTCTTCATACCCTCTTGCCTCCCCTGTTCTGCTTCTTTTCTTTCCGTGCTAAAAGGCTTTCAGAAAGGCTCTACTTTGCTGTTGGTCTTTACTGTCATAGGGTTTTTTAACCTGTAGTTTGAGGCTCTCATTTCCATACCTAGAGCCAGCAGAGGAGGTTTCATCTTGAAGTTACTTTAATGATAAAACATTGTCTTCTTAACAAATAAAGAGCATCTCGGAAAGGAAACAGAATTTTAAAAATAACGGCCTGTTGTAGACTGTGTTGGATTTAAGTCCACTCCTACTTGTTTTTGTTCCATCATAGATTGGGGGAGGGGTGTATTACTTTGGTTTTAAGTGGAATTTTAGTATTATAGAATGAAAACATTTTCTGATAAGAAAGATTTGTGAAACTAATGCATGACAGAGAGCACAAGATTAATAAAGAGGATTTTGTTTCCACAAAAGCCCTAAAAAGACATTTTTCATGTGATTGCATGCTGAAAAAAAAAAAGCTTCAGATGCAGTGCAGATAGCTCCAGAGTCTCTATCACACTACTAATACTGAGTTGTCAGAAAGCTGCTCTAATTTTTTTTTATTTTTTTCTTTCTGTAACAGTTTTTAGCATCCTGCAAAAAGAGATTAAAGGGGAAGCAGCTCTGACTAGCCTTGGAAAAGCTATTTAGCTTGTGTACTGTGGAAACATCTTCCCCAGCTAGTTACTGCTGTTTTATAACACTGCAGTGTATTGGATCAAAGACTAGAACTGCCACCTCCTGTTTACAGTGGGCTGGAGCAGTCGTAGAAATGTCAGGGCTGCTTTCTGCCTCAGTGTGATTGAGAATAAGACTGACACCAGTAGGTTGCTACCAACAAGTTAATTTCTTTTTTTTTTTTTTTTTTTTTCTGTCATTCACCTGCAATGTCAATGCAAGTATAGCTAAAATTTTGAACCCAGAAGAGAAAGTGTCTTTTTGTATCCTTTCAAATATTTTTAAATATACTGGTAATACTAGTCACAAATATGCATGTAATACTATTGTTTCAGATATAATTTCAAAGGCAAAAGCATGGAGAGACAGGAAAAGAAAACCTAAAAATAATCCTTAAAGTATATTCTAGATTTTTAATGTAGGTATGCTGACACAAGAACTGGTGTTAGACTGTACAAACATTATGTATCAAGGCTTAAAACTTAAAAAGAATACTTTTATAGCTCTACCTGTAACAAATTTGTGTTAGAGAAGTCAGTGATTTTCATTTTGCAGTAACAATATGATGTTTAAGAATATAAATTGACTGATAAGAATATTTCCTTTTAAAGGTGAAGTTACTTTCAAAGTATCCAAACAAAGGGTGTAATTTTGGGGCTCTAGTAGGATAATTGCCATTTGGCATCCCAGTTTCTAGTGTATGCTTCTGATTTCTCTTTCCAGCTTTGAGAAAAAGTTTTTGTTGATTAAGTTCACCAAATAGAGAAGGAGAGCAGAGAGACAACAGACTGCAATTTTCTCCCTGGGCTCAAATATAAACGTTAAGAGTCCCTTCACTGATTGTGCCTGTCAATGCCGGTACCTTAGCAGGAAGTTGTGCACACACTTTTAAGGATGGCTTTTCAAGAGAAGAAAGAAATACAAGAAAGAAGCATAGGCACTCACCGTGTTGTGGTAACACCAATTTAGGTGCGAGATCTGTGCCTTTCTTCATAATTCCTTATCCAGTGCAACTGTTCTGGAAGTTTCTGATTCAATGGCAGTGGTGATTGTGTATCCATTTCCACCCTAGGATCTGCATGCTGGATGTGTAACATTTAATGGGCTTAAATTTTGATAAGACTCTTTCCTTGGGTGTCACAATACTGTAGGTAAAACAAAGAAATGTGAACTATATGGTACCTTGTACAGATTGGTATACTGAAAAAGAAATTATTTTAAATGCACTGATAAGTAAAGCTTTTGTACAAATTTTACAAAGTGCATAGGAAGAAGCTTTTCCTTCTTTAAAGTGAGGCTCTGAGACATAAAAGCAGTACAACTGTGTACTTTTTATCAACTAGATATTAACAACTAATTCATATGAAGGCCAAAATTAATGTGTAGGCTTAAATACTATGCTGGATCAACAATTACATTTAAATTTCCCTTCTTTCCATGTAAATGTTTGTTTTATGGAAAACATTTTTTTTTTTTTAATATAATAATTTCAATACTGTTCCTTAGGCAACAATCAGACTCGGCACGGGTTATCACTGAGAAAGAAGGAAAATGGCTCCAGTTCCATGGTAATATAGTTTGTGTCATTTCTTTATACTCCTGGAAAGTAACCAGTTAATGTCAGACCACCTGATCAGGCACGCTCTTGTTTCTTGCACCTAACTACTCAATTTCACATCTGGTACAGCTGGGGGAAAAAAAAATCTAGCTGGAATGTTTTACCTCTTTAAAAATATGAGTAGAGAAATTAGGCAATTGTTAACTGTTTCACCTATGATTTGGATTTCATTTTTCATCTCAGAGAACAGTTGTGGGGACAATGACTTTAAAATCCCTTCCTTTGTTGATGTTTACAGGCCACAGAGAGTGGAGGTTAAGCTCTGACCCTATTTTCAAAGACTTTTCTCATCAGCCAAGGGCAGGAGCTGAGCTCCTGAGGGACCTTGGGTTCATAGTTGTGTTACCATGAGTAATGCCTTGGAACTGCATCTAATTCTGCTACACTTCAGATGTTTATGTGGTGCTGGTTTTAGTATCTTGACTAAAACTTAGTAGTTAATATAAAGTAACTCTCTTGTGACTATATATTTTCACTTTTTTACTATTTTTTCAGCACTCCTCTTTATGATCGGAGTAATAAATGCACCTCTATAGGTTTTTCCCTGCCATTTTATGTTTCTGACTTCATCAATAAAATCTCCTGCAGCAATGCTAAAGCAATGTCTCAGGCAGTTAAATAAGCTGAATTACTTTATTAAGTAGACTTTTAGCAATATTTAAAAGTAAGAGAGAGTTCTTAGACAAAACATTCAATTGACCAGTTTTTTGTTTTGAGCTTTTTTTTTTTTTTTAATAATTCAGTAAAAAACAATTTAGTTGCTCCTTCACCTGCAGATAAACGTGAAATGAAGCAGCCTGGGCAAATCTACTCTCAACAGAACATAATTATGATTACAATTACACATAAATTTATTTAAGATTAACCCTATTTATTCTTGGCATTTTCTTAAAGATTTGTAGGCTTATTAGCTTTTCCCCTTTCCTTTTTTTCTTTTTTCTTTCCCCCCCCCCCATAGTGTAAAGTGATGATCAGGTTCAGTGTCTAATGAGGCAGCCATTCTGAACACGTAGAGACAAAGAAGAGGTTTCCCTGGCAACAAGGACCATGCCAAAGCTCTCAGAACAGTTGTTTCCCCTGTATTCAGGTTCCTTTTCTGTTTAGGATGCCTGTCAGTCTGAGTTCACAGGCAATGCCTTGCAAGATTTTCAGAGATTACAGCTCCTTAATATACATAATAAAATAAAATTAAGGCTATGTTTTATGAGTAAATTGAAAAATGGTGAGCTGACACGTTTTTTCAGTTTTATATTTTTCTTTATGGAAGCTTAAAACAATGGTTACTCCAGGATCATTACATATGTCTAAGGCTATTAAATATACTTCCTATATCTCTTTAGAACTTTACTCATCTCAGCAAAATTTGTGGGAATTCATGGAATTCTGAGCCATATTTCTGTTGTCATAAGTTCTAGTTTCGAATTGCACATGAATTTAAACACATCTTTACCATTTCTTGAGAAAGCAGAGCAGGTTAAGTCCTAAACTTGGTCAGTTTCCCGAAGTTGTCCAGGCAGCTATCCAACTCTCAGCTCTGAGATTTGATCTGGGAAGTGTTCTCAAAGGGTATCTGCTTGCATGTATTAAATATATAGTTGCAGTTTCCACTTCCTGTAGAACAGAACTATTAATCTTGTATCCAAGAGATTCAGTGAGGATGTGGAATAGAATAGTTTCAGCTGGAAGGGACCTACAAAAATCACGTAGTCCAACTGCAAAAACATGTATTTAATTCCACTTTCTTCTTGAAGAGAATTCAAATCTGCTACCTTTGTTTCTTTCTCCCTTACTCCATCCCTGTTTCCTTCCTTCCTCTCTTCTCTCCTCCTGCTCTAATATCACTACTGTAACTACAACATTCTATAAAGAGATGGATAGTAAGTGTACAAATATTTTGAGGCAGTAACAAGGATTGTTTCTGGACAGATACTGAAACCAGTAGACTTTTACTGCAGTCATCATTTTATCTGTCAGTAGGTGAACTTTTAAATAATTAATCCAGTTCTTTTTTTTTTTTTTTTTTTTTTTGGAAAGAAAGATCCCGAGCACTTAAAGCTCTTCAAGTGAAAATTCAAGTATTAGAATCCCAAGAGGACAAAATCTCCCTAAAGCCTTGAGTAAAGAATCTAAAAGGCAGAATTTAATATCTCTCTTCATTATTCACTATTGATGATCTGTAGGAAGCTACATAAAGAGAGTCTATGCATACTGAGTAGAGGCCTGCAGATTTAGAGAGGACCCTAGGCAGGTGCTTCCACTGAGATCTTAAACAGATGGCAACTAGCTTGCCCTCCGTGTGAGACAAGAAGCAAGGTCTTCTGATTGTCCTGGAATGATTAGAATCTTAAAAAAGAGTCTCTGCCAAGTTCCTTGGATTTGGTTCTTATACAGTTACTAAATCACTTGTCACAAGTTCAGCTGCAATTGGTAGGGCTAAGATATTGCTTGGCTCTACTTTATATCCTGTCTTGAATTTAATTCCAGTGTTATATGTAAAGTCAAGCTAGTTACAAAATAATAAGAAACTAAGGAATAAAAATAAAAATGAGAAATAAGAGTAAAAATAAATTAAATAGAGGAATCTTGCTTTGAACTAGTAAGGATGATATTATCATTTTTCTCTTCTGTGAAAACTGCAAAGGAAACTCATTTCAGCTTTGTAAGACCACAATGATTGCTTCAGACACAAAATGAATCAGGCCTCTTGTTGGATTATGTAGGTGGTATTTCCACTCTTCCCTAGTGTGATAATTCATAGCCTGCAGCTGTGGTATGCAACTCAAATATATTTCTCTTTCTGTTTTCCTTTAAAAGGAAGGACCTGTATTCATTTGCTAGTTTTAAGAAAAAGAAAAAAAAAAAAAAAAGGTTGAAGGCCTGGTAAAGGTTAGTAGTTTGTAACAGAGACGTCATGAAAAAAAACAGTATAAACAAAGAGTGAATTAATTTGTTGTGACAACAACGTATTTTTAGGGCAGATACAGTCTAGTATTGGAAAATGAACAATAAGATAGATACTTGCTCAGATGTATAAATAATGAGACAGATAATAAGATAAAGGTTGTAAGCAACCCCTTTTGCACTGTTAAGAGTCACTAAAAAGACTTTTTATCTAATATTTACTTACCTGCTCTTAAATAATTAAATTTTCTCTTTATACAACAAAATTGTTTGATGTTAATAATACCTATTAAAACATATTACTTGGATTCTGTGTGTAATTCAAACAAATCACATAAAACATAAACCATAAACTTGCTATTCTACATCACTAAAATCACTTTGCAAATTTGCTGACCTTCACTTCCAAGTACACTTTCATTTGCCTAGGAATCTCTTCTTCCAGGGAAAAAAAAAAATATAATTAAAACTTGAATCCAATGTTTTTTTGCTTGCTACTACAACATAAAGTTGATCTTCCATGGCATGTTTCTTAAAAGCTACTCTAAAGTTTTTCCATACTCTGTAAATTATTTTCTTTCCCTAATGGCTTGTTGTATTGTTTGCCAGTACAATGACTAGGAAAGCACTATTAACACTTAAGCTAATTAAGGTTTTCAGAAAACATTTGTTATGTTGTTCTCATTAACAGAGTTTAAAAAAAATGCTATTCAGATGTATGAAAAAGAAGATTGCTTTTAAATCTCAAGAAATGAATTTAAGTGTTCATATTCTAGTGCATTAACAGTTTGTTCCAGTACATTGATATTTTATGTGGAAATCCTACTCTGCAATTAATATGCCTGATGCAAATTGAAAAACCCATAATCCATCCTTCTCTGTTGGAATATACAAGCATATTATTATTGAGAAGCTACAGGATACCAGAACCATTTTTTAAAGTTGAATTCTCATTACCTTAAATCTGCATATAAAATGGTTTGCTTTCTCACTAGGTAATATGTAACTGAATATATCATGATACACATGAAGATGTAACAAATAACAATAATAATAAGTCCAGTGTGTTTCACCTCCACAGAGATATTTATGTCTTCTAGCCTTAGAAATTAAAAATAACTAAAAACTAAACTCAAAATGGTAATGAAATACCTGACTGTTCTAGCTAACAAGAGATATCTGGGTGTTCACTTCTAATAAACTTGAAAAACAGGTGATTATTATCTTGCTAGGAACTCCCCAAATCTACTGAAGAGAAAAAAAATAGATTTTTGTACATATAATATCAATTAATAATTTTATAAGTGTAAATAAAATATGTTACTGTGTGAAATCACCACACATTGCCACTTACTGTTTCCTGCAGACATTTTCGGCTGAGGCGATTGCTCAGGTGGGTGTTGATCATGAGACACCCTTTCCTGTTCAGACATAGAATGCTTATTATGAAGGACCAGCATACTATGACTGTTCAGTACACAACTCTTCTATGAGTAACAGCAAGCAAGATTTGTACATTTCAGTGGTTTGTCATTGTATTGATCTTCTGAGTCAAGTCCTCTCAAAGGATTTATCAGAGCCAGAATAGATGGATATCATTGGAGATGTCATTTCCTGACCCAGTTTTCAGAAGACTTTTCTTTCATGCTGACAATGAGAAAAAAAAATGTTCTCAGGAATCTTTTTAACATTGGACACATACCTTAATGTAAAATTGCTCTCTGAATCAGGTAAAAAGAAAATGTCATTAAAAAGTGCAAGTTCTATCTGAAATTGATAGTGACAGGTTCTGGAAGACTATATAAATCATTTGTTATTTCCAAACCCAAAAACATCTAGGGATCTTTTGTATTATTGGGGATTTTTTTAATTATCTTCTCTTTTTATTTCATTTAGAAGAATGCATGTACCTGGTAGAATATGACTGTTTTTTTTCTTGAGGGTCTGGGGAACACTCCTCAACCAGAGTATTTTCTACAGCTGTGACAAAATTTCACAATGGGATGAGATCCAGCAAACTTGCTGAGGGCAGACTCTATCCCTACATCCAGGTCATTGATGAAGACGTTAAACAAGACCAGACCTAATACCAACCCGTGGGGAATATCTCTAGTTACAGACCTCCAACTAGATTCTGCACCACTGATCACAACCTTCTGAGCTCTGCCAGTCAGCCAGTTCTCAACCCACATCACCATTTCCTCATCTATCCCATACCTTCTAAGCTTTGCTACAAGGAAGTTTTGGGGGACAGTATGAAAAGCCTTGCTGAAATCAAGGTAGACATCATCCACTGCTTTCCCCTCATCTACCTTGCTGGCGATGACATCATAGAAAAATTCTTTGCTGTAAGGCTGACAGAGCACTGGAACAGGATGCCCAGAGAGGTTGTGGGGTCTCCATCTCTGGAGATATTCAAAACCTGCCTGGATGCTTTCCTGTGTAACCTGTCGTAGGGAACCTGCTTTGGCAGGGGGGTTGAACTAGATGATCTCCTGAGGTCCTTTTCATCCTCTACAGTTCTGTGATTCTGTAACCTTTGTCTGAAGATCTCGAAGCACTTTGCAAGCAGGAACATTCTTGGCTGGAAATGTGTTTGTGGGAATAACTTTTATAAAATTCAGGAATAATTAGGGCAGGAACAAGAATCTCTTAAAAAAGTTCACAGAAGTTGGTTTCCATACTTACCTGGGCTTGGCATATATCAAAGAACTCCAAGTTCCTTATATTTACCACCAAAATCCCAGCAAGCTGTCAAAAGGATGACCAGCAATGGCAAAAGTTTTGCACAACCTCTGTCCCAATTGCTAGGATGTCTCCTTCACCTTGTAAGTGAACAGTCTCTTTTTTGGGGAGGTTACAGTCTCACTCTGGAGGTAAGAATGATATAATGCAAGAGTCAAACTGTCATATTCGGCCATAGCACTGGGAAACATGATGTGCAGACTCTCAATGTACTCTAATAAACTCTAGGGAGTTTAGAAAGAGACTTTGGCTTTATAGCATGCAATCTTTCCTTATGAGGTCTGCAAATTCCTTTGGAAAAATGCTTTTATAGGAGGTATATTAACTGCAGACTAACAGCATACTGCTCTGACCCCAATCTAGTGTTCCCACTCATGGTTATTTGTTCATTGAGCAAGGAATGATTTGCTACTCTAGCAATTTTCTCATTAACAGTGATGACAACATCTCATTGTAACTCTTTCAGAATATTGCTACTTCATGTAGGCTATCAGAAGCTAAACTCAGAATGAGTAAATCCGGCAAACTAGATTCTGCAAAGATTACAGTAAGATTGATTTCAAAAGAGTGATTAAAAACCTGGATTTGTTCTTGCTTCTGGATGTATTTTTTTCCAAACATGGAAAAATGGAGGGTGGAAACAACACCTAAAACCTCACAAAACCTCAAACCAAATAGAAAAATCCAAATGTGTGCTTTGTGGCTTCACTAGTATAGTATTATAGTTTAAAAGCTTGCTTTTAAACAGAAGGTCTTCAAAGGTTTCTTAATTTCACAAAATGTGTTCTCTTGATTCTTTGTCAGAAAAATAATGTCATTGAATTTTGTACCCAAGAAGAAACAAATCTACAGCTAAATATCCACTTTTGTCACTCAGCAATGTTAGTTCTCCAGTGTCAACTTTATTCAGGTTTTCATCTCTTTATTATTTACTCTTTCTCTCTTATGAAACTGAATGTTGCTGGTGAATTTCAATTTATCTCTAAACTTTCATCTTTCTTTCATGGGTTCATTAAATATTCCCTTCTGAAAATAAAAGAGTAAAGTTTCATTAAAAGAAACACTTCCTCCTGTTATACTTAGGCAGGAGTTAATGGCTTGCAGTTTACCTGTAATATTTGCAAAAAAAGAAAAGGAAAGAAGAGAAGAGAAGAGAAGAGAAGAGAAGAGAAGAGAAGAGAAGAGAAGAGAAGAGAAGAGAAGAGAAGAGAAGAGAAGAGAAGAGAAGAGAAGAGAAGAGAAGAGAAGAGAAGAGAAGAGAAGAGAAGAGAAGAGAAGAGAAGAGAAAAACCCCACACTAGAAAATTCAATTTACTTAATACTGTTAAATTTTATAGGAGAATATAGTAACTAGAAAAGAGATTTTCTGTTTTCCTAATTATCATAGTGTCACCAAACTACCACTCCTTGACAACTTTAGCTCTCTTAGCAGTAACAATAGCATAAATCATCTCTGCTGCTTTTTCCTTGTGTGTTTCCTCTTTCCTTGTTCAAGCTGATGAAGTATTCAGTGCTGAGTCAAACGAAGAGAAAAAGCTTTCTAGATGTGGTCTAATGATTGAGATCAGTGCTCATCTCACACATATTTCCATGAAATACACACTGCAGCAGAATGAGAGAATGAACTCCTGCTGCTTTTTCCTTGATGTTTACATAAAGTAGGTTTACATGGTATCTTAAACTAAAAATCTTTATCAGACCACTGCATAGTAAGCAGAGATCATATTTTGGAAATGTTCATTCTATTGCCACTTCAAACTCAGTTTCAATAGAACATCTCAAGTAATGCACCTTTCCAGAAAGATCCCGAAGAATCCAATGTAATCCAAACTGTTAGCAAGCAGATAGAGCATGTTACACTTTTGTGAAGCCCCATAGTTCAACCAATGTCTATGATACCCTGATGCATTACTAAAGGCTTCCAGCTAGGAGCGCTCAATAGAAGATGCTACCCCAATAGTAACATTTTCTTACCAAAACCTAACCATATAATCTCAGCTGACAAACAGCACAGTGACTTCCTGCAGCTGCCCAAATTTGTACAGGAATGCTAGATACTGCACTGCTAGTACCGCAATTTTAGGTATTGCCACAGCTGTGGGAAATCAACACCTCATGTATCGCACACTCTGAAAACTTCTTTAAAGCCAGACAAAAGTTTAGTACAAGAAAATAAATAATGCTTAGCAATATGTTTCTCCAATTTAGAGACACTATCTTTCGGTCTGTGCTGTAGGACTCCAGGTTATTCTGCTTTCTGATTCATGCAGCAAAAGTAGTTGGGATACTGCACAAGCTCAAAAAATCAAAGCCTTCCTTCAGAGGATTGCTCTCTGAACAGTATCCCCTTTGAAGTACACTGTTGCTGTAAACGAGTAGGAGATTCTAAAATTCTACATAAATTTTGAAATATCATAACTTCTTAAGAAAATACTTTAAAACTCAAATTATTGACTTCTATAGAAAATAATTTCTTATTCTATGGGAGCTGAAATCCCATCCAGCTGTATATATGTATGGAGATGAATGTATGGAGATGGATGTATGGAGATGGTCCATCATAACCTGTTCCTGTATTTCAAACTATGTAGATGTATAAGCATATTGTTTCAATAGCTAATGCCAGTCTAAACCCAAATTTCCCTTTACTCTGATTGTCACTTCCTGCTGCTGCCCATCTAGCACCACTGTTCTGTGATTCCTACTGCCATATGAGTCCTATTGGAAAGTATTGCCATCCTGAGCTTACAATAGAAAAATTCAACTCCGTTGTTCTCATGACTAAGCAATGTCTAACAGGCACAACTTTCCCCTTAATTTGGTTTAAATTTAGGAAAATACAAACACAACTGGGAAGCAATTTTAGGTTTTAAGTTCTTTATTCCCATTCCCTGAATGCCTTTATTGAATAGCAGATACTTGTAGGGCTCTGTAATTTGATGTAGCATAGAGTACTTCCATTGCTTACTATCCAAAAGCAACTGCAGTCCCCCTGAGAGTTAGTAGCCTGCCACAGACAGAGCAGCTGGAGAAAAGAAGTGATCTGCACTCTGTGAGGCAGACAGCCGAATACTTATTACTGAACAGCCACTCTGGTGGCAACAGGCTGATAATGTTGAGAGAGGCTGTGACAGCTGACAGAATAGCACCAATGAAATTTTCTTCACATTAAATAAATTCGCAAAGAATTAGTCTGAAAACTACCTATACTGAAAGCAAAAATTAGGACAAAATTCGTAAAACTGAGATATAATTTAGAATTAGATATTTATAAGCCAAGTGGTTTTCTTTGAAAACAACTGCATTCTACTTGAAGTTATATGTATATGGACTCTTTTCAGTAGCTTCTCTTTCCTCCTTTTCACTCCCTACCCAGCTGCCGATTTTTCTCTCTCTCTTTTTTAAAAAAGTCCTTTACTCTCTCACTGCACTTGTACCACTTTGTTCCTCTTTTACCATCATACTTCAAAGAATTCCAGGAGTCAGACAAAGTTCTTTCAACAGAGTAGCACTTTCCTTCACAGAAGGGCAAAATTCTTCTCTATATATGGCAGTATCAGTCTAGGTATCCTTACAATCCTCTTTTTTTTAAAAAAAAAACCCAACTTTTAATATATCTTATACCAATTACTGCTGGAAAAGTCTGAGACAAACGCAGTGAACTACAGTTGTTAAGGGAGACCACATGATTTATTCTCCCCACATCACAGAGGGACTCTCAGTCTCAGACTGGAATAGAATCCAGATCTATTTATCCATTACAGGGTTTTATACCAGTGTTTCCAAGCGAAATCCTTTGCTTTAGTGTAAAGAAAATCCCTTGCTTGAGAAAGTAATATTTCAGATTATTTATTATAATTATTTTTAAAACCCCATATAACTGTTTTTGAGGGGAAGGGACTTGAGGTATTAACTGTGCAGAGAAAACCGTCTTAGAGTTTCTGACTTCTGAATTTATATGATTTTTTTTTTTTTTTAATAGTTGGATTTGAATACCTACTTACACTGATGTTAATTATGGCTTTTTTTAAATAGATGTAGGCTCTGAGATCTACAAAAATTATTAAAAGACAGGACATGATGCCAGATATTTCATTTCAGCTGTACAGTGCTTAACTGTCTGTGAGGATGTCATGATGCCAAAATTGTTATGAAGACTGGCTCAGAGCCAAGCCATGAAAACCACTGATAGTTTTGGGTTTACATTATGGCTTTAAAAAACTTACCAAGCGATTAACATGTACTTACTAAGGAAATTTGGACCACCTACTGGACTGAATATATTTTATTTGTAAAAAGACAATATTGTTAATAATCAGGTTTGTATTTTTTTATTTCATTACATGACATATGCTTTTACAAACTTACATATTCACTGTGAAGAGTCAAAAAAAAAGCTGTGTCACACTGTCAATAAGAAATTTCAATTATGGCATTATAGTAAAAAAGATTTACAGGTATAATGCTCATTTCAATAAAAGAAATTAAATGTTTATGTTATAGCTATCACTGGTAGGACATTTTAAAGTCCAGAAGGATAATTGTCAATTAAAAAAAATATTTCAAAAGAAATATAAGTACTACTTGTCTAAAACAAGAACTGTTACAGATACCCACAGACTTCTAGTAGGTAAATGTTAGTTTCTCCAGTCTTCCTGACTGCACACACTTTCTCTTCCTTTCAAATTAATTTTACAGCAGACTACAATGCCTAAAAACTCCCTGAGGACTTGAGCTAACTGAAAAAGGAGAGCTGTTGAAGCACTGCATACAAGATGAATACTTTCACTACTCAGATGCAAGCATCTCAGAGACATTTCCCAGTCATTTCAGTTATTGCCATGTGTTCTTTATCTTGGGGAATAGTCTGAACTACACTTTAAGCCAAACACTCTTTAAACTAGTGTTGTGCAAAATCTACTGCTAAATCAAACTCTGATTTTTTACGAGTAGATTCACCTTTAACTTTTGTGTGTTTGCAAATGGATTCTCTCTGTTGGCCAAAGTGTCCTTACGTTTTCCTATCTGAACTATTTAGACCGTTATAATGTAATCCCAATAATAATAAGGTTTTTTTGGCCAGTGTGTTTAAAGAGTTCCTGTTAGTTTGCTTTATCTGTGAGACCATCCCGATCCTCCTCACAGTATGCAGTCTCACACAGGTGATACATAAAGGGATTACAACTCTGAAATCTTCCCTGGACCAGAATAAGTATAGTCCTCTGACCAAACAAAGATGAAGGGAGATAATTTCTTAAGCATTTGCTAAAATCTGGGATTCGTATAACAGTAAGTCCAAACCAACTCCGAGGTACACCTTCATTTAATGTATTGGAAGGCCTCATAATTCTTTCAGCTATTTTTTCATGCTACCATTCCCCTGACAACTAACAGCCTCTCTATTTTATGTGAACTGTGTGCCGGCTGCTGATTTTTCTCAGATCCCCGTTACATAAACTCTGCTTTTTTATCAAGATCATATTACTCAAAATAGTTAAAAAAATGCCAAAAAATTGCCAAAAAATATTCTGTTTTGTAGTTAATTAGGATTGTTTGTATATTAATGACAACAAATCTGTATCTACTCTGATTTTACAGAATTCTGGATGTTTGCTTACTAACAGCATGATAATCATCAACGAAGGGGGAAAGATAAAGCAACATATGTATACAGCCTCTTATTTCTGTGTTTGATTTATTTACATCAAACACACAGTAAACACACTTCTTCATAATTCACAGATGGCTAAGCCACAGCCATCAATACGGGTGAACAAATCCATGTTTTGAAGCCTATGCTCTGTCTGATACTCCAAGGTGGATATGTAGAAGATCATTATGTATTCTTCACCACAGGTCAGTTGCTTAGCTACCAGAGAAGTAGAGAACTACTAATTGAAAGTATTCAGTATTGCTGGCAACATTTGCTGCAGGACACTGGTCTTGGAAACAGTCGGATATAAATGTTTCAGGAGGATGGATGAAAAAAATCTGTACAACATCATCTTGCTGGAAATAGCAAATGTCTGTCTTCAGTATTATGATGTATGTATTCTCATCAGTAAACTGGTATTGATTCTAATGATCAGTCATCAAATCATCCTGTAATGAATTTAGTAGTTGTAAAGATTAGTTATTCCCAGCAAGTTAGTATACTCTGGTTATATTTTAAATGTAATTATTGTTGCAACTACTGGAGTAATTTCCTATTTACATAGCTCTAGCACACTCTGAAGTGTTTAATTACCTTCAGGGATCTCTACTTAATAGGTACAGCTATTAAAAGGAAAAAAAAATATTAAAAATAGACAACCGGACAGAATATTATCCTCTCATGAGACCCCTAATTGCTGAAACTCTTGCATTTACTTCACATGTAAACCTGCAAATCTGCAGTGAAAACAAAAACTGTTTTTTTGTTTGTTTGTTTTAACTCAGAGAAGAATTCAACAATACAACATTATCAGCTTTCCCTTTAACAGTATTCTTCAGTGTAGGCGTTTGGGTTTTTTTTTTCCTTTGTAGTCAATGTTTTATAACTTCATTTTCTGCCAGTGTTGATGAAAGTTAAGGCCATTTTGTTGGGATACATGAGAGGCTATCATTAATCTATTGTCCTCCCATTAGACTTTTCAAATGAGACATTTTGAACCTTTACATTTCAGTTGCCAAGTTAAAAGAATAAACTTGGTCTAGAATTACATCCTACTGCAGTCTTGGCGTATAAAGCCTTAGGAAAGCATTCCTTGAAACAGTCTCATCAGTTTTACTGAGAAACTTCACTTAAATTCTTCCATGCAGAAGCAGTGTCTGCCAGATAATTTCACATGCATTCAGTAAATCTATATTTCTATAGATACATAGTTTTTAAAGTTAGGAGGGCTCATAATGATGAGTTTATTTATGTACCATTTCACAAATTTGACAGAATGGAAGTGAATGAAAGATACAAGTTTGATATATTTATCCAATTTCCAGAGAACTTAAAACAAAATAAAAACTTTGAGAGTTTCTGGACCTATTTAAAAGATATTATTTAGTTTTTACAAAGCTAATTCTTTTATAGTACAAAGAAAGCATACTATTACACTGCCCCACAAAGTCTTTTGTCCCAGAATTATATGTTCACATACCAGGAATTTAATGAATTAATTAATTAATTAATTAATTAATTCATTCATTCATTCATTCATTCATTCATATGCCAAAATTTCAAATTTCCTTAAGCGGGAGAAGAGTCCTGAATTTGAGGAAATAAAATAGATTTCACTGACAGACAGTCCTTTGTTAATTTAGCACATTTTAATGTATCCATTCTTTCATGTCCTAGCTGTATAAATGAATCAAGTGTGATTTTGCAGGGCTCCAGCTATATAACTTGCAACACAGTAAATCCTTTTTTCTAATTTCATCATTCATTGTGAATCTGAAAAAAAGCCACCCTATTTTTACTTGAAGTTGTACAGTTGTCCTTTACAGACTACGCCTAGGATTGCCTCTTTGATGCCTTTGTAAAAAGTCCCTGAACCAAGTCACCAGGGAGAGTATCAAGCGCATGTTGTTGGAGACAACTTCAACTCATACAATTGCACATTCTAAATAAGACATCCAGTGGAATATTAATATATTTATGTACACATCTCCTTGAAGTTAGGAACAGGTCGGTGAGGAATCTTACACTGCCCTTCATGGAACTAGTATATGATCCACGGGGAACACTGTAGAAAACGCCAGCTGAAGAGCAGAGACATGTTTAGTATACTAGAGCCTCCTTAGTTCTAAACTAAGATTTCAACCCAAATTTCAATTTTCTCAAATTATTTTTTCTCCTTCTGTAGAATAATTAAATTTCTACAAACACTAAAACATCATGTAGTACAAGTTAGTACATGTTCAGAAACACTTGGATGGCATGTAGACTCACTTCCTCTAGAACAGAAAGTGGATTAGAAAGTGCTTGTTTGTCCCTGTACTGTTGCCTGTCTCCTGTCAGTTTCCTGACAGCTACCCCTACCACAATGGCCACTGCACCTCTGTCGCCTCCCTCCCACAAAGGAGGGAGGAGAGGGAATTGTCATTGTCACTATCCACGGTCAAGAAACTGTGTCTTGAAGATCAGAATGAAGACCAGACATAAAATGTAGAGAAGGCAGCAGTTATTAACACATCCTCATCTAAGATCAAATCTACCACCTCTCTAAACTGATTTTTTAGGCTAATTTACCAATAGCTCTCTTACCTCCCTAATAATAGCAAAATTTACTTGTGGGTATGTTATATCTTTCCCTGCACCTTTTGGATAAAATATAAACTCTTTCCTCTCATAAGTTATTTTCTTCTCTTGTCATCTTTTTGGAATGCCCTGAAATCCATATGGACAGTTCAGGGGGTCAATGATTTTTTCATTCCTTCTTAGGTATTCCTATTTGATGTAAATAATAAAACTGCTAACATAGAAGACTTAGGTATTTTGGTAAATACTGTTCTAAGTTTAGGAAATAAACAGGTGGTAATTGAAGGAAAAACACTTTTCATTGCAGCAGATATTAAGCAGGATTTAAACAGCAACTAATAAAGTTGCACATTTCAAATCAGAAAGTATAGATACATTACAAACAATAATTGGAAATGGCTCAGCTGATGAAGTCTCTGGACCATTAATACTCAATTTTAACAACTCTAGGTGTATTAGAATGATAAGAAACTGTCACTGTGCATCTGGTTTAATAGGGTAAAAATAATGGCCCAAATAAATATAGATTTTTTTGTTCTGACCATTTTCACGGATTAAATAGCAGAAATACTGATGCAAAATTCAATAGAGAGATTTAAAGAAATCTAAATTAATTAGTGAAAATTAACAGCTTGAGCAAATAGAACTACCTTTGGACACTTGAACAAATGAACAAGAGTACACTGAATGGGATAAAGGAGGTTATATTCAACCTGTGTATTCACCGGAGTACTCTATCTTCTTTTGTGTTACAAACAACCCACAACTCAGTTGTTCAGGTTCCAGATGAGTGAAAAGGAGACAGCTTAGTTAGGTGGAAAAATATAATAACAAAGTGCCCAAAGGCTGGTTGTGGAATTTAGAGATTTTAATAAGGGAAAAAAAAAAAAAAAAAAAAAAAAAAAGAGGAGACTGATGGATTTTATGTATACTAAAAAAATTGTGAGCAGATGTTTGAAATGGAGCTTCCCACAAAGATTTGTTATTAAATACTGAAATATTTCAGATATTAAAATTTATCTACAAATTGTTAAAATAAGATATGGACACTTACCTAATGAACTTTCCCTTTCTCTCTCTTACTTCTTGGTACCCAGATGCACAGATACATTTTACTTTCTCCTTTTATACAACCAAGCCTATCATACAAGCACTGAAAAAATTGGGGTATCCTTAGAATTACTGTGAGTTTAGTAATCTTTTTTGGTTTAAGTTTTCATAAACCCATGTTTTTGACAAATAGACACAACTGTGAGATGTCTAAATGGCATGCACTAAACCATAGGCCCCAAGATTTCAGTTTCCTACATGTACCAATGTATGAGAGCTAGAAGACATTCCTCCAAATAAGAATTTGAAGGTTTTTTTTTTTAAAAAAAATAAAATTCTAACAGTGTAAAATAACTGCTTTTCAGTATTTTCCTTTCAAGGAATTTTCTGACTCTCTACCTTATTCTATTCCTTCCTCCACCAATTTTCACACTTTTCTAAGGAACATAAAATTCTCACCAGGCCTATTATCAAATTCTTCCTCCATATTGTTCCTATATTGGGAAATTAAACCAAAAGCAAGCACTTTTACCAAAACCATTCAATTGTTTCCAGTAAGAGACTTTCCTACTAAATGACCAGAAGAAAAATCAGAAAAGCAGTGTTCAGAATAAAGAAAAGTTGACTGAGAGTCCCAATATAGCATGCTTCTTAACCCACTATCTAATTTCCTCTTCAGTTATATATCACTGACTCTGATATACAGTACTGTCCTATTAAACTGGTTGCATATACAAAGGAATGGTTTCCCATCCATTTTCTGACTCTAAGCTAGCCTTTGAAAATGTAATTCTTAAATAATTACCTCCCATTAAAAAAAAAAAAAAAAATCTATATTTGTTTATGCTGAAGTTTATGCATCACTTTTATGGCAAGTGCAGAAACTGGATGCTTAGACTGTGCTTGCCATAATAAGTCAAGCTTGCGGCTTTCTGAAAATTATTGTTATTAGGCTGCTTTTGACTTGCTGATGTAGTTTCTAAATGTGCAAACTGAATCAATCTACACATTCTCCCTGACAGCAGTGGTTGGAGTTTAAGTCAGCTGCAGAGTCATCATTGTTCTGGAGAAGATAATAAGCACTTCCTACCTTGTCCTCATCACTGCTCTTCATACCAGGAGGAAGAAGCTAGTTAAATAGTCTACGTTAAGAACAGTACTATTAAAATCTATTAAAATCTATCTATTAATCTTCTGTTAAACAGTTATCTTCCCTGTCACATTCCTTTAGAATTTTGGAAATCTGGAAAAGAGAAGAGAGGGAGCATCCTCAAACTTTTCTTGACCTTTCATGCTAACAGTGAAGCCATAATCAAATCTCATAATTTCTATTGCAAATATATCCTTTGGTATGCAGCCAATAAAACATACATGAGCAATCTGGTCACTAGAATGAACAAAACCCAAAAATATCTTTTATTTGAGTGTAACGGATGCTCATCTCACTTATTCCACCAACTCTTGTTTTATTTCCTATTGTTTCAGTCCTAATACTCTCACTACATTTTCCTTATTTTTCTTTTTATTATTAACTTATGTTTTAGTTACTTCAAGGATGGTGAAGATTTTTAAATCTGACACCCTGCCAGGAGGTTCCGCTGCTCCTTTTTACGTCCTCCACTCCAAAATACAAATGTACTCTGCCTCCTTTAACCCAATAGACAACTTGATCATCAAAAGCTAGCAATGATCCTTTTGCCACTCTGCCCCTAAATCTGTCTTCTAGACCACCCTACCTAAAATTCAGTGTCCTTTGGGATTTGATTCATAGGCTGCAGTGAGGCAGGAGCTTTGCTAACTGGTGGGTTTATGTCCCATAAGGTTTTAAGACAATAGAATAATAGAGATAGAAACCCTGGAAAATAAAGATCATCTAAATTCCCACCTGTACTAACGTTATTTTAAGTCACTCAAGATGATAACTTAGCGAATTTTGACTTACATTTAAGTGTGTATTCTTTAGTTCAAAAATATAAGAAGTGTTCATTTGCTTTTCCATATGGATTCAGCTTATGCTCAATTTGTATGCAAAGCAAATAATTTGCTCATACTTGTAAAGGATATGCATTATCAGAACACAACACCTGCAGGACAAAAGAGAGGTTAATTTCATTGTTGCTATGAAGCAAAGCAGATCATTATAGAACCTGCAGTAACCAAGCTCTGTGAAATAGCTGCATTAGTCATTAACTTTCCAGCACTAAATTTCATATCAGACTCAATTAACTACTACATAGTTTTTAATGACATTATTTTTCAGATACAGCTCTTGTTTACTAATAAGATTTCCCATCACAATCATCTTTGCTATTACTTTGGTGATGCTAATGTTTAATTCTTTAGTTTCTCCAAAGAAAATGGGGCAATGAAAATGACATTTGCTGAAAGTACTTCTTGAATTATGCTTCTAAATTTTAAAGTATTTTAGTTGCATTTTTGCAGCAAAAGGCAATAAGAGTGTAGAAGAATGTCATCTCTGCATTATATCCACAGAACAGATTGGAGTTGTCACAGAACTTCCATGCATTTGACCAGAACATTTCTGTTGTGTTTGAGATTTTCATGATCAAAGCCTTTTAAATTGAAAATATGCTTTAAGTATGTTATTTTCTTATCATATCGAAAGTCAAAACTTAGAATAAAAGAAGTCACAAAGTTAATATAATCATGATAAAATTTACATGGTTAGTTAACATGACATGTACATATTAACAGGAGCTGAATTAAGAGATCAGATCAGCCACAGCCTACAGTAAAAATATTCAATTTAGCCTCTCTGGTGTCCACCTGCAATTTTTGCCCTTTTTGGAGAGGTGGGAGAGATCCTTAGATTCAGACAACACCATCTATACCTTTACCTTATTGGTTTATCTGTTTTGACATATTTGTGTCACTTGTATTATTGTTAGTTGTTGGGATATATATTTTTTGTGCTATGGGACAAATACAAATGTAAACAGTTAACTTTTAAATTGGAGTTAAACTTTGACTTTGAAAAATACCCAGGCACACACAAATTAGAGAAAACCCAGTTTTGAAAGCACTTGCAAAAGCACTGCTCTCTAGTTTGGACCACTTACTGTCTATAGTCATTGTTGGGTTGTGTTTGTTTTCACAACACTAGAAAGCCTGGGTAACAAGGCTGAACTGATGCAAGTATAAAACATCAGAAAGTCATGCATACACAAAAATAGCTAATGGAGATACCCAGTGGAAAGGAGACTTCGAGACTTCTCAAAATGAATGGTAAATAGTTTTAAAAGTTGATTAAAAAAACCTATGTTTATTCTATTTTTTTTTTTTTAAAAAAAAAAGGTTAATGTTCTAGTCCTGTATGGTTTTGCCTTTTTCTGTGACTTTTTCTCTTCCAGCCTTCACAACTCTTTTGTTTTCTTTATGTTTCTATCATCTGTCATGTTTTACTATTCTGTTTTGGATACATGATTGGGACTATAGGAAAGAATCATTAATGACCGTGTTTTATGCTGGTTTATGCTTATTTTTTTTAAGAAGGAAGTTATGTAGCCCAGGGAAAGCCATCCTCAAAAAGCCCCCCACACACAAAAAAAAAAACCCACCCTATCGCTTAACTATCTAGGACGTATCAATCACAAGGCATTAATATTGACCACCATCAGCAGGTTTTGTATTATTTATAGTGACCATAGTAAGAAGACTAGACTAGGATCTGTTTGTGACATCTCACAAATCCTGTATAGGGCAATCGCTCCCATTCTTCTTGTGCTGGGATCAGCTGGGATTACTGCCTTATTTGCACCCTTGGGTGGTCTCTTCAGGCAGTACTCAGTCTGAAGTCAACTCATCCGATCCTTGAACAGAAAACCTAAAGGAGCAATATCTAAATGGTATGGAAAAACAAATGAAGGACCTATGATTAGTGAAACTCTCCAATAAGGAATTGGATAGCTGCCCAGAGCAATATTTATCTGAAAGAGCATATTTAAGAGCTCTACTGCAGTTCTGTTTAGCAATATGATGTGGCATAGAGATGTTGCATTGCATCTCTTGGTAAATCCACAAACATCATAATGGAACCCTAGGTGTTTTCTTCTTGGAAGCAAAAGCTATTCTAGGACAGAGCTGCTCTCAGTCACCCACATGCAAGGTTGTAGAAGAGAGATGACATAGGATGCAGTGAACAAGCACAACTGAATGAGAAAACAGAACACATTCCCTCTGCAGAATACAGAGCGGTGTGTAAGTTTGTGTGTATATTTTTTTTATTCTAAAACTCACATTTTAGATTCTCAGACAGATCACTGTCACAGAAAAATGCGTTGTTAAAGGGAAATGATCCACTCTGTCAGATGAGGAAACTGTCTCAGAGAAATGTTGTGCATTTGAGAACTATTTTGATGAAAACTGTGAACAGAGTTTTGCTTTCCCATCTTTTCTTATGCACATAAAATAATCCTAATAAATGGCAGTAGAAACTCATTCAGCTTCTCAGGTAGACTTAAAAAACAAAACAGAGCTCCTGTTCCCACCTTCCACCCCACCTCTCCCAGTATTATTTGTGGTATAACACTATGAGGTATTTCTCACATTTCCATTGGGAGAATCCTTTATTTGCCATAGGGAATAACCTGTACTAATAAGGAAAAAAGGTCTCGTGTGAAAGCTTTGTTGTCTTGTCTAAACATTTTGCAAGCTTGTTGAGCTCATAGAGGGAGATCTCCAAGGTTATACAATTTTAATACAAATTCAAAACATAATTTGATATTGGTTACTTCTCAAATCTTGCATAGTTTTAATTTGAAGTGTGGCCTCCGGGGTGAAAGGCCATTAAATAACCTAGTGATCCATGAAGACAATTTCAAAATATATAGTAGGTAAAATAATATGAGATTGTTTCCGTATTTGCATGTTTAATTTGTTGTTGCTAAAGAGTGTTATTAAAGATTTTCCTCTTCAATATAAGGTTCTTCTCTCTAATAAACTATTTGAACTTTTTAGTACTGACAATCATAGATTCACCTTGAGCTTTGCCCTCCTTCTAAGCAAGTGTGTAATAAGCAGCTCTGTGGACACTTCTGTGCTGCCTTCTATCTTACATACATGTTTTGTAAGATAGTGGATATAAAAGTAGGAAGGAGTTAACTTCTCCCTTCCTTCCCTCCAAAAACTGTAGGGAATCATACACATTAAATTAGATTGAATAGGATAAAACCCAAAGAAAGAAAATGGAAGTTTTATGCAAGACACCATAACTGCAATTTCACAATTTGGTTGATCTTTAAAATTCTCCAAGAAAAATGAGAATCAGGCTTTTTAAATGTCTACTGCCTCATATGACTCTTGTATATTTTTGTATAGCCACCACTCTTTCTTTTATTCTAAAATCATCAGTTCTATATAAACTTTTTTTTTTTCCTGCTAGTCTTTTGAAAGCAGCACTATTTATTTACAAACACATATATATTATTGTACGATACATATTACATACATATTTTAGTTCTCATATGTATGTATGTATGCATGTATTTATTTATACACTGAGATGCTCAACAGCTATGTCTAACATGTTTTGGGTAACTTAGACTGGATTTGCTCTTGTAAAGTTCAAGATACTTGTTTAGATATTAAAAGGTGTGTTTGAGAGATTGATTAATGTCTTTGGTCTTAAAAGAAGATCAAACCATAGCTATTTTAATCTCAGCACTATTTTCGAACAGGTTGAAAAGTGCCAGTTAAGTAGCCAGGATGCAAACTGAATTTGGAAACTTTATGATTTTAGGACAGACATAATATTTCATAATTTTTTAAATATTATTATTCATTATTATTACACATCGGAACTCAGGAGTCAATTTGTTTGTATCAACATCATAAGTTACATCTTCGTAAATGTTCGAGGATCCAGAAAAGGTTGTGCTGTCTTTATTAACCTCTCAGTAGGGAGAATCTTCATTTGCATTAATGGAATTACACTAAACAGGAATGGAGGAAAGGCTTTTTATGCAGCAAGAAGAGATGAATATTTTTGACTAGTTAAAGATAACTGGCATAAGTTTTAAAAAATATAGGACATAAAAAGTTATGACTTCACCTAGTACCTCCCTTTTCTCCAATATCTATGCTATCTCTAAGTGATTCTTGACAAAACTCTTCTGCTGTTTCTCTTCTTAAACACCCCAGTAATTCAAGTCTTGCTTGATGTACAGGAAAGAAAAATGGATGCAGAATTCTACTGAGACAAACGTATCAATGCTAAGCTGTGTCATAGGATTGCCTTTCATATCTTGCAAGTGTATGCATACTAGTATGAAGGATACCTTTTTAAAAATGAAATCTTTTCATTTTTTCACATGCTACAGACTTTTGAAAAACTCTTAAGTTTGGTAGATCTTTGAAGTGGAAGAATTTTTCCTTCCAGCAAAAAGTCTTTTAAAAATAAAAAAAAAAAAAAAATAGTGGTTTATTAGAGTTGAATTTACCAACTAGAGAAAAGTTTAAGTAGCTAGATCAAAGTAAACAAAAGAATAAAGTGTATATGAAGCAATATCCTTCCAGCCATGGAGTCTGTGGGCATTCCGTGGGATCACAACCTTCTTCAAGCACATCCACCTGCTCCAGTGTGGGGTCCTCCACGGGCTGCAGGTGGGTACTTACTCCACCCTTAACCTCCACAGGCTGTGGGGGGGACAACCTGTCTTAACATGATCTTCACCATGGGCTGCAGGGGAATCTCTGCTCTGCTGCCTGAAGTACATCCTCCCACTCCTTCTTCACTGACCTTGGGGACTGCAGAGTTGTTTCTCTCATATGTTCTCACTCCTCTCTCTGGCTGTAATTGCACAGGATTTTTTTTTCCTCCTTCCTAAATTTGTTGTCAAAGAGGCACCATCACCATCGCTGATGGGCTCAGCTTTAGCCAACAGCTAGTCTGTTGGAGCTGGCTGGCATTGACTCTATTTGACACAGGGGAAGCTTCTGGCAGCTTCTCACAGAAGCTACCCCTATGCGCCCCACCCCCCCTTCCACTACCAAAACCTTGCCACGCAAACCCAATACAGTCTTCAAACATTGATATTTCCAGATCTGGACTCCAAACTCATATTTTTATAAATTTTAAAACATCAGAAAGTTTCCAAAGTTAAGAATAATGTCTATAAAATGAACACAATAGATCTAGCAACATCAATAACGTCCTTTTGACTTTACTTTTTAAAGGTAAAAACCAAAACCTGTATTTATTTAAAGGGGAAAAAAAAAAAATCAATTTCCTGTATTTTGTAGAACAATGCCAGAAGAGAGGGTAGATTTAGCTATTACTGTCCATTCTATTGCACCTGAAAATAGTTGTGTATTCTTACAAGAGAACAAAGGAAGCTAAATCTTACCTTTTACTTTCAAAATTCCTTTCCCCATGCTATTACCATGTTTGTCTTCAGCACACTTAAAGCTGCTCTCCATTTTAAATACCTTGTAATTTATAGCCATGTCATCTGAGCTTCTCATTTCAAAATCAATCAGCTCCCTATTCATTCACCTGCTCCTGGGTTTTGAAATACTCTCTGTGCACTTATCAGCTCTCCAGTGTTGTTTTAGATCCGTTTCTAGTTTCTGCTGGTTTTGCTTTTTTAAATTTTGTATAGAAATAAGGAAGATTTCTGTTATAAACAAATATGTCAGATTGTCCTCTTTTCCATTTGCATTCATCAAGAGCTTCTCAAATAATTCTTCAGTGAATTCTGAATATTCTGATGGATTACTCTAGTAAAGGAGTCAATTCACAAGTCTGCTTTTGTACTCTGAAATAGTATTTAATTTATTAATAGACAACATGGAAATAGTTATGTACCAGGTTGCATTCAAAGCTAAAGATATATTTTCTCCTAATTTCAGCATTCATATTAGGCTACAAACCAAAAGCACACTTACCACTTTAATTACCTCTCCTTTGGAAAAGGAAATCAGACAGTTACAAGAATGAAAATCTATATTAGATGTATATTTTGTTTTTAATCTTATAATAGCAGAAGCCTGTGCATAGGACTTATAGAATCCTATTATATGCAACCTTAAAGATCAACATTACCCCACAAAATAAGCTCACAATGTGCAGAAAAGACCTGATACTGGGATATCTGTTGGCTCACTTTTTATTCCATGAGAAATCATATAAAGGCTAAGTTCTGAAGGAGTAAGCCTAAATATTTGCCTTCATAGCTTTTAAAGATTTTTGAAGCCTTCCTTTTTTGAAAGAAATTTTAAATATGATAAACCAAGCTGGCAGAGGGGTTATATATATATATTTTTTTATTATATTTTTTTAAAAAAACTATCACCTCCCTAGTGTATTTTGTCAGACTTAACTGATGCTTTTACTAGCCAAGATATTATAATTACAAAGCTTAACCTGCCCAAACTTACAGCTATATTTCTATGCTAACTAATAGAAAAGGGCTTGAAAATTGCTCATTTATAAGTTTACTCTTTTAATAGTGAATATCTATTAAATATTTCATGCTTCCAAAATGATCTTGTACTTTTATGCCTGCTTAATAATATTTGTTGTGAACAAGGGATCCAGTGTGGACCCAAAAGCCTACGTAACAGGTATGTCTTCTTGTAGTGGTTTTATCCAGAGGTAGGACCATGCAGTCCTGCACTCAACCCGGTTCCCCCTCTTCCCTCCCACCCCCCCCCCCCCCCCAGTGATGTCAGAAAGGAATCACAACAAAGGGGGCACGGGATTAGGGTGAGGACAGGGACAGCTCACTCACCAGTTATGATCACGGGCAAAACAGACTCAACTTGGGGAAGAAAAATCAATTTAATTCATTACCATTCATCTGAACAGCACAGTGAGACACAACAAATACATCTTTAAGACACCTTCCCCCCACCCCTCCCTTCTTCCTGAAGCTCAAATCACTTTGCTCTAAATTTCTCTTCCTTCTCCCCATCAGTGGCACAAGGGACAGAAAACAGGGGTTGCAATCAGTTCACTATTGCCACTCTTCCTGGCATAAAAGTCTAGGAATAAAGTGTTTCAATGCGAGCTTCCCATGGAGTCATGAACCTCTTTGAGTATAGCTCCTGGCTCCAGCAAGGTGACATCCACAGTCCCTAGATGGGCCTCCGGTCCAGCACACCTTCCCACCCCCCTTGCATTGAGCATCCCTGGGGTCTCAATTTCAGTCACACTTGCCCTTGGGCCTGGCTTTCTGCTCCAGCATGAAGTCCTCCACGACCTACATGTGTTATTTTCTCCACTGTTGAAAGTCCATGGGCTGCAGGGACCTTCTCTGCCTTTTCCTACTCTATGTATGTTGAACTGGGTCTCTGAGATTCTCTGTCCTCCCCCTCCTCCTCCTTCCTCCTGACAAAGATCTTCCCTCTCTGTTTAGGTAGAATGTCTTTTGTTCAGGTCAATGGCCTCTCCTCCAGGATCTCTCCACCCTCTTTTTAAGACAGTCCTTCTCCTCACAAATATGGATTCACAGAGGCGTTTTTCTAAAGCTAATTGACTCAGCCTGGGCTGGGGTCAGGTACCCTTTGGAGCATGGGCAGCTTTTGTGAAGCTTCTTGCAGGGTAAGCCCTTCCCTCACCACCAAAAACACCCCTCACACACACACAAACCCAACACACTTCTACAAGTCCAAATATTGGTCTCTGCACAGTCACCAGACATTGAAAAAACTGAAGCAATTTAATTAGTATTGTCCTTCTCAAACTCTAGTTTTCCATTGATATAACCAGGTAACTCATAACAATCTTTCAAGTGGTGAAAACCTCCTAATAATATCTGATTTATATAGACTCCAAGTTGTCATTAATATTGTATTGGATCTGGCTGGGATGGAGTTGATTTTCCCCGTGGCAGCCCTCAGAGTGTTGTGTTTTGTATTGGTGGCTCGAGGGGTGTTGATAACACACCAGTGTTTTGGTTACTGGTGAGCAGTGCTCACACAACACCAAGGCTGGCTCTCCAACATTTCCCCCCAGTAGGCTGGGGGTAGGGAAGGTTTTGGGAGGGGACATAGCCAGGACAGCTGACCCAAAACAGACCAAAGGGATATTCCATACCATATGATGTCTGCTCAGAAGTAGAGAATAAATATTGTGTTCTTTTGCTTCTGCGCTCACAGCTTTGCTTTGCTTCTATTAAACTGCCTTTGCCTCAACCCATGAGTTCGGGTTTTTTTGTGTTCCATCTTATTTTCTCCCCATCTTGCTGAGGAGCAGGGTGATAGAGTGGGCTTTGGTGGGCATCTGGCATCCAGCCAGGGTCAACCTACCACAAATATATACACTCCAGAGTTCAGAAACCATTTTTTTTCAGTCAGCCCTGCTGTTACAAACAAATGTCTGAAGGCCCACACAAACCTTAGAGGATATCCCAAACTCATCTCACAAAATTCACCATATTAATATCAATAAATATGAGAAAAACACTTTTAACAGAGGTAACTGGAAAGAAGTCTTATACAGCCATGCCACAAAGATGTTCCTAGAGCTGAACCTGAGCAAACTTGAAGACTACAAAAAAGAAATGGAAGTTCAAAGAGAAACAGTGGCACATTCCACTTATTGAAAAGACACATTCATAATGGGTGAGCATACCTCTTCTTCAGAATTATCATTTTAAAGATAGCAGCATCTACAATCAGAATTCTTAACTCAACTGAATTTTATCTCCTTTGAGTTTTTGAAAGGGCACCTCATTTATGTCATCAGTCTGTAGTCATCCTCTTGCAGTTCTTTTGAGAAGAAATTTGGTTGTTACTTCTTTCAGGTAACAATGTTAGACCATAGTTCCTTGTAAAAAAACCCACACTGTAATCACTTAATGGTCAGTTGCCAAACTTACAAAAGGACAGTGACAGGCTTTACACATTGATCGTCTATGACTGAAAAAGCAAAGTGCTACTTAGCTGGAGTAGGATCAGATGAAATACAAGCTTTTTATTTTAAAAAGACACTTACATGGATGCTAGATTTACCAGATGGTATGCAAAATTCTAAATATAGGATATCAGCTAATCATATGCCTCTGCAAATCTTTTGACTTAGTCACTTTGAACCAGATCAAACTCATCAGTATTTCTTGCTCAAATACTGAAATATCAAAATATATTTCCATCAGATTTGCATTGGCTTTCTCATCTCCCTCATTTATAAAGTTATTATTAGGCTCAATATCTGTTCCATAGTCTCTCTCATACTCTCTCTGACAAGAAAGAGAGTTCTCGTAGTTATTTAACTTACACTTGCCTCACTATTGACTTATTAAGGCAACAACAGCTTTAGGGTGCAAGGAGGGGATTCCTCAAAACTGATATGGGAAAGGGCAGTAAATTCAGGCATTGAAATTTTAATGTGTCAAGTTTTTCTCACTGTTTGTAGAGACTTTCCTTTCTATTCCAGTGGACAGCAGCCTCTTCTGAACATTTGTCAGATGTTACAATGTAGAAGTGGTTGGTTAAAACCAGGACAATTAAGAACTATTTAAAACAAAAGGATAGTTAATTTGAAAGGTCTCATTAACATTCATCATGAAAAAACATTAAAACTCACTTAGACAGAACAGTCTTACTACTTCTCCCTTGGATAAAACTTCGATGCCACTGTTTCACTGTAGTTTAGGTTCCACAGATCCAAAAAAAAATCAATGTTAGCTTCTTAAGTGACCTTTTAAAATTAAAATACATTATATTCTTTGTGCATGCAATTTTCAGTTTTGCTGTGAACTTTTACCAATATTTACAAATACGAAGTTTGGATAGATAATGTTTATTAAGCATTTTGCACTAAAACTAATGTGTAAAATATATTTTAGACATAAAATATTATAATAAAAAATAATCTTTCTTAGAAAAAAATTGTCAATCATGTAATATGAAAAAATAAGGCAGAACTAGTTAAACTAATAAGATGACCTTTATGTCATGACCTTTATTAGTTATGATGGGTTTAAATAACAATTGTTTGTATATTTTCAAATACATATTCCATATCACACATTTAGCAACCTCAGTTCTAATTCCTATGAAGTTTATCATAATTTTGCTAGCTACGCGCCTATTCGGGTGTTTCTTCAAACTTCAAAGGATGAGTCCCAAGTCCTTTCAGACTCTGGTAGTTGAAAAGGCTAGTTCCTTTTGTTCTGACTATAAGCACTTTCTTTACAGAACTGAAACCTTATAGACATGTTCCAAAAGAGACAGCTGAAAGCTATCTGAAAGATGTGTGAACATTACTATTTCTTCTTCTATCTAATATGAATGGCATTGACAATTAGCTTTTGCTTAAGAGCTAAGATCTGTCTTATCTGTGATGATAAGAGTTAATATATTAGTGTGTGTTTCAGCTCTGTTCTCATTCTCTAAGTTGAGGACACAGAGTGTTTTACCGTGTTTGGATTACGCTTCAGTCCATTCAGACTATGAAGACCCTATATATCAGAATATATAAGTAAGTTTATTAGTCCCTGGGAAGTCAATAACACCTTTTATCTCACTTGTTTAGCTGATTAGCCATAGCACTAAACACATAATTTTAAAAGTTAAGCTTTTTTGGTAGTTAAGAATACACTCTAGCTAATGTAAGCAATTTTGAAATTGAATGCATGGGGTTTATTTTTAGCATATACATTAATATATTAATGAAAGTGGGTTTACTAGTAAAATCAAATTTTCAAAAATTAAAAAAAATCCCTCTGTGAAGTTAGATGTTTAATTCTGATGTTTATTAAAAACAACTCATGAGCTGACTACAAAAACTCCTCACATTCTTTTCACAAGGGGGGTTAATTTAAATCCTTGCTTGTAGGACATGCACTCACTGCTCAAGCTGCAAGATTTATTAACACTTTCTTAAAGATATTATGAATTATTTAATTGCATACAGATAAAAATTGACAGAAAAAAAAGCTAATCACCTTATTCCCAACATATTCCTAGCTGAAAGTTCTATCTACACAAGCTAAGGGCAATGGCTTTGGATCACAAATTTAGCATCAATTTTGACTCAAGGAGGTAACATGAAAAAGTTGTAACCCAGGCATGAGCTGAGACATTAATTCTTTCTAAAAGAAATAATCAACCACAACAAAACAACAAAATTGTATTCCACTTCTTGAAAATAAACTAAAATCTCCAGAGTAGTCTTTTCACCAGCCTTTGAGGACACGAAGTCCAGGAGTGTTAATCAGAAATATTACAAAAGCATTAAATATTTTGTTCATTAAAATCTATCAATTACTGAGTTTGTATCCAAACTGTTTGTGAAAAACCGTTTAAATTAACTACAAATTTCAAACCAAGTTAAATATTCTATGTCTTTATCAAACTCAAGGTGAAATTTCATTATGATGTAGGTGGATGGTTCTTATAAAAGTGTCCATTCTAAGGAAAGGATATAAATGTACATTTTTCCCAGTTAAAAGTGCTGGATGACAGACATAATGATCTTAACATCTGGTGGTCACTAGTCGCAGATATATTAATTTTTTGTTAGGACCTTCACCCTCATTTCTTCTACTTATATTATATTGATAGTAGGGATGGACAACAGAGAATGTACTAAATATTTGAACCCTTGAGTTTCAAATCAGAGGTTTTTGAGATACATTCAAATTCACTACATTCAACTGAAATTCAAAACAAATTCCTGCAATGGTGTTGCTCTGGGTTTTTTGGGTTTTTTTCCTGATGGATGATTTTTTGCTGAATTGATTTCAAGAGCTGGAAAGTTTAGCTGAACCCTTACAAAGGCAGACTTTCTTAGGAAATACGTTTCCCAGAGAACATACATTCAAGAAGAGATAACATATGAAATTCACCCTATTTTGCTATTTTGTTATCAAGAAAACTTACAAGTGCCTTGGAAAAAAATCAGAATTTGAAATTCAGTTCCAGTCTGTTCTTAAACCAAAAATTCAACCGATAGTTTAATCATAATTAGATCCAAATAGTACCTCTAACAGAAACAGAAGATTTGTACAATTTCAACTCTAGATCAGATAACTTTTTGCAAAATGAACAATAGTGTATTAAATACTACAAGACCAATTTTTGTCTATTTTCACCAAAGTGCTGTAAATATAGTTCCAACTACTACTATTACTACCTATGGTGGGTTAACCTTAACTATATGCCAGGTGCCTACCAAGCTGCTCTCTCAATCCCCATCCCCAGCAAGGCAGGGGGAGAACGTAAGATGAAAAAGTGCACAGTTAAGTGTAAGATAAGAACAGGGAGAGCACTCACCAGTTCCCATCATGGGCAAAATGGACTTAACTTGGGGAAGATTAATTTAATTTATTGCTAATTAAAAGTAGAATGGGATAGTTGGAAACAAAAACAAGAATAAAAACATCTTCCTCCCCTGCCCTCTCACTTCTTCCCAAGTTCAACTTCACTCATTCATTCTCAAGTCTTCTACTTCCTTCCCATGCTGAGCAGCACAGGAGGGACAGGGAAAGGAGGCTGTGGTCAGTTCAGGCAACTTCATCCATGTCACTTCTTCCTTCTTACACTTTTCCCCTACTCCACCCTGGGTCCTTCCCATGGCATACAGCCCTTCAGGAACAAACTGCTCTAGCATGGATCTCACATTGGCCACAGTTCCTGCTCCTGTGTGGACTCGTCCCTCCTTCCTTCAGACACACCCACCTGTGTTCCATGAGCAGGTCCTCCATGAGCTGCAGGTGGATATCTGCTCCTCCAGGGGCTTCAGGAGGATAGCCTGCTTCACCATCGTCTCCTCCATGGGCTGCAGGGAAATCTCTGCTTCAGCTCCTGGAGCACCTACTCCCCCTCCTTCTTTCCTGACCTTGGTGGATGCCAGGTTGTTTCTCTCACATTTTTTCAGTCTTCTCTCACACAGCTGCTGCACAGCACTTTTTACCATGTCCTATATACACTATTACAGAGGCACCACCAGTGTTGCTGGTTTAACTCAGCTTTGGCCAGTGGTCTATTTTGGAGCCAGCTGGAACTGGCTGTGCCCAACATGGGGATGGTCCCTGGTCTCTTCTCACAGAGGCCAGCCCTGCAGTCCCCATGCTACCAAACCTTTCCACATAAACCAAATACGCTGCCACAATTTGAAACAATTTTAAGTTGCTTAACACTCACAAAAAATACTAATATCTCAGCTCTACATGCTTCCCAGAGTTTTCTGTGAGACAATGTTAGCGATTTCTGCAAAGGCTTCAGTTCAAATCCAAGCTATAATGCTCTTTTTTAATGCACAGAACAGTTTTAGGCATAGAGACAGAAGGCTTCCATCAGAACAGAAAGGTTCTCTAACAAAACTGCAATAAAAACTGAGAAAAAAAAAGTTCTGAAAATGGAGCTCATTAAATTTCTGAGAGGAAGTTTATAAAGTACTTGTTACTGTCACGAGATTGAACACCTTTTCTCTGTGTCCTGTACTATATGTTCACTGTGAATCATACAGTTTACATGTATGCCTGTTGAGTAAAGATGGCATGGATAGCTGGGGAGGTTCACTAGTAATTCTTAGCTAAACTAGAGTTAAATCAAGGAGTTGGGCTGGAACAGAAGCTCAAATTTCTGTGTATGTGAGCAGCAAAAATGAGATAAATTCCTGTTAACCCTGAAACCATAGTTTAAGATAATAGTTAAGCTACATGAATTGGCATTTTACCCTTCCTTTCCCACAGGCCAACAGCCTTTTCCTGCTCACACAATCCTGTGGTGAACCAAATTGAGAATCTGATCTAAGTTAAAATTCATCTGGAAAAAAAAAGCAATTTTATCTCTGATTGGTTCCCTGATCTAGTTCAATGAGCAGCAGTACAAACATTTCTGCTAGCCCAAGGGAGGAAGCAAAGTGGGGTGAGAATAAGCTGTCAGGTACAGAAGGAGGTCAGGACTGCTGCTGAAGGCAGCAGTGCTAGCTGACAGTGTACTTGAAACTGCAGCTTGAGGTGTTTCATATTTGCATTTTTTTCATCAAAACCAAATCTTCATGTTCTGCCCTTGATTAATTCTGATATTCCCTTAGAAAGGACCACAGTATGAGTCTTTACTTATGAATACTTAAACAGTATTAGCCAGATGTTCTGCTTTCTTGAAATGAACAACAAAGTTTATGAATTAAAAAAAGGTGGGGTCAGTATTTACAACAGGGAGGCGATAAAAAGAAAGCTGAGACCAATACAAAAAAAAAAAAAAAGCTACATAAAATTATACTGCTCCATCAATTCAGAGCAACAATCTTTATAACCTGGTTTCTAGCTTTTGGGAGCACCTGTCATTGAATGTCATGGAAAATTACCTCTCACGAAGTGCCCTATTTTTAATGGTATTAATGTGTTATTTGAATACTTTTGCAGGCCACTGCATATGTGTAGCTGTTAGATATGAAAACTAGCTGTGCAGGAGTGAATCAGTATTTTGATCTGCACTGGTCCTAACTTTTAAAGCAGTGATGCTTCCGCATAAGGCTAAGATTCAATTTATGTAGCTATAAACAAGGAAGACTCAAACAAACCAGCCTTCTTTTGGAAAAGCAGTCAGTTGAATGTACAGCCTTGGATTCATAGAATGGCTGCTGCACTGCAGATTAAATTAATTTAGAGCTGAAAATCAGTAGATATACATCAACTATTATATTTCATCTGTACAATGCTGTGAAACGGCAGTTGAAATGAGGTAAGGATGCAGCAACATATCTTCTAGCAGTATTTGCTACCCTGTGACAAAAGATCACTTTCATGGCAAAGAATTCATCTGCTTTTTCACACATTCATGGATCTTAGACTGAAATTAAATACAAATAGCTTCAAATATTTGGCAGTTAAGCAGACTTCATAGCTATTGCTTAAGAAAGCAAATTGAAGAAATCAATTCCAGGTGACCAACTGATTGTTCTGATTGGAGTGGCAGTATTAAAAAGAAATAGTATTTGCTCAACTATGCAGCAAGAGAGAGTATTTCAGAATCCCAGGCTTACAAGGCAGCAAGATGTGATGCTTTGTTATAGACGTCAACAATTTGCTGCATTGCAGGCTGATGGTAGTGGTTTAGGACAAGAGTGTTAACTTTAATTTTCAAAGACTCAGTCATTAACCAGCAGACTCACATTCTAAAATAAAATATTAATCGAGCATATGGGAGTTTTAAAATGTAAAAAATATAGTCTGTTAATTTTGAACATGCATAGATTTCTGCTGTATCTTTACCTCTGTTATTACAACAACATAACAAAATCAGAAGCAGACTTTTCAGGCAGCATCCTCCTCAGAGAATTGCTTATAAAGCTGGACAGATGAATGTGTAACAAAAAAAAATGGTAGATACCTGTTTCTGCTCTCTTTTCCTCATGCATACAGAAACACTCATACAAAAGCACACCTGTGCATTTTATTTAATAACCTCAAATATCCCTGGTGTCCTATACCCATTTGTAGCTTGCTTTGCAATATTTCACATCTGCTTCATCAGAATAAATTAGTAAAAATCTATATATAATAATAAAAATAATAGATGTTGCAAAATTCCATTAAAAATATAAATAATCATATTTTGTTTCCTGACAGAAAACATCAACTATTGGATTCTCCCAAGCATTGATATTCAGCAAAATATTGTCTCCTTCCCACTTCTAATTTTTCATAGCTATGCAGCAATGAATAAATGTTTCAAGAACACATTCGCACAGGCACAGAAAATCACAGCTTAACTTTATATGATTAAGGTTAAAAAGAATCCTTCTGCTTAAAAGGCATATCCTCTTCCTTATTTCCTTATGGATTTCCCTGAAACTGTTTTTTCTCACTGGGATTTTAGGAGAACCAAAATTAGTTTTTGGAGCCAGAAGTTCCTAAAATTGCACCAAAATTTCCATAAACCCAGCAGGTCCTTCTAAAAAAATGTAGTGTTATCGGACCCCAAACTGTGTTCTAATGGTGCCATCACTGAATTCAATTACTCAGTTTTCCACAGCTAGTGGACAATGCCAGTTACTTTCAGGACACAAACCTGAAAATGCTATTCATATAAGGTTTTTGTCTCTGAACATTACATGTACATTCAGCAAAGTGATGGGAAGGCTCATGTACAGGAAGGGTGTTGGCTTAAAGGGATTTACTGTAATCAATAAACCAGAGGTACAATCCTGTATCGTTAAATTGAAACCTTCTTATCAGAGGGCCCATTTAAGTTTTAGGCATGTTACTACCATCTGTTTTTGTCAAGGGTGAATGTTATAAGGGAGAAAATGAACCTTGTTAATTTGCACATCCAACTGAAAAGAATTAGTCCTGTATAGTTCATTGTAGAGTATGGTGCTATTTTTCTACCTGAATTATTAAACTGGAAGATAACACTAATTAGTCAGCATTGATTAACTAAAAGGATAATGAAAGAATAAAAAAAAAAATCCCAAAATTAAGGTCAAGAGATTTCAGTACAACTTTATCTGTGATATTTTGTTTATTGGAAAGCAGCGTAGAAAGCAGAGTTTGGGAGTGAAGGGACTGTAACAGATTGGTGGAAGAGTCTGAAGGCTCTGATGCCAAGATCCACACTTGTGAAGCAGGAGATGTCTTCTCCCCACCTGTTTTTTGACCCAGGATTTGGAAATAACCTGTGCTGGATCCTCTTCAAATTGTGCCAGAATTAAGTAACAGAGGAGTCCTTTTAATAGTTTTTTTCTGAGCCAACATTTCAGGAATCTCTCATTCTCTAGCAGACATGGTAATCTCTGGATCACAAGTTACTGATGAGTGGATTTTTTTTTTTTTTTTAAAGTTAAAATGCTGATGCCTAAACCACGTCTATGATTTCTTTTCTCAAACTTCCAACTCCATACAATGCCACTTCCAAAAATTCAAAGCATAATTATTACCCTCATCATTGAAACCTAGCAAATAATAAAGTACAACTATGAATCATATAGCATCTTTTCTGCTAGCAACACCTTTGTTATAAATCTATTTAAAATCTTCAACTAGTAAAATAGACATAAAATTCTAGAAGTAGCACTTCCCTATCTCTTTGCAAAAGGAGGGCTGCAACAATAAAGGAATAAAGAAGGAAACCTCTGAGTACTTAAGTAAGAAGCATAGCATGGCAGTTAAAGCTTCAGTCTAGCTCTTCAGACAATGACTAAGCTCATCTTGGATATTACATATTCATCCTTTATCTTTGCAGATAACATTTAGAGAAAAAGACAAACTTAGTGGAAGCGATACTATTTCTCACTTTCTCAAAGAGGGCAATCAATCCAATGAACAATTTACTCTTGATTTAGTCAGGAAGTCTGTTTTAACTTCTAGTATTTGCGTTGTTATTGCTCAGCTAAAGTTGAAATCAAAGCAACATGCTCACAGGTGAATCAATTGAATAACACAGGTTAGATATGAAAAAAAAAATCTTTCTTTCAAGGTAATTTTCAAGGTTATTTCTTCAAAATCATGTCTTTCAAGCATTTCTTTCAAAGTCACTCGAGGGTCCAATGAAGGAAATTGATACTGATTCATATATCTTAGGCTTCTTACTTACTGTACGCTACATTCTGTGTTGCTTCTTTTGAGAGAAATAACACAACATAGGGATGATCTTCATAATAATTTCCTCATATAAAAAAACATACCCATTGGTTATAGTCCCATGATTATTGCACTCCCAATCCCATGTTTGAGTTGTTGGGACTTTTTTCACATTAAAGAAAAGATTAACATTAATACATTTGACAAGCTCATTACCATGGACAACAAGGGGAATTGCTCAGAAAAGCAACAAGAAAGTTACAAGTGCTTGGATTATTGTGTATTTACTCACATATATACAGAAATAGCTCCTTAGGAAAAATATACTGGAGGGATTTTATAGTTAGTGTCTATTCAACTCTTAAGATGATTCCATAGAGTAAATTCCAAACAGAAACCCAGTGACACAGCTTCCGAGGTGCATCATCCTAGAGTCTTCAAGACATATGGTAAAGAATCAAACTTCAGAACAAAGGCTATTACCATCATGTGCTATTTGTTGCCTTGAACACATATTTTCTTTCTGAATGTGTTTTTTTTCCCCCAGGCTCTGCTCTCTTCCTAAATTTTATGATAGTGTTTAGTGGTGAATATGTCATTCATTTTTTGCAGGCAATTTTCAGATTAAATCTCATGTAAGATGTAATATTTTCATGCTTGTATTCCCAAATTACTTATCCAAAGTGGAATAAAAAAATAATAAAAAAAAGATAAATCCATATCAGTATACATATTTTAATTCAAAACTCATGCCACTAGTGCAGATACAGATTTTCAGTAAAATCTTTACCCTGAAGGTATTCTTAGACCTTCTATCCTCTACTGAAGCAAAAGGAAAGCATATGTACAGCTAAACGCACGAGTGCCTTTTCCTATCTGTGGTTGAATATGCAGTAGATGTGTAGACCCCTGGCTTTTGATGTTTTGCAAGTCATTATATAGAAAGATATTGAAAATGAGGCCTCATTACTAGGCCTAATATTTTTGTTAAATTCTTCGTGAGCTATGGCCATAAGAATACTGTTGTAAGGTAATTCCATGAGCCTCCCCTCGTCCATATTTCAGTTTTTTAAACTTCAATTTCATTTCAGGAGTTGGCATATGTTGGGAGAACTAATGCTAAATGTTAGGAGATGATTTTCTCAATCAGGCCAGAAAGCTGACATGGCCAATTTACATCTCTGACTATAAGGAAATCTTTCATCATAATTTTGATATTTTGTGGAGTCGAACTCCATGTTTTTAGCTGACAATGATACTGCTATCAGCTGGAAAAAGCCTATGGAAATCTGTTTCTTTTGAGGTTACAACTTCACCGTTTTGAGCTAAGACAAAAAGACTCAAACTTTGAATTTGCTGAAATAAACTCAGCATCATATATATGCATGAGTAAAATACTATCAAAATTATACTCTAGATTCAGGGTAGCCATTTCACAAGAAAGAAGTATGTTAGTGTCAGTAATAAATATGAATATTTGAATATTGATATCAGAAGCCCTAATTCAAAAGACCTGAATTAGCTTGTACTACTTATAGTAAGACTAAAAATAGAAGACCTACAGAAATAAATTAAATTTTGAGAAAAAGAATCAAATACAATTTGTTAAAATAGTTTATTTCTCTTTTGCTTTAAACATGTAAAATCTATTAAAGTGTTAATCATTATTTAACTTTCTATTTCATTTGAGCATTCTGCAGCCAACTTTATAAAGGGCATGGGGACTTAATTTTTCCAGTGGGGAACTATCTTCACTCAGCAGAGAGGAGTAAAGGTTCAGGGACACATTTCCTGGCTCAGTTTGTCCAGCTTAGCTGGTGTCAAGGGAACAAAAATCTCCCGCAATTGCCTGAAGGCATATGGACATCCAAATTAGTTCCTCTACCTCTCTTCTCATAACCTCAGTATAGGGGACATTTCAAGGACAGGGGAGATTATGAGCAGAGGAAAAGCTCAATGACATGCTTCAGTTATACTTCAATCATGTATTCTCCCTAGTGAGCTGAAATGATTCAAATGAAAGTTTGTTTGAATTTGTTAAAAATTGACCTTAGAAACTGAAACAAATTACAGAACATTTCCCATTAGACTTACTTCTTGGACTTCTTATTTTTAATTATCATGCATTTCAATAGTATTGAGAGTCTCCATTCATTGCTCATGACCCTGCTATATAACGGAAAATGTTTGTCCTTTTAGACAGTATGCCTGTAAATTCTGCTAGTTTATGCTCTTGAACTTCAGTGTGGTGAAAATGGTGAAGTTCAGGAGAATTTGACCCAAAATGTCTAGGGGATTCCATTTTGTTACTCCAAAATAAATGAGTTATATTTAAGTTAACAGAAACTCATATGGATGTGAAAAAGAAACAAATAAGAATTAACACCTTACTCTCTTGTTCTTTAAACAAGGGGTTTTGTTTAAATTACTATTAAAAATATTTTTCCTTAATTTCACACATTAATTATGAAAACAGAAGGTTTGCATATTTATGTGCAAACAAGTTCTGTTTAGTGATCAGCTGGATTTAGCCTCAGTTAAACACTTTAAAATGCATTACAGTCGTAAAACGCATTCAAGTTGTTCCTTAAGTGTGTGATTAGATTCTGATCTGATCTTCAGTTGATAAATCTAGATTTCTTGAAAAAAAATCTACTGTATACTGTTACCATCACAAACTTAATTCAGAATTCAAGACCTTCACATCAGCCACCCGATATAAAACTACACTGTGACTACTTGTGATGGAGCTACGAAAAGGACAGACTTTCCCAATTTTAAAATACTGATGGGGCCTCAAATAACAAATTTTTTTCCCTGCCTAATACAAACGGTAATGCTCAGTTTTGTTTTGTTTTTTTAAATACTTTTAAAAGCAAGCACAAGCATAGGATGACTATTAAAAGAAGCTTATTTTATTTTCAGGGTAAGACATCCATATTGTTCTTAAATTGTGTTTGTATTTTGGAAGTAAGATGTAGACATAAACCCAAAATGAACCTACAGCAATAATAACAGTATCAACAAAATCAAAAAGCATCCTGGTGACCTAGAGTTTTCTCAAGTTTGGAAACTCTTGATTCAGATACATTCAAAAGGTATTAGGTGTCTTCAAAAAACTATGGGTAGCTAGGTTTATTCAATTTCGTCAAAGTACCGTACAGAAGCTGGGATCATATATCAGTTAGGAACCTAGTTAATGCTAGGAACTGGAGGTGTCAAACACTGTACTCAGGAACAACATCAGAGGCTGAACAGGGATCTGAGAAGAGAAGAGACAATATATACAAATCCAGAGGGGAAACAAAGCCTCAACCATGCTTTGCAGTTAAATCAAAAAGACAAGAAATTTATTAAGCTAAGGTCTGGGAAAACAAGTAGTTGAAAGATTCACTGGGAAGAGGAACCACAGAGAAAGTATGATAAGGAAACAAAGACAAGACAGGCACTGTGGCTACAGCCAAAGGAAGTAACAGAGTTTCTGGTAGATGACAAAGTGTCAGGAATATTTTTTCACAGGCACTCTGCTGGCTTGTAATCAAGCTTTGGTTGGGAAAGTCATTACAAAGATAACCAAGATACCATCATATGCATTATCAAGGAAAACTCATACAGAATTTCATTCTCAGTTTATGAGAATTGAGAATGGTCCTGGATAGAACCATCATCAAGAAATTTTCAGGAACAGAACTGGACACTGTTAATATATATGATACACAAATAGACTGGGGAACATTTATTTTTTCAGCGGCCCCTTCACCTTCATAGAAGCAAAGAGCAGTAAGTTTCCAAACACCCTGTTAAAAGCTCAGAGGGTATGGAGTTTGAGTATGGTGGTTTTGGCCCTCCAGAAAATGGAAATAATTAAGATGACCTGCATAGTTTCCAGATGAGTTAATAAAGATGCAGTCTAATTAAAGCACAGTCCTTGCATATTGTCTTTGCTTTCATGTCCGGGACAAAACCCATTTCTTGTGCATTTTGTACACTTCCCTGAAGAGAAGGAGTTCCATTACATTTTAATGGTTACTTACTGCAAACTTTGCCTTTGAGTCTTTGTAAAACTATGTCATTCCTCTTTTACTGAGCCAGTCAAAGGATATGTACCTTGTAATGAAAGATGTGCCCTTTTGAGTGATTTCACAAGAACACCATCCTTTATCATGATGTTGTGTTAGGGCATAATTGTGGGCAAGATGGAGTACAGTCATACTGATTCCAGTGTCCTTGTTTCCTAGGGGCTACTTTTGGAGTGCTAAAGAGATGAAAGGGGCAATCAAGAAAGAGATTCCATTTCAGTCTCTAGTGAAGGAACATTCAGCTTGTTTTTTGTGCAGTGTGTTTCTGATGACTGCTGACACGTGAATAAGAGAGGCCTTAAGGCAAGTCTACATCCTCTCATAAGATGTAACAAAGGCCACAAGGCTGGATCACTTTTTCCTCACCATCTTATTTCATTCCACTGGCATTCTAAGTAAAGCACCTCATAGGAACAAAATTGTTACAAGAAAAAGGTAGAACTAAGCCAGGAGGGAAAGCTCATCATAAAAAAGGATGTACAGGAACTTGGCAGGTATACATACAGATGCATTTTTGTCCTGCTTGCTTAATAGTGTAAACAACTTTTGTTGGTTAGCTTTGTATGTGACCATTCAGGAAACCCTCTATATAGACAATGTATCTTGTCAACCATTTCCTGTATGTGTAAAATGTAATTCGTCACCCTGCGCTGCCTTGGCAGCAGTCTTGTAAAGAACACACTGTATTAATGAATATTTCATAAAGATGTGATTTATTAGCATTCCTCTGCCTTTGCTTTGAAAAAGATCCATCCTTCAAAAGCTGAGCTCACAAAAGCTATCTGCAGGTATGGAAAGTAGACTGAACCCCCTGAAGACAAAACCAGGATTTCTTAATAACCTCTGGGCCGTATAGACTTTAGAAGAGATATTTAGTCAATCTTGTATTAATATTTTAGATGGTAAAGAAATGCAGTACTAAGTTATTATACTGAATTTGGCTGTCAGAACCATGAGCTATCACAAAAAAAAAATTATTACCAACTCAAAATTTTTCAGTTTCATATATTTTGATTAACATATAACAAAACAGGTCACAGCATATTTCAAATACCTCTGGGCCTCCTGAGATACCCATATTTCCATACTGCTATAGAACACTTTTCCTTCCCAGAACTCACCAACAAATCTATCATATGCACAAATTATGAAGTTGTATGTACCTGTGCTTTTGTCCTAACCACTAGTTCCCTTGGGTACCCTCTAAGACAACAATTGCTTTAACAAGTATTCTTTTCCTATGATTATAAATATTTATTGTGCTCAAGTAAAATGTGTGGTCATGCATCTTATGCAAAGACATTTTTCATTTTCTGAGAATTTACAGACTGACACAGGTTGCAATACAGGCACAAAATAAACCGGAAAATCAAATGTGGTTTTGGTATCCCAGGCAGCTTGTGCTTTCTATTGGTGGTATAAAAATACATTTTAACTGCATTTAATGCATTGCACTGTTTCAAAAGGTATTTGGTTTGGTTTGGTTTTGTTTTGGTTTAGTTTGGTTTGGTTTGTTTTTACAGACATCCTTTATTTGCATTGCTAGTGCAATCCTAGGATTACTTATCCTCTCTGCATTTGACCCACCTCACCTGTTACACTCACCTGGTTATTACAGTTGGATTGTTAAGTCCTTATCTTCAGCTGTAGGAATTCATGGTTTCAATTCAGGAATCCTCTTATTATGTGCAGGTGGTAAATGCTGTACAATGTTGGACCATTACAAAACAAGATGGAAGTACTTCACAACAAGAATCATCCATTATGGTTGTGTTTAAATCTCCTAGACTAAAACTTTCTTGTGTCTGTTTCTCCAGTGACTGGAAGATGCATAGCTCCAATGCATAGTTTTGGGATGTGAGATCAAAGGAAAAAGATGCATGTGTGTGGCAAGTTATAAGGGCAGGATGATTTTCCCAAGTGATAGATTATATTTTTGTAGTGATTTTTTTAAAATCTGTTTTAATTAGTTAATCCAATAATTTGCAGTGGCAGAAGTACCCACTGTGTGTCCTTAGACTTCAGGGAGACAAATATGTATGGGAGAGGAAAGAGGCTTATGCTATAGGAGTAATGTTGCAAACAAGAAAAAGAAAACTAAAGAACTCTGAGGCATACTCAACTGTCATATAATATGCATGAGACAAGGAGCTAGCAGGATGGGATGAACCTAACATCTGTATAGACAAAATTCCTGCAGAGTTTCTCTCGGAACATGGAAAAGTTTTTTCACTTACCAGGCTGTAAATCTGAGCCCAAAATGTTAAGGAAAAATATGGAGATATTCTTCCTAGAAGTTGGGTCTTGTGCAGAAGCATCCACCTAGGAAAAATATCCATCAAGAGTGTGTACAAGGTATTATGCATAGCTCAGATAAAGCTTATTAAATGCTCAATCAAATATTGACATGTTGTGCATAGAGAAATGAGAAGCTATTTGCATATTAACAGAAGCTGACATTGTCAGATATGTCAGAAGAAAAATAAGGTATTTTCCTGAAGCTGCCTTCACCCTCTTTTAGGAGCCATTCCCTGATGTCTAGATGGATGTTGTTGATTTACTCTGTGATCACCACAAAAGGGGAAAAACTGTGGTTGTGGTCATGTGACAATCTTTGCAGACACAGTCCTTTTGCTAATGCAGAGGTTGAAACAGTGTCAGGAGTTATATTTCAATGACTATCAAAGGTTGACAAATGTAGTGCCAGACAAGGGAAAAATTTACTTACTTTAGTTTTTAAGGATTTATGAAAATAAATGGGATAAAGCAAATAGATTCTGCAGGTTACTAATATGTTGAAACAGCAAGTGATTAAGTCACAATTTTGCTTTACTTACCCTCCCTAGATAACCTGTCATACAATCTTACTTAATCACCTATCTAAAAGAAAAAATTGAATTTTTTGGATGTTAGGAGAGATTTTGAGGAAGGTAGCACTGAACAAGAGACTGAAGCAGTCATTGTATATACTCAGTGGCTCAATAATAATTTATATTACATGAGGAATTTGTACAGTAGTATCATGTCAAGGAATTCCAAAGATAAGTTATAATAAAAACCTATGTAAACACTTACTTAGGGCTTGAAGTTCACCACCTTAATTCTTCTTAAATATCAGCAAATGCAGAATTGTTGGGAAAAGTCTTTTGAAGTGCTGGGAAAGGTTAATAACATTAGTAATAAAGTAAATAAGAAACCCTGTTGGAACAAGGTCACACCAACAACTCTGTATGTCAGCAGGTTAAAATCCTATCATCACAGCTGGGAGGTGGTTGTTAACTTCAGATGCAGCAGGGAGAAGGGAATTCAAACTGAATACAAGCTAAAAAAAGGTAAAGTTTGAAAAGTCAGTTCTAACTGATTTTGAGATTTTTGGCATCATCACCAAAGAATGGTACAGAATGAAACATGGAGGTTTCATAGTCATTTGTGAAGCAGATATATAAGCAGAAAAAGTGTCAGAGTAGGGGTTTGTAACTAAATCTTTATAACTGAATTCTCAGATACAATTCAAATGCAGAACTGTGTCTGAGAATACTGTGAGGAAAGAGTGAGATAAGGTTACATGTAAATCACTGGAGAGTCAACGTGTCACTGTGACAGATGCATTTCTTTTTTGGATGGCCTACCAGATTACATAGAGAAAATAATGCCAGCACATTTGATTTAGCTAGAAAGCCTTCTTTCCACAGAGGAAAAATAAAACCTGTTCTCATCTCTGATGGGAGACAAGATTATGTTAAAGGCTCACTAGTCCTTCAACTGTATATTGAGGCAGGTCAGCTAAATGCTGGCTGGATTACACATTCGTGATAAACTCGCACTGATGATATTGCCACTTTCTGAAACTGGAAACAAACCAAAGAAAGTGTGGAATTACGTGGAGAAACCTACCTACAGAGTTCACACTGGGGAAAATCAGTCTAATGTAGTTCAAAAATAGCTTGGGAGACAAAGGAAGAAATGTATCCCAATCCCTTAAATTTTAAAACCACTATAGTTTAACCCAAATTCCTGAACTCAGTCTTTCACAGGACTTCCAGGATATTACAGAAGCTTTGTGAAAAATTTCTGTGACATTGGTGTTCCTATAACTGCATCGTGTAAAAAATGGAAGGCTAATAAGATAATTGTGGGTGAAGTTTTCCAGAGAGGCTTTAAGCAGGTAAAGGCGTTTTTGTCTTAATCTTTCTTGTTCTATCTTTGCTGTCTCAAAATTTGAGAAAATATTTAAGCACATCTCCAATACCTGAGATGCGCTTATGAAATTTGTGAAAGACAGAGAAGGAAAAACAAACCACCATGTTAATTTTCTTAAGGAAAAAAAAAAAAAAAAGTTTTACATTATAGAGAAAGTATATTTTCAAGAAACAGAACCATTATCTGTTCGATTGTAAATGTAAGCAACTTTCATATGAGTCCTCTGTAATCGGGGTTGACACAATTAAGAGAATATATTCTAAATTGCTGTAATAGAGCCTTCTGCTTCAGTAATTTAATATGAGAGTTGTTCATATCAAAAGTAAAATGTGCCTATCAAAGTAATAGATTTTTTTTTGCACTTCTCAAAATAGTAAATGGGATGTTTGCATTTAAATTATGCAAATGTATTTTTTTTTTTCTGCCTTAACATTTGGTTTGTGCCAAGAGATACTTGAGGATAGTTGGCAAATATCAAAGAACTCTAGTCCCTACGTGTGTCATCTTTAAAATCAATGTATCAGACCACATAACAATATTCAATTTCTTATGCAAGTCTCAAGACTAGAGAGAAGCTGGAAGAATAGAAGGAGAGATCCTTTAGAAAACTGCAAAGATTTCAATAAACCCTGTTATATAGTACATTGGTGTGATAGAAGCATTCCCTAGTGTCGCACTAGCCACAGAATCCTAGGAGGGAAGACTGTTTGAACTTCAGGCGTCTCTACCAATTCATTATAAATACACAACATATTTGCATTTTAAAATTAATACATTATTTTTTACACTACTACACACTAGTAAAAAGAACAAACTGCCTCATTTGTTATCATAAAGGTTAATGCCAGTCAAACATATCTCAAAGATATCAGATAGTACTGCCTAGACAGGCAATGCTATTTTCTTTCTGGTTTTTGTTTGTTGTTTTTTTTTTTCACTCTGCAGTTACCTATATGTAAGTCGTATTGCCACATTATGACTCACCACACAGATACTATTATATTTGCTATGACTTCATGAGTCCATCACAGTACAAAGGTATGTAATTTAGCATATTGACTTTCTACAAAAAAACCCCTATTTTTCTTACATATCTTAAAATGTATGGCTTTTCACTTTGCTAAAACTCAGGGATTTCAATCAAAGCGTTTTGGAGACCTAGGTCTAGTGCACTGTGATGCTGCTGCTCTGCTGTCTGCCCTGTTTCTCCTCTGGAGGGTTATCTGCATATTGCTTGGAGAGCTAGCTCCATGTTCCAGAGTCTTCACCAACCCAACTGCTTCTACTGAGTCTACCATATCTTGCTTTTCAGTTACATGGGGTGTGCAACATGAACACAAGAGGGAAAGAGGAAATACAGTCAAAGCATAATTGTGGTGTGTGTTTGTGGTTTTTTATTTTCTTTTAATGATGTCAGTATTCCAAAGGTTTACAGTATTCACGTTGTCTAATTTAAGTGAATGGAAACTCATTCCTCTGTGTTTTGAGCTTCTTAGGTCGATTGCAAAAACTAAGCACAGCAAAAACTAAGCACAGCAGGCTCACTGGAGAATGACGTTTTAGCCTTACTGCCCAGTTTTCTGCATTCCAATGATTTTAAACAAATTCTTTTTACATGGCTTTTAATGAATGTTATTCTGGGCTCTACCAACTTAATGACTTTAAGAGCTGAATAAAAATATCCTTATAGACCACTAGGAATTTACCTTTTGATGTTATTTTAATGTTTTATTTTTGTGCGTTGAGAACATGGCATTGAATAAAGAATACAAATAGCCATGGTTGATGAAGAATACAGATATTTTTAGCAAGCAGTTTGAAAATTTTCATTCATTGTCATCTTAAAAATGTATTATACAAAAAGGGAATAAAGCACAAGAATAATGTATGTGTTGTTTGTGACTGCATAAAACTTCTTATTGTTAAATGGCAATTGCTGAACTATGACATGTTATCTGCTATGCACTTCATAATGCATATGTTATATATAAATTCTCTTTAAAAAATTGTATCATAGTGAATATACATGTAAGAGAAATTCAAGGGATTTTTAAATATTAATTTATTCAGTAATATATTTATTAAGTTTAAATGTATAGATCTCTAATTTTCAAAACTTCTACAGGGTTCCAGGTAGGAATATGCCTGTGGAAATGCTTATAAATAACTTTACTGTGAAAATTAAATGTATTCAAGAAGTCTGCTTTGAAGGCAGTCTCGAGCTCCTAAACAACTTTGTTTTTTCTTTTTTTTACAAATAAATAAAAGTAATGCCTGTGAAAGTTGTAGGTAAGTAATTCTTGAAACTGGTGCTCTGTTGAGTTATACAGCAAGGAAAGCATGGAAAACAACAGGTAATATCACAGGCAAAGCATACACAAAAGTGAAAACTTGAACCATCAAAGTCCTCAACCAAGTTTTCCTTTATATAGCAGACATGATAGTTGCAATTCATTTTGGTTCATGTAGTACATCTCAAATCTGGTTCTCTGCAACTGAGAACCACTATAAATACCTTTTGTTAGTAAATTAAGATAAATATACCCTTTTTAGGAAATCAGTCATCTAACATTTTTACAAGATGTTTCAGGATGACATAAATCTTTCTTACAAGTATTTTATTTCTCCATGTTCACTAAGAAGGCTGCCTGCAGTAATTAACAAGAAGAAGCAGAATTCACAAAAGCCTAGTCAAGAACCTTACTCTTTTTACACACCTTTTTTGTTAAATATATTAGAAATCAGAGAATGAAAAAGTGTTACAAAACTGAGACCTCAAAATACATATTGAACTTATGAGGCAGAATCCCCCAACTGATCATAGCATTATAGGTCCAGATCAAATTTAGAAACAATTACAAAGTAATATTTGCCAAAAAAATTCTATTGTTATTTATCTCATGTTAGTGCACTAGGTTGCAAACACATTTCTATAATTTAGCCTGATGCAGAGAGAAAAGATACTCTATATAGTATGAGAATTGATACTCTGAAACACTATGAGCACAGAAAAAGAAAATCATGATTAAAAGATCATGATTAAAAAGAAATTTTCAGAGCTTTGTCCAGTCAGTAAGAGTAAAGACTTCTATGGAAATGTAGAACAGCCCAGGTGGCAATTATCAAGCTGTTATCAAATTGTTATCAAGCTTCAGTAGAATTTTTTAACCTTCTAAAAGACTAGAATACAACCTTTCAGAACATAAAACTAAGAGGCCTCAACCTTGTAGGAGAAGTAGTTCCCACCCAGTTTGAATGACCTATTGAGTTAACAACAAAACAAAGAGGAAAATAATTCTTGGAGTCCACAGAGATAGGAAATAAGATGAGTCAGAACACCACTAACAGTGGTCAATTTGTATTACCAGAATTGAGTGCTCAGAGAGATTCATGGTCCCAAATAGACAGAGTATCAGGCAACAACAGATGCAATAAGATGCAAAAGTTATTCTCTGCATTCTGTGGAGCACAAAATCAACTTCTCACTCTAATTTCATTGAATGTTAAAACCAAGAAAGGAAAGAAAAACATATGTATGGCAACTTAAATTAAAAAATGTAAGGCAAATGTGAGTCAAGTGCTCAAATAGAATCATAGAATCAGAGGATGGTTTGGGTTGGAAGGGACCTTAAAGATCACTTAGTTCCAATCCCCCTGCCATGAGCAGGAACACCTTCCAGTAGACCAGGTTGCACAAAGCCTCATCCAACCTGGCCTTAAACACTTCCAGGGAGGGAGCATTCACAACTTCTCTGGGCAACCTGTTCCAGTGTCTCACCACCCTCACAGTGAAGAATTTCTTCCTAACATCTAATCTAAACCTACCCTCTTTCAGTTTAAAGCCATTTCCCCTTGTTCTGTCATTAATTGCCCTTATAAAAAGAAGCTCCCCAGCTTTCTTGTAGGCCTCCTTCAGGTACTGGAAGGCCGCTATAAGATGTCCCCTGAGTCTTCTCTTTTCCAGGCTGAACAGCCCCACCTCTCTCAGCCTATCCCCATAGGAGAGGTGCTCCAGCCCTTGGATCATCCCCGTGGCCTTCTCTGGACTCGTTCTAACAGGTCAATGTCTCTCTTGTGTTGGGGGCTCCAGAACTGGATGCAGTACTCCAGTTAGGGTGTTACGAGAGCAGAGTACAGGGGGAGAATCACCTCCTTTGACCTGCTGGCCACGCTTCTCTTGATGCAACCCAGGATACGGTTGGCCTTCTGGGTTGCAAGTGCACATTGCTGGCTCATGTTAAGAACACATTTCCACTTTTTACAACATAAAGGTGAATCTGGATTGATTCCCTGTGAAATCATTGCACACCTCTGGAGTGAACTTATATATGTGTTGTGGTTTAACCCCAGCAGGCAACTAAGCCCCACAGAGCTACTCACTCACTTTCCCCCAGTGGGATGGGGAAAAGAATCAGAAGGGTAAAAGTAAGAAAACCTGTGGGTTGAGATAAAGACAGTTTAATAAGTAAATCAAAAATCATGCACACAAGCAAAGCAAAACAAGGAATTCATTCACATATACTTCCCATCGGCAGGCAGGACTTCCACCATCTCCAGGAGAGCAGGGCTCCTTCATGCATAACAGTTACTCGGGAAGATAAATGTCATCAGTCTGAATGTCCTCCTTTTCCTTCTTCTTCCCCCAGATTTATATGCTGAGCATGATGCCATGTGGTCTGGAATATCCCTTTGGTCAGTTGGGGTCAGCTGTCCTGGCTGTGCCCCTCCCAGCTTCTTGTGCACCCCCAGTCTTCTTACTGGTGGGGTGGTGTGAGAGGCAGAAAAGGCCTTCACTCTGTGCAAGCACTGCTCAGCAGTAGCTAAAACATCTCTGTATTATCAACACTGTTTCCAGCAAAAATCCAAAACCTAGACCCACACTGGCTACTGTGAAGAAAATCAACTCTATCCCAGCCAAAACCAGCACATTATGAGGTTTGCATCAGACTTAAAGAACTGTATCATACAAATATAATTTTGTCTGCTATGTGTATATTTCCACATAGACATTTATCCATTTAATTTGGAATTACTGGTGTTATATTTTAAAAAATCAGTGATTTTTAATTCTGATTAGACCTAAACAGGTATAAGCTTTGATCAGATCTGTTTTCTCTAAAAAATGTAATTTGCAAAAATGCCAATGCAAGGAAATATTTTTGTCAGTTTGTTTTACTAAATCGTATTTAGAATGAGAAATATATTACTCCTTTTACGAGTTGCTTTGCAAATATACATGTGCAGTCATATAAAGAAAGAGACAACTGTTCTTGATAATTTACCATTTTGCAGAATATTCCTTGACTAACCAAATTGTATCTCACAGCTGAAAGAAATATTGGAAAGTAATTTTTCAGACTTAACCTCCAGGGATGAAGGTTTTCTTTATAAGATTTGTTAAGTATTATAGATTATAAGAAAGAGAAAATGTTAAAATAACTTTTTTCTTTTTCTTTTCTTTCTTTTCCTCGTGAGATGTAACTAAAAAAGAAGGCCCAAGTGAACCAGGACCTAGGGTAAACTTTTTTCTTAAGGTACCAAAGCAAGTCATAGATTCCCAGAGTATAATAATGCAGTACACATTATCATATCTAGTTCATTAATAGCTCTGAAGTTTTATAAAATGAAATTTAAAAAAAAAATACAGAATCAAGCCTTTATATTATATTTACATTCATTACTAAAGAGTGTTCTCATTCTAGAAAGCTTTTCTGCTTTAAGAGAAAATAATAGTAGTTCATTGCTACGGAAACCTTTTCTTCTTCATATTCTTTTCCTTCTGGAAATATTTTATCACCAATTATGTTGCATATTCTGTGGCTTGGAACTTTACAAGCATGCCTTGCTTTTACCTTCACTTCTGATTTTTACTTTGTTAATATTGTAATATATTTCTCCTAAAATAATAATTTTCTTGCTCTATAAAATTTGTTATTTTTGCACCTAAATCAATTCAAAGCAGAAAAAAAACCCCATATCCTCTTTTTAATCATCATAAGTTCGTTTCAAATGTTATGTAACTTATTTTCAATGTACGAAGAAGGATTAGATGTAATTATTGTTCCTCTGGGAAAAAAAAAAAAAAAATCATGTTACTTACATTTTCTAAGGACTGAAAACACTTACCATCAAGTCCCCTTTCAAGATTTGTTCTTCCCCAAGGCTTGCAATAAATGTAGATAACTGTCATAAATTGTGCCAACAAACCACTGAAGGAATTCAAACTGCTTTACTGTGCTGCTGTGCCCATTACTTAACGTACAGCACAAGCTCTAAAGTTCTCATAGCGTGTGCCCACACACACGTCTGCAGTGTTCTCAGCTGCACTATAAAACATCTTTGGTTACTGTAGGTGATGTAATGTACAAGATTCTGATTCTTCTTGAAGTAGATGTATATTTAAGGGAATTAAGGTTCAGAAGGAAATAATAAAAACGCAGAAATTATGCAGGGAGTTGATGAGCTTAGTCATAATAGCAGTAGGCTTAGGATCATATCAGATTAAATAGAAATTTATAAGGAATTTTTTCCTATAATAAGATAAACTATATTTTAAAAACAAATGTATGTATTTAGATGAATACATATTACTTATGCAGATATTGATGTATACATAGTTATGCTTAAAATGTTCTTCTAATATACAAAAGTATATTTATACAGAAATGCAAATAGAATATGAATCATCAGATATGTGTCTACTACACATATAAAAGCTATTTTTTCAAAGCTACCTGAAAACTATAATTAAATTTTGTACTATATTTTTAGTGAAAAATTTGACAAATATTTTCAGAAACCTCTATGTCATTTAAGATTCTATTAGCTGTCCAGCCTCTGAAGTGCTTTATGGTGATGTGAATAAATAACTGAAGCAGTTCATATAGGAGAAACAATATAGCTGGGATAATTCTTGCCTCTGCCTCACATAAGTGTTCCTGCCAAAATAAAAAATGGGAAAGTCTAAAACATTACCATTGCAAGAAGTTCATTGGTACCCTTCTGGCACAAGTTTGAATCCTCTCAATGAAATGTTCACTGGTCCTATGTTAGATAAAATACAACAAATCATGTCAAACCTTCAGTTTAATCTAGTCTTGCTGAAATTGATCTTGTTGGACCAGATCAAGGAACAGTCAGATGAACCAGTACCAGCAGAGCTTTTAGGATGGCAACAAAAAAATAAAGCAGAGATAAACAGATTTTTAGTAGCAGCATCTTCAAAGCTAGTTGTCTGCTAAGTGAATGCCTTTCCATAGCTGTTCATCTTTTCTAATGAGTCAACTTTGATTTTAGTACCTGAGAGCACAACATCAAGTACATACCTGAGTTAGTTTTAAGGAAGCTATATCTCATGTAATGCTTTTAGAGCTGTCCCCATCTGCCTGACAGGATCCTTGGCTGTGTTAGCCAAGCAGCAGCTCCTGAAACAATCTGACTGTTCTCCCTCCTCTTCCTAAATATCCCTTTTGCATTTACCTTTAACTTACTTGTGTCCTGATAGATTCTTTTTGTGGGCACTCTGTTGTTCTTCCATGTGTAGGTGGATTTCCTCTTTTATCTAAATGAAGTAGCATTGATAATCAATATCAAAAATGTTCTAAACATAATATTGTTGTCAGATCACAATATCACAAAAGACGTTTTTCCTGTGTAATTTGAGAAATCGTATTGAACCCTCTTAAGCCTTGGCTTAACCTATGACTCTGAGGAGGTATTTTGCTGTAAAGCATACTCAGCATCAAAGTGATTCTGTGAATGTTGACACACAAAAGATTAAACACCAAGATTTAAGTAACTGTAGGTTTGAGTAGCAGCTGAAAAGAAGCCCTGGAGACTTTGGGAAAGTAAAGGAAAAAAGGCCTATGCATCTTTTGAGACCCGTATCAGAAGCTGAAAATGCCAAGCTGATAAAATACTTAAAAAAAATGTCATTTACAAATCTGAATTAGTGGAATTAGTTCACTTATGGACCAGTCCAAGTGAAAGAGCTGGCTAGATAAAAAAGCATAAGTGTAAAGGAAAATAAGTTGCCTCCAGTAATAGAATAGAATTCTGCCAACACTAGAGAAAACTGTTCAGGAAATAGAATTTTTATAATTTTATTTTTTAAAATTCATAAATAATTTTCATCTTAAATAACTAAATTTTTAAAAGTTCAGTGAAATAATATGTATTTTACAGTCTGACTTTTGCTTTCATAACAAATTCCTAGATACAAAATAATATTTGTCAGTAAAATCTGAATTTATTTTGAAATGTTGAAATATTTTAACATTTAATCTCTTAATGTCATTGTTTTCATAAAAATCAAGGTCAACAAGGTTCAAAATAAAATTTTTATTTCTACAATAAGATTATCTAATAAAATTATAATTTTTGTTTATTCAGAAAAGATTTTTAGAGCACTTGGGAAATTGTGACAAAGCAGAAAACAGGTGGGATTACAGAACATGTACTTTGTGCCCATGGATACTTTTTTATAAAGTTGTGACATTGTACCTTTGATAATGACGTTATGGTGTTCAGAATGTTAAGATGAGAAGAAATTTTGTGAACATAAATCTAGGAGGCTCATTTTAGAGCTCTGAAATTATTATCTTTATTGCTGCTAAAGACATAATGCATCATTAGCAATGGAAGACAGCGGTGGTATTTCTCTTCCATCACTTCCAGGTTTGGCAGTTTTTATACCAACATATGAACTACGTGTCTTGAAACTAAGAAAGGTTAATGCATAATGTCAAAAAGGTGCAGCACATGTTACAAAATGACAGACTTATAGGGTAGATAGTCTATGATTAGGGATAAGAAATGCAATATTTCATATTGTTTTCATCACGGAGCAGTAGGTGGAATATGGGACATCACAATCTTATGTTGCTTTATCTACAGCTTCATATGTGGTAATGACTAGTAGAAATTAAAGTGATCTTTTAAGTGATGTGAGATCACCCTCCACAGGAAATACCGCAGAATGCAGAATTCCTCCATGCATGGTTATGTTTTTCCAAATATTTCACAATATTGTTCACCTGTAATACCTCCTGTTCAGTCACTCCATGTTTACCAACCTTGTGAAAGCCAACAACCCTTTCAAAACAATGAAATATACTTAGCCTTTCTATTCTCAATTCTCTCAAAAGATATATGTTTTTAAATATAGAGAGAATTGTGACATTGGATATTTCCATACCTCACAATATTTGCAAGGTCGTTGGTCACAGCTTTCATCAGGTCAGCCTCCTCTGATACAAGTCTTGTAGAGGACAAGTTCCAAACAAGTTCAGTTTGGAAAATCAGTTACTGCTCTATTCCCCTTTCTTTTTAAAATAGATATCTACATGCTTTGTCTTAAATTATTTCATTTAAAAGTGCAATAATACATGTTTTCTAATTCATAGCAGGAGTAATCCACAATAGTATATCTTTTCTCTCATGTAAGCTTAAATAGAAAGAAATTAAAAATGTACGTTACCCATTCCTACCCCGGAATGAGAAATCTATATCTGTGTTAACTTCAGAAAGAACTATCTGGGTAGTACTGAAGCTGTTTATCCTCTCCTGATTCTAGGTGTTTGTTCTCCCCACAGAAATATATATATATGATACAGCCTGATGATGATGCCATAAAAGCCTTTCGGTTTGATAAAATATGAAGGATGAAGGATAGGTAATAGTAGAAATTAAAGGCCAGAAGATCAAGTAAATGCATATGTCCTTGTAGATAAATGGCTGTAATCAGGAATCGAGTTATAGCAGAAAGATAAGCAAAAACTCTCTACAGGTATCTGTCATCTACAGAGGAGAGGTTAATCTTCACAAAACCAATTTACAAGGCACACTTATTTTGTTTTAGTGATTTGGCAACATCTCCTTTTCTCCATTCTTTGCCCTTGTTTAACCCACCGCTGTGCTTGACTCTCTACCATTCTCTAACCTAACATTTCTTTTCCTTCACACCCATTGCTCCACAACCCTTCCTAAAAACAAAAAAGACCACACAATAGTAGTCCCTTTTAAATATTATTTCTCCTTTTTATTCTGTCTGTCCCACTTGAGAAGCCTTCTGAATTTAGTGTCATCTTAGAAGGCTGTTCCACACACCTGGTAAGCAATGACAAACACTCCCTTTTCCAGCTCATTTCTAGAGATCTGCTTCTGGACAATGGCTTCTAACATTAACCATGTGCATGGCTCTCCCACAAGTAAACCACTGCAGCTTCCTGCTGAGATGAGTAACACTCTGATATTTCAAACTGTTCTGTTCCAGGCAGACTATGATATTGAGAAGTAGCTATCTGTCAGTCCAGTTCCTGTTCCTAAACAGTGCTATCACTGCGTACCACCTCCCATCATGATTCTATGACTTTTTTCTGTTCTGTCCCCTGCAGGGACAGTGAGCAGGAGACCCTTATTCATACAGAAATATAGAGCACAAATATCACAGCTGTGATTCTTAAACCTGATTTGTTCAGATACCAATATCCTGCAGACCCTGATGTCATACACAGGAGACGAGGGGCAGCAGCCGGGGGCTCTGAGCCAGGCAGCGGATGGCAAGGGGAGGTTACACAGAATCACTGCTGGTTTCAGAGCTCCAGCTGCTCCTCAGCAGGGAGGGGAGCAGCAGCTCTCCGTAGCTTCCAAAGAAAACACAATGAGAGAGATATTTGGCAGGTGTGAGAGGAGCAGCTATCACTGCTTTTTGACATGCCTTTGGCACTAGCAGTGTACACATCATGCTTTGAGCCCCCTTCCAATACACATTTGAATTAATATAACTTATTACTGTTAACGTTTTATTCTTTCCTTTGAACTATCAGACCATTGATCATCTCATGATTCAACCCTATATTCTATGCTTAGTAAACCAGTAGTATTGTTTGTCTAAATTTCATAGAGGTATGTATTTTGGAGGGGAAAAACTATGTCTGTCATCTATAACAAATTAAATCCCTTTTTTTAATCTCCAAATAATATTCATAAATTATATTAAATGAACCAGCTTTTAGAGCAATTTATTCATTTTTATCTTTTGAAAATTATAAATATTTTCATAAGCTTTGGATTGCTGTCCCACCTTAAAGTGAGAAAACCTTCAAAATTAAAACCATAAGCAAAAAAATCTTAAAAGCAATCAATATATTTTATTAACATAAAGCATCACTTTTTCTAGTTATTATAATTGTATTTATTATCTTATATTTTTGTTTTTTAGCCTTAATATTTTGCCTCTGGTAAAGAGGAAAAAAATCACAAAAACTTCAAGAAAACATTGAAATTCAAAATTATGTATGGGATGACTTATAAAGAACAAAGTGAAGGCTAGAGATAGCTGACAACTTGTAGATTAAATTTATTTAACCTGTCAATTCAGGCAAAGTTTGCATTGTTGAATTTTACTGACATATCTAACGGCAAAAGAATAGGGGAAAGCAATGAATAAATTGAACCTTAGTTGACTAGATAGTGCACTGAAATACCTACCTAGGATTCTCAGAAAAATTACTGTCGACCTGGCCTTGACACTGCAAATACAAGCATAAACTTTCTTTTCACTAATACTAAGACAACCTCAAAACATTCTGCAGTTGTGATACTATATACCAATTAATCTGATTGTTTACATTTTGGAATTTCCTTTTTCTATCCTTATTTCCAACTGTGTTTTTTTATTTCTGATATCTCTAAAATAATCCTTCCTTGTCAAATATGGATAATATTCAATAAACCAATGAATTCTTAATTTCCTTTGTACCTAAACATTCATTTTCTTTGATAATTTCCAGTCAAAAAGCCCTCCAATATGCATTATAACATTTCAGCAGAAAGGCTTTTAGAAACCTGAAGAGAAGCAAACTTTCTGGAATATAAGACTGCTTATTTATCCTGCTCTTTAAAAGCAATTTAAATTCTATCCAGGGAACAGCTGAAAAATAGCTGATTTTGTAAACTATAGGATGATATTAACACTATCTTAGTTTCCAGTCTAAAATTCCACTCCCTAATCAGTAAGTGAAATTCATTCTGTTTATATTTTTGTGGTCTGGTGATGTAATTATAGCTGAAGTGTGGAAGAGTCTTTGTTTTCAGCCCAAGAATGAATTTCACCATATCGGAACATTTCAAATCAAACTATTCATACAAAGCTTTACAAAAAGATTGAAAACAACAAGTAGCAAATATCTATGGAGCTGTCTACCTTTCTAAGAAGAGGTTAGATATGCACGCCACAATAACAACAGAAAACTTGATTCTATACAAGTTTAGATAAAACTGCTTGTAAAGCTGCTTTTCAGTGTTTACCTCCTACTCCCTGAAGATAAGAAAACTGCTTTCTAAAATAAGATTTTCATTAGGGTCCCATGTGATTCTTTTTCTTCTCATCTCTACTGCTGCATGTTTAGTATAGCAATGAATTGTCAAGCCAATCTGAAATCATGTAAGTCCAGAAACAAAGATAATCCAAACAATTCTTTCTTCACTTTCGGTTTTTTATATCTATAACATCTTTAACTTTCTAATGACTATTATAAAGTAAAAAGAGAAAATGATACTGCATTAGTGAAATACGGGGAAAAAAAATGGTCAATTTATCTACAATATCCACAATATAACATCAAGAGCAAGAAATATACAACAAGTCATATGCATTACTCAGTGTTGACCTGAGACTGAAAAACTCTATTAATGTATGTTCTTTTATGGAAGTTCACTCCTACAAAATATAACAATGATTTGTAGTAAAGTAACGGTGAAATGTAAAGTACACTGATGATGTCTTAAATACTGTCTACAACTTCAGCTAACAACAGCAAGAAAATACTTAAAGGGGATTTTCTGTTTCTCTGAGGACAAATTGTTTTTATCTCAGCAAAAGGTTTCTATTTTTATTTCTGTTTCACTCTTAGACAAAATATATTCTGCTCTGTATGTTTCCATTATGCTTCTTCCCACTCATTCCTAACATAACAAGTTTAACTACCTGTTTTCATGTCAGATATGTGAGCTGCAGGTTCTACACAATCTGGGGATGACAAGAAGGGTTTCACACTCAGTTCCAGACAGCAATGAGGCAGACTGTCTAGGATGGGGATGTCAGGAAGACTGTTCACTTAGCTCCAAATAAGACAAATGCTTGAGATTGCTACTTCTCAGGTTTTTCAAACTGTGTCGTCTGTGTAAATTTCACATTCATGAAGCAGCTTGAAAAGTTGTAAAGTGTACCCTGATACAGAGCATGACCTTGGTTTATTTACAAGCTCAGAGAGGGCAACCTTATTAAAGTCTGGGCCCATGACTAAAATGTTCTCCTGTATATTGCAGTTAGCAAAAACTAACAGAGCTTTGAATAGTAGCTGTGCAAATAAAAGATTATAAAAAAGACAAATAATCATACCATCACCATAATTATGCAGCAGAATCAATCTTTTGGGATGCAAATTTCCAACTTGAGCACTCTGGGAACAACTTGGCCTCCACAAGGAGTTGCTATCTCCTGTTGTAACTGAATGTATTTACCACCTTAGGGTTCAATTACAGCTATCGTCTTGAAACTGGAGTGATCCCTGAAGAAACTTAAAATGATAGATACTGTAGAACACTAGATCGTAAAGGGACTTTGTTGGTCATTGAGACCATTCCCTTGCTAGTGCTAGAGCAGATAAACACATCACATAATCCATTGATCAAGCTCTATTTTGAAAGAAGTTACTTTTATGAGGCTTGTTGTTTCTTCTTCCCTCTCCCCCTCCTGCTGTGACTCATCCTTCTCCTTTATACTGCAAAACCCACGTTCTCTGAAAGGAAATCAATTATGTTTTTATTTTGAAAATTTCAAACACAGAATTTGCAACAAATTATTTTTTGGTATAATCTTAGCTTTCTTAACTATTGTAAGAAAAACAAAAAAAAAGAAGAAAAAACACCAGAGAAATAAAGGAAGTGAGGGAAATAAAATGACTAAAAATATTTCTGTTTAGTTGTTTTCTGTGTCTTATTGTTATAGTCATAGAATCATAGAATCATAAAAGTTGGAAAAGACCTCTAAGATCATCAATTCCAACTATCAATCCAACACCACCATGCCCACTAAACCATGTCCCTAAACATTACATCTACACATCTTTTAAATACCTCCAGGGATGGTGACTCAACCACTTCCCTGGGCAGCCTGTTCCAATGCCTGATAACCCTTTTGGTAAAGAAATTTTTCATAATATCCAATATAAACCTCCCTTGGCACAACTTAAAGTTTGTCCTATCACTTGTCACTTGGTAGAAGAGACTGACACCCACCTCATTACACCCTCCTTTCAGGTAGTTGTAGAGAGCGATAAGGTTACCCCTCAACCTCCTTTTCTCGAGACTAAACAATCCCAGTTGCCTCAGCTGCTCCTTATAAGACTTGTTCTCAAGACTCTCCACCAGCCTTGTTGCCCTTCTTTTGACACCAGCATCTCCATGTCCTTCTTGTAAGGGGCCCAAAACTGAACACAGTACTCTAGCACAGATTTCATATCTCTTTCCATCTCTTTCTCAGAGCTTTGGGTTTTTTTACTCATTTTACCTAAAAGTGACTTATTTTTTGAGACCGTATTTATCCTTCAGCCATTACTAATCAGCACTGCAAAGTACATTAAAGTTGATTAAAATTAAAAATGAAGGAGTAACATATCTTATTTAGAGCATCAGAAAGCATCTGATTCACCTCATCACATACATTACAGAAGTGTGAAATTGCCCCATCCATGGTTTTATCCACTGTGCAAAATTATTGCTAATTCCTAGTTGGCTAGCAAACTTAGGTTAGGTGCAGAGGCTCAGGTTATCTCAAACTTTTACCTGCATGTCCAACTGTCACTCCTATTGTGATCATAACTCACCTGGACTGTTTGCCTCTTTGTTTTCAGGTAGATATTTTTAAAGGTATAAAAAAATGCTATACCACAGCCTATTGCAAATATTTATTTCCCTTTTTGTGTGAAATGCTGAGATTTTTAAATGTAATTCCTTCTTACATTAAGATAAAGTGTCCAACTCCCCCTCAAATGTATATCATATATGTAGAGAATCTGTTATATTTATGCATATATACAACTATACATAAGGATAAATATGTATAAGCATAACAGATATAACAAATACTTTTCATTTTTAGCTTTTAGATTTTCTTTTAACCATATCATCGTTATAAAGTATAAATCAAGCTTCAATTTTTTTTTTTAATATCAGAAATAATAACATACTTTCCTGTAAAAATCTAATTTTACTGAAACCTATTTTTTTTCTAGAAAATTTTTAGCCAGTTTTAAGCTTGAACTGAGAAATTCTCAAGTGCCTTGTGGATGTGTAAATATTAAATCATCTCCACATGCCATTCTACTACAGTTGTAGTTGACAGATGCACACATATTTAAACCTGCAATATTAATCATAGTTTTAGACCTCAATAGTTACACCTTCAATATACACTTGGCACCAATTTTCACAATGCAATGTGGTAAAATTACTCAAAATGCCTCAAGCAAATCAGGTGAAAAGTTTCAAAATACAGTGATAGTTATATTATATACAAGCTATTTTGAAAATTTGTCCCAAGACTGTTTAATATGCAAGGTGTATTGCAATATAAAAACATAAAACTTTTTGTTAAGTGTTTAAAACCCAAGTATTTACATAATCTTATTAATTAACAGTCTATGGGGATTGCTTTTTCAAGAATAGTAAACTATTAAAATCCAAATAATTTTCATGACTGGATTAATTTTATGCCTGTCTCATTATATGAAAGTAAATCTGGCAGAATAACCCACCAAAAAATCTGTCATTTTCATGGATTAATTCAGGTACCTTTAGCAGGTTCATATCACTGGTTTTTAGAGATGCTTTTGAGTTAAATTTTTGTGACATATATGAAGAATTGCAAAGTTCAGCTGATTTTATGAAGACTTGTTTTGTAAATGCCAAACTCATTGTGTTGGTTGTTATGGCTTTCTTCTTCTGCTATTGTCTTCTAAATGTCTAAATATAGCATGTAAAAACAGGCTATATTATACATATCTTCTCAAGAGTGCTAACTGTGAAAACAAAACCTTGCTTTATGGTGTAATCTATTCTACTTTTAAGACATAATATCTTCTGTAGTCAGCATCTATCACATAGTTCTATCCATGATTTTTATGTGTACATTTTATAGAATTCTAACAAAACTAAAGAAACAAAAGCAATTTCTTATATCTTTATTTCAGTGGATGACAAATGGTATCATATACATATACCACCCGAACAAATGAGTTATTTTGAATCCTGTTACACATGCATTTCTGTTGACACTTCATGCATGCTCTATGTGGAGACTTGAGCACCTTTCCCACTGTGATGGATATCACCTCCAAAAGACCTCAACATCTTCTAAATATGCAAGACCTGCTGTCTGGAATTAAAGTTCTTTCAAATAACCTATCAGCACTGCAAAACAAAAATGAAAACATAAACATGTTTCAGCCATATGTTGTAGTGTAACAGTTTATGCAACAGTTCAAGAAATGGGGAGATATAGATAAAAAAGGTATATAAAATAAAATAACATTACATGCTACCACAGAAGTACACTATCAGGAAAACAGAAGGTTTCTCATTCTTTTGATATGTCATAGTCAAGATATGAGGCCAAAGGTAGGTTTCTGGGTTCAGTACAGAGATTCATTTCAAAGGCCATTATGAAGTGGTCGTGCCTGTTCTCAAGACTAATGAATCTAAGACACTTAGTTTATTCCCTCACTCAAGTAAGAAGGTCATCTGAGTGATTAATATACTGGTTTGTTTTTTCCAAGTATAGTACAATAAAACATGAGTATGAACCTTAGTTACATGCTACACCTTTTGCTCTGGGGCACTACAGAATGCTATGAACTTCATCACAGTGGAGAAAAAACATAAATTAATTGTAATTGAAAGAAGAACCTCAGAGAGACATACTCTTTTTTGTGTATGCTTTAATAGGTCAGCAAAGTAAGTTTGAAGTAGATTGGATTGTCAATGTCAATTGACCCTAGAAACAAAGGGAGTCACACACATACACACACACACATACACACACACAAAAAAAAAAAAGCTATGGATCAGGTTGAACTCTGAGATCAAGCAACAAGATAGAAGAAAAAAATATTAATCTGTGGCATTTTTAAGCTTGGCTGAAAAGCTGAACAAAAATAACAGATAATATAAGTTTGTATATAAAGTATGTGTAAATAAAGATATCTCAATTAAATCAAGTAAGCTACCTAATAAAGCAGTGCCACTTTAGTTTATAGATGTATTTTTTGTTTAAACAATCTTTGTTAATTAAAGCCACATCATAGTATCGTTCCTTAGTTTATACAGAATTTATAAATTGTGAAGGATGGATCAAGGGATTTCCTCTTAGATCACATTGAAGGCTAAAACTATGAGAGCATCCACTAGTCCCCAGGCCACCTGGTGCACAAAGGCTTATCTCCATTTTGCCAAAGGCTAGATTCCACTAGACTAGGCAGGATATCTCCACACTGTGTAAAACTTTACCAAGTCTCTTCCAGACTCCTTGTGGTATCCCTCTGAGCTTAAAATCTATTTTTACTGTACATATGCTTCCAATAATACCATGAGTAATTAATAGCAAGCTATCACTTGAGGAAATGGGGGGGACAACAATTTTATAACAAGCACAAGACCTCCATGGATGAGCATGAAGGACTATGGAGAGTTAAAAGAGTCAAATGTTTGTGATTAAGCCACAGAGCCTACCTAGAGTGATGGTTAGAGAGAACTTCCACCAAAACAAAGACTTATCTAAATGGGAGCTAGCTGATTTGCTCCAAAAGGAAGCTTAGAAGTAATGTGATACATGTGTGTAGATTAGGAGCAGAGAAGAATCTGAATTGAGCCTGATGGCTGAATTACTTGATGATAAAGATGTAGCCAGAATCTCCCACTCAACTGAGAAGGAGAGTTTTTCTCATTTTTTGATGGGAAGGGAATTCTCTTGACACACCACTGTGTGTGCACCTACACTGGTGATTTAGTGCTTTGGAATGGCTCTTTTTTAGGTATAGATTAGCTTTGTATCTATTCCTGGATTTGTTTGCTATGCACTGCAGAACACTGCTGTGCTGTCTTTAAGGTTTTGTTCATGGCTAAGCCAAGACTGAAATTGTGCATTAGTGCACCATCTAGAGACCACCACTTGCAACATAGAAAAAATATGTTACGGTAGTTTGTTCTCTTTGTATGTGCAGGATTTTAGCAATGACAGCAAAACAGTCCAAGATATCTGTACAGAAATCTACTTTGCATTGCCTGTTACAGCTGCACAGCATGTACCTACAAACAGTTGGTGTGAATGTCATTGCTTCTAAAGATGTATTGTGAGTATATGGTCCTATAACCACAATGGGAGGTCAAATCTTCATACCTTCCTCTTTATAGCACTAGTCAGTTAAGTAGGTGCAACCTATGTGGGTACATTTGAACTACGTTTTGGAGGACAATGTGGTTTTTAGAACACAATGAGGAACAGTATAGACATTTTGTTTTCACCCTTAGATCTGCTTAAGACTATAGGAATTAACCTTTCTTTGTTGTTGTAGAAAATATCTGTTAAAAAAATCAAAATGTGCATGATATAATTTGACATTTTTTTCCATATATAAGTAAATTTTGAACAAAAGTGATGTATTTTGATGTAATTACTACTAGCAAAAGTTTTAGCAAAATAGAGGAAAAAGGCATTTTCCACAGAAAAATACCCATTCATAAATATTTAATAAAACCCACGTTTTCACAATCTGGCAGACAATTCACCGGTTGCTGCACCAGCTTTCCCATGCCCTGAATCCAAGGAAGTATTGGGAAGCCTAATTCTGTCAAGGACTTGTTGAATTTAAGGATCTGGCTTTACAGCATACAGGCTGGATTATCCAGGCTCAGCCTAGGGCTGTCAGGGCTTCAAGTTATATTGCCATACCCTTGCCTGACCAATAATCATATCTCTCTTTTTCTTTCTTTAGCAAACAGTGTTGATGCCTGACTGTGTCTTAAAATAGTTTCTAACTTTGCAACCAATTCTACAGTGTCTTCACACTCAAATGCATTTTCTTTTAGCCCTTTGCTCTCTATTTCAGCATATATTCAATGTACCTCTATTGGTGAGCTTACAACTCATTTCTTTTTCTATTTCTATTCATTTTGTTTTGCTTCGGTACATATAGTCTGGAAACTCCTAAATGAATACAGCCCTATAAATTGAGAGGAGAAAAAATGTCAGCTAGAGATTATGTTCCTGTGTGGAATAAAAAGGAAACCTAAAATAAATTTGCTGTAGAAGCAGAGAGTCTGATGTTCAGCCATGAACCCCTGAACTATATTGCCCCATATAAAAACATGAGATAGCAACAAAAGAGAAGCACTTTAGTCATCTTAATATTCAATGATTGTGCTAACTGCTTTTGTGGAATTGCAGCGTTCTTAAATGTGTTAACTTTATCACATTGAGACCTGCAAAAAAATGAAATGTCATACTCCAATACACTTCTAGTCAGTCATAGTTTATTTTCTTGTCCCCTGATAGAGTTCACAAATTTAATAACTGTCCTTTATCCTTGTCTCAGTTCTCTCTGAGCTTTCTATTCAACTTTCCTTCTCTCCTGACTTACAGGAAATGCTTCATCTTCCTATAGTAATCATAATAGAAAGAAAGAAAGAAAGAAAGAAAGAAAGAAAGAAAGAAAGAAAGAAAGAAAGAAAGAAAGAAAGAAAGAAAGAAAGAAAGAAAGAAAGAAAAAGGGTGATATCAACTGCCATTTAGAATTGTATGAAGGGTGATCAGACCACTTCAATGGGCAGAGAAAAAAAATGTTCATTGTTATTTTGCCACATACAGTTTAACCTGTTTTGATATTTCATGCCTAAATTAATTGGATAGTTCAAACTGAAAAGTTTATTAAGACTCTTATTAACTGTGCTTCACATTTTGTGTGGAAAAATATAATTTATCTTAATAAAAAATAATAGCCTTATCTGGAAGAAGCTGCTGATAGTATGAAGACTATTTTTCATCTGATTTAAATGTATAATGATGAATTTCTGCCTTTTTGTTTTGGTTCCTATGACTATGATTAAGAATGGCTCTGCAGATCTCCACATCATCTCTAAACGACAACTACAGTATCAGTAATACTAGTATCTACTTCTTCCAGAATATTCACAAATGAGAATGAACTGAACTCCCATTTTCTCTGAATTGAAAGTACTAAAAAAAAAAAAAGAAAGTTAGAACCATCCACTACTATGTCAGATATGTGCTTCTGTGGGGATATGTGCAACCATTAAGAGCAAGCCCTGATCCCTTGAAGTGCTGAGCAAGGTTCAAATATGAAACAGTAGCTAGCTCCCTTGCAGCTGTAAATTCTCATTTCAGATTATCACTAGGCAACATATTTTTGTGCATGTAATATTAATATGGGATTGATCCAAAACCATTTTCAATTATTGTAGATTTTTCTACTGATTTTCATGGGTCTTACAAACAGAAATCTTGTATCTCTATGCATTTTGCAAGGGTGCTTGAAATCACAGAAGCACAGGAGTTGCTAACGTACTATTTGGATAAATAAAAAACTCCACAATGTGGGCAGGTGGAACTCTGAGGAGATGAGTGGAAGAGAAGATGAGAATGAACCAAGGGACACAGTGTTGCCTTAAACTTAAGGAAAAGTGTTGCTAACAGAACGGAAGTACCAGCTAGAGAGAGGTAAGGGAAGTTGAGGCTGTTGAAAAAGGATACCAACTTTTTGTAGGTGGAGTAGAAAGCAAGATGAAAACTTAAGCAAAAACAGAGGTGAGCTTACAGTATGGGAGATAAAATAGTTAATTGTAAAACTGGAGGGAGAAAGAATGTGCAGTGAGGGGAATACCTTCATTTTAGGCTTGAGTTGAATATGGCTGATCAGTGATCGGTGAGCACTATAGGAAGAAAAGATGGAGTCTGGAAATTTTAAATATAATCTCATCATCTAAATGGTAGATCATCTCTTCCCTGTCAAGTCAGGGATTATTTTAAATTTCTAGTTCAGAAAAAGATCCTGTAGATATTTGGCAGCAGTTGCTAAAATTTTTAAATTCCAGGACTACTTTTTTTTTTTTTTTTTTGACACTTTCTTTTCAAGTTGTAATAACTTAGATTACTGTAACAGTATAATAAAATAATCTTTGAGAAAATTTTTTGTATTGTGGAATAGTGTACTCAATGTGGTACATTCTGTACATAAAAATTGACCAGAATTTTATAAGACTTTTTTTTTCCAAAAGCTAATTAAATTTCCATTTTTCTTGAAAGTTATTCCCATCCAGGTAAACATCAATTCATAAGAGACTGACTGTCATTAGAATTACTTTTGTGTCATTTGCTGTTCCTAGCCTTCCTAGAGAAAGCAGGTTCATACTGTTATTCTAGGTAGTCATTCAAATCCCAAGACTGGATACATTTGGTTCAACTTCACTACTTTAACAGATAGAATTTTGTGTTCATTTTTGCTCTCATTAGAGAGCTAACAAAAAAAGAGGGGCATCATGGTATTCTAAAATGAACCCATTTTCATGACAGATTTAACAAAAATGGAACAATTATTTTGAGGAAAAGAAAACAGAAACCTATAGTAACTTGCTGCAGGAGAAAGGTAGATTTCTAGTGAAGGTATTCCATACAGTTTTCAGAAGATTTCTCTTTGATTCATACCTCTGTTAGAAGTTTCTTGTGTCAGTTTAGGAAAGTTGTTTAATTTCTTTATGCTTCTTTCCCCTCAGTGTAAAATGTTTTCTTTCTCACAGCATCATTTTTCATCACCATGGAATTGATGGAATTCATCCTAAGTGTGCAAACTCTCAGCCCCATGGAAGTGCCAACATGTCTGGCTAAAATAATAGCATTTACCTGAGGGGGAAAATAAATTAGAAGACACAGAACTTCCGGCATTTCCACTGTTAGAAAACATGCTATCACTTTCTGTAATTACTTCAGGCCGCACATTGTTGACATTAAAAAAAAAAAAAAAAAAAAAAAAAAAAAGCAATGTAAAGCAAATACTGTGAAAGGTACAAATCTAAAATAAATAGGATACCTTGGATCACAATATTTACTGAAAATATTGCTTCATTTCTTGAATTGATTATGTAAAATACACATACAATTATCTCATTAGGTTAGCCATCTGTTATTCTTATTAATCAAAGAAAAAGTAACTTATGAATATTAAGAGATTAATTTATTTTCTTCTAGTTTATAATTTGATGTAAAACCTGTGAGACATCAATCAAAATGCTCCGCTAGACCTTAGTGACTTTTTGATCAGTGACTGTATGGCACAACAGTGAAAAGAGAATTGTCCTTACAATGTACTGAATAGTTAAGGTAGCTGTAGACGATGTCATAAGTATGTTTTCCTACATGAGTAAAAGTTGTTTGAGTCAGAAAAACATTTACCTCTTAAAGCTTTGTACCCAGATGTAAATATATTTTTATTTTTATATAGGTTACATCTTATTCTACCACTGTCACTGGTAAATAACAAACACATTCATACATGCTTAGGAGGGAGCCTTCTTGCTTGTGGTTTGTTTGCCCATGACCTCAGTGGATCCTGGAATCCAAAAAGAGTCTCCTTGTGCTGCCACATGCTCAATGCAGATGGCATCTTCAGAGAATACATTGGCAGACACACACAATCCCATATTTAGCATGTGCAAACATTTTTTCAGAAGTTTGTAAGTCAGACAAAGGTAGATGTCTTTCACACAGATAACAAAACAGCTCTCTGATCTCATGTTGATCCTCTCTTCTATTTCTCCAGCTCCCCAATTCCAAGTCTTTGCTTAAAGTATGAAAACGAGTTTCTTAATATAAATTATATGATTTGTCTCATAAAGAAGATTTTTTTTCATTTCTGAAGAATAGTTTTTTTTGTTTTAGCTAAAATTTAAAATTTATGTTCAATGTTCAGTTATGTCACTTTCAATTCTAACCAACAGCATCAGAATACGAAGGATAACCACACTTTAGATTTAACTTGCAAATGTAAATTCAGATATAAATTTTTAAGAACATTTAATCAGCTTAAATAGGGATTGTCCTTAATACATCCTAGTTCTTCCACAAGAAGTTTTCAAATTTTCAAAAGAGGCAAATGAATGCTATCCCTGGTTTATGCAGATTGAGGATCTGGCTCAATCCACTTTAAAGTGATGCATGATAAAATTTCAAAGCAATATGTGATATTTCAATAAAATCAATGTCTGAAGTGTCTTACTGATCCTACTTTGACTATGAACTTTCTTTTGAAAACCAAAATTCATATCTTTATGTTTTTTATAAAGTAAATTAATTATATATTTTAGCAAAACAAGTATATTACAAATGTATAGGCAAATTAATAAACTTAAATGAATATATCCTCAATTACACCTGTGAGAATAACTGTTTCAAACAAATGTCTTCATGAAGACTTCTTACTTAGATAACTGTCACCAGTGAAGGGTAAACAAACATTCTAACAAACACTAAACAACATTGTAGCTTCAAATTGATTTTTCAGTTACACAGCTGTTGCATCCATGGATTTTGATTATCTCACTTTAGAAAGCTTTGATCTATAGTGAATGATTTTTTTCTTCAAAGAAAAAAAGAAAAAGGCAGTATCTCCTTGACTAGAATTGTCAATTTGAAATTAGAATTAGTGGAGATGAGGAATGAGGAAGACAGGTTCAGGACCCAAATGCAATATTGTGAGGAAATGCATTTTTCTTCCCTTCCTCTCTGCTTCTCAAAAGTTTATAATATATGCTTGGAAAGAAGTATCTTTTCATCATATTGATCTATATGTTGAAAAAAATGGTAATTTAACATATTTACTTCAACATATGAATTTGTACCTTACTTTGAGCATATGTTGTATTTCCTTATTCACACTAGAGGTTCTTGTGATAATAGCTTCTCATAATTTATATATTTATTTTCACATATGGGAGTACAAAGCTAAAAGATGTATATTTTTAATCAGATAAAGTAAAGTTAATAATATTTATACACATATTTCGGTGAAAAACATTTGGGTCAAAACATGGGCCCAACAACATAAAATTGTACAACTTTCACCACACGGTCAGTGATTTCAACTTTTAACACAACAGCTATTAGAAAATTATTTCAGTTGGAAGAAAGAATGAAAATGTAAATATACTATCTTGCATCTACAGTACAGATAAAGAAATAAATTTTCAAATATTTTCATTGATTTTCTATGTGAGCCTGGACAAGTTAACTAATGGAATTTGTCCTTTCAGAGATATCAAAATGGAGAGTAGAAATGGACAGTAAAATGTCTTTTCACTGGAAATATACTGAAAATAATTTGTAAAACAGTTGGTTTTGCATAATGGGCATTTATCAGTGGAATGATATTCAATCAAAGCACCCACCAAAGCATATTACAATTTAGGTCCTGTCCCAAATATGTATACTTAAAGCTATGTATCTGTGCCATTAAATATACCTTTCTGCTCTCAGGATATGTGTATGTGGTAGAGTGTAGAACTATGTACAGGTTTCTGAGATAGCTTCCTAAAAACAATGATAGAATGAGCATTAGTGCAGGTATCCTGCCAGGTGAACATAAATACCCTGTTTTTTAACAGACTTTGTTCTCAGGCTGTGATATCAATTAGTCTTGCTGGGCAGCTAGACCACTAGCGGCAATCAGACCAGAGGTGACCCCCAGCAATCAGGGACCTATTCCTGCCTTCCCCATCTTGTCTTATGAGCCAGGGCATGCCCTGGGCCCTAATCTGATAGCTAGTTCTCTGGTTTCTCTACAAAACTGTCACTTCCTGGATGAGCACAATACCCAAATTACATATTTTTCATCTAAAGTGAAATACATTTCTGAACATTTTAACATTTCTACAGAGCTGAGAAAATTGAAAGATACAGCTGAAATAGTTATTGTATCTCAGAATGATCACAGTAGGTAGAGGTGGAAAAGACTTATCACATCAGCTGTTTCACCTTCCTGCATTATAGTATCTTCTTAGAGAAAATATACCAGTCCCAACTCAAGAGTAGATACTTTCCATCTCCTGGGTGCCATTCAAAGAAATAAAGTGGGGGAAAAAAAAGAAAAAAAAAAACAAACTAAACACTGAAAGGGAAGTTCTATAGTTCATGATTCAGACAGGAGAGAATGTGAAGTGTACAGTCTTGTCGCAGGTTTGAAGTTGCAAAGCTTTCTCCTTAGTTGAAAGGCAAGGGCACTCTCTTTCAGGAATAGTCAGCCTAATTGTTACATTCCCCATAATCACATAATAAATTTCTCTCTTGCAAGTCTTTTAAAAAAGTGCATGATGGTACCCAGTCACAAATTACTGGATAGTCTCCTTGAAAGGATTATAGTCCTGCAGCATAAAAGAATCTCCACAATATAGGTCAAGATAGAGATACTAAGATCCTTCACAGATGCCATTGAAGAGTATAGCCAGACTTAAATAGCACAACACGCAGAGAGCAGAAATAAAATATAAACCCGTTTCATATACATTACATTAAAATGTACCAGATTATATGGAGGATGCTGCAGAGATATGCTAATGTAGTGCTGTATTTGGTCTGGCTGAGATAGAGTTAATTTTCCCCATAGCAGCCCTCAGAGCGTTGTGTTTTGTATCAGTAGCTAGAAAGGTGTTCATAACACACCCATGGTTTGGTTACTGCTGAGCAGTGCTCACACAGCATCAAGGCTGGCTCTCCATCATTTCCCCTCCCCAGGAGGCTGGGGGTGGGGAAGGTCTCGGGAGGGGACACTGCCAAGACAGCTGACCCAAACTGACCAAAAGGATATTCCATACCATATGACATCTGCTCAGAAATAAAAGCAAGAGGAACAGAGGAGGAAGGGAGGGCATTCATTATTTACGTTCAGCCTCCAGGAAACCTCAATGCATATGAAGCCCTGCTTCCCGAGAAGTGGCCAAACATCACCTGCTAGTGGGAAGTAGAAAATAACTATTTTGTTCGTTTGCTTCTGTGTGTCAGCTTTGCTTTGTTTCTGTTAAACTGCCTTTTTTTGTGACCCATGAGTTTGGTGGTTTTGTTCCATCTTATTTTCTTCCCTCCCCATCCTGCTGAGGAGGGGGGTGACAGAGTGAGTTGGTGGGCACCTGGCATTCAGGCAAGGTCAATCCACCACAAGTGCATTATATCATCCATGTAAAACGACAAGCTAATACTCTAAAACTGAAAGAACAATGTCTCATCTAAATTGCTATGAGAGGAATATTTCAGTGTGGTAGTTTAGATACAGGCAGTTATGATGGCACATATTCAAATACACTGCAGATTTCATAATGGGTGAAAATTCCCTTGCTGCGTACACACACAGAAAACTAAGCTCTCCATCCCATCTGATGTGTAAAGCCTGGGAACCTGGTTTTGTGTGATAATGCCTCCAAACACACTTGATAGGATAGAACCAATTGATTTACTTCAAATATATTGATGCCAGGTAATTAACTAGATCCAATAATTCACTGACAGAGACAGATGCTGATGATTATACTTTGATGTCCAGTTTTACACTGCTATGCTCCACACCAGGACAGGGAAAATGATTGCAGACAATTGGGTTGAAATGGTCACACTCTTTCAAATAAATAAAGGAAATTATGATGTAAATGTGTTTGCTGTGTGTTACACGGGAAAAAGAGCAGTTGTAGTATCTCTGTACTACATACAGTAGAGGATGTCAGTAACAGAGCTCTTTAATGGAGGTTTAAATTTTATTCTTAGAAACCATCAAACTTAAAAAGCAACACTAAGCTGATACAAAACAGTAATTAAAATAATAACTGTTGTGAGCTTATTTCCTGCAACATTTCATTTCATTTTTCTATTTCTAGGATTTAGATTTAAAGCTCTGCAACTCTCCCTTATTGGAGGATAAGATAAGGAGAAAAAAAAAAAAACAACCAACAACAACAGCAAGGAATAGGCTGAAATTAAACACACGGTGTTATGAATGATTACACAAAGCCACCCTGGTAACCTGGTGACAGATTCCTGGCTGTCATGCAAGTTACCTCCCAGTAGGTCATTCCAGAGCTTTACATGTCAGGCCAAAGAATACTGACTGATTATTCAAATGCCTGGTATTTCTTGGCAGGAAAACTATACCATTGGTCATTCTCAGTGTATATTATGTCCTTAATATCTTGTTTAGATAAACAAGTTTTTCTTATCATCAAAATCTCCAAACACATAGTTTTGAAGTAACCCATCAGAAGAGGTTTTTCTTCAACTTTGTGGTAATACCTACAATGGAAAACAGTCTTTCTCTTCTCAATAGGATATTCACTTGGAAGCTGTCTGACAGTCATTACTGAAAAATTAATAGGAATATCTAATGAAATTTACAGGATGGCTAAAATAAAGTGTACAGTAGTACTTAAAATAATTATGCCATGCATTCCAAAGTAGCTCTAGTTATTCACACTTTAATAGACTTTAAAGACAGAAAACACCATCAAATCTGTCTCACTACATCACATTTTATTCCTTTATGTCTACATTGAACTCAGTGATAAAATTTTGACTAAATCATCATCATTTTTTAATAAACTGTATCTCTAGGAAGGCAACCAGGTTTAACCAGGAACTTAGCAAGAGAGGAAGAAGCTGACATCTCTCTTGGTCTTGCTCCAGTGGTTAGTCATTCTTCCATTTTTTAAAAAAATACGGGTGTGCCTAATACACTTTTAAATTCTCTGGTTTCAGTTTCCATAACTTTTTCTTGTTTTGCATTTCTCTGCAACATTTAATAGCTGTTAACTAAGCAGTCACTCATGTGACTGGTTACATATTATAATTAACTCACTTTGCAATATTCTTGATAAAAAAGCAGATTGTTTTTTATGTCACAGACATAAGATATATCTCCACCCTTTTTCTGAGAAGCTTTTGTGCTCCTTTGCTCATTTATTTATTTTTCATATTCTTCAATCACTGTGTACACCAAAACTTTTTGGACTATTCCAGTCTGTCGTGTGACAAGGTAAAAATATTGGTCTGCTTCCACTCACCCATTACTCCTCAATTTTTCAATTTCCTTGGCATACCAAAATTCATGTCAAAATTTCAGAACAACATTGAGAGTTAGCCTTCTTGAAGGAGAGTATAGTGCCAAGGATGGATGACACAGTAATGCAAAACAAATGGAGCTTGAAAGTTATAAGAGAAGTCTAAACATCCAAGTAACATACTAAGTAATCACGAATATGTGCTATGTCAGCAGTAGCAAAATTGTCCTTAACAAATTTGGTAAACTTTTTGCCATTAACTGCAAAACAAGTATCAGCTATGCAGCACACTGCAGTGATCTACAGAGAAGAAAACTTGTGACTGAAGAGATGATAATAAAATTCATCTTTTAAGACAAGTGACATGGGATAAATAATTATCAGTAGGAAAGTCTTACACTCGTTCCCTGTGTTTTTGATCAGGCTTTTCCTATATACACAGAACAAAGAGGACCAAGAGCACCTCTCTTTCAAGGGTCTTGACTAAAATTCTCAGTGTCTTCAGCTGGGTGGAAATCATTTATCTATCTCAGTGGGATAAATGCACACTGTTATTAAAAAAGAGAATGATCACCTGGGGCTGTTTCCAGCACCACAACAGAGAATTGACTTCACATAGTCATTCTTCTAATTTAAGCTTTTTAATGAAGAGATGCTGCTTTTTTAACATCATTGTTAAAATTGTTCTGCTTGAAAAATGAGTATTTTCCTCTCAAACTGAATTCTATTAAAACAGTAGCCTCCTTGGAGGTTAAATGTGAAGCACACAGAAAACAGCTGCACTTGCTAATCAATACAATGTATATGGGTAATGAGATGCTATCCTACAAGAAAAAAGAGATGAGAAAAATGTTTTTGGAATGATCTGTATGGAGAGAAGCAAAGCAGTGCAGCAGTTCTACTAATGTCAGCATATATACTTTCTCAGTTCATGAGAGGCTAGGCCATTTTGCATAAGCCATTATCAACGGTCCACTTTCATGTATAATCATTGGTGAACACTCACATAGCAATATGTGTTCTTGTATCCTGTCACCTATATTTTGTTCACATTCAAACTTGTCTGTAAACGATTTGCATTCAATGACATCAAAATGCTTTGCAACTGTTCTGCATAAATCTCATCAGTAGCTGATGAAACATTAACGGACACTGCTAAATGTACTAGCTTTTTTGTTTTCAATATGAAAAAGAGCATGCATAAATAACAGAATGTGCTACACAGTATAATCAAAAGATTTGTCATATTGTAACATTATGCTGAGAACCTGATGGGAGGGCAAACCAGGTTCTTGAGTAATTAGTCGTTTCGTCTAAGTTACCAAATCAGGTCCTCATAAGCTTATAGAAGGGACAACTAGATTTCCTGTTGTCTAACTACACTATAGTCAACTATGGCAACTGAACAGGTAGCTTCAGACCAAATCTGATTAAACAGAAGTGTTTATTAAAATTATCTGTATTTGAAAACTCTTCCTTGAAAGATCAGCAGATAGGACGACCAGGATAAAATCAAGGAAAATCAATTGACTTTTTAACAACTCTCCCTTATTAATACCTTAAGCAGAGCTGGGCGATGCACACATCACAAATAATGGGACTGAAGTGAGAATTCAGCTTCTTTGAGCTTGGCATAAGACCTAGTCAGAAAGGAGGGACCATTTATGCTTTTTCAATTAGGAACACTATTCTACTGCTTATCTCCTTTTCTGAAAAGAATCTGAACTAGGAATAAATTCACTACTGAAATATGCAATAATTCATGCATTGTTTTTAGACACTTAGAATTGCATATTATTTACAGTCATTTTCTCCCTGTTTTTCAGCCCAAACAGTACCACCTGTTGGTATGTTCAAATGCTGACTTTGGTTGAACTGCTTGTTTCATCTAATGAGAGAAAGCAACTGAGAAAACAATGAAGGAACTTTTTTGAGAATCTAAATCCACCTGTGCTTGCCAATTATTTGAACCTTCATAACATGTTCTGCTTTAAAGTATTTGGATAAAGTGATGACCTACCATAAGACCTTTTCTGAGCAGGAGTAATCCATTGACTCTTTCAGCTTCTAAACGTTAAGAACGTGCCTCATCATATACCTTCTTACCCTTTTCTTCTTTAAACTAAACTCTTGTTCTTTCATCTTTCTTCATAACTTATCTCATCTTTCATCTCAGAACTCTTTTAATAGTTTTATGTGTATTTTTTTTCAGTTCTGGTGTCCTATGATAAGACAAAGAAATATCTGAATATTGAATGGAGTAGAAAGTTTACTTTACGTGGCTTGTAGATTACAATCCTGTTTATATTACAATAGAATCACTGCCTTCTTCACACTGACACAGTTCTCTTGACTCATGTTCAAGCTGTAAATTTCAATAACCCTCCAGAATATGTTCTGGAGAACTTAGAAAGTTTCCAATGTGAAATTTCTGTAGAAGAGGCATTGTCCACTGTGTGCATCTCTATAACTTTACGCTAATCCAAGTAACATCAAGATGCTCACTTGAATATTTTATGTATTTTTATATTATTTAATTTGGCCTTCACTTTACCTCACAAATGAATATTTGCACATGTACCTATAATAACTTAGCAATTTCCAATAAATATGTGTCTATAATTTTCAGCAGATAACAAATCCTTTCCAATATAGAAGAATCTCTTTTAAATAACCATAATTACAGAAGAATTAATTTTACTTGATAAGATTATTTTGAAATTATTAAATCACTAGTATGAAGAAAAGAAAGAGGAAGAGGAGGAGGAGAATGAAGAGAATGAGAAGGTATTCTTATTGTTTCTGATTTCTGCAACTCTATTTTTGGCTTCTTTTCTGTGTTGACAGATTACTAAGTAGTGATTTTTTTGTTTGACTGTTAGAACAATGTGGTAACATCTGTATAAATTATGCATAGCCATCCCATGAATGTAGCTTCTACAGGTGAGAACTGCTGACAGTTATTGAGGTTATAATGATCTCCTTTGTGTCTGACTGAATTTACTCAGTGTTGAAAAAGTATTTTTTTTAGCATTTCAGCAGTGTTATAACCTTCATGCACTTATCCTACCTTCTGAAATTATAAAACTTGTGGAAAGGGAAAGGGCAAGCTAGTAAATTAAACAATGCATTCCCACTTCATATTTTCTGTTTCACAACTTTTATTTTACATGCAGTTACTGTTGTTTTAATGTGTTGTTTTGGATGCTTCTCTTAAAAAAAAAAAAAAAGTCATGCAAATTTCACCAAGTAAATACTTATCCTTCCATTTAGACATATGTCCCTATTAATGTAAGAATGTAATTTTAAAGAAGTTTCAATTTGAAGGTTGACCTTTTCTGACTCTAGATGTTTTATTTACACTATATAAAGTGATTTTGACTGAATACCACTAAGTTAATGTAGTCAATACATTTGTATGTTAATTGCACTATGTTGTGCTGTATAAATGGAAAATTAAAAAGATATTTTTATTCAGATGTGAGCCCAGCTACGAGTTCAGCACTGAAGTCCTTCCCCTCCCTAAAAGTACCATGGATGCAGTAACTGGGCTCACTTGGTTTAGAGTTAGTTGACATATAATATTTGGACATCCTCTAAAGCATTATTTGCATGGTTGGTTATTTATTTTCTCCTTTTGGTTTTAGTCTTCCAGACTGAGAAGGATTAAGGAGACTATTATGGGTGCTTGTAAAGTTGGATTTGTGTTACTATAGAAGAGGTAGCAGTGGATGGCAGACAGCCAGGCAACAGCATGAAAGTGGATGTGTCTGATGTGATGCACAGTAGTACTTGAAAAAATACACAGCTATAGTTGTATTCCCCATAGCCACTGCTGAGAGCCACTCTCCTGTGACTTGCAATATTTCTACCATTTAGGAGAAAAGAAGTTGTTTTCAATACTCTTATGTAGTCGAAGTGAAAAGACTAACTGCAAGCTTGTTCATCTTTGAAGTCCTTTTCATGTGTTGGTACTAGCACTATAACTACTGTATACATATATAGGCAATTCATTTATGAAGAGAGTTCTTCACTCAAAACATAACTCCCCAAATTTTCTACTACCATATTTAAAAAAAAAAAAGAAAAAAGAAAAAAGAAAACTGAATGAGAAATATAGGAAAACAAAAGACAGACTAAGAACCCAGGTGGTGAGAGTGTATTTTTTTCTTTAGCCGGACTCAATACTTTTGAAGCAGGTGGCTCATCTTGTGATTTGTTCTTCATGGCTTTTTCACTACATATCTGCTGCCACAGCAACAATTTTTCATGTTGATGTTGCATGAAAATGGATAATACATTCATATGTGTGTAGTTTGTAGGTGATATTAATCTTCAATTTATTTGCTTCTAATCATACTGGAGTATGCTTCCTTTCCTCTTTTTGAATAATAAGTATAAAATTACAAATTGTTTTGCATTTCCTTAAGTGTTGATAGAACCTTAGCTACAGAAGTCACTGATCAGTTTGAGTAACATAAGTGGCGTAGAATGTACCTTTATAAAATTTTAGATGTAGAATACAATCACGCAAGACTCATAATATCAAAACAAACAGAACTATTGTATAAAAAGGTAATATATTAGAATATTGTACTTTTTATAGAGAAGGAATAAAGGAAAAGGATTAAATCAATATACAGCCATTGGTTTTTTTTTCTGTGTTCCATTTCCACCCAAACCCTAATGCTGAGCTCTACTTACACACATTCTCAGAAACTAATATAAACAATTTTATCCAAAGTTCCAGAGGTCAGGAAAAGAGTTCAGGTGGCTATTTCAAAAGTACATTTTCCATTTAATGCACACTAGCATTATTTTCACATTCACTTACTAGATAGTCCAATTAGTAATAATGATGTCATTTAAATTTAGAATTATTTTAATAACAAAGATATGCTAAAACCTGAAGACTGAAATATTTACTTGTAAAGTAATAGATGTCAATACTCCTAGGGTCATAAGAACATTCTGAATGACATTCCTGTGCACTGGACCACTTTTCGGTCATATCTCTTTCTGTTCCATATGAAAAGTCTGAAATTGATAAACTTTCAACACAGAAAGACATCTAAAATCCTGGAAATAGTGTGTTTCAAGACAAATGCTTCTCCTAGAAAATTTCAAATGCACATCTTATCAGCAGGCTGTTCAGCTTGTTTGCATTTGAGAATAGAGGTTAGTTGCTTTTCCTTGACGCTAATTATCAGGAGATTTTATGCCTAGAGTGGCACTGCAGTTTGTGCTTACAGTGCTTACCTCTGCAGTGTACAGGTCCTTCTGTGGTTTTAACAATGAGTATCTCAATGAACTTTGAATGTGACTTCAGCACCTTAAGAATTATTCCCTGCATTATGCTTCACCCCCTATCTTTTGGAATGCAGATTAAAATAATAAATAGGAATGACGGTCAATAAAAAATAGTGTAATAACATTAAGCATGATCCAAATGTTTAAAGGCAGGCATTGGTGCAAAGGTTTTTTTTTTTAATCTAAACATGTTTGGTGATGTTTTGAAAAAAGTATGTAAGTAGTTTGGGAGAAATTTTGTTTTGAACATGTGTGGTCTAAAATGTGTGAGCAGTTTCAGAAATTCCACCCTTAATCCTTAATCCTTAGCTTCTGTATCTTTTTCTTTCTAGCACTATCATTCTTTACTGGAGAGAACGCTATGAAAGTTCTCTAACATAGTGAAGGCTGGTGGCATGACATTTCTGTCTTTGGCCTTCCTTTAATTATGCTTCATGCTGACCCTCTTGTGTGGAGCCAGTACCAGAAAGCACAGCTTTGATAGCAGTGTTTACATGAATGTTTGATAAGCATCTGTCAGCCCTTAGCATTCTACCACACTGTGTAACACAAAAGACAGCCAGGGAACCCTGGAGCTTTTGCCACCTGAAAGCGTAATCTGTGTGTTTTCTGAATTTCAAATGAGCACAGAGTTTGTTCTTTTGTAACTCAAAACGTAATTTATGTATTATTTACTATAAGAATATGTTAATCAGAAAAGATGTTTTTTACTTTTTATAAAATGCAGCTTTGAAGAGCAAGGTCAAGATGTTTTTTATTGCATACTTGTCTTACTAAATTGTCTTTGATCCCACTGGATAAAAAAACTGGATAAAATTGAAGAGTTGACAAGACTATTGACTACATCATGATGAGTGAACAATTACTTGCAAACAGTTTGACAATTTCTGATTAGATTTTTCATTTCAGCTGTGTTCTCAAACCTTTTAATTTGCTTTCTGCTTTGTTTTTACTTGTGTTAGAAAGTTAGCAGTTAAGCTGACTTCTCATCAGAGTGCAGGAATACTAATACCAGGTCTATCAGTAACCAACTGTGTGGCCTTGAATTAGATTAATGTATTTTTATGGTTTTTTACTCATGTTGCACTGGCCCAAACCATTTCAATATAATTTAGTTTTGAATCCAGAAAGTGTGTAGCTATACCATTTTGTAATGGACCTGAACATAATATTCACTGCCATTCAAAAACTACTGCTACAAGTATGGATTCTGGTTTGGAAATTACATGTAGCAACCCAGCAGAAGAAGATCACATCTGTTTACTGTGAAGTAGTGCAGGGCTTAGTACTGTACTTAATAAAGGTGCAAAACTGATAAGATCATTATGAAAAAATTACTCTAATTTTAAAAATTACTCTAATTTAATCTAAGAGCTTTAAAGATAAGGAAAAGTAAACAAATGCTCAGGTGTCAGACTCCCAAGGATATAAAACTTTTTTTTTTATGCTGCTAGAAATTGGGATTGGCTTTTGCAACACCTTTAACAGGCCAAACAACCAATATCTCAAGTGTGCAGTCCTCATATATAGCAGCTGTCATTCTCCACCACCTATCACGCAGGGTACACTGCCCACTAGCTGCAAGGAATAACAAGCTCAGCTTTCCAAGGTCCTTATTGCAGCTCTTCGCCCTGCTCTGGCATTCCCTTTCCTTTCCTTTCCCTGACTGCTTGAGCCAATGCTATATATTCCCTTTGAGTTCTCAGTGCTTCTTGGTTTTTTTATGCTAGGAAGATTGAACATTCATGAGGAACAAGATGTCTTTGGTGTCTTGATATCAGGCACATTGCCAATTCTTAGCAAACATTTTTTTTTTTTAGCAGATTGATAAAACCCATTTATTTATGGACATTTTTTAAAAATAGGAAGGAAAGAAGTCTGCAAATGCATGACTTGTTATACATTATTTATCCAGCTCTATGCTCTTTATTCATTTTTGTAAATCAACATGTATCTGTTACTTGTTTATTCTGTAGGAAAATTGGAAATGGAGTTGTATGTGATCATGCACATGAAGAACTTTATATTTGTTTATTTATCCCTCATACAGCTGTTCTACAATACAGACATGATAAACTCAGTATCGTCTATGGTGTAACACCATTTGTTTCAATCTGGAGAACAGAAAACACAGTAGTTACGGAGTGAAATCATACTGAGCAAGATTTAGCATATTTAGGCACATTGAACTATTTTGAATCATTTCACATTACTTGAGTGAACATTCAGAGTGTGCTGCTAGATAAAATGAGATTCCATTTAAATTAGATTAAATAAGACTCCACGGCAATGCAAATGGCAAGCAAAGTAGAGATTGCAGGAGCATAAGTATCTAATTCCAGACTTAGGAAAGTTCCTGATGCTCTAGTAGCTACACCACTTCACCAATTTTTAAGCCCTTACTCCTTCAGAAATAGAAGATGGCAGCTGTACCTCTGTGTTAATGAATAAATTCTAGGGAATTATTTTCTCATTTTTTATTTAATAAGAGAAAACTAAGTTAGCAGCTTTGCCAAGTGACAGTTGGCTTATTCATCCCATCCCAGCTCTATGTGCTGTATGTGAGGTTACTGTAAGCATGTAAAATTGGATAGCAGTCCACTTGTGGCAATTAGAGAAGAAACTTCTGAAATACAAAAGGGATAGAGAAAGAAAAAGCAGTGTAATATTAATGAACATTTAAAAATTCCACTCAGTGGCTGAGGTGTCATTGATTAGCCTGCCTAGCAAGCAGTTCCTTAGTGTTCCCAGTTTGAAGCCAACTGGCTTTTTCTTTCACACCAGGTTTTTGTATGCTAAATTCTGTTTTCAATTACACTGGCATATATTAGGGGTAACTCTGGTATCTTCAAAGGAATTATTCTATTCACACCAGCATAACTGAGATTAAAATTTGTTCCTCAGAATTCTATAAGAAAAGGTTTAAAGGTTGTGGGCATTTCTATATACTGTGTGAATCAATTCCAGAGAAAACATGCTTTTAAGACAGTGTTAGTTCCTTATACTATTAGAAATGGTTCTTTGTTGACTTTAAAACCTATTTTAAGTAGATCACAGATTTTTAAATTGGCACATGTGCATCTCAAAATATGCTGCTCTAAAATTAATTTTCTTTGAGGAATGTTTCCCTGAATATTGCAATCAATTAAAAGCATGTTAATTTACACTCCCCAAGGCTAGATATATATATTTAATCTTTTTAATGCTTTCTGTCACTACCAGCAATTTTCCTCTGCATATTGGAGTAAATACAGAAAAAGGTGGGAGCAGATTTCAAGTAGTATGTAATGCTTCTTCTTAAACAATGAGAAAATTGCTAATTAATATTTTCCATTTTTGTACACAAGCTGTGAAATTGCACAACTAGCTGAAACTAATGAATCACAAAAACTTTCAGTCTTGAGATGAGTAAAATACACTAAAATTTAGTACTTGTAACTCTCGACTACATAATTTTCCCAAACAATGAACTCATCAGAGTAACAAATATCCAGATATGTATTCATAATATAAGTTGCAGGTGTAAAAATGCAAGTGTAAATTTTGCTGCTGGACTTGAAAATTGGGCCTTTTGGGAAAATGGTGTTTTATACATGCAAATGTACAACTGCAGGATGTCTATTAATGGAATACCAGTTTGAATACACATGTAGGACCTTGTTTTCAATTGCTTGTCACTTTGACAGACTTCATTTTACAGAAAATTCTCTCATGATTGACTTGATAAAAAGTCAGTGGATTTGGGGAGTGTCATGTGCCATGTTTACAGTCTAATCCCTGCTAGACTGTAGTAAATCTGAGGATACTTACATGTGGCTAAGATTTTCCTTACTATTACCACTTATTTCTGGCAAAGAATGATATAACTGCTTTTATGTCAGAATCATGCAGGGAACATTCCCAACCATTGGAACATAATAATCTGTTAAAAGCTCTCTGGTGCAGTTCTGGCTCTGAGTCAACTATGACTCTCCCAGACAATTGCCATGCACAGTTGGGACTTGCAACAGGCCAAGGACTAGTCCTATTAGGCAGTTTGGATGATGTCACCCTTGTTGGAGGGGAAAGAGTGCAATATCATGGATGTGGGATGCTCTGTTCCAGCTGGCCTCAATGCTGAGAATGGTCCTGGGAACGTTTAATTTATGAGTGTAGATGTAGTCTATGGTGCCAAGAGGAGGAATTGAAAACAGCTGTCCTGTTCTCTCAGTGCCCAAACTGCCATCCATGGATGGCACAAGATGCTCCATTCCCGAGGTTTCCGGAGGAGCAAAATAATGAGATTGTTTTGGTCTGGAACCTTGTTTGGGTGAAGAATGGGACCAATGGTAACCTTTGATATGTAAGCAACTAAGGTTTAAATTTGTATTTTACTTGATCCAGGCCAACTAACAGAGCTACTTAATAACTATGCCAAGAGAATCTCTGTGAACTGCTTTCAGTTTTTCCTGTTGATGCTGTTCCACTTTGTTCAAAATACAAAACTGTTAACTGAGAGAGAAGAAGGAAGGACCTGCAGTCAAGGCCAGGTGGTGCCAACAGCAGACTGCTGAGCACTCTGTTGTCCCCATGCTAGGTATTACTATGACCTAGCAAAAAAGGTCATAATATCAACACAAACAGAAATATTCCATATTTTTTGTACAATAAATAACACATCCTTCCTTATGCATAACTTAGGGGACAAAACTAGGTGTGGATGGTTTGTAGACAAGATTCTATTAATTTTTCAATACTTCTATTTTTTGTATGTTCATTTGTACTTTTCAAAGTGCAAATTGTATTTTATTTCATGTTCTCTGTACAAGGGACTTTTTTCAGCTTTCTAACATCCAAAAGGTAGCATATTTACCTGTAAGCATGTGTCTTTTTTCATATAGTTAGAACCTTTATCAACATTCTTCTCGACTTCAGCTTCTGCAAGATAAGGAACAGATAGCACTAATGTTATAGAAGATGTGAAAATCTGTTCCCGAATATTGGAGGCCAACAAAAGAGTCAACAATGCATAGTACTCATGAGCATTAACCCACTTGTCTATTCTAACTTCAAATCCATCAGGCTTAAATTAAATTTAAAATAATATATAAAGATAATTTAAAAAAAAAAATCTGATGCTTTCTTGTCCTCTTCATTATTTCTAGCTTTATTTTATGGCTGTACCAGATGGCTTCAACAAAAAATAAATTATATCCATATTCACTGAATCCTTACTGATGTAAAATTACTCACATTCATAACAATTACAACGTTAGCCCTACTGTAACAGGAAACACCTGTCCCACAATTCATTTTTGTCTTTCTGCCTCCTGGCTTGCAAGATACAGATTTTGTCAATCTTTTTTATGCTATGAATAACACTTGACTAATCTTTAAAAGTCAGCAAAATCACAGATTGAGCCTGGCAGAGAGTGAACTTAAAACTCACACAGCAATTTATGGCTTTTGCATCCCAAGTAGTACTTACTAGTGTTTTCTCTTAAGCCAGTGAGTGAATACATCTTGCAGAGAAATCCACTGACAAATAATTCTTTCTGATCTTTTGATGAAAACCCCTAGGAAATACATTTGCAAACCTTGTTTAAAACTTAGTGACACTGTGAAATAAACTATGTAGTATTGTTTCTACTTCCTAATACCACAGTGACTCAGATGTAAGGAAAACGATTTTCTAAGAAAGACACAGAAAATGGCAAACTGGTACATCATAGCTTAAAGTAAAGTCTTCAGACCTATGGCTGGAACAAAAATTGGAAAATCTGAAGTCTGTTGAGGTTAAACTAAAACAGATATTCTGGGATAATTCAACTAAATAAGGTAAAATGAAAAAAAATAACATCAACTTAATATTCTTTTGACTCAAAAACTGATTTTTTTTCTTCTTGTATTCCCTGCTTTTAGATAGTTGTATCCTGTTGAGGAAAATCTTGAGTGCTATTTAAAAATGAAAAGCACAAATTTAAAAAGGTCAAAATAATTTTTAGTAGCATATATTTGGAGGAATGAAACCTTTCCTTTTAAAATACCTACAAATTTTGTTTGTTTACTTTCTGGCCCGCTTTGGCTGAATTTAACTTGGGTTCATTAAGAGTTACAGTCCAACACCACAAATTTTGTATTTTTTCACTGAAGTTATCCAAAAGTATTTCATTGTTCTTGCTCTCATCCCATATTCGAACTGCTGAACCATAACAGCAGAAAGATAAGTGTTCAAAAAAAAAAAAAAAGAAAGAAAAGAATAAAAAGAACTTTATGGTTCAGAAGATATAGGAATCATCTACCAGTTTCAAGAGGAAATGTGAAATGCTTAGTTAAGCTCTTATTGAGTGCAACTTCAGATCTGTAGAAGTTTTAACATTGCAGGAAGGACAGATATTCCAATGATGGATGTCACAGAACTGGTGTTTTCATTAACTTGTTATGTCATCCTTTTTCTTTTCCCCTATTTTTCTCAGGTAAGAGTCCAACCCTCCTCTTCAAAACTCCTATTTTTTTTTTTTTATCTGTTAGTATTATCTAAAATGCTAGTAGAAATACTTTGTTATCATATTTCTTTATGAGTTGCAGACTAGTAAAAATTGCACGTAATTGACACAATAAGAATTTTTCATGCTTTAATACATTTAACACACATTTACATAAGAATTTTTATGTAAAACCTAGGTAATTCACTTCCAGAGCTTTGAAAATGGGCTTTAACAGAGTTTTATAGAACACAAATATGAAAGAGGGCAAGGGTGAGCTTTCTTCAGTATGTGTGCCAGCTTTTAGAAAGCCTCTCAAACATCTTGATTCCTCCTTCACACAGACTATAACACGCTATCACTTCTCTAGTTTTCCTATCTGCAAAGAGTGGAATTTTCGCAATTTCATAATTGTTGATAAGAAACATTAAATTTACTCTTGAATAAAAGATTTCATTTATGGGTTTATGTTGCTAGAAGAGCAGTGTTTCAAATGAGTGGTAAAACTCAAAAGTAACAGCAGGTTCAATGATTTGGATTTTTTCATAAGGTCTACAATCTTATTTTTCACTTTTTTATATATTTCTTTTACACTTTTTCATGCTATCATGTGGTATGCTGAAGCAGAATAGGTGTCAGATTTTAGTCTGGAATTAGGTGTACGAATAAACACCTGAATGAATTCTGTACAGTTCTGCACTCTCTAAAGATTCCTGAGGGGTCTTTTATGCTCCAGGCTACTATAGTGTAAAAGTATATTCCTGAACTCACTTCTTTATGCCTTTACAACATTCAGGAGGAATATCCTTGCATTATAAGTCCACAAAATGGCTGATGAGAACAGAGACACAACTATGCAGGTAAGCTAGGACTGAACATATGCAGTGGGAGAGAGAGAAAGGGATATGTCTCCCTATCCCTGGCCCTCACAATCCTTCAGTTCTACAATATCAAAAAATCCAGCCAAACCTCTAAGGGAATGTGCTATTTCAAGTGATACTGCTTAGGGCCATCCGTTTTATATTTATCCACATAGACTTGCAGACCGGCAGTAAATATCATTTAATTTAACATAGTATAGGAGTAGATTTACTTTTCAGGAACTGCTTCTGTTTTGTGTTAGGCAGTCTTCCTTTGATCAATCCAAACCTGTAAAAGGGCTCAAGTTCACTCTGGTACTTACTGTGAAGTAAGATGGTTAAAAATATGAAAAGCACATTTTCCCATGCAATATGACATAAGCTTTTGGCAATCAATTTCTCAGCGTTTTTCCTTTGTGCAACTGATTAAAATTAGCATAAACCAGGAAATCAGGATGTAGATCTAGGGTAAAGTATGATATTAAAACTATATATATTTACTTCTATCTGCTTTTTCTTTCTTTTAAGCACATTTTCATCAGTAGTTTAAACTGAATGCAGGTTTCTTATGTAGTAATATATTAATGAAAGTACTCACATATTTCCTTGTTAAAAATGCTGTCTTATATGTCCTCAGTGTGACAAAACCTCTTAATACCACTTTGAAGTTCTCACATCATAAAAATGCACAGTGTCATATTTGACAGGCAGTGCAACTTGGAAATGAATTCATTGATTGCTATTAAAATTGTGATTCTTGACCACAGAGGCTAATACTGAAATAATTTATTTATTTTTTTTTTTTTTTTTTTAAACCCTGTACAATAAAGTTATAAAATGACTGTTCTGGTTTTGGCTGGGATAGAGTTAATTTTCTTCATAGTAGCCAGTGTGAGGCTAGGTTTTGGATTTTTGCTGAAAACAGTGTTGATAATACAGAAATGTTTTAGATACTGCTGAGCAGTGCTTACACAGAGTGAAGGTCTTTTCTGCCTCTCACACCATCCCACCAGTGAGGAGGCTGGGGGTGCACAAGAAGTTGGGAGGGGCACAGCCAGGACAGCTGACCTCAGCTGACCAAAGGGATATTCCAGACCATGTGGCATCATGCTCAGCATATAAAGCTGGGGGAAGAAGAAGGAAAGGGAGGACATTCAGAGTGATGATATTTGTCTTTCCAAGTCACTGTTGCAGCATGATGTAGCCCTGCTCTCCTGGAGCTGTCTGATCCCTTGCCTACTGGTGGGAAACAGTGAATTAATTCCTTGTTTTGCTTTGCTTGTGTGCATGACTTTTTATTTACTTATTAAACTGTCTTTATCTCAGCCCACAAGTTTTCTCACTTCTATCCTTCCAATTCTTTTCTCTGTCCCATCAGAGGGGAGTGTGCAAACAGTTGCATGGGCTTAGTTGCTGGCTGTCCTTTTTGACACCCAACATGGGGCTCAAAGGGTTCAAGATAATGATCGGTTTCATTGGAATGTGATAGAACAAATTTGTAGTAGTAACTGCTGTTTAGCTATTAATTGACAAGCTCCTTTGCTTGCCATAAAGCTTGCTCGACTTATACATTATAGTCCTTACTAGTGGCTGCTTTTTGCTTTCGCTGCTTTCTGTGCTGCTTATCATCTTGATCTGCTGTGCCTTGGAACATTTGATAGCAGCAATGGCTGTGCACCTGGGCTGGCAGATGCCCAGGTCATCACTGCTGTTTCTGTGCTGCTATTCTGGACAGGTTGGAACTTCGGTGTTAAGTCAAAGAAACTATGACCTGTGTATGAGTCTATGTGAACAGGACATCCCAAAGTGTCTGTGGTTATGGATAAGCCCATGCCAGATCAGGTACATCTCAAAGCATCTGTGGCTGTTGTTATGTCTGTGCCACATCAGGTGTACCTCTGAAGGGATTGTGGCCCAAGGATAAGTCCACGCTGGAGAAGGTACATCTCGAAGTATCTGTGGCTGTGAATAACTCCATGCTGCAGCAGGTACACCTTGAAGCATCAGTGGCTATGCATGAGGTCATGCTGGAGCATCTCAAAACATGTGGCCATGGATAAGCCCATAACAGAGCAAGTACACCCCTTGGAGGGACGGCAGCCATGGGTAATGCCACACTGGAGCAAGTATTTCTCTGAATGCATTTTGGCCCATGGAGAAGACCATGCTGGGACAGTTGCACCCCAAAGCAACTATGGTTGTAGATAAGTGTATGCCTCAGCAGGTATACCCCTGTGGCTCATAGATAAGGTTCTACATTGAGCAGGTACAACCCTAAAGAACTGCAGCCTGTGGATAAGTCCAAGTCAGAGCAGGGACAAGGGGAGGAATTCACTGCAACATTAAACTCAGTGGTCTAGTCCAAAGGGACCAGTAGTGGAGATTCAAATGGAAATACCTTTAAATTGTTGTAACCCATGATCTGAGTTGCATGTTATGGGAATTACTATAGCAGGAACCACCTAAACTAATGGAGGACTAGCCCTACAAGAAGCAGTGCAAGTGAAACAGTGACTCAACCTGAGCTGGCATTGGTGCCCAATAACTCTACACAACACACCACCTCTCTTACCCTGAGTTACATGCACTTAAACTTTGAAATAAGTGCAACTGACCTTCACTGGAGCTGAAAAATTTTCAAACAATTTCACAATTGTGTTTTTTAAATTAACCTTCCATTACTATATTTAAAATCAGGCTTTTCAGGCATAAATAGAAATGTTCCACTAACTGTTCAATCTTCTGAGCCTGAGAGATGAATTCTGTTTGACTGATTTCAAATGGAGTGCATCCTTCATAGCAAAACTTGTTAATTATGCTCAACTTTGAAAGTGATTTCTACCTCCTAAATTCTCTATGAACCATCTGCAAGTCTTCTCAGCTGCCTTACAAGCATTCTTTCAAGATATTTTACTTGACTGTGATGATCTCAAATTGATTTTGTGTTGTTGAATCCTAGTTTTAAAGGAAGGGAAATTATTTGTTAAACATTGAATCCTAAGCAGTGTAGATTCACTGTGCAGTCACTAGTCAGGCGGCAGCAAAGCTAGATTACTGTAACATTTTACCTAAAATTGTGACAATGCCAAAGGTGATCCATTATGTGTTTTCATCTGTGGTTTCATTGGAATAACGTCAGTATTTCCTGGATTAGTTGATTTTATCCTTTTTTTATTCAGATTCATAGTATACAGGCCATAAAGATCAGTCGTGACCTGAGAATTTTGTGAAAACCCATGGGAAGACAGATTTGCTTAGATATCTGCCATTACAGCAATAGCTAACAATTAATATGAGCTCAGACTCAAATTATTTCTGTTAGTGGTACAAAATTCTGCTTTTTAATCACCTGGAGACTGTTTCACAGTATGAGTGAGCCCCACTCATACTCAGGAAATCAAAGGATATACAATACTTGCAGTGGCAGAGCACCTGATGGGGGGCAACATTCAGCCCTCAGTTGTATTAACAGTTGCCAGAGGACAGTGTCAGTTAGTTGCTTAGTGATACAACAGCTCAGTTTTTTTGAAGGAGCCGTAGGAATTTCTGATTCGTCTGGCTCACCCCATCTCTCATCCCCTGTTTACAGGTGACAGCAGAGGCAGAGATTTCCTTAGAACTACAAGACTTAAAAAAAAAAAAAAAAAAAAAAATTGAAATACAACCCATATGTTAAAAATGTGAAATATGCTGGATCTGTAAAAGCGGTACACCAGGCCATACGCTTCAGATGGAACAGCTTGCATACGTCTAGGCCTCTACCCTGACTTCAGGAACTGAAAACAGTGGCTAGTCTACACCACACTTTTCCACTTGTTAAATTTGTTTTTCTAAAGTCAGGTTTATATCTGAAGCCAGGAAAATAAATAGATAGATAGATAGATAGATAGATAGATAGATAGATAGATAGATAGATAGATAAAATCGGTGTTTATCAAAAGCTTGAATATGGTGATTGGCTGCTTATTTTCCACATTGTTTTGATCCATCATGCTGTGACCAAATGAAGTGGAATGACTGCAAGATTTTCCAGGGTAGTTTTTCAAATCCAGAGGTTCAGTCCACAATGAGAAACAGAGGCCTAGTGTCCCAAAATCAGAAGAGCTCAACATACCAGTGGTGGTGTGCTCTGTGCAGAAAGTGACACCCTGCCTGGTTTTGCCATCATCTCAAACACTTTCATGGGACTTCCTAAAATCCTATGCAATGTTCATTCTTTTTCTCAGACCTAATTCTCACAACATTATCTTTCACACAACAAAATCTGCATGAACACTGCATTAGAGGTCTGTTTCAGTCTGACAAATGCCAGGAAATTCCAGCGCTATTAACCTTCCTTATTGTGCACAGCATTATGGAGGTCTTTGAACAGCAGGATGCTTCACATACAGTATCCTCTGTGGTATAAGAGCTAAAATATGCACAATTAAGCAGGTTAATATTGAGCTTTAACCTCTGTGTTTTGATGATGAAACATCAACAGAGCAGTTGAAAAGTCCTTTTTATATACAAACAGTGCAAATGTTTGCACATTTTGGACCTTCTGCAAAACAAGCTTTTGAATAAAACATGCAAATTCAGAATACATCTAACCTTGCCATAGTAAATCCTTACTGAAAAGAGACAAAGAATTTAAACAGTCTTTTTTTCACTTGGATGTCACCCGGACTCATCATAAAACCAACTGACCATTTTCCACAGAGTGCAAACCAACTTCCCAAGTGTTATGTGAATTTTGAAGTATTGTTTCCCTTGATTAATGACTGTCACGTCAAGATATACTTTCTACAGGACATTGAACTGAATGACATTATGTCTTCTGGCTTTAAAGCCTTATGAATCTACTGTTACTGAACGGAAATACTTCCAATGTATGGTTGCAAACTTCATTTTTGCACAATATCTTTACCTCGCTCTGAATGAAGGTTGCTTCATTCCCAGAAAGAATAAAGTAAACCTGGCTTTGTTTTGTTTGGCTTTTTTTTTTTTCTTAAACTCAGGGCTTGATCATACGTCCTCTTCCCACTGCAGCTGTGTCAGTGAAAGATTTCTCCATGCCAACCTGCTTGTCACTGTGTCCACTGGGAGGTCTTCTTCCCCTCCAATCTATCTATTAAGCTGCTTTGCAAATGATCCCTTATTTGTTCCTGTCAAAATGAAGAGTGTTAGCAAAACTCCACTTGTTAGATGAACTTTGCAACTTTAGACTGAAATAGTCAAAGGATATCCATACAAATAAGTCACCTAGCAGATCTGAGGAAAAATACTGTCCTATGAGGGATGGAGAAGTACAGTTGCAGGCTAGCTGGCTGAGGTAGAAAATCCCTTCAGCAGATATACTGAATCTCTTCATCAGGATATATGATCAGACTCTTCCTCTAAAAAATCCATATGCTGCTTTCATATTGCCATAAAAGTTTGAAAGGGAGTATTCAGAGTGGAGCTAATCTTAACTATCAGGAAGTAAGCACATGGATCACTCGACCCTGTCCTGAAGAGGATCTCTATGTCCTCAGACGATGCTGTGCAAAAAGAGTCAGCCTCAACCATGTTTTACATATAGCTTTAAAATAAAGACATTAAACAAAGTAACATTCTATACAGTCATTAAAATCCAGTCAGGACATTTAACAAAATCTCTTTTGTTTGTATAATGGTGGTCTAATAATCTAGGTTTACCTAGTTGTGTATTTAGTTAGTAGGTGTTGTCTCTACAGCTTTTATTTACCCTGGAAATGGACAGACATATAGAAAAGTGAATTTTTATACTATACATCAAGTATTATATTTATTTTCACCTCTTAAATAAGATAACTCAGATATTTTTGTTTCAGTTACCTGTGTTTATGCAGGTAGTATGCATTCTGTTTGAACATATAAATGAATTAAAATATAAATAGTGAGGTAGCTAGTTATTTATATTTTCAAAGAAGAAAAAACATCTCATATTTTCCTTGTAATTGCAGGCAGAATTCAAACACATTTGTCAAATCTATCTAAAAACACACTAAATCTATCATCATTACTAAAGTAAGTCTAGAAGTTTCTTCCAATAAGAATAGTAATTATTAATTTACCATTCTATATAGCTATCATAACATGTGTATTCTATAAGGTCTTATAGTAGGGTAACTTAGTACCTCCTGAAAGTAATAGATACAGTATACAGTTTACATATGTGCCTATGTTTTCTAATGCTGTTAGTAGAGTTGTGTGTCACTCATAAGACATAGACATGGTTTTTCCAGGTTGTTTTATTTAAGATTTGAAAAAATAGCAAAATGTTCATGTTGTTTTGATATTAATTTCCTTAAAATATGTTAATATTTACAGATACATATGCTGTTTTGTCACTCAAAAATGGTGACATATTTAGTATAGTATACATCACAATAATAATAATGACATATTAGTTTTGGCAAGTATCTTTCATGCACCATTTATTATATTCAAGGGTGGCAAAAATTATACTGCTTAAGCTTTTGATATATAGATACGAACATCCAATTGCCTTCTGTTTTTTAATTCTTCAAAGTTGTTCTGAGAAAACAGAGGAAACAAATTCTATATTCCTGTGGTTATACTGCAAGCAGCATTTCAACTTTGTTCTCAGGAAAGGACACTCTTTAATATAGCACCCAGGTATTTCTCTATTTACCCAAGTTCTCTGAACACTGACTTGTTTTAATACACTACTAGTTATTGGTTTGTCTTTCTTCTTTAGTTTTTTCACAAGTTTCTATTAACAGTCTAAGAAGTTTTGCTTTCCAAGAGTTATATCTCCAGAAGGGAGCTGAAATTAAATTCAAGCATTAGCAAAAGAAAGAAAAACATGACATGAGAAAGTCAGTAGTCCTAGCTAAACTTGCATCCTTAAAGCTCAAGAACATAAATTAAATAACAGCTATTCCTGTAATGTCCAGGGAAAAAACTCAAACAGACATCATCTGTGTTTTCTGAACAGAACATTCCAGTTACAATGAAGTTTAGGAAGTGTTCTGTTCTTCCTGCAGATGCTGAGTCATTTATAGCATTGGTTTAAATATGTCTAGCTACAGTGGTTATCTTCCCCAGTTCTCTATCCCACTTCTCTGACATAAATTTACACTCCCACAGCAGGGATGTCTGAGCAGGCTGTGAAAGGCATGGCTGCTGATGAACCATCATAGTTTGCAGATTGTTATGCTAACATAAACCACCACTAACTTTAATATACTTCACATTAATATGCTTGGCAGGAGATAGGAAGACAGACTGCGGGAATGGAAACTGTTTCAGCTGTCCTGAATTAATTCATTCTAAATATGAGTCAAAGTCTTTAATGCCTACAAACTATCCAGACAGAGTTGCTGAAAGATAACCTCTTCCTCTCCACCTCAGATGGAGTCAAGGAAAGATATAGAGTAATAAGCTAACATTTATGAAAATACATGTATAAGAAAAGTCTTAACAAACTTTTACTTGTTTTTGAGAGGAAAGATTATAGTATTGTAGAAGTTAGTAACAAAATAATTTTTTCACTGTGTCCAATAACAGAAGTATACCAACTGCTTAAAAATGCCTCCCATATCCCAGTCAATAATATTTTGTTTCTAAGATTATTTTTCTCTTTGTGATTAGCCAGAAGATTTTTTATTTTTCCTCAAATGTGATAACAATCATCTCCTTTGCCATCATGAGGTACAATTAGTGCTGGTTAGCACTACAATTCCTTGACATCAAAACAGAGTTTAAGACTAGTAAAGAAGTATACTTATTTTAGCAGATTTTTTCTATGAATTTCATTCTATAATGTTCAGAGAGTGCCAGTGTAATTCTGTGAGACTTTTAAAACATAGATTTGGGCCACTGGGACCTGGAAAGTTTGGAAACCACTTCACTTGCCTACTCCTCCTTTTCTCATGTGATTGTGGGCAGGCTGCGGAGGACTCTGTAGCAGGCATGGCAAGCTTGTTGATTCTGGAAACAAGCTTGAGTATCAGTTTAAAACTGTTCTAGCTGTGTAATTCATAAAAGTAACCAAAGCCATTCTCCTTCTTCTTGTTTATATTTCTGTGTGTGTATGCTTATATTTTTATAAGTGACATGCACTGAAACAGAAAGAAAAAGCAAGAGGGGCTATGTGAGGGCAAAGAGAGTTTACTAGGAGCTGAAGTGGATATTTCTAAAGAAATCTTTGTATTGTGTCTATTTATGGCTTGCTTTTGGGCTTTTTTGTTGCTGGTAGTGCTGGTTTTGATTTTTTAATTATTCACAAAAGGCTTTCAATAGAGGAGTAAGACATACTGAACATATTGTCATTGTCTCATATCTAGGCTTTACCAGGCATGCGCCATGTACAGAGGAATTAGTAACCACTACATTAATTCTTCCCCCATTCAAAAAAAGAGATAGAACAAGGAGCATTTTTCTCTTAAATAAGATCTCCTACATAGGGCTAAAATTGAATGCCATATCCAGTCCAGAGTCTAAGCAAAGCAATCATTTGGTCAAATTTTTTGTCAAGAAAATGAGCTATAAAACTGTTCATTTTTACTAACAGCAGTGATACAACTGAGGTGATGAGCTCATTGTTAAAACCAGAGTTCAGTGCCAGAATGGTAGGGGACTACTTTCATTTTTACCATGTTAAACCTGAAACAATCTATAACTTCTGTAGTTCACTCAGCTGGGAAGTTCAAGGACTAAACTGAGTTCCTCCATGTTCCTCACATGCTTCATATACTTAAGGTGTGAAGTAGGGAGAACGGGTGCAGTGGGAAGTGGCTTTGATGAAGCACAGCAGAATTTAGTTCCACGGCATTTACTGACAGACACAAAAGAGACAAGACTCTAAATCAGTTCTTTACTTTTAGCCTGGTAATTCAGAGAAACAGTTTGCAGAGCAAATTTTCTTTGAAGATACTATGCAAGTAGATATTGTACATCTGTGAAAGGTCTTCATCTACATCTAAATGCATGTTATTTTCCTCCCTCTGTAACAAACACCTGCATACAGAAATAACTCCTGCTATAGCTGTTATAAGGACATTTAATCCATTGTGTTATTTTTCTGAATAAGCATTACTCAGTGGCAATAAGGGTAACCTAATTTAAGCCCTTAACGTGCTTTTATAAAACCTTGGGCACAAACCTTAGGTGTTTATGGAGCTATTGGCAAAGGTCATCATATAAAGCAATGATGAAAATAAAGCATATTGCTGCACAGCAGTCTCATCAGAAAAAAAAAAAAAAGTTGATCTTTGATATTCTTCTATCCATTTTGTTGTGTTTTTCTACAAGCTAAGAGTTAAAGATCTTGTTTTTTTCTGTTTATACCATAAGATTCCCAATTCTGACTTGAATTAATGATTCATATACGAATCCATTTACCCTTGTTTCTACTACAGTAAGTAGTAGTTTAATTTTGAATTATGTGCTTGAATGTTTCAATTATAATTCAAGACTAATAGGTATGAAATATGCTTGTGTTGGTGAATTTCAGCAGAATTATCTTTAGGAATGCTTTATGTGCAAATAAGATATATTAATTTTATCATACTAACTTTTCCACATTATGTATTAAAATAAAATAACATCCTGGGTCAGAGCCTCTACAATAGGACGATGATGTTTAAATGTTCTCTTAAAACTTTTATTTCAATGGGTATTAGTCACTTAAACATTTATATTGTCATAGTAATGGTTTGGTGCTGTATAGAAATAAAATTGCAGGGTAAATTTTCTTTTAGTGGATGTTCATAGCTAATTCATAAACTTGGTTTTGTTTGGTTTAGTTTTAAGGGAAAAGAAAAATTACTTTCATTTCTTCCTGGAGATTCTGGAAATGGTTCTAATTTGAAAGAACATCAGTCAGATAGAAAAATGCTGAAACTATAAAATCACTTTACCTTTTTGCAGATGCTGGATTTTTTAAAATGTATTTTCTTGCAGGTTGTAACATTTTAAAATTACACATGAAACCAAATCTATTGTCTCTTCACTTTCAACAATTTCATTGGATTAGACAAGCTATGAAAAACTGGAACTCAGTCAACAAATTCAAACCTGGACAACAATAAGCTCACCTTCTGAGCTATCGCTTACTTCTTCTAAGAATGAGGAAAAGTTACTCATGAATTCAGAGAGAGCACAGGTGGATGTTCTCAATAGAGGGTATATTTCAAACCATCTCCTGCATGGACTTAGGCAATTTTCCCGACCTTTAGCAAGATGCCTCTCTGAAACTGGAGTTTGGAGCCTCTGAATGGCGTTCTACGTTTACCCTTACCAGGATCCTGAAATCTTTATCAGGTAGCTAAAAATAATTTTGACCCTGTGTCTTTGTTTGAGGCTTCTCTAGTTCTCTTTTTAAAACTCCAGAATTTGCCATTCTGGTTGACTCATAGTCATTTCATGGGAAAGTTTTTTAAATCTATTTGGTTTGCTGGTTTCCTGTGGGTCCAAATTTTGGTGTCAATTTCTTATGTCATTCAGACTTCCAAGTGCCAAAATTGAAGTTAACATCTGCCTAAATATTTCCAAAAGTGGTAATGAGAGTTAGTCACTGTATTCCTCTCAAAGGCAATATAATGATCATAATACAATTAAATTGAACTAATAGACATAGTTTAAATTACTAAATATATGTATTAACAGAAGATAGAAATAAATGTCACTACACACATTACATCAGATGTGTTCTACTACTTGTAGTTGCACCCATGTTGTTCTGTAATGTGCATTGCTACTAAGAACCTTTTGAAGCCTAAATCCCTTATTGGCCATAACAATCTCTGACACACACATGAAGGTATCAAGAGGCACCCAAATACACAGTTTTGTCTAGATTTTGAAACATATTCTGTGCACCTTCAGGTAACCTGTATGGCTTTATCACGGGGAAATTACTACCAGGAGAAGTCTCAAAACCAACAAAATGTATTTCAAAAAACAATGTGGTGCCACTGCTCCACCCAAATATTCCTTACTGTTTTCTCTTCAGTCACGGTCCTACAGGTGTGTTCAACCCTGCTATTTGCTGTCCTGTCCATGATATCACATACACATTAGAAGGTCACTGATGAACTGAAGAAGCCTTCTGAAGATTCACTTTTAAAAAAGAGCATGCTTAACTTAAAATCAATGTCACAACCACTAGCCACCTATACTTTTGCAGTTCCATCTTGGCCATCTCTAGCCAGATTTCACCTTCTCTTTTCTTTATGCTGTGGAAATCAAACAGATACAATATCATTGCTCTAGTAATGCGAAATAGCGCCCTTTCTAGTCTAAGCCACACAGCCTCTACCATTCCTGGGCCAGCAACGATACGAAGAGAAATCAGAACCACAGCAGACTCATATTTATAGAGTCTTTTTCTCCTTTCTTTTCCCTTAAAGAAGAAAATTAAGTGCTTTTTTTTTTAAAAAAAAAAAAAAGAGGTTGTCTCATTTTGTTCTGTCTGTTTCACTTGCCCCAGTCTCTGAGCCAGGAGGAATGAGTTATTATTTTTTATCAGATTGTCTGCTGTGTAGGTCCATACACTCTTGGAGGGGTAGCAGAACATTCTGGGAGTGTCTATGATGAACTCCAGCTTGAGTTTGTTCCTTGTTCTTACAGAGGTTCAGGGTCTGACAGTCTAGGCTTACTTCCCATTAAGTTTGGAATATCCCATGGTCAAGAAGAAAGTACTGGTTTCAAAGGGAGAAAGATGTTCATGTTGAAACTATCCATGCTCATCTGGAGATAATTATTGAAATATTAAGTATTCTACCAGTGCAGTGGGGGAGGTTAAATTATGCATATTCAGAGAGTTTTATATTTAAAAGTGAATACCAAATCGCACATGGTATCTCTGAAATAAGAGCACTCAAAACTACATTTATACAAAGCTATCTTTTGTCATTAATGTTGTGTGTTTTAAATTACTAGATACTCTCATAAAGAATTATAGCAAAATCCAGGGGAATGATTCTCTAAACATTCCATATAATTATTTATGGTACGTTTTGTTAACCAGTGTGTTGCATCTTCTTAGAATATTAAACATGAGAACTACATGACCATAAAAACAGCAAACAAGAGCTTATGGAAGATAACCATATTCAAACTTTAGAATTCATAATACTTTAATTGTCATATGATAGCCACCTCATAGACTTGAGCTGGAAATTGCTTCAATCATTTTATTCACATTCCTAGTACATATAAATATTTATTTTGACTGAGGAAATAGGCATAGAAACTTAGGACTCTTCAAACCTGCAAGTTTGCTGTGTATACATTCCAGTTTATGAAGACAAGGAAAAATGTTGGCACCAATATCATCTGTGGGATAAATTGCTTGTCAGTAGTCACTAGCTCATTGTCAAATCATTGATTAATATTGTCTGAACCCATTGTTTCAGGTGATTTTTAAACAGCTTAATCATACAGTGACCCAGCCCATGCTTCCTCAGCTTAAGACAGAACAGAAGTGGGACACTGTGTCAAAAGCCCTGATGAAAGGCCTTTTCAAGGTACATTATATTGACTGTTTTCCACTTTTCTTCAAAAGCAGTGATTTCATCATTAAGGAAATTAGGTTGGTCAAGTTTGGTCTAACTTTGGCAAATTCATTTCTTTCTGATACTTTTTTCTCTGTAGTACGGCTGGAAATAGTGGAAGTACATATTCTGTTATTTTTCTTCCTTTCTGGATTTAAGGAGGATGGGTACAGTGTTAGGTTTTGTAACGTTACCTTTAGCTGGCTAATATTAGCCATCCAGTTAGGCTGGCTGGCCCTTCTACAATTTATATTAAGAAATTGTCATTAACACAGCACAGAACCTTCCCAAACTGATAGCACTATACTGTGTGGACTTGGTAGATGTCTGGATTGTTGAAATCTCCTGTCCAGATGAGACTTTCCACAAAAAGCAGAAGTCCTCTGGCTGCCATCCTCTACATTCTGTTGAGAAGGTGGCTGGTAACAAACAATCACCACAACAATGCCGGTATTCTTTCCTCTCTTAGCAATGATCCAGAGAGTTTTAACAGCCATGTCTTTGGCTTTATACTGGAGTTTTGTGTAGTCAAAAAGGTATTTATATAGAACATAAATACCTCTTAAATGGTGAAATCAGATTTTTAATGTCCATCCTTTTCATCCTTAGGTAACATTACATACAGAATAGTCTACACAAATCAGCACTATGAATTGGATTACTGTAACATTGTGTGTCTTCCTGCGATATTCCAAGTTCAGTATTTTGTTTTCTTTGGTTATGTGAAAGCTGTTTGAAGGATTAGGTATGCGTATACATTAATGTCTAGAACAACAGCGAGAAACAGTTGGCTTTTGATCCCTTTCATTTGCTTAGGAGGCTCCAGGTACTACTGAACAGATGGTAGGTTCAGCATTGAAAGATGGAAATGTATTAAAGGGAATTAGTTGACTGTCTTATCAGTGCGCTGAGAAAATTTTAACAAACCAGATTTTTTTTTTCCCAAGGGTAAAGTAAAAAGCACTGGTTCAGTAGAAGAGCTAATGGAATTTTTAGTCATCTCCATATCACCATATTTACAGAGAGAAAGCATCTTTAAGTTTACTTATTAAAACCTTTTTTCTCTTTTAGGACTGACACAACTGCAGACAATTGTTCTCTGAAATAGAAAGATTTTCTGAGTTATCTGGCAAAGCAATATCAAGAAATGTTTCCTAGTTGTCTTGTCTGATATTATTACCAGTAATTATTTATCCATGTAAACTTATGCAATTTGTTTATCAAGCCTTTAAGTAGAAGTAGTCTTAGTGTAGTCAACAATTACAAACAAATAAATAAACATCTGCGTGGAATCATAGACTCACAGAATAATTTAGGCTGAGAGGGATCTCAGGTCTTCTGGTCCAACTCCCAACTCAGAGCAAGTCAAAAGCAGATCAGGTTGTTCAGGGCAGTGTCCAGTCTGTTTTTTAATATCTCTAGCAATAAATTACTTGTTCCAATCTTTGACTTCTTTCATTGTGAATTTTTTTCCTGATATCTAATTAAAGAAATTTACCAAAGTAAGCTTACTTCAATAAATCTTGAACTTTATTAGTATAGCTTTATGTTCTTCTGAACTGAAAAAGCTGGAGCACTTGCCTAGCGTAGCATCAGTGCAGTCTGGATGACCGAGTCATTTTCATACTGCTACATTTGGCCTCCCAGATTCACAGATGTCAGAATTATAGGGAAAAAATAAAAATATGCATGCAGTTGTCTCACAGTTTGAGAGACTAACACACATGTGCAGATCATGTGAGTCTTCTCTGCTTATAGTTCAGTAGAGCTCAACAAATATGTTCAATATAGCATAGCTACACTTATTGCTTAGGGACAATAGGAAGGCATTTCACTTTATTGTATCACCAGCTGTAGACAAAGCTCTGTCATTTCTCTGTCACACATTTTCTTTGCCATTTTTGAAATCACACTTTAGCTTCATTTCCATCTGGGACAGAAGCAGGAGTGTTGTAATACTGCAAGAAAAACTGCATTTTTAGGTATTTTTAGCTTGATTGGGTGATGAGAGCTCTGAAAATACCATAACTTAGGCTGGTCTTTTGATGGTTATAAAGTTTGCAGATGCAATAGGCTGACCAACTGCACAGCAAAAGGAAGCTTAGGATGACAAGTACTACATTAGCACAGCTCATATGGGAAATGACATTTTTCTAACAGACATAGATACGCCCTACATGCTGCAGCCAAATAGGGATTCTTCAGAACTGTTCTTTGGCTTTTTGAATATATATTCATCGATTTTGCACATGTCATTAGCACATTTTGTGGAAAATAGGAGAAATGGTAAATCAAAATATACCCCAACATACAAATGTAAATTTAGAGTTTGGCTTTGTGCATGAAACTCAACAGTTAAGCAACTTATACAAAATGAATGGGAGACAATTGTTTGATGTTAATTATGATGAATTAGATTGTCCTTAGAACAGGCTAAAAGTAGAAGTGAGAAATTATTTTACTTTTATTAAGTGTTAAGCAGCAACCCTACAGTATTATTGACCATTTGCCCTTGTGATAATTTGCCAAATTTACACCAAGGAACGTACATTTTCCTGTCCCTTCATCAGCATAGAAACAGAGTCAGTAAAACAATTTCTGCTATTCTTTATCACAGGCACTGTTATTTATCACTAAAGTCAAGAAATTAATAACAGCGATCTCAAGATATAGTTGCTGATTGCAGTAGAAATGAAAAAACTTTCAGTTCTGTAGAGATTTGCTGGGTTCCTGCAAAAGTCCCTATCTAAGCTCCACTGACACTGTTTTGAGTTGTTTTCTTCTGTTGAACATCTCTCTTGGTCCACCAGAGAACAGTAACTGCACATTGAAGAAATAGCCAGCATCTTTTGTAACATGTAATATATTATTTGATTATTTTATTTTATTTGAAAATATGAGTTTAATGAAAATTAAAAGTAGTGTCTCAGAAAAGTGGTAATTGGACAATGGAACAAAAATACAGAAAATTGATAAACAACAAAAAATATGCTCTGAAATATTTTCAAATATTTCTGAAAAAATCTTCTTTTAACTCATTTATACAAAGTATTCAAATTAAAATATAACCACACTACTATCTTTAGAAAAGCCATGTGTTGTTTAGGAGTCTAACAGAAGCTTACCTCAATCTTTGTATGAGTTCTAACACATCAAACAATTTCAACTGCATCCCGTGACAAAGCTCTAAACACAAAGCTGTCTATATCATTCCTAACCAAAGAAAACAGCAATTAAATAAGTGATATTTGCAAAATAGTGGAGATATTCAAAAGTCATATGGATATGGTCCTGGGCAGCCTACTCTAGCTGATCCTTCTTGATCAGATGTGTTGGACCAGATGGCTTCCAAAGGACTCTTCCAACCCACACCATTCTGTTATTTTCTGACACTTTCCAGGATAAAATATCTGAATAACTGCTCCCTATTTTCCTCCATTCTAGGACTTAGAGCTGCTGTTTAGTCTGTAGTTTATGTCTGAAATGACAATGTTGTAAAACCATTTCAACCTTCTCTATCATGGATGCACATATTTTTGTAAAGTGTTGTCAAACCAAAGGTTGCAAATTTTTTTCTTCTTCTTTTTGCCATCTCCTATCTCTTTCAACACATCCCTAGAGGTTCTAACAGTAGTTTCTAATAGTGCCTAGCAGTTTAGCTATCCTGACTTTCATTCTCTGTAGATTAGAGTTTGTCTGCAGATGCTAAGCCATGTCTCAAATTTCTTTGGCATGCTTCTGAATTTGGCAATGCTAAACAAAACTGCATTAGAACATAATGAAACTAACAAACAAGACAAGTCAAATACAGAGACATGTATGAACTTCTCCCTCATCTAGGAACTTGATGCAAACTGCATGTCAAAGCTCCAACTCATTCCATTTCTTTCTAAATGAAGTATCTAATCTAAGTTAGGAGGTTAGTTACCTTCATCATCAGTTAACAAAGAAAGGAAGACTCACTTTTGAAGGAATGTTTTATTCTATTGGCTGTCCAGGAAGTCTAGGATGATCAGGCCACTAATTTAAGTACCTTGGTGATGTGGAATGAATCTGAGTATATGTTCTAACTGTCCAAAATGATGGAGAGCATGCACCTGCAATGTCAAGAACCTTAGCAGACCTCCTTCCTTAAAAAACACAAGCAAACATAAACCAGATATCATTCAGCTCTTGAATCACAAGACAGCAAATAAAACGCTGTTCCAACCAGTGAGAGGCAAAGTTTGGCAGCCTCAGTCTGAAGGACTGCAACCCCACATCTTTTATCTCATTGCTTCATAGAGTAGGTTAGGGATTAGGGTAATTTTAGTTCCTTCTAAGGAAGATTACTCCTGTCCAGTTGTGTCCTCTCATGTGCACTTGTCTCCAGAGAGGAAATCTGAATTCTGTTTGTGATCTGTAAATATCTATATCATTGATAGTCACTTGTCAAATGTGTAAAAAAGCCATGGTAGGAAAGAACAAAAATTAGTGTCCTCGCCTGGATGAGGTGATTTGAAACATGATATTAACAACTTTCCTCTGTTGACATTTTACAGAATTGAGGTATATGGTTATATTTACAAATAATAGAGGAATCCAAAGTGGTAACTTAGGGACGTTTTAGAACCCAAGGCAACTTGCTTTTGCTCTCTCTTTTTTAACCACTACTACCTCTGTTCACCCTAATATTTCTCTCAGAACACTTCTCCCAACATGATAATGTCCTTCTTTTCCTAGAGGCTAGGACCATAGCTAGCATCCAATGAAATATGTGGAAGCCTGATACTGACATCCAGGAATCAATTCAATGCCAACTATGAGAATAGAATAATATTAAATATTACTATGTTTCAACACTAAATTTAAGCAATAAATAATTTTTATGTAAACCTACCTCAGATCACATAGAGCTCTATAAAAGGAGTTTTATCAATAGTCATATTTTACAAATGTAAAAGCTGATAAACAAAAAAATCCAAATTTACAGATTTCCAAGAATTATGCTCCTTTGAAGAAGATTTGAGTCAGTTTCTTCAACTCCTGAGTATACAGACACTTAAAACAGAAATATGACAGTCAGACAGAACAACAGTGATAAAGGAATTCTAACGAATTCCATCAAAGTGATATAGAAAAAGTGTAGATGTTTAGTTTCACAGTTTAGTCTCAGTTCGTAGCTTTATAATCACAGGGAAGACTTTTCATCAAAAAAAATTATCTTGAACAGAAAAAAATATTAAATGTAAAATTTACTTTATTAGAAAAAAATTTACAACTATAAATAAGAGTTATATTCAAATATTGTCACTGTTTCTTCTAAGATAAATGCCTGCCTACCTTTTATTGCAAGAGATAGAAGGGTAAGTTTTACCACCTCAACAATTAACTTATAAACAACATTTCCTGAGATGGTGAACAGTATGTGCCCCTTTGGGCAGTCTAGATCTATTGATGAGAACAATGATTCATGGAGCAGTAGTGCTTTGACTACTTCATATCAGACAGGAATGCAATTATTTCCCTTTTTTCTTGTGTAGGCATCAAGATACAGTTGGCACAGGAGAAACTGAAAGCTATTGTTGCACTGCACTAAGAACTTACAAATAATTTTATTGCCACACTTTTAATTTTTTTTAAATAATTTTACAAACTCATTTGAGAATAACTTGTGTCTTTTGATAACTAAATTGGAATAGTATTTAATAAGTATTCATTATTTTGTTTAAATATAGTTTTATTAAATATTGCAAAAGTTACAGAAAACCAAATAATTGCTGAATTTTAATTTTAGTAAACTTAACATCTGCTGTTGCTTAGCTTTATTTTCTTATGGTGTCTTAAATATTTTCTTCACAGTTAATAAAATTTGAGTAGCACATGAAAAAACTGCCTCAGATTAATGTTTCTCAAAGACTGTCTTAAATATTCTGCACACCATTCAGGACATATTTACCTATCACTGTAGTGTATGAAAACTTTCTATATGGAATTAATGTCATTAGTGGAGTATTCTCTGAACATGTAGGAGTGGTTGACATGTTTCCTTTTACAAGGAGATAAAGACTTTTTAAGATAAAGGAACGAGATAAAAAATTTCTGAATTGGAAAAGAAAGCATTTTTTAAAACTGTGTATGGTGATCCATATTTAAATATTATCCATCAGATGATATTCTGCGACATCTCATCGGCCTAACAAATGTCTTCTCTAGGCGGTAGAAAAGTCGAAAAAGCACATCATTTATTTTCAAAGGTTTTCCCTCTCTTTGCTGAGCTTTATTTGTCTTGCGTAGTTACAGAACCTGAAATACAAAGCCAGATTTCTTGTCAGATTATCTAACGGTAGCTGCAGTTCTAGTTAGTAGAAAAACTCTTTCACACCAACAGTAAATTGCAAGGTTTGAAGAGATTGCCTATCAAACATAAACTTTGATGATGTGCATTTATACTTTGTTAAAGAAAAAGCTTATACACGAAAGCGATTAAAAGACATGTTTGAGTTAAAAAAAAAAGAAAAAAAAAAAACAACAACAAACCCAAACATTCACAATTGTGACCGGTTTTTTTTCATCAATTAAATATTTACCATAATTCTAAATAATTCTATTTGTCATAAATTCAAGCTTGTGGCAGTGTCTTTAAATAGATGTTTCCTTTGCAAATCATGCCAGTCTTGACAAAGGTTAGTGGGCTCAAATATTGACAGCTTTCCACTAAGCAATGAAATAAAGACACAATTTTATCCTTAAATTAAGAAGGTCATGTCTGTTGTTAGCATACAACAACATAAAGGCATATCAATTATAATCATAACATGCTCCAGAACAGTTCATAGCTACTCTGTAATTAGCTCTTTCTTTGTCTTTACTAGATTTGGATGATATCTTTAAGATTTTTAGATATAATATTTCTTTCAAGCTAGATTATGGTATGTAAAAAAAAATACCATTTTATAAAAAATAACTTAATAATAAAACAAGTATTTAAATGGTATTGCATTGATGAACATTAATGTGCTTATCCAAAATAATTATCAAAATAACTACTTATCACCTTGGAAACCACACAGTGAAAACTATAGGGTGATACAGACTGTGACCCCTAAGACTCAATAAACATGGTTACTTACAATTACAAACTAACAGAGTTATCTAAAATACATGCTCAAAAGCAAATGATCACTGACAGATGTTATAATTTTCTTCACCTTTAGTACTTTTAAAAACTCATGACTCTCTATTTTTGCTAATTTCATTCTCAGAAAAATATTCTTAGAGGCAAATCCCAAGAAGGAATTCCCAATAATTTTCAAATAATAAGAAGCTTTTTCCTGCATAAAGACTGGATTCAAGAGGTTGGAATTAAAACACAGTTTCTTAGAATTTATCAGTGGTTTAGAAACTACAGTGAACTACTTTATGGATTTTTTTACATTTTTGGTCAATTTAACTGTGTTTAGATTTGATGAATATTTCCATACAGCTGCCATGTTTATGTAGAGATATAAGGTCCTCTTTTTATCCACTCGTATTTAAAGAAGTGATCAGCTTTGTCAGTCAGGGTAGAGAGGTAAATGTCAGGCATTATTATTTCCAGATCTTGTCCTTATATCTCGTTCCGATTTCCAAAAAAAGTAAAAATCACAAATGTGATCTTTAACCTATTAGATAATAATTTTCATGAAGTTTAACATAGCTTTAATCAACATGTAAGTTAAAATGTTTTTTCTTTCTTTCTTATTCTTAGGTTATATGAAAGTCACATACTTGCTAACCCTTTGCAGTCTCCAGTGCTGTTATCTTGTCATAATCTCTAAAAAGTGAATGAACAAAACACAAAAGCTAAAACAAATAAAAGTTTAAAAAACAGCTCAGTGAAATTTTTCTCAATAACTTAAAATAAAGACTAGTTAGAGAAACAGAGACAGGATTTGGTTTCTGGAGAGTCAAAAGAAGTATATTTTTAAAACCTTTTAAATCAGAATGTGATTTAAATTTTTACTCTAACAGGTCCAGACAGCCCAAAACAGATTGCAAGCTTCACAATAAAATAGCATATGAGAAGACATACTACCATTAAAAGTATAATCAAGACTAAGTACCATATACATACCATAAACTGCAATGTGGCAGATGGATGGCAGTTCAACTGCAAACTTACTAAAAACTACTGGAAAATTGTAGGGTGTCTCTCATACCACATTTTTAAATTACATCACTACAGGTTTGTGTATGTGCTTTTCTTTCATACTTAGCTGATAAAAATATAGTATTATATTCTTTTAGCAGTGTACTATTAGCTGGCATGACAAACATGGACAGTAGAACATGACTTGTTTACCTTCTTCCCAAGACAAGTGTAGTCAAACTATGAATGATAAATAATGTCCACTATTATTTCAATTTTCTGCAGGATTTTATGATGTAGTATATTGATAGAATTGCACAGAAAAGGCAAAAGCACTAGCTATCACTAATCAAGTCCTAGACAATCAGACTCTGATGGCCTGAATCATTGAATTCTAGTTATTGATTTAGTTTTTGCTCTTATGTCAATAGTTGTCTCTGTGCACTATGGATAGCTTTCTTCAACATTTAGGTTAATTTTAAATGTAGCTTTGTTAGAAAGCATGTTTGTTATGAAAACTTATCACCTTTAGCTGTTGAAAAATAAAGAAAATTTTCAGAAATGTTTAGGATTTTATGGAGAACTGCAGCTATTGGTTGTTTATAAATTAGTTGATTTATATTTTCTGATACATATATACGTCATGTACAATATAATTCTCACTCTTCCTAAGATCATAAATGGCTCACAGTGTGATTAATTACCTTTTCAGGTGGGACTAGTTGTGGGGTTTGAGCTGGTAAACTATGAAGTAATCTGAGCAGAAACAAAGTGATCTTAGACAAATAACAAAATTATATGGATCTGATAAACTACTTCAGAAATAAGATTAGGAGAGATATGAAAAATTAAATGAGGCATGTGAACTAGTATACAGTTCTGAGAAAGTGTAAGATGCTAGAATGGTCCAGTTTGGTTAACTTCATATAACTTTATTTTGGGTTGGGTTAGAGATTATAAACTTGTGGATTAGATTCCTCTGCTAGAACCATAGCATAGGGCTTTCTAAAACTTCAGATTAAGTAGGTCACTCCCTTTAAGACTTGCTGTCTTCTACACTGCATGTTTTGATGTTATATCCACTTTCCAATGAGCTGTCAAGCCAAATCTATCTTGTCACATCCTTGCTAAGGTCCTACCAAGGAGCTCTAACATCTATGTTTGTTTTCATTTTCCTGGGGTATACCAGTAAACTGCCAGGGTTCAATGAATGGGGAGCAATAATGATTGGAGAAAAAGTGCTTACTGAGTAGGGGAGGCCAGTACATGTTTTGCCCAAGAAATATATGAGAAAGCCACTAGCAGTCTCTAATATTCAGAAACCAAAAATATGCTTGCAATGATTCAAATCGTATTCCGAGAGACCAAATCACTAGTCCAGGGAACACTGAAAGACCATTAGCTTCCTGGAACATACACTGTCACACAAACTTTTCCCAGCTGTTTCAGAAGAAAGTTGCAGGAGAACATTTGTGAGAAAACCTGCTACACAAGGCAGCTTATTCTTATGTCATCTGTTTAACTGACTTTTTGCCCTGAAGCAAGCACATTTACATCACATTTTTTTTCTTTGACATAAGAATAAATGTTTCAATTAATCATTAACATAGCTACCCCCTTCTTGAAATTCTATCCTGTCCTCACTGATAGCCTCTACAGGAAATAAGAATTCAATTACCAATACAATCACTATCAATCAAACTTCTACAGAATAAGTGGCAGTTCAAACTCTATCATTTTCGCAATGTACACATTATTGTTCTTCTATAGGTCCAACTTAGAGCTGAGGAAGCTTCTAGCAGCTTCTCACAGGAACCACCCCTGTAGCCCCTCCCCTCTTATCAAAACCATGCCACACAAACCCAACGCATCTGCCTTCACATTTGTTTAGCAACCCAGTCTATCTATCCCTCTCTTGATTGTAGGTCTTCTTCTCCTGACCATCATTTTTAATTTAGAGTTCTCTTCAGAAGGTTGGCAAAGATAATTTCACCTTTAACAAAGACATTAGCTGAAGGTTTTATGGATATGCTTTCAGTTTTATGAATTTTGAGAGGTGCGGTATTTACCACAACATGAATATAAATAGAGCTACCAGTGGTGGAAAGCAATACAAAACACTCTCTCTTCTTGGCTGATGTTCAGAGCATTTTACATTTGTTATTTCTGGAAATTTGACACCAAGTAGTGCTAAGAAAAATGTCCCCTTTTTTGATGAATGTATTATATCTTCTCATTAATATCCAGAATACATTTCCAATTACATCACAAGAAATTATAACTGCAGGTTTTCCTTGCTTATTTTGAAAATTGTCTTAAACATAAGTAACTTGCAAATGTTTGCCATTTAATGAGATATATCTTTGAAGTATATTACTATAGCTACTTGAAATATAGTGACCCACTGCACCAGAAAGTTGTTCCCAGAAGTAACATATAAGCCAGTTGATGTTTGCAGGAAAATTTTTACAGTTATAGACATAAGCTTTTCCTTTCTGATGATAATATTTCTGTAGGCACCCAAAAGAAACTTTCCTCTTAACATAAGTGTAAGGACAAGACAGGGAGTATCTTTTTTTTTCAGTTGCTTTTTAGGCACGAGATTCCATGATTGGCTAGAATGATATCAAAATCTTAGTCAGATTGCAGAAGACATCTCTACCAAAGTTAATATTTCCCTCGGAGTATAATATCAGAGAGCCTCAGGCAATGCTGTGTAACCCCCTGAAGCTTCTTGTTACCAGGCTGCATATTATGCAGGCTTACATTTTCATAGTTCGGTTAACAAGTCAAAGAGACATTGGTACTCTGCATCTAGTTTTGCACTCCATTAGAATAGCTTTAAGTGTTTTGTTTTAGACTTTTAAGCTCTCTGTATCCAATACTATTTGCAAGTACTTGGCCCCTAGGTTTCTCCTTGAATCCGTCCTCCACTGTCTTTTTCTGCTCTTGTTCCCAGTGACATTTTCTACACCATAGCTCCCAGCTATCCCTCAACCACAAAGGTAGTTGAAGCAGCTTCCAAAAATACCAGCTCCCAGGAGCAACCCTTCTGTGCTTAGAGTATAAAACGGTTCTCCACTCAGTATAATAAATGAATTCATGATTCTCAAGTCCCAGCTGACATTAATAGCAGCAAGGAGCAAGAAGCGAGTTGATGTTAATTTCTGCAGGTAATGCGTGAAAGCAGATAGGGAAAGCTTGAAAGGTCAACATCTGCTGTCATGCAAGGAAGCTGCAAAATTTGATTGGCCAGTAAATGTCAACACCATGTTCTAAAATCTACATGCTATCCTTTCAATTTAATCTTAGCTTGCAGCCCAGCTAGAGATCATACAGCATGTTTCAAAAACCCTTGAGTTTGAAAACGGAGTTGTATGATTGCTTTACCGTGGCAATAAGGCACTTGTAAATTACAAATTTGTCATTTAATCAGTGTAGAAGGTAGTACAACTCCTGTGACTTTTTATATCAATTTTCAGAGAATGCTGAAGAATCCATAATGATTATATACCATAAAGAACTGCAGTTCCTACTGTTGCCATGGTATTATGTACTCCTCTTTTTTAAAAGCAGTGACTAGAATGTAAAACAGATAATGAATCTAATTCATTGTCCCCTGCACCTCACACAAATCCTTTCTTTTTGTCTCTGCTTTGTTCTCTGTTTTGTGTCACAATACATCAGATGCAGAACTACATTGTTTAGTGTATTGATGGCATTAATTTAGAGGAGTGCAGATGCACTTTCTAAAAAAGAAATATGATGACCAGCTCTAAGCAAATGAGAATGAAAATTATATCTTCTTTGTCTAGATGGCACGTAGCAGTGGCTGTTGGAAAACATAGCCTCAGCTTATGTTTATGTAAAATTTTCTGTAAAGCATAAGGCAATACAGGACCAGGGGAAGCTAGACACTGAGAGAGAGAGTGCATGTGTCCACATCCAGATAGCATAGATCGTTATGTATAGCTTCAGCAGTAAAATGTGACTTCAAGTTTGTGGTTTTAAATGCACCTTAAATTATTGTGCTAAATGTCATACTATACTAATTGTAAAACCGTACAATAAGGATGATTCTGAAGTTTTAGGTGAAGGAAGTTTCATCTCTTCTGAAGAAATGTTGTCCCTTGTTATACCTGGTCTTTCTGGGCTTTGCTCTCTATCACCTAGCCCTGATGGGTCTTTTCCCTTCCATGGCTTGCCTCAAATGTACCATGATATAACTTTCTCAATCCATCTGATGCAGCAGGAAGAAGGAGAGCTAAGGGAAAGCTGCATTCCCTTCTTAGTGAGACAGAGACGAATTGCTGTGTGAGTCAGTGAGGAGGAGGAAGTAGAAAATAGACAGGACTGTCAAATTTCTTGTGCACTTACATGAAAGTTTGGTGATGCCATTTCCATGGTGGTCATGTCTCCATGGCGGAACCTATATGCTTTCAAATTGCTGAGCAAGTTTCAGTAAGCTGGGGAATGGAGCACACTGAAGCAAGAGGGTCACAAATCAGCTTCCAGAAATTTCTGAGAGCTGTAATTTTGTCAAAATAGCCTCTGAAAGTGGATATTGACACACATAGTATGACACTGCAATGTTCTTTTTATTTTCTTGGTATCAATTTTATGAGAGACCATCAGTGGATAGCCATGCAAAAATAACTCTAGATAAGCCAAAACAGTTATTCCTTTGTGTATTCACAGAGTATAGCATGTGATTAAGGAAAGGAACTATATCCTGGATTTCTATACATATTCACAGTGATCTTCAGCCTGTGTATGTTGCAAAAAGCAGAGATGCAGGTGAGAATAAAACCATGGAGTTGGTATTATCAGTGCAAAGGCCTGTATAGAAAAAAGTGAAAATAATCTCATAGCTGCAGATAAAAATATTAGAGGTTTAATGTGGTATTTAAAGGAAACCATCTAAATATTTGTATTTTTATTCTCAAAAGAATATGAAAATCCAATAAGAAAATCACAGACATAATATTTTGGAGTTCCAGAAAGCAGGAGTATCACTTAATTGGTTACACCTTTATATTTATTCCTTCACTACCCACAGCTAGTCTATGTGGGTTATGATGTTCTGTAAAAACATATGAAAAGTCAAACAAATTAACAAGGCCTTTAAAATTCTAGTACTAATACAGAACATTCCCAAAGTTTCCTAGTCTTTTTAAAATAAATGTTTAAACAACTATGACTATTCCAATATTAGACAAGATTATGTACTGTGAAAGTAAATCATGAAGGCGAAGTGAGAATTACATATACATTTTTGTGGGCTCATTCTTGGGAGAAAAATTAGTTTTCTACACACCACTGGTACCCCTTTCTGAGATCATCCTGAGGCAAAATATTCCTCATCAGCTATAGCTCTTTGCTTATTTTGTCATCAATATGACATCGTGCCTGAAAGAATCATTCAGCTCCCATAAGATCATTCTTCACAGAGAACACCTACCTATGGCAATGCCAGTAATGTTCTTAAAAAGATTACAGAAATTACAGTGCTCCTGTCACTGAACACATTGCTTAATTGGTAAATAGAATTTCGTACTGTCTTTTAGACCTGTCTATTTATTTTACTTATTCCTTCATTTTTTATTGGCACTGCATTTCATATGCCTCTAGAGAAATGCACCAAAAAGAGCAGGACTGGGGCTTTGCCACAAGCTTCTCTCATATGCTGCCACTTATTTTGTCTCTCATTGATCCAGTCATACGTGCCAAGGCAATTGTGCATGATTACTCTAATAGCTCCTCTCATCACTTGTTCTCCTTATCTCAACCACAATCTCTGAAGCAAAGAACCTTAATCTACCTTTTAAATATAATTAGATGAGTAATTCGTATACGGATCTGCTCATTATTGATTTTCTTTAAAACTCCCTGTCCCCCAAAGTTATGTCTAGTAGAAATGGTACATCTGCTCACACATACATTTAGATTTTTAATGAATCTTTTGAACATCTGTTATACTACTACTGAACAGTTGTGGTTTCTTTAAGAAGGCACAAGGGACTGGACCTGCACCACCTCAATCTTGGCTATTATTTGGGGAAAAACACCTCTGGGATCCACTTATATCTATCGTGCCATATTGACATAAACTTACAGCTCACCACTTCATCACTTCTTTGCCCATTATATTATTGATTAGTCTGTGCTGTTATTCACTACTGGAACATTAACTACTTTACATCTTTGTTTCATTGCTCACCAATCAGATGTGCTGAATATCAAAATGCCACAAGTATAAAATCCCTTAGTCAAATGGGATATATAGCTGAAAAACAGCTAGGATGAGAACCTCAGATCAGAAAATTTGTCTGGGCTAGGACCTGGTGGTAGAAATTTGTATGATAACATAATCAGAAGCAACAAGATATAGCCAACCATGTTCACATATGGGAGAAGAAAAATGGTAACATCATGCATTCACAAGGAAAAGGGTTTGTTGAAATAACAATCAATAAAAGAGTTTAAACTGAAGTCCATCGGACCAGTAACTACTGTACTGTAAGAGATATGAGATCTGCTACTCCACATTGGAAATTGTGGTCAAGCAAAACACTCCAAAATTTATTTTCTTAATTCTCAAATAAATTCTCTGTAAGGTATTTTGAGTGACAGTGAATAGCTTCTAAACTGATTGCGTATTTGTTTTCTTGTTGGCTGTTCCATGTAAGCAAACAGTGCAGTGATTTATGTAGAAGAATCAATATAGGCAGAATTGCTGCTGATTTCTAGGATAGATTTCTGTAGCTGATAATTGACCATTAGCATAGTTTTCACTACATGTGCCACTGGTTACTGTTGAACATCAGCAAAAAAGGAAAGAATACAGATGGGGGACAAGAACCCTTAGCATATGTTATACCCAGCTTATCCCCACTCTGATCTGATAAAACTGTTAAATAAAACCTAGCCAACTGGAAATTCATCCATCAGATACTGATATTTCAGACTTGGAAGCCTCTATTATTATGCTTGAACAAGGGAAGGAAACAGCTTTAGTAGGCTTGATAAATTATGATGGGCAGACATCCATTCTTATCTTTCATAGCCTTTCTGCAACATTAACTCTCTCAACACTAAAATCACTTTTTTTTCCACCTGACAGAAATGCCAGGAATCAAGGGAATTTATATGATTTAGGGTCTTCCTGAGGAATGTACCCAAAAAGTATGCCCAGAAACCTCCAGCTCCAGATCTTTCATTTTACAGAGTTCCAGTGGATTCAGTTCTCCCTCCTACTTGACATTTCTCTAAAACTTTTAAAAGAACTGTTGAATTAAAATACTGAACAACATAAATGCTGGTAAAATGCAGATAAAACACAACTCCATATATTTTTTTCATTATGCATGACTGTATGACTACTGCCAGTATGACTTCATGCTCAAATGACTTATGACAGAATCACATACTGCTTTGGGTTGGAAGGGACCTTAAAGATCACCTAGTTCCAACCCTCCTGCCATGAGCAGGGACACCTTCCACTAGACCAGGTTGCTCAAACCTCCATCCAGTCTGGCCTTGAACAATTCTAGGGAGGGAGCATCCACAGCATCTCTGGGCAACCTGTTCCAGTGTCTCACCATCCTCACAAGAAAGAATTTCTTCCTAACGTCTAATCTAAGTCTACCCTCTTTCAGTTTAAAACCATTATCCCTTGTTCTATCACTACCTGCCCTTATAAAAATTTCCCCTCCAGATTTCTTATAGGTTTCCTTCAGGTACTGGAATGTCACTATAAGGTCTCCCTGGAGCCTGCTCTTCTCCAGGCTGAACAGCCCCATCTTTCTCAACCCATCTTCATAAGAGAGGTGCTCCAGCCCTCTGATCACCTTCATGGCCCTTTCTGGACTCATTCCAAGAGGTCCATGTCCTTCTTATATTGAGGACACCAGAGCTGAATGCAGAAACCTCTGGTGAGGATTCACCAGAGCGGAGTAGAGGGAGGGAATCACCTCCCTCAAACTGCTGGTCATACTTCTTTTGATGAAGCCCAGGATATGGTTGGTTTTCTGGTCTGCCAGTGCACATTCCCAGGTCATGCTGAGCTTCTTATCAACCACCACCCCCAAGTCTTTCTCAGGGCTGCTTTCAATCCATTCTTCAGCCAGTCTGCATTTGTGCTTGGGATTGTCCCAACCCACATACAGGACCTTGCACCTGGACTTGTTGAACTTCATGCGGTTCACACAGGTCCACCTCTCAAGCCTGTCAAGGTCCCTCAGAATGGCATTCCTTTCCACCAGCATGTCAGCTGCACTACACAGCCTGGTGTCATCCACAAACTTGTTAAACCTTATCTCTAGAAAGGCAAAAGTGATACAGATTAAAAAGCTAGCAGTACTGAATTTTCTAGCTAATTTACTGCCAGCGGTCATTAAAGAAGATGCATTCCATTCTGATAGAATATTTCTTGACTCAAAACATCTATTTCTACTTTAGTACAATGTTGCAGGTTTCAGTAAATTTAAACTCAGACTTATAGCAAACTGTTCCTACAGTAAAAAAGCTACCGAAGCTCTGCACCCAACCTTCTCTCTGCTGTCTGTTGCAGCTTCAGATTCAATGGACATTGGTATGAGACCAGCAGTAGACAGATTATTCTGAGGGAGGATGCAATGAAGTTTTCAAATCCATCAAATTCACAATTTAGTCTCGGCAGCACTGGATTTCACAGATGGCTTCTAACACAGAGCAAAGGGGAGAAATTTTAATGGCTTGGAAAGCCATTCAAATTAAGTAAATTTTAGAGACAATTTAATTGCAAAGCATATGTGTTATTTTGTTCATTCTCTTAAATGCTCTTTGGTAAAATATGTAGCTTTTATTCATATTTGATTCTGTTGCCAGTTCTTGCAGTGAGTTTATAAAGACTACTGAAATAAGTCTATAGCTGAGGTGAACCGGTCAAAGCCAGCTATAGCTAAAGCTCCATGCAATTTTAACTCCTGTTTCATGACCTCATATAGATTATCACTCTTAGAGGACTTAACATTACATTACTACTACACATAACTACACATGGGTCTTCAAAACTAACTATACGTAGAGAAATGTTATGGAACAAAATCATAAAAGCAGCTGAGCAAAAATCTCAAGCCAAAATCAAAAGAACACAAAGAACACTGTTAGGTGGTTCAATAACCTAACTAAATCTCCGTTAATATAAGGAAACAGAAACTGCTAAAATAAGATGGATTTGGACAGTCATCTGTCTATATTTACGGCAAATCAGTGAGAATTGTTATCCTAACCCTGTGATTCTTTGAAAATGTTGCTTGTTTGTTAAATATTTAATAGCCTAAAAATCCTAAGCAGATACACATTGAGAAGGGATGATTGTGATGATTTAACCGAACTCTTGGAGAACACAAATCACAGAATTTCATCTACTTATGCAAGACTACCTTTATGGTTTATAATTAAACTGAAGTAAAAGTTTTATTTACAGACTTCAAAAACCAGAAATTTTACCACATTCTAAATTACCTTTTCTTCCAGTGATTTGTACCCTGGAAATCAAAACTGACTTCTATTTTAAAACTACCTAGCTTAGGTTTCCAAGAAATGGACCTTTTAGCTTTAACTGCTGAATTAAAGATATATGCACTACACAAACATTAATATTTCAAGCTCTAACTTGTGCACTACTGGACTAGTGTAGATGTACTTTATTTATCTCATTTCTGTCTTTCATTAATATTTATCGGAAGGGCAAGAATCTCACAATTTAGTTATATATCTGAAGCTGCCTGTTGGTATTTTTTTAACCTGAACTCCAAGTTAAGTGTCGGTAGTTGTAACATCCAACTTCCTTTTCGTTTATAAGACTGATTTCTGTTGTGAGAGACTTATCATATTATAACACTTGTGACGATTCCTGCAGTCGAGATAGGTAATTTTCAAGTGGAACTGGATGATAGACTTTGCTTCATGAGCAAAAAGAAATAACCTTGTAGCTATTTTCTCTTGCAAATTAATTGTAGAGAAGCCTGATCAGAGAGAAACTGATCAGACTTAGCAGCTACCACGTATTTGTTTCCAGTTCTACCAGCATGTTTTCAGGTTTCAGGAAACTGTTGCAGTCCATGTTTGACAACAATCTTAGTGACCAAGCCATCTTCTATTCCAGAAGGAATTATATTAAATTCTGCCTGAACATAGTAATGTCTTCAAGGGAAGAAAAGAATATAGCAAGAAATTGGTTAAATTTGCCAGTATCTTCCCTACAGAATTTAAAATTAGAATATATCTGAAGCACTTCCTATATCAAATTTCTTTCTTTGCTTGGTAGTTTTCACCATTTGTCCATGTGAAGCATCAGTAAGCCTCAGTATTCATCAGTATTCGTATAAATAACTCATATTTGTATGGCACCTTTCAGCCATGAAAGCAGAATTGCAGCCTCTGGTGGATGAATGAGTTATGAAACTGACAGTTTAGTACATAGAATTATAAATGAAAGCATGCATTATGTCTCTGTAAAAATAATAAGTACATAAACAATTCTTAATTAATCATTATGAATTGCCATGAATATCACTTGTGATGGGATAAAGGAATTTGTGTTATGCTTTATTTTTTATTATTTCCCTAAGAAACTAGTTGTTTTTCCAGGTTGTTAAAAAAATGTTTGCCAATATTTTTTATTAGAAAAGTAGTCAAGTTCCTGTTTTGCAATGTCCTCTGTAGATGATCATTAATTTAGTCATAGAAAAAGCATTTTAGAAAATCTCATCATATAAGGAATTTTTCTGTAGTTTGTTACCTAAATTAAATGATAGACTTTCTAGTTGCTGTCTTTTTCTGCTGTACATAATGTAATTACAAGAATCAGCATAAATAAATGGGTTTTTTTACTTTCAATATGTTGGTTACGAAACACAATATTAAATTATTGGTTGAATCAGGAAATTGTGTGGATACAGATGTGTTTTTAGCTGAAAGACAAGAAAATTTGCCTCACCTCTCCACTACTTTTATTTTTTTTTTCCCTAATCATTGTCACTATCTAGGATGGGGTTTAAAATTTGTTTTTTGCTTTTATTAAGCTTAAAATTAAGATATTATCACAATTTCAAAATAAAGTATGCTTTTTCTTGAACTGTGCTACAGTAGTTACAGTCCCGACATTGTATTACAGCGAGTTTAAAAGTGAATCTGACTTTCACTGAAAGGGGACTGACTTATTCAATTTTCATTGTCTGAGTTAAGAGGAGACCTGCATAAGGAGGAACAAGGAAATTGCATTTTCAGAGTTCTGTTAGTCTGAGTAGATTAAATGGCTATCAGTGACAAAGAAAGAACTGTGCATTTTACAATGTAAAATTGATTTAACAGTGTCTCTTACAGAAACAGTTAAACTTGACACTAAATTTTCTCCTAATATAGACTGGAGTCTAGTGTTATGGTATTCAATATCATCTGTGAAGCTGCACTGAAACTCATTCCAGTGTTTAAAACTAAAGTTCAACAAACCTCTCTCACCACTACATTTTGTAGACAATAACAGTGCAAACATTTTACACATTCATTTTATTTAGTCAAAGTATTGGTTTTGGTGGGGGAAAACCTACAAAAATTGGAAACAGCTTTTGTTTTGAGCTTTTTTTTCTTAAATATTTTGAACTGCATAAATATTTCTATTCAACAGAGTACTTCACTAGCAGATAAAAGGAAATTAAGGATTCTATTTTTGGTGAAACAGAACAGATTGTATAAACCTGCTTGGATAATCCTACAATATCAGCAGGAGGCTATAACAAGTTCCATTATCCTCTCACATTGCTGCTGTGTAGAATGTAGTTGAAATGTAACAGAAACTGGGAAAAAAAAAAAAAAATTGTTGGTAAACAACCTACTTTACACAAAGAATGTTGCTTACTGAAATAAGATATCAGAAAAAAAAAAAAAACAAAAACCTAGTAACAAAAAAGTATAAAAGTCTTACCCATTAATAAAGCACCAGAGACTGTCAGTGGTTACAAGATTCTACAAAACAAGAAACAAGGCAATTTAAACATCTGCTTGATACGCTTGGCATGACAGATTGGTGAAAGGTCCCTCACCTCTGCATAGTGTCTTGCCCTAGAGCAGGAGGAGGAAGACAGCTATCTGCAGCAGCATCCTTGTTTTCTTGTTCCCTATTATCTTCCAAAACCAATAAACAGAAGACTTTGTAAGCCTAGTGACAGACACTGGACACATTAGATATTGCCATGCAAGAAGAAAATCCTTCTTTTCCATTGGAAAAGCAATTTCCTTCTTTTCCATTTATTTTTTCCATAAGAATAACCCAAGGGAAATTTTATATCTGTGCCCAGTCATTGTCAGTAAAAATATGGTAGTTCCACATCAGCAAAATACTTTTTTTTTTTTTTTTTAAGATAAAATTTTAAGATAAAATATGCTGAGAAGACTACGATTGTCTTTAATACTATTTCCCATCATGGAAAAATTTGGTTTTTTTTTCTTTTTTTTTCTTTTTACCCTAAGAAAAATTCTGAAAATGTTGCTGTTTCAAGTTTGTCTAATATTCTTTTGACTTTTTTCGAAAACAGTAAGATGATCTGCCTGTAATTATTTGACCAAGTATATTTATTAAGAGATTTGTGTTATTTCAGAAGTATTTCTCAGAATAAGGGTGATTTATCATAAAGAGAATAAATAATTACAAGATTTGTGTTATGTATTCACACAATAACAAATGGAAATTGGTATAAATCTGCACAGACACAAGCTATTTCAAGTTACATAGCCTTTTATATACCTTTGGATCCCTGAGCAGAGATCCTTCTTAAAGTATACCCTATTTTCCACATTATCATTATAATAATTGATCATAAATACCTGAATTACAAGGTCCAAATGGATGGGCTGGGCTCTTTTTGGTGGTGCCCAGTGACAGGACAAGGGGAAATGGGCAAAAACTGGAACACCAAAAGTTCCAGACAAACTTAAGGAAAAACTTCTTTATTGTGAGGATGACAGAGCACTGGAATGGGCTGCTGAGAGAGGTTGTCGAGTCTCCATCTCTGGAGATGTTCAAAACCCACTTGGACGCTTTCCTATGCAACCTGTTGTAGGGAACCTGCTTTGGCAGGGGGGTTGGCCTAGATGAGCTCCTGAGGTCCCTTCCAACCCCTACCATTCTGTGATTCTGTGATACTGGTTGTAAAATGCATTGCCATTTAACACATTTGGAAAAGATACCTTGAAGAAAATTGTGCTGCGTTCTGAAGAAAGCTTTGAAAGTCACATTCTGGCTACTGAACAGTGCCTTAAAAATATCTTATTTCATGTTTCATGAAAGTGACAGATATTAATTTCTACCTCTACTAAGTAGCTGTAATGTCATCTAGTGTCGATGCATACTGCCTGTGCTCACTGTCTCTTGAAATCAGACTACTTAGCAAGCTATTTATCATTCATTTAAGGAAACCCAAAAAGTTTTAAAGCACAGCAGTGCAGAATATTTCTTGTTCACGGCAAAGTCAATACTTTTGAAGACATAATGAATAATAGTTATTCTGATAGGCCATCCAGTTTAGGGAAATTTTGCAAGATATTTTTTGATTACTGTAATAATCCTGCAAGAGTAAGAACTGTTCACATATGGTTTTACAAAACCATACAAGCAAACTGAAACAAAAAGTTTACAAAGGCATCATGTGGCCTAACAATTAAAGGAACATTTGCTAAGTTTTATTGTATAGGTTAAGATTTATATCAACAGTATTTTCAATATTGCATTTCATTTCGAATGTTTGGATGCATAAGACCTGAGCAAAATGTCCTATGCAACCCTATACCTCCCGTTATATTCATATCTGAAGTGGACAAAAGCTCTGTTGTTTTTGAAAATGGACCAGCTAATTTGCATGATAAAAATGCTTCCAATATCCATTTTTCTCAAAATAATGGACGATAGCAGCAACTGAACTAAACTTTCCAGATGACTAAACTGAGACTATATTTAAACTGGAAATAATTGAGAGAGCACCAACTTTCACACTCACTCCCCACTAGAATCCCAGCTGCTTTATATTGACACAGAAGAAGTCAGAACATAGGGTGAATAGCAAAAACACTCATTAAATAAAAATAATTTACTTGGACTTTCAAGATGTCTTTGATAAAATCCTTCACAGGAGATTATTAAGGAAACAGAAGCCCCAGAACGAATGATAAAAGTTCTGTTTTATATTAGAAAATGGCTAAGAGATAGGAAAACAAAGGGTAGATATAAGTGTTCGTTTTTATCATGGAAGAAGGTTAATAATGAGATGCCCCTGGATTCTTGCTAACAGTGGTGGTACTTGACACATTTATTACACACTTATTAATGTCCTGAAGAAAAGGATAAATAGAAAGATAGACTAAAGTCTCTTACTGAAAATTATGTAGGTCAAAAAAGAAAAGGCAGCTAAGAATTCCATGCACAAACAAGCCAGAGAATTAGCTACCATAACACCAAAGAAAATTCCTAAGGCATAAGCAAAGGCGGATATTGGATATCATCACTTTACATTAATTCATCCATATTGATACTTCCCAAATCAACGTCAATCACTAAGAAAAAGAACAGTTTCATGATGGACAATTTATTTAATGAAATTCTTCAACCTGTCTAGGAAAACAAAAAAATTACAAAGCAAATAAAATGTTAATTTCTATTGAAGAACAATAGAGGCTTGAAAATGTATTACTACATTTTTGTGGATTAATGGCATGCCATTAAAAAAGTTCTAGAGAAGACACAAAAAAAACACGGAGTGTGAGGAGCGGCACCATTATCTTGTCTCAAAGATTGTCTGCAAGATCGCTGGCAAGATTGTTTTCACGAGACCACTGAGAGGGAAACGACTTGTGAAATGCCCTGCCCGCAGGAGATTCTTCCGCCCGGACATGTCCCTGCCCTAGTGCTGGGGGGGCACAAAGAGACGTGCCATTGCTATGGTAACCACAGCCCTCGAAGGGGTACTTAAGGAAGACCTGCATGGGCAACAAGAGCGCGGGAAGAAAGAGAGAGAAAAAGAGGGACAGAGAGGACGACCACCTGACTGCCTGACCCCACCACGCCACGCTGCACCACGTGGAACAAGCAACCAAGACCTCCTCACCCACCCCTTCACCGTCGCCTCACCGCTGGACCCGTGGTGATGACTATTCTTGCTGCCCTATCCTGACTCCTTGCTTCATTTCCATCTTTCTTTCCATTCTGTCCTATCGCTACCCTCCTTATTATTTTTGGTAATAAATGGTGTTTCGGGAATGCGGCATTTGACCTCGTTTGCGTCTTAATCTCGCTCTTGGGAACATATCGAAACCTTTCCCCGACTTCGGATAGGGATATTTGAATGATCCCGACATCGGATCGGGACACGGAGTAAGATAAGATACAGAGAAAGATTTAAAATATTAAAACCATGCTTCTATGATGTAAATGATACAGATATTATATTGTAAAATTATTGTAAACAATGAAAAAGTTGAGACTCTTAATAATTCATATTACTGCAATAAATTTCACCCAATAAAGCTAAAAGCCAACAAATGTAAAAGTCATACCAATAATTTTGTTTGTTTGTTTATACAGTATCTAAGTGGCCTATCATCACATTGCACTTGTTATCAGGATTAGGCCATAAAACCAGTTAGAGACTCTTTCAATTGCAGCTTGAAATATTTTAACAAAACGCTAAAAAAGTTTCTAACAGAATAATTAACCCAGGGAACATGTTGCTGAGGAAGACTGTGGAATCTCCATCACTGGGGTTCTCACAAATAGATTGTACAAACATCTGTTAACAATAACACACTCTTCTTTTCTGCAAATGTAAGAAGATTAAATTACAAGTTTTCCTCCATCTGTATCATCCCATGAATTTTGTCCGCTATTATGGCATCATAAACAAAACAAAACAAGAAAACAAAAAAACTCCTAAAGTCAACAACCATAGACAATTTTAGTCTAATAGAGCCAAGGCACATAGACAGCACTCTTAAAATAATCATAGTATCTATTTTATTAAAAGTCAGTAAATAAGATTAAGATCCTAAGGGGCAGGGGAATAACTATGTTTAACAAGAAAAATTGGGAAACAGGGGAAGTTGTTTCAGGAGAGAAGTCACTTCATATGTTTATTGAGGAGTTATTATAAGGGGATTAGTGAGATGTTTTTCACTGCCACAGCAAGCTTCATCTTATTATACCCACTAAAGAGCCAGAAATTGGGTTTGTAAAGAGGAAAAACTACAGCGAAATTCAATGAGAATTTGTTCTGCATAGACAATGCAGTATCTGTCCCTGCAATGCAGAGGTGTTTTGATTTTATATCACTGGGCAAAGTTTGCCTTTTAATACTGCAAAAACTAGATCATTCAAAAAATACAGTCAATGCTATTTAATTTTAAACATATTTCTATGGGAAATTTCCCACTTAATCTTTACAGATACTCAAGAAAGCCCATATTTTAATTAAGTTCAAAATGTTATCATTTCCATCAGTGAACATACTGTAGTAGATATTTTTGGATTTGAAATTTCAAGTAATTTTCAAAAAGCTGATATGATTAAGCTTGAATCTCTTTTTGCATATTTTCCCAGTGGCTTTCTGGATACTGCTGATGCAGATGATTTATAGTTTTGTTGTCTGGATGGTTTTTCAATCAGGAGAGTTCAGTTACTTTTAAATACTTATGGCCAATGTTATCTGTGTTAACAGTAAAGATCCAGCTGAAGGTGAGTAGCTTGAATAGTTGCATCTCAGAAGGGCTGACTAAAAGTGCAAAACTGGGGGACCAAACTAATCCTACAGTTTTTTTTATTTTTTTCTGGTCAGATGTGTTGAATATGGATGTAGTAAATAGAAGAATAGATTACTACAAACCAAAATACCTCTTTTTAAATAACTCTTCAGAAAGCATAAGGAAACCATTGCAAAAAGAATAAACAAAAACCCCCTTTTTTATTATGGAATAGTTCATTACAGAAATATGTGGTTATCACAGAATCACAGAATGTCAGGGATTGGAAGGGACCTCAAAAGATCATCTAGTCCAATCCCCCTGCCGGAGCAGGAACACCTAGATGAGTTCACACTGGAAGGTGTCCAGGCGGGTCTTGAATGTCTCCAGAGAGGGAGACTCCACAACCTCTCTGGGCAGCCTGTAATGAAATTATGGTTATGAAAAGAATGAAATCTTACTTGCTTTTAATCTTTTTTTTTTTGTTTTCAGTAAATCTGCAGAAAGTATGCTCCAAGCTTAATACTCCCTTTTACTCCATCTTCCCTCACCCCTTGCTCCGAATACTACTATACTAGAAGACTTGTATCGAGTATAGGTTCAAACTCTAAGTTTAAGAAGTGCTAGGACTGGAGCAGCCAGAAAACTTTCCAGGTTTTCCAATGTTTTTTCTAGACAGTTTTGGCTATAAACATCTAGATTCCTGTTTCAGTGAGTGGACCTATGCAGGCCACTGCAAAGGTGAGGATGGTTCTGCATGACCAGACTAAGGTAAATCCTTCATGGATCTGTTCTTAGGTCCAGACCCTAAACATTGCAGTATATTTCTTGGGCTACTAGTCATCATCCACTAAACTCAGAAGGAGGGAAAGACAACATTTGTTGTTAAGTGCTTAGCAACTTGCAGGATGTGGCCCCCATGTATACAGAAAATGCTTGGCTTCAGTCTCTCATACATGTTATTAACTAAGAATGGAACAGGAAGTATAATTCAGGAAGATGTTATTTGAATAAGCATATCAAAATTGTCTTTGAGATTTTCATAGCTGAGGGCAGAATTTGGCCTCAACTTTATCTTATTGCTTTCTGACACATCATACAACAGCAGTAAAATAATTGCTTTATCATATAGATATTTCTCTATTATCTTTTGAATCTTCTTAAAAATAATGGATCAAATTCTTCTCTAGAGCACTACCACTGAAGTCAGTGGACTTATTCTAAGGATGAATTTGACCCATTATTTTCAAACTGAGATTAGAGAGCAAGTGAACCAGCAAAAGACAATTAAGCCAGTGATGCACTTACTATCTTGAGTACGCAAGCAATCTGAAAGCCAACATAATGCAGTTCTTATTCACCAGGCATGCAAATAAATCAACTTTAATGTCAATAAAGTCAGTAATGACAGATTTTATCACTAAGTTATAACTAAGCAATAATGATTGGGAAAAAGGCAAGTAGCTCACAGCAACTGAAGTGATTTTTTATTTTGTCCTAGGTGAAGCCAAGGGTAACTGAAAAGACTGGCCTTTACTCCTTCTATTATTAACTGCAAATCATTCTTGTCATGTTAGAAAGCAGATCATTTTTTTTCCCCAAGTATTACTCACTCTTATGGCGTGCCTCACACCATGACCTCCTTCAGAGGTGCTGCAGTCCATTTCCAATTAGCCTCTGCATATTAGTGAGGTGCAGTTTTAAGGGAATCAGAAACAATATTATACTTCTGTTTCTTCTGTAAATGTAGTTACTGATTTAATTCTTCCATTAGCTGTGATCACAGAAATCAGAGAACAAATAAAAAGCCAACCTAAGGATGATTTAACGCTTTACAAGGAGCAGTCCTACACTAAATACTGATAGAAAGCTGCAGCATTCCACTTCCAGTGGCTGCATTTCATTGAGGAGTAAAATAAATGTTAGAGGTGGTAAGTGGCTTATTTAAAATGCTTCTAAACTATTAAATTGAGAGATGTAATAAAAATACCAGCTATCATTTTTTTTGATGTGTAGAAGAAGGAGGAACTCAGGATAAAATATTTTTAAAACAGTATTATTTTAACTAGGTAGATGATCTACTGATAATTTAAACTCACGTGGCCACTTTAAAATCAAAGTTTTTCAACTGTTTACAAAATGTGGTTTATATGAATTTGTACAATCATTTTTCTGTCTCTGCATCTTAATCAAAAATAGTATACATCTTTTGTTATGTATGTAGTTCTCCCTATGGGATATGTTTAACAATGGTTGATTGCTATGTTTCAGTGGTTTTGGCTGACATTCAACAAATGTCTGAGCAGCTAATAATGCACTTAGTTCTGTTAGTCCACCCATCTGTCCGTCACATCTGCCTGTGCTCATAAAGACTGTCATTAAGCAACATAGCATTCCTCTAACATCCTCTCTATATTCACTCTCCTCCTGAATGCCTGGAAAGTAAACAATGTGTGCTCACAATTATTTTAAATCTTTTCATAAGCTAAAGATAAATAAACACTTCTTTAAAAATAAGCAACGAACAAAGCATTTCTTTTACTATTTTGTTAATGGCACTTTAATCCCTCAAAATTACATGATTGTTAATCAACACTCAATTTAAATAGTTGGAAAACACAAGGAGAGACCTTTCTATTCTCCATAAAAATTATACAATTAGTCACCAGACACATAACCTCCAAAAACACTGTTTCAAGAAAAATAACATTAATTAAGCTTGGCATTTGGTATCTATTTGGGACTGCACATTATGGCTGTCCGTTACAGTCCTAAGGTGGGGACTGACTACCTCTAAAAACACTTCTAGCACCTGAGTAGTTTTTTCCACGTGGAGAGATGCAGGGACATGGCTCATAAAAACAAAGATGCTATTGTACTAGTGTGTGTCCTTGTTCATAGTACATTTTAATTGATTTCAGTAACGAAAGAAACACAAAATATTTAATAGAAAATGTTTTCTGTGTTAGCATAATAAGGAAGAAGAAAAGAGAGTGGAAGGAAGAACCATGATGTCAAATTTAGCCGATGGATATATTTTAGGATGGTTGCAATTCCATAAAATTAACAAAGTGTTGTAATACTTTTATATAACATTATAAAGCACTTTCTACTGCTCCTTGTTTGTAAAGCCATTTTCTGGAGAATGTATAATATTGAGGGTAAACAAAAAATCTTTATAGCAACATATGAAATATCTATTCTACAATGATAAGGTATATATTATCAAGAAAGCTAGTAGGGAACTATTGATACTGTTGTTTTCCATTTCCTTTGAGCTGTTTTGCTACAGAACTTATCTTAAGAAGTATATTTCTTATCCTAAGGAGTATTTTCAAAGCATTAAATCAAATATTAGGTTCTCAGGATTCTAAGCTTTATAGTTAACATCATTTCAAATCGCCTAGGTGCCAGAAGGGTAACCATACATTTTGGTAATAAAGCCATGCACTTCAGAAGTAAGCCCTGATTAAAGCAAAGTCAGTAGATGTTTGCTGATGTCAGGGAAACAAAATATTCATATGATCTACTTATGCTTTTTCTGCATGATTGCCCTAAGACAAGGCAATCTTCACAAGCTACCTTTTTCAAAGACAATCCTGAGTTAAGCAATGTCTATTCTACAACTGTAACATACCATACAGAAGCATTCTGGAAGAACTCTTTGCCATGTACTCAGCAAGAGCTGTACCAAACCACGTAGTAAAACATATATTGCACTATAAAATATGAACCCATATGGCCATTTGTGAAAGTATCCTGAACATTTGCTATCCATATTGTGTTTGAACAACCATTCAATACTCTCACAACTTGTGCAGTCTGTACAAATGTCCCTACTTCTTATTGACTTTCTGTAAGATATTTCTTCTGCCCTACTCTGTGTGTGTGCTTACACAAGTTCTTAATGAACACATTAACAAGACAACATATATGACACAGGAGGACAGTATTTGTCTGTGTCTTGGTTTAGTTATAGCTAAGCAAAGCTCACCAAAAAGTACTGTGCTTCTGATTGCATAAGTGCATGCAGATGTATTTGCACCTGTGTACAAACACACACCCACTCAGAAAAAAAACCCAAAACAAACAAACCAACAAAAAAACCTACAGGTTTTTTGTCATGTTTTCTTGGAAATTTATGAAAACATTCCATTGTACTAGAAAATTAGAGAACAGCTGACAAAGACAATCCTAGGTAAAGGCTAGCTGTCTCTACCAGTAGTGACAAAGACATCAGAAAGGGCCATCACCTAAAAGTACTAATAATTCTTTAGTAATCACTGTGTTCCCTTCTCTCCTATCTGCCCTTTTTAATTTCTTTTTGTTTTCCTTTTGCTGAAATGTAAATTGCTTTTAGCAGTTCTATTGAAAGAATACAGAAACCTTCATAGCTTCTTTATTTCCAAACCTGTTCTCAGTATCTGTAACAAAGCTGAGCTATGACAACCATTAATGTCTTGTTGGGATGTTCTCATCCTAGCATGAAGTACCTCTTAAGATACATCATTGCTTAAATATAGACTTGGCATCCTGAAAAAGCCTCCAAGGAATCCATATTTTATTATTTACACCATTACAAGAACAATTCTTTTTTTCCTCTCTTTTACAGAATGAACCTCTTAAAAAGAGAAGGAAGAGCTGCTTTACAAATTATGCAAGCTAAAGAACAAGGATGCATGATAGCAGCAGCAGTCCTGGTGGAAGTCCAAACTTTGAATCCTCTTAATAGATATTGAATGTCAGATTGAATAAAATGGTACTGAAAATAAAATCTAATATGTCTTTTACCCCTTTTAAAAAGTTATGTAATGGATACATCGAGATGAAGAATACAGATAGCTGACGAACTCAACTCTTGTGCAATGACATGACCCAGTTATATTGGTCACTATAGGGAAGGGTGATGAATCACTGCAGCTGGGTTACGTTTTACATTGGTCCTCCAAATATGCCAGGTATTGTGAAACTAGTAATAACCTCCTGAAAGTAAAGAGTGGCAATGTCCACTTATTCAGTTTGAAAAAAAAATATTCTCTAACTTTTGGAAAGTTTTCTATGTTACTTTCAGTTGGTGGATAGAAAGAATAAAAATAAATGTATCATGTAGGTATTGTTATCTAAAGATAAAAACAAAAAAATAAAACCAGCAAAAATAAGATCTAGTAATATGCCATTTTTTTCAGTTCTGCTTCTCCTGCACTCAGTTAAAATTTTTTGGATGATCTGGAAAGATTCTAATTGTCTTCAGCTTCAGAAGGAAAGGTCTACTGTTTGCAGGACTAGGCCACATGAAAGAATAAGCTTTTCACTAGTATTTTACCATTGTTCCTTCTGACTGAAATCAGATTAGAGTTGGTGGGTTCATTTGTTTGGTTGGTTGGTTTTATATAAATAAAGGAAATATAAATGCAAGGACATGAAAATAAGTAAAATTATATATAAATAAAATAAAGGATTAAAATAATATAAAAATTAACACATAAAATTGTATATCCATACTTTAAAAATTTAATAAGTGTAAGATATTAAAAATATATATGTATTAAAAATAACCATCCCCAAAGGAAATTCCAGTACCACAGCAGTGTCTGGATACCTTGGCCTTCCTTTCAGTTGAAAAGTAGTTACTTAATTTAAAAAGCTAGACTTCTGTTTCAGAGCAGTGGAAGGCTTTGCTCAGCTTTTTATAGTACATATCACACACAGGCTATTTTTCCAAGTGCAGGCTCAGAGGGATGTGATCTGCTGTAGTCAAAGTGCAAAGCACAAATAAGAAAATGTACTTTTGCTTCAACTACTTCTCCTCCCTTTTTGTCCTTTATTCAGATGGAGCTGCTCGTTCAGTCTTCTAGGTTCAGTCATGCTGGTTGATTTTCTTTTTGAAAGATAAAAAGGCTCTGGGGCAAAAAACACTGGTATTTTTTTTGTTGATGCAAATGAGGTTAGAAGGCAGCTTAAATGTCCAGCCAGGGCATTTCCCTGAATAGGAGAAATTTGGGGTGACATAGAGCTGCCAAAACTTAACAATTCCCTCTCCCTCATCTCTGACAGGAAGAATAGGCACAGTGAAGAGGGCATGATCAAAGTATTCAGCCCTCATTGATTGCCCATAGAAATCTATGTTTAAAGCAAAGGATTTTGAGACACAGTATTTAATTTCAAGGATCAAGCTGAGGGTGAAGCAGTCATCTTATTGCTGATACTGCTTATTTGACAAGCAGACTTTACTTCTTTTATATTTAATAAAAAGCTTAATCTAGAAGGACTACTAATTAGAACCTTTATAGTATAAGATAACTGCAATGTAATGTCAGTTGCAGTCTTTGCAACCATCTTTATGATTCTACAATTCTTGTCACTTAAATGTTTTTAAAAATTTTGCAGACGTCTGAAAAAAATCATTCAATTTTGACAGCTGTGGTCTTGTCAGGTTCTGGTTTTTTATCATCACCTAACTATAAACATGAAAGTTCATGTCTTATACAGAGTGGGACTTGGATGGCTGTTCAATTCTGATTTATAAAGTTTACATACAACTTGTCAAAAAGAAAATTGTACAGAAAAATACACTTAAAATACTGAGAAAATTCAGTTTCATATATTTTTTCTTACCTGTGTCACTCCACAGGTACTTGACAAGAAACTCAAGCACATTACATAACTCTGTTATTTTGAATATTGTCTTTGCAATCCTCAGCAACATGTACATGTTCCAGCTACAAATGCAAGATGTGCCATACATTTCCCATTATGAAGCCTTAATTCCCCAGATGGACTATGTTTAGACTGTTAGTTTCACCTGGAAAACACTCAGAAATAACACTGATGACTGGTAATGTAAAACAAAAAAAATAATGACAGGGAGAGAATCTCTGTTGTGTGTTAAATTTTGAGTTTTATTTTGCAAAGATAACTGTAATTCTGCAGAAAGAGAGGAAAGGAAAGGGAAAGGAAGAAAGAGAAGAAACAGAAAGAGAAATAAAAGAAGAAAGAGAGAAAAGAGAGGAAGAAATAGAGGAAGAAAGCTGAATAGCCACTCATAGGCTGATTAATTGATGAAAAGCTTATATGATGTTTTGGGTGGTTTACAGACACTTAGAGAAGTCCTCAGTTTCTGTAGACTGGTTCCACTTTCATTCTGTGGTACAAAGTGAACCATTTCAGAACTGGACATGAAAGAAGTTTCTATCACCATAATTTTTTCTTTATTTATAACATTAGCTTCATCAGAATAAAACTCTTGCAGTTTTTCCTAGGAAACTACAGTCCGCTTTCTTACTCCATGCTATCTAGAAGAGACAGCTACCTCATGGTTAGGTTTTGCATGAGACTAGCCACAAGTGCCAGATCTCGAGTCCATTTACAGACCTCTAACCAGGTATGTAGTAGACATATGCTCAATGGCACTCTCATCTCTTGTGTTGGGATGTGATCCATGACTGTGAGAGCATGGACAAAAAGAGTAACTGGATTTTCTTCTATACCAGCTGAATGTAATTGTGTCCTTTCTAAAAAATCTGCTGTTGAAACCCTCTGCCAGTAAAAAATTTGAGACTGTCAAATTCCTTCAAAATTTGGTTTTGAAGAATCTGGATTTCCTGGTGCAAATATTATATTAGAAACTACCCAATATGTTTGCTTAATTACTGGCAATTACCAAATCTCTTGAGACAACACAATATTTCTTATCTTTTTCATCTCCTCATCATGTATCATCATCTTTAATTTACAGGCTTTCAAAGAACGTAGTGAACAGTCAATTATTTACTCTTTTCAACACTTTCAACATGATTTTTTTTCTTGTTTGAGGAAAACAATCATGAAGCTTAATTCAGAAGGCTTTGTATTTGAGTTACCTAATAGTAATCTTGGAGAGCTCTCTTTTCACAGTTGTAAAGGTGAACATTTGCCAAATCCTCAGATATGTACCTCAAACACTTTCTGAAATTTTGAATGAGTAAGACTTTTGAAAACATGAATTTCCTTGTTAATGAAGATTCTATTACTAGTTTATGCAGAACTAAAAAACACATAAATTGGTTTGCATTAAAAAATAATATTCCTTTCAATAAGAAGTAAAAAACAAACCTAAAACAGACTAGTTGGCATTTCAGACTCATTTGTTATTTTATTTTCATAATGCTTGTTGATTATGATAATTGATCATTCCAATTTCAAAGATATAATTAATTGGTAAAAGTAATTTAGTTGCCTTTTATGTGAAATATTCTTAATTAAGAAAGAACATTTAAATAAATTACCATAATACTGAAGGTCACACAAATATTAGCTGCAGTTGTGCTCACTGTTGCATAGATACATATTTCTACATAGAGACAGAAGGAAAAAAATGCATTTTAATAAAATTAAAATAATGTTTCTTTGAAATTTCACTACAAGCATGTTATTCTACTTGGCCTTCTAGCTAAGATCAAACATAATGTCAGTTTAATGTTAAATATGCCAAAGTAATTTAATCTACTTTCTACTTTTGCAAAGCTGGAGCAACAACTTGATTTGTCCTTTCTGTCTTCAAATACTCTATTTTTTGCTGTAAAATCAATAAAATGTGATGAGAAAGTGACATACCAAAGTTTAACTGACACTATGACTCCTGAATGATATTATACACAATGGCACTGCAACAGATCTTTTTCCTGCCACTATTTCCTCACTTCATGGGTATTAGGGTGCTTTCTTGGGCAACTGATAATAAAGCTTCCTCCAGCAGAGTAAGGAGAGAATCTTGAATTTTCCACTTTCCAGGTGGCAGCTGAGTCATTACTGATAACAGGAGAAAAGAAGTAGGGGGAATTACCTTCTTCTTCACTGCATACTGAAATGAAGTCATAGTTGTTACAGCATTTTGCAAGGAGCCAAGCCAAATGCCATGTTGACCACCTTTTTAGAAAGACTTCCTTCAAGAAATTTAGGAGAAGCATTAGTTTCAGGATTCCAAATTCAAAATGTTAAAATGGTGTAAAGTAAAAGCAAAAAAACTAGACATCTTTTTGTCTAACATATTTTCTATACACATTCAACATTAGACTTTTAAATCAAGATTAGATTCAATTTCAACTGAAGTTGTGACCTTCTATGCCTGAAGAAAAAACTGTTAAGTTGATGACAAGATTAATGATATTTACATGCCAAATGACAGAACTAAAGCTAGAGTACTGATTAAAGATAATTAGTCAGTGCAATGCCATTTTGAACCTATGTAAAATTTTACAAAATCAACAAATAGTCAGTCTTTGGATATGTTCTGAATCCATAACCAGTGAGGACTTCTTTGCAAAGGTGTCATCATTTTTATTTATTTATTTGCTTATGAAAACTATTTTTTCTTCTGCTCTTTCAGTACTTTCCGAGTGTCTCTATGACTTCAATTGTAGTTGTGTAGGAAAAACAGTTATGAAAATCACCCTTGCATAATATATCCTCTTGAAAAAGCAAATAAAACTGTTCCATCAGCTGTAGAGCTAATGAAGGAATATTTCACATGGTTTAGTATCTTGACTTTGACTGAATTTGGTATTCAAGGAACCTAGGTCTGATTGAAGCTTTTTTCATTGTATCTGTGCTACTTTTTCCAGGGTGTCTGAAAACTTTTCTTCAGACAGGGAACTGACATGGGCTGCCTAATTTGCTTGGCCACATATTACCAAAAATATTTAATAACATAATTAACTTTAATTTCATAATCATCCTGATAAAAATTGAAGGAAATCCATCAATAACTTCAAAAGGAAAGGATTCACTTGTGGAAAAAGTGAGTTTGTCTAAGCATAGTTTCCACAAGATGTCAGGTTACAAAATAATGAGGAATTTTCAAAAGTACTTTATGCTGTAATTTGATGGTTTTCTCACAGGAATCAAAGACATACCTAAAGACATAAAGGCTTTGTAGCTGTGACAATCAAAGTATATAAAAGTAGCAAAATATATAAGAAGAAATAAAGCATTTCAATAGGCAAACCATTAGTGTTGGAAACAGACACATTTTCAGCCATAATAGCCCTTCTGTGAAACACCTCCCTGACTACTCTTGCCAACAGCTAGAGAAAGCATAAATAGAAGGTGCCAGAAGCCATTTGTGCTTTCTGGTCTGTTTCTATGTGACTTAAATGTGAGCAAAACTATCATTAATATGATGTGGGTTAATGGAAATCCTAGCTCTGTTAGTCTTTCAGTCAGAGTTGCTCAGTTATTTTAAAGGTATTGTACAAATATATTTCAAAACCAACAGTGGAAGATTTGCATGTTATCAAGTGGAAATCCTGAGCCCAAGGACTGAACACTGCTTTGGTGGTAAGCTGAATTTTTGCCTGGCTCATTGTAGATACCATCCTGTTTCAAGCTTCCTTATAGTGCCATAAATAACATATTTAACTGTGTGTGTAACCTCATCAGCCACAAAAACAACCAAATAGACTCAAAGGGGCCCCTCTGTTGCTTTTCTGTTGCTCTTTTGTGTCTAACTGCTCTGGATTTTGATCAAAAGCAGAAATATTAAAGAGCTAAAAAAGGGAGCTTTTTTCAAAATGGTTCCTACCTATGGAATCATTCACAGAATCCTTAGAAGGCATCTACTACAGGAATGTGAGCTATCTATCTCACCTCTTCAGAGATTTATCAAACATTAATTTTTATGAACTAATTACATTTGAGATACCACTGATCAAGAAAACGATACACTGCAATCTTTCTTCGAATACACCTTCCCAATCTAAAACAATTAAAAATGAAGGCAGAGTATTAGCACTATACTATTAAATTTCATTAATCTTCTACAAATCAGAAAGAGTTAACAGCAACAAGAAAAAAAAAGTGGCCTTTAAAACAAAAAAAAACCCTACATAATTTATACTTTCGAATAAGGTTGTTTTGTACAGATACCAAATAAAATTTACTCAGACTACAGAAACACCAACACAAACATTTAATGGCAAAAAACTCAATGCATTCTTAGCTCACTAGTGTCATAAGAAATTAAAGGTACTGGTAACTAAATGATTAGAAATGGGAATTTGTGAACATCTTTATTAACCTAATAATAATTTGCAGAATGAGAAAAGAAAATAAAGATAAAATTTTGCTCCCCAAAATTACTGTGTACTATATACAGAATAAACTGCAGCTGTAATAAAAAAGGATCTGTTTCTCTCATTTGCAAAAGACAGAGTAATAAATCAAAAACCATTATAAACCATTAAGTCAAAACTGGTAAATCAACTAAATTATGAACCTCATATGAAACATTTCATTTTCAGTAATGAAGGGTTAAAACAATAAAATTTTACCTCCGTAAGCTGGGGATAAAACATGTATTCTATTTTCAATCTTTACAGTAATAAGAGATTAGGTAGGAAAACATAGCTTCATATCAGGAGATATGTCATTACAGCTCTACCTTTGGAAGTCTTTTTAAAGCAGGCTTCCTTGATCTCTGTGAGGAACAGAGACCCGAGGAGAATGTTATAGCTATAAGGGCTTGATCTTGCAAGCTGTCTAAGCCTTGCTGTAAGTAGTGCAAAAAGTCAAATAAGCACTACTGAACACTTAGCACAGATTGTGGACCATTTTTTTTTGTGCTAGTAAGCAATTAGATGTCATGTTAGAGCCAGTGTTGGCTCCTCTTTGAGAAAACATGAGTATTTGCTGAGTTTGAAGTCAGTGAGGCTTATGTATGCCCAGTGGGATTTCCCTGAACTGAGACCCATAATAGAAATTGATTCTTAGCAAGAAGGGATTCACCATCTAGACTTTACTATTTACTAGTTTTGTAGCGTAAGAAGCTTCCATAAACTATGAGAAACTAAGACACTGTTAATCATGCAAATGAACCTCTATGCCTCTGCCAAATATGCAAGATTGAGGAGAAAAAGAACAATCTGTATGGTAGAGGGATAGATACAATCTAGAGTACATACACTTAAAAGACTTACAGTGACCATACGTGTACAGGAACCATTTTTAGATTTTCTAGCCATTTCTACTGTCAACAGAGTAAGAGGTGTTCTTGATTATGCTGAAGAAAATGGGAGTAAGGGCAGCTGTGCAGAGCAGCCTCTGAAAGAAATGCTTTCAAAGTTTCTATTGAAAAGGCAGTTTCTCAAAGGCAGCTGCTCAATGCCTCATGATGTATTCAAAGCACAGCCTCCTTGCTTGGCCCATCACCCTGCTGCACCTGCTCCTCTCAGCTCGCTTCACCTGAGAAGATCGTGACAAGCGTAACAAAGCGCTGGGCTCCGGCATCCTACAGAAAGCTCAGCAATGCTTTCCCTACCTCCTCAGCTGTACCACTGCAGAGCCAAGCTCCTGCTTATTCAGTGTGTTTGCTCAGAGCATCAGGTACTAGCTAGCTGTTTACCGTCCTTTCATTCCTCCCTGCTGCAATTTCTCTTTATGCCTAAGCGACTCTTGTATGAGAAGTGCTTCGCTACTGCTCAGAATTTTAATACAGCGCCTGAGATCTTTCTTCCATTACAAGTCTCAGAGGATGGTATTAATATCTCACTAACTTCAGATATCTTTACATGTGGCAATGGTACTACCAGGAAAATTACAAGTGTATATATTGACAAATGACAACATATATCATCAAGACCTATTGAAAGATGCTCACGACAGCAATTCACCACAGTAGTATGACTTAGAGCCCTGTGCTACCTCTGCCAGAGTTGCCTGAGATTACGTCTAGCCTCCACTTTTAAAATCCCTGCTTTTACTCAGGTCACACAGTATTCTCCCTGTATAATGTGTACCAGAGGCTAGAAGATGTGCCCTGAGATTTCCAGAATATCAGTAATCTTTATCCTAGTCACCTGACAATTTATTTAATTTTTTAAACACACTAATTCCAAATGTTTCAGAATAAAAGGTATCACAATAAATTTGAACAACAAAAACTATAAATTTGTAACTCATAAATAAAGTTTAAAATATGTGCTTTTGCTACAAATGTTTTTCATGACCTTCAAAGCTTGTAGTCCATTTTTCTAAATATTCTTCTAGATTTGAGCTGACTAAGGAAGATTTTTTTATTTTTGTCAGTAGAGTGGAATCCTTTAGAGCTGGTTTCCTTTGTTTGTTCATTGCACTAATGGAAGAGCTTGCTTGCTTGTGTTATTAGTACATCTCAAGCAATTAGAATGAAAAGGTTGCAAAGTTCAAAAAAGAGGATAGCTTGCTTGGATTTAGCACATTTATGATTACAATAGGGACTGAAAGGTTATGAAGGAACTTTTAATTAGATATAAGAAATATCCTGCGAATCTCTGGCAACAGTTAACTGCATTTCCATAGGATTTGCTACACCGAGCACACACAACATACAGACATGCTATAGTTTCTATTATTTATTGCACAGTAAGTAAGTATTGTAAGTATTAATTTTGCTACAGTTTGAATAAATTTAAACAAAACTTGAAGCAGTAAAATCTGATGTATAGTAAAATATCTATCACAGGGCTGCATCGGACTTGTTTGGAGAAGGGCTGAGAGTCATTGAGAATAATTTTGGCAATAATCAAACTGCGGACAGAGATCAACAGCAGAAATTTAGACATTAAATAAATCTTACATTTAGCAAATTCACACTCTGCTAAATGTGAATTCTTCTCTAGAGTGTACTTCAGAACCTCTCTGATGAGAAAAAAAATGCATGTTGTGACATTCAGAAAATGATCACACTGTGCCTTTAAAATTTGCTGTTTCTTTCAGGCTTGTACAGAAGAGATTCAGGCAATTCTGGTTTGTTTTTCTTAACAAGAAGGTTCTCCTAGATGTTTTCTGCATCAAGAAACAACACCAGAGCTTTTGCTAGGGCTTCAAATCATTAGATTAAAGTGCCTGAATTTTCCAGAATCTGAAGCAAACTACTGATCTGCCTAGCTATTTTTCTGCAGCACTTTACCATTCCTTTAGAATGTCACGGCAAATCTATGTGTTTACTATGGTATTTTATTTCATCTTTCAAAAGAAAACTGGAACCTGAGGATTTATTAGAGGGAAAAATAATTAGCAAGGAGAGCTCTGTTTGGGACTACACAGGGGACACATTAAAAAAAAAATTGTATTATTTTGTCCCACAAATAAAAGATTTTAGAGGAATCTATTATACACCCTGTCCACTCCATTGCCTTTCATTTTTCATCTCTACCCTTGTCCAGATACACTCTTGACACTTTCCGGATACAGAGCCTATATTTATGGGGGATTCTGGAGTGCCAAAAGAAAAATATACACAAATAATGGAATTCATCCCTCTAGGAAGAAAAACAATAAGCCTGAAGGGTATTCTTCACAGATGTTGAAGGAACTGTCCTCCCCACAGTGAGGACACAATTCCTGCTGAACTTGTATGAGGCATAACTCTTGATACTAAAAGCATTTTTTTTTTTTTTCAGGAAGAGAGAATTAAAAATCACTGAAGAAAATCAGGTAGTAGCAGGAGTAAGTTATATAGATAATCTTCCCTCTACTGAGTCCTGGGTAGTCAGAATAACAGTTGTAGTGTCTCAGAACAAATAAGATTTTCAGACTTCTAAAAGGAGTGGTTTGTTTTTCATTATCAAGACTTTACTCTTATTTTTTGCAGTAGCCTGAGTGTATGTTTCAAATATTTCACAGTTTTGTTATTCAGCATCTCTTCTGGCAAAACTACAATGGACTGGCCATTGATTTCAAAACAACTTTATTGTGCAATTTGGGAGGACTCAGAGAATCAGACCTAACAGAGGCAGCTGGTTGGAACAGGTGTTACAGAAAATTATAATCCTACTTTGATTAATCCTCTGTTGGGTTTTTTTACAACCACATTCCAGTTATGCGTGACAGGTATGCAAATAATCAAACATATAAAGTCAGTAGTAACAATCTGAGGTACTGTCAAGAGAAACATCAAGAATAATTGCAAGTATGCAAGCCAAAAGAATTTGTTTTTTAGGGAGAAAGATTTTCATAAAGTCCTCCTTACTTATGCATTTGCAGGAAAATGCAGGATTGTTTCTAACAGCTCATGTTTCACTACTCTTTTTCAAAACAGATTTCCCATGAAGAAAAGTTGGAATACAAAATAAAAATTACATTAATCAATAGTGAGCATACTATAACAGTTGAGTAAGGGAGAATAAGAGGTAGTTTAATACAGTCTAAAGCCTTTATTCTTTTACCAGTAATACAAGCAATAAAACCACTAAGATAAATAGCTAAATCTTAAATGTTCTAATCTTCAGCTATTCCCAGAGTCTTAAGGTTACTAGAGATGCTCGCTACCTCAGCTGGTATCAGTTTGGACCAACTTAAGACTTTGTAAAGGAACTTGATTTTAAGAAAATTTGGAGGTCCCACTCAGTGAAATCAGATACCTTTCAAAAACCTCACTGTATTTTCACAAAGCTAAGTTTGATCTGCGACCTGCCTGCTATGGAAGTAGCAATTTTTATGACAACTGCTAAGCATTATCTAATGCAGAGTCCTAGAAACATTTTTAAATCTTGAGGTTTTTTCTTTTAGATGAGGAGAGGCAGAAAATGTGTGACACACAAAAGCAGGAGTCTGCTTTAGTCCCTGCCCTCCAGCATTACTATCAAAAACAGATATGAAGATTTAACAGCTGTAGACACCTATAAGCAAGGTCTGCAGGGAGAAGATGTACCAGTAGCACACAGTGGATACCACAAAAAGAAATGGTGAGTGCTTGTAGTGGGTGACTCTCTGTTAAGGGGCACTGAGGCGCCCATCTGCCGATCTCACAGGGAGTCATGAGAGGTATGTTGCTTTTCAGAAGTCAAGGTCCGAGATGTTGTCAAGAGGGTGCCCCAACTTGTCAGGAGCACAGACTACTATCCATTGCCACTCTTTCATGTGGGTACAAATGACACCACACACCAGAACCTGAGCAGAATCAAGGAAGACTGCAAAGCCCTGGGGGTGCAAGCAAAAACTATTGGTGCCCAAGATATCTTTTCTTCCATTTTACCAGTGAGAGGAAAAGGTGCAGCCAGAAGTAGTCATATAATGCAAAGCAACTTCTGGCTTCATGGCTGGTATGGTCACAAGAGTTTTCATTTTTATGACAACAAGATATTCTTTAATGACTATAGGGTGTTAGGGAAAGATGGGATCTACCTGTCTAAAATGGGCAAAGGAATCTTTGGCAGCAGGCTGTCCAACTTGATGAGGCAGGTTTTAAAGCTGGGGACTTGGGGACAAGGTCCAAAGTGGCAACGCTCACACCACTGCAACCAACTGGGGAATTAAACCAGGCCAACCAGAGAAGTGACAGATATTCCTTATCTGCCTCCCAAGATGAGAACCAGAAGACCAACCACCTCAAGTATATGTATAACAATGCACACAGCCTGGGAACAAACAGGAGGACTGGACCTCCATGCCCCATCATAAAGTTATGATATCAGGAAACTGAAACATGACAGGACAACTCATATGACTAGAGGGTTGTGATGGATGGCTATAGTCCGTTTCAAAAAGACAGGCAGGGAAGAATAGGAGGAGGAGCTGCGGCCTATGTTAAGGAGAACCTTGAATGTATACAAGTCAACCATGGCAATTGTGGAAACCCTATTGAATGCCTCTGCGTCAAGATCGAAAGGGTCATCTCCAAGGGGCATCTGCTACTGACCTCCAAACTGAGATGATAAGGCAATATTTAGGTCACTTAAGCAAGCTTCAGGTCAACAGAACCCAGTTCTTATGGGTGACTCCAACTACCCAAACATTTGTTGGAAGAACAATACAGCAGTTCACATGTCATTTATTAAGTTCCTGGAATGCCTAGAGGACTGCTTCCTCATAGAAATGTTAGATGTGCCAACCAGTAGGCAGAGCAAGAGACCCTCTTGGCTTAACTGTAAGCTTCTGAGTCTGTTGAAAACCAAAAAAGAAGCATATCAGAGATGGAAAAGCAGATGAATATCCATTGAGAACTGCAAGGGCATTGCAAGGGTATGCAGAGATGCAGTTAGAAAAGCAAAAGTTAAGCTCAAATTTAAATTGGCCAAAGGTGTCACAAACTACAGGAAAGGATTCTTCAGGTATGTAAACAACAAGCAGAGCAGAAGGATAATATTGGCCGACTATTAAACAGGAGAGGTGTTTTCACCAACAATACTGAAAAAGCAGAGGTTCTCAACACTTTCCTCACTTCTGTCTTTACCAACACTGTTGGGCCCCAGGCCTTGGGCACAGTAATCCAGGTGGATTCAAACACAGACCCACCGTTAGTGAAGGAATGGGTTGGTATGTGAACTATTACAGGAATTTGACCCCTACAAATTGATAAACCCTGACAATATCCACCCAAGGATATCAAGAGAGCTGGCTGACATCATTGCAAAGTCACTCTTCATAATCTTTGAGAAGTTGTGGAGATCAGGATATAACCCAGAAGACTGGAAGAAGATTAATGTCACCCTCATCTGCAGGAAGGGCTTAAACAAGAACCCAGGAAATTAAACGCCCACCAGTCTTACTTCAGTCCCTGGGAAGGTTATGGAACAAATTCTCCTGAGGGCTATCACAAGTCAAGTGAAACACATGATTGGGAAAAGCCAGTATGGATTCATCAAGGGAAAATTGTGTTTGACAAACCTGGTCATCTTCTACAAGAAAGTAACCTGCTCAATTGATGTGGAATGAGCAGTGGATGTTGTACACCTCAGTTTCTCCAAGGCTTTTGATATGGCTCCCCACAGCCTCCTCCTAGAGAAACTGATGCATTACAGTCTAGACAAGTGGTCTGTGCAGCGGGTAGGGCTGCAGTGGCAGAGAAGGGCCATGAAGATGGATCAAAGGGCTGAGAAGCCTGCTATATGAGGAAAGTCTGAGAGAACTGGGTTTGCTCAGCCTTGAGAAAAGAAGGCTTAAAGGAGATGTCATCACAATGTTCCACTACTTAAAGGGTGACTACAAAGAACATGGAGACTCCTTTTTTACAAGGAGTCACATGGAAAAGACACAGGGTAATGGGTACAAGTTACTCCTGTGGAGTTTCCGATTGGACATAAGAGGAAAATTTTTCACAATGAGAACAATCACCCATTGGAATAATCTCCCCAGCGAAGTGGTGGGTTACCCAACATTGGACACTTTTAAGATTTGACTGGACAGGGTGCTGGGCCATCTTGCCTAGGCTATGCATTTGCCAAGAAAGGTTGGACCAGATGATCCTTGAAGTCCCTTCGAAACCTCCTATGCTATAATTCTAAGATTATCAGATACTGAAAGTGAAGTAAAGATCAGTTTGTTTCATACATTATCTATATTTATTTTCTTAAGAATACTTTACTAAAATCAGAAGGTTTTTTACTGAAAAAGCATTGTCCAACTCAACGCCAAAAACTGCAAGAAAAACTGTTCAAAAAGGAAAGCAAATGTTATCTTCATTCCCAGCAAAGGATGAACATGAAGAACTGGGTACTACAAAAAAAAATTACTAAAGCTGGCAAACAAAATGCACTTTGATACATTTTACAGTTTTTCAGCACTTCACCCAGGGTGTCCTGGAGCTTTGTAAATTTACAGCTTGTCCCTGAACCTACCCTATTTAATTTACCTTACAGGATTCCTTCAGATAAGCAGACAAGGCTCAGAGGGTTTATGGCCTGGCTTTCAATGGTTTCTTGCAGGCACTTGCAATTCCAGCTGAAATAATGAGAATTAAACTGTTTTGATGAGCAAAGTGCAAACATAAGTTGAAATATTATTTAAATTATCTGTTTATAATAGTAACACCAGCAGAAAAGGAACTTACATACCCCATCCCCCCAGTTAGACAAAAGTTGAACAAAACTGAGTGTAAAGTGTTTATGGGAGCAAGGAGCATCAAGTGGTGGGGATGTTCTCCCTCCGAGTACAAGACATTTATGCAAGATAAGCTTCTTGACAATCAATATTTGACCTGTATCTGTAGATTTGACTCTGAGACCTGTGATTACACATTCTTGGCAGCTTTTCATTTTAATTACATTTATTTATTTATTTTCATGGTTAACGGCTTTTTTGGCACCATGCACAGCAGTTATCCAGATGGTCATCTGTTGTAAGGTCAAGCAAAATAAACAAAAGGACTTTTATGCATTCCTTCCCTGAAAGCTAAATGTTACCAGTACAATTCTCTCTCTCTTGATATATTTTTAAAAATATCTAGTTTTAGAATTAGAATTGTAAAATAAGACCGGAAGACTGAGTTACTCCTGGGGAAAATCCACTTATCCTGAATTGCACAGTTCTATCCTTTTTTGCTGCTCGAAAAGCTCTGATTTAATTATACATTATATTTGGGTATTGTATGATATTATGAAACACCAAAACAAGGGCCTACACACTTCACTCTACTGAACTAATTTACTCATTTGTTAACATTAAAAAATAAATCCATGTTGTGCTGATAATGTACTAGTCATCCACTCTGACAGAAAGAAGAAATTTTAAAATTATATTACCTACTTTGAATGTCCAAAATGAAAATTATTAGAATTATGTTCTATCAATACACAGGTCATTTCTTTAATCATGAAGAAGCAGAGAGTACAGAGGAACTTTGCTAATTACTCCTTATCAAGCTATATTAAGATCTTACAATTACCTTCTATACTTGGCCCCACATCCAACAAACTATTGAAGTCACTCTTTTTGAAGAAATCATGATATAATTATTTTGCATCAGAGAATTAATTTAAGACATGAATTATTCAATTTGCTAGGATTTTCAGCTTTTCACTGAAGCTGGGTCTTTTCTACTCAAAAATGTGCACTTTCATAAGAGGTAAAGGAAGATAAACTTCCTCTTCCCATTTTTCTCAGCTCGTAGATATACTGGGCTGAAAACTTCTTCTACTGCCATAAATATTTATCTTCCTACCATGAGGAAAAAGAACTGTATAGCAGAATAACTAATATAAAAGTCATGGTCATGTATAATCTACACTTTACAAACAGCAGGCTGCTTTCACATACTGTGTGTTGACCTGGAATCAGAGATGGGTTCTATCAAGTACAGGAAATTAGGCATGTAATTCCATCTCAGTTTAATGTCATCTATATCCAACACACCATAATACCACTCTCCTTCACTACTCTCAGTCTGTTTGGTTTCTCCCTACCCCCTCTGCCAATATTCACATTTTTGAAACTACAAAGTGAGCTCCTCTAGGAAACTGACCCAACCGAAAACTAATGGCAAAAAATAAATGAATAGTACCAAAGGAAAGGAAGCTTGTAATATTTTATTGATGAATTACCACAATGTCACCATAATGCAGTTTATATTTAAATTGGGCACTTTCTGATTAAGAATCATAAATGACAAACCAAAATGTACATGTCCTTCATGTGACTAGCAGCAGAGTGGCCACTGGTAACTTCAGCATTTGTGTAAACACACTAGTGTACTCTGGCTATATGCTTTGACTGCATTTAAAGATGTTGCAGATTAAGCATAGAAATTGTGAAATATCTTCACAGCTGTTCTCTTCAGATAAACAATGATTCAGGTAAAATAAAGATTACTGACAATATTATAGTCAACTTTAAAGTTCCTATGCAGATTTTAAATGTATTTTCTAAACAATGTTTCTTAGAATTCAGACTAAAATCCATTGATGAGTCATGTGTTTTACTGAGCATCAATAAAATTTACTGTGACTGTCTGCATGGAACTATTTGTTATCAAAATTCTATTGTAAAATTCTTTTCAAAATGCAGCAAACTGTTTCACAACTATGTGAAACAACCTGCTTATCTTAAAAATAATTATTTTGTCCGATTTTAGGATTATATTTACTTTAGAATATAATCTGCTAATCTATTTTTCCCTGAATACACCTAACTTTATTCTGAGGATCAAGGAGTAGAGTTTCTATTGCTGTTCTTTTGATTTCAATATTTTTTTCAGTATTACACCTTCCAGTCTAGCTTTTCTGTTTCCTAGATGTAAGAATTTGAACTGAGATAAAAAATTTCTTTTCAAAGCATTTCCTTGTATCTATTAAAGTAAATGTAAATTTCCAAAAAATCTGCATCCACAATGGTATGTATATTAAATTTCAGGTAAGGGCTTTACACAGCTTTGTGTCTGGTATGATTCTAAAATGGAAGCAGGAAGGAATAACTAAAAAAGCTGGACATTTCCTGTTTTAAGATGAACTGTAATATTGCTTTGAAGATTTATCAGCATGAAAAATGTTTAATTTGTTTGCCTTTAATTTATGTTTGAGAAATACTGTAAAGAGCAGTTAGTATTGATGGTTGCCTCCTGAAACAATATGTGCTTTGGGATTATTTAATAAGTTCTTTCATGGAATTTTTTTCATCAATTTAGTAACTAATATTTCTTTAGGACCAAGATAAGGAGACCTCGGGAGCTCTAGTAAAATATTTATGCATGCTAAATTTTTAAACATCATTTAGTGACAGCTTCAATGAAAAATATGCCAAGCACTTTTTCAAATAAGGAACAGAGTCATATATCACAGATTTACAGAATGGTGGAGGTGGGAAGGGACCTCAGGAGATCATCTAGTCCAACCCCCCTGCCAAAGCAGGTTTCCTAGAGCAAGTTGAACAGCACTGCATCCAAGCAGGTTTCGAATATCTCCAGAGAAGGAGAATCCACAACCTCTCTGGGCAGCCTGTTCCAGTGCTCTGACACCCCCACAGTAAAGAAGTTTTTCCTCGTGTTTAAGTGGAACCTCCTGTGTTTCAGCTTGTTCCCATTGCCCCTTGCCCTATCACTGGCCACCACTGAAAACCATCTGGCACTATCCTCTTGAAATCCACCTTTTAGGTATTTATAAACATTGATAAGGTCCCCTCTCAGTCTTCTCTTCTCTGGGCTAAACAGACCCAGCTCTCTCAGTCTTCCTTCATAAGAAATATGTTCCAGACCTTTAATCATCTTTTTAGCCTTCCACTGGATTCTCTCCAGAAGTTCCCAATGTCTCTAGAACTTTGAGGTCCAGAACTGCACACAATACTCCAGATGCAGCCTCATCAGGGCAGCGTAAAGAGGAAGGATTACTTCCCTTGACCTGCTGGTCACACTTTTCTTAATGCACCCCAGGACACCATTGGCCTTCTTGACCACAGGGGCACATTGTTGGCTCATGGTCAGCTGGTCATCCACCATACTCTCAGGTCCTTCTCTGCAGGGCTGCTTTCCAACGGGTCAACCTCCAATCTGTACTGGTGCCTGGGGTTATTCCTCCCCAGGTGCAGGACCCTGCACTTGCCCTCATTGAACTTTATCATGTTCCTCCCCATCCAACTCTCCAACCCATCCAGATCTCACTGAATGGCAGCAGAGCCTTCCAGTGCATCAGCCATTCCTCCCAGTTTAGAGTCATCAGCAAACTTGCTGAGGGTACACTCAGTCCCCACATCCCTTCATCAAGTCACTGATGAATATATTGAATAGGACTGGACCAAGTACAAACCCTTGGGGAACACCACTAGCCACAGCCACAGGCCTCCAACTAGACTCTGCAAAATATAAATATAAATGGACTTACATATTTTCTGCTAACAGTACTGATGTACCCATCAGAAGTTATACATAGATTTTTTAATATGCTTCTCTGTTATTCATATATAGTATCTTATATAATTAAAATTATGGTGATTTCTATTGAAGAATGATTAAAAAAAACATGTATCAAAAAGTTCTATGTGCAATTTTATATGTCCTTACTGTATGCAATTGGACATACATAATTAATCTAAATAATTCTATGCTGACAACTCTAACAGTTCCTCCAAGCTATTCTCCCTGGAAGTGAGATCACTTTCTCAGTTAAAGATATTTTGCTATTATCCACCATGTACAAACATAGTGGTCATCAAACCATTTACATGCATTATAACAAGGACTGCAGCCTTATTTCAGGGCAAATTGAAAAGCCACAGAGCAAGCACAGCACATAAATCTAGAAAAATATTATTCTCTGTTCCTTCCTGTGATGTCATCTGAACTAACCCCTACCATCAACAAACTGGGACTTTTTATTCCTAAAGGGGATACAGACACCTGAAGAGTCAGTTCCTCCCAAAAACAATGCAACACATACCACTAGTACTGGAGCCTGGACTTGGAGCCTCTGGCTGGAAAGAAAGTCACACAAACCACTGAAAGCATCATAAAAAACTCAGTCGTTTCATTCCATCTTTTGAACCACAAATGTCTACCAAATTTCATCATGGCAGGCATCCTTGGCAAGCAATTTGTTTCAAAACTGGAGACATTTCAAGCTCTGAAAATGTAAAAGCCTTCTGCGAAACACAATGTCTCCTTGCTCACTCTGCTCTCCCAAACTTCCCATTTGCTTTGAATACAATAAGTGTTCAATTTGCTCTGCTGACATCTAGCTGTTTCCCTCCCATTTTATACCTAATGTGAAAAAAGATAAAACGGTTCCAGCTGGTAGTTAAAATCTGACCAGGAAAGTTCTGGGTGATGTACATTCTTAATAGTGGAATCTTGCCTGGGCCTTATATACTCTCCTGCTCAGTCTCTAAAAGATGAGGTTGTAGAATACGGTATCAGGAGCAACATTTTTGTCAAGGGATCTTTTCCCCTTATGATACAATGCCACATCTGCAAGCCATGAAGTTCACTTTAAAAGGCCTGTGAGTTTTAAAATACATCATTCTCAATTTGCAGGGGTCTCCAGTCCCTTACACAACTCTAAAGGCTGCTTATTGTCTCCACTTCTGTGACAGATTAGGTCAGTTGTCAGACAAAGCATGCAAAGGAAATCTTGTCACTAGGGTAGAAATTTAGATGTGTGCCTCTCAGAAGCACATTGTTTTTCCTTTTTTTTTCTTTTTTTTTTTTAGATAGAAGTAACTAACACTTTACAGTATCACATAGAGTGATAGTGATTCTTAATATTCAGATAAATATTTTATACTGGAATAAAAGTGAGGTTGATTCGATAGCAGACTAACATATAAGAACAGAACTAGATAAAACAATGGTTTATTTTATTGTAGAAGTGTATCTGGAGGAAGTTAAAATAGATTACAACAAATTAATGTAAAAATGCAACCATTTTTCTAAACACCAGAGGAATTGTTAAAATTCTCTGCAGTGATACATACCTGATAGAAACGTCAGAGAATGTTGGTTATCAATTAAGGGTAAATCCTCACTGAAATTGCACCAGTACAGAACCCTAGTAACTCAAGGAAGGAGGTCACACAAATACTTTAATTTATTTTAAAATGAGCATTCCTGTCCCTTGCATCATGTGTGTTTGATTAGATTCATAGATTCCCTGAGTTTAAAGCCAGAAGGAACCTTTTTGATAAACTAATCTGATTTAATATAGATAGCACAGAACCTTAAGTTTCTCCACTTTAACTTGCACTTCGGTAACACAGATCTTCTACAAAGGCTGATAGTCTTGATCTGAAATTCTCCAGAGACACTGAATTCAGCATTCACTTTGGTAGCTTGTTCCATGAGTTAATCAACTCTCCTTATTTCTAGATTTAATTTGTCTGGCATGATCTATTGAAAATTGTTATGTGTTCTTCTGTTATACCAGAGGGTCCTTTGGTATTCAGCTTTCTCCTCATACTTACACACTGCAGTCACGTCAGCTCTCAAAATTATTTTGAATAAATTACACAGTGATCTCTTCATAACTCTTGTTATCAAATATTTTCTTTAATTCTTTGTATTTCTGCTGTTGTCCATTTTAAAATGCAAAAATCAGTACTATGTAGAGCATTTTACTATAATCTTACCCATCTACAAGGATAAATGTTCTTATCCCTACTCACATTTCCCTATTTACACCTCCAACATGATAATATTCCTTTTGGTTACAGCTTCCATTTTGGGAGTTATTGTTGTATTACCTGCCCACTCTGAATCAGAACACTCTCTGAGCCACCATTTTTTCAGAATGCAGTAAATGTGTTTTATATTTCTTATGCTTAGGTATATAACCTTAGGTTTGGTTTTAAAATACTTTTCCTAGTTATTTCAGTCTATCAAATTTTTCTTTCTATTTTTAATACCATGTTTTTTTTCATTTCCACACTTGTCATTGTGTCAATCCTTAAGTCAGTCAAAGTTGTTATCACTATGAGCTGTATATACAAACACAACTTTAGGTTGCACCTGGAAAGATCCCAGGGGACACATTTTTTGATCTGTGAGCTAATTCTTCATCTATTTAACTTGATTGTTTTACTGGTACTATAACAGAGTTACTTTCTAGAAGAAAAGTACTCTTTCTTCATAAGAATGATGCAACAGCATGCAAAATATCGTCAAAAATCCCACATGTGAGTACAGAGGTGCCTAATATTACTTGACTTTAAAGTAATCAACTCCCTATAGTTTAACTTTGACACATGCCTAGTATTGTGTCAGTATGAGCAGCTGAGCATTTCTTATAGCTAAGCCTCCATAAAATCTAGAAATTAGTGTGGATTGATCTCGTTGGACTTCAAATGTCTGCTGTATAGATGTTTTTATCCAAGCTAGTCATCCTCTGCTTCAAGAGCAAAATAGGAAAGTTTAGAAAAAAGTTTATCTAACTTACTTCAGAAGTCTACTCTAGGATGAGATGTTCTTTTTTCCTGTTCAATAAAAAAGAGTCTGGATGATTCAGTCATACATAGGTATCTACATTTGCTTATGAGGAATCACACTCTAGCTACTACACTGCCTAAAATCCTTGAGATCTCTAATGCAATATCTGTATTCTAAGCATGTTTACCAAGGGGTGATGAAAACATTTTTTTTAAACAAGATCATGTTCTCATATTTGCATTTGATATCAGCCCATAATCTAGAGGATTTTACCCACAGAAGCAGGCAAAGTTGTTTCAGTCCCATCCTCAGTCTGATAGAGGGCATACCTCTCCATATCTAAGAATTTTCCTTCAAAATGTTAGCTGGGAAACATAATTTTTTCCAGACTTCCATTTCTTGGACAATATTTTGGATGTTGATAAACTCATGTACTTCCTCTCTGTTCCCCAGTCCTTGACAGCCAAGCAACTGGACACATGGATATATCCTCATGTGATATAGGATGGCAATGATACAAGATGCCTAATAAATGCAAATCTCCAACTTGAAAGTAACCCAAAAAAGTAATTAGACCTAAACAAAGGAAAAAAAATTGTCACTTAAACAGATAAAAATGCACACACAAATCCAATTCACTGTAGTTCCAAACTTAATTGTGCAAGCTGTTAAAACACTTGCAAAATATTGGTAAACTAAACTCCATTTTACTTTTTACAGCCTCTGCTTTGCTATGCACACGCTTGTTAGTTCATTTACATAGTAATGAGTCTCAGAGATGTAAAGCTTTTCATTTTCACTGAATACAACTTACAAGCGTTATGCATGCTAAGCTGGAAAGAGAAAGACTTCTGAAAAAAAGAAAAAAACACAAATGTTTTCTAGCTCTGTGATATGTTGAAACAGAATTTCAATTAAATCTGAAATTTTCTAGGTATTAAGAAGAGGATTGTATGTTTCTGCTATAGCTAAACAAACCCTTTGTTGAACTGGTAGTGTCCCCACTTTGTGATTTGCAGAGTCCAAGAAGCTACACTATTGAAAATTTAGAAATGTAAGCCTAGCTTCTCTTTAAGGCTTGAGTTCTACAGAGATGATATGTTCATATATGTTGTCCTAGAGAAAACATCACAAAAGATTTTATTCTTCTTTAGGAAGAATTAAGTTATTCCTCTGTAAAGGGTCTCCTCCTGTGCTTCTCCAGTGACTTTGTCCTGACTAATGGAATCCACCAGCAATACAGAACACAGTAGGGGAAGAAAACTTTCTTTTGCTATGCTATTGGAAGATCCAGGGCTTTGCTTTTATTCTAGGTCTTCTGAGACAGTTTGTGGCACATTTCAACAAGTGATTTTACAGATGCCAGTGAGAGAGCAATGCAGGAGGAGAAACACATGAACAGGGGTTTCATCATCTCATAATGCATCTAGAAACTCAACACTGGTTTTACACACTTGTGCAAGTAAAACCAAGGAAACAAAAACAAGAAGATAAAGTCAATAAAATTTCAATTTCTTCTATTACAGAATCACAGAATGTCGGGGATTGGAAGGGACCTCAAAAGATCATCTAGTCCAATCCCCCTGCTGGAGCAGGAACACCTAAATGAGTTCACACAGGAAGGTGTCCAGGCGGGTCTTGAATGTCTCCAGAGAAGGAGACACCACAAAGTGAAGTCTGCACTGTTATTTTTGCAATAGTTATCTCTAAAATGTTTATTTTAGGGGAGGTTGGTAAACATGTGTAACTGATAAATTATAAAAAAAAGATTATGAGCCAATAAATGTTTATGGCTGAAGAAAGGAAATATTCAATCCTGTATTTATTTGTTAGGCCAAATTTAGAATTGTGTGGATTGAACATGACTTTAAAGATTTTTTAAATATTGTCTATTTTATATTTATATATTGCTAATTGTAACATATTTTAATTATGAAGTACATAAATATTCATTTTATATATGTATTTGAATATATTTGCCTTTGGGGTTAAAACAATCCTTTTCTTTGTAAAGAATCTGTATTTAAATCAGTTTTAGAAAATTTCTGTAATTCTTAACACATCTACTTTTAAAATAGAAATGCAGAATTATAGGTTGTGTTTCTACATATATCAATTACATTAAACTTATACTTGCTTTGTAAATCTATTCACTGTAACTATAGGTATGATACTTATCATATATCAAGGCACTGGAATATGTATTTAATTCCCTTACACATGTATGAATATTGCTTTTTATCAGAATGAAGTTTCAAGCAAGGAAGTTTTAGAAGCTTCCCAGTTATATGTTTTTATGAGTAAAAAGTTAAGTACATGCCAAGAACCCTTTCTAGATGATGGATTTCACTGGGTTACAATCACACTGTGGCAGCATTAATTTGTTACATTACACTATGGTAACAGTTCTAAAATTATTCCTAAATTCAGAACTGATAAAACCTTATCCTAAAAAAAAGTCAGAGTACTGCAAATGATAACATGATGGCTTTCATAAGTGAATAAAATACTCTAAACATGCATCATAATTAATTGCTTATTCTATGCATTACCATGTCTATCTTTCTCACCAATTTTGACATTCTCATGTAACTTGATATGCAATTTTTCATGGCAACATTTAATATAAAATTATGCTAGTCTAGTAAACTGAAATTGTAGCTTCCAAGATTGTGCTGTCTTACATCATGGTAAGACATATTTTAACATGAGCAAGCACCTTTGGATGTATAATATATATTTGACTCTGCATTATTAACATTATCAGCATAGAGGTAAGGATGCCATCTATTTAAATACTCAGAGTAACCATGGTAAACTTTTACAATAGGGTATAATTGTTCTGACATCATATAGATCACTTTTATTGTCGAAATGCACTGAAGAGACTAATAGTAATTTCTGTTAGCAAACATCTTCTAAAAAATCTGCCCTTTTTAACTTTTGGGACAGTCACAAGTGACGTCCTCCGGTAGACATCAACATTACTGTTAGTTTGACTCACACCAGTAGCAGATTTTTTCCAATTTAATATTTTTCTAGAGGAAAAAACAGTGGTATACAGAAAACAGCCTATGTAAACATTTGCTCATGTTGTCATTCTTTCTGCAAATGCTATATTGAAATTGACATTGTATTTTACCCCAAAAAATAAATACCTTGCAAATTTAGTATGTCTAAATTTAAGCAAAGATTTCTACAGAGAAAGTTTGTATCGAACAAATTCTAACTGAATTAAGTGTAAAAAGAACTTTAATTGATGATAGAAATGGTACTAATATCATTACTGTGTAGGAAGATAACAATGGATCAATAATAATAAAAAACTCCATATAACCATAAAGAAAGTTTGAGGCAGCTCAGCCCAGAAACTATTTAACTTTATAATTCTAACTACCACAAATAATACGGATGTTGATTATGTTATTGGAATGAGAAAGGATATATGTACTTAAACACCTGTGATTTCAGTACCCAAGTGAGTCATAGTTTATTATAGTCAAGAAATGTATTTGCATTTCTATTAACAGTCTAAGTACATTAGTAGCTTAGGTCACAATGTTAACCCTCACATAAGCATTTTTACATTGTTTTACTAAAGCTAAAGCAATCGTTCCTTTAGGGAATTGCTTATTTCAACTCTTACACAACAAATGTAATGAGTTAGTCATGCTAGCTTGTTTTGCACATTCCTAAATACAATATGGATTTCTTTTTTGCCTTCTTTTCTTTCTTTCTTTCTTTCTTTCTTTCTTTCTTTCTTTCTTTCTTTCTTTCTTTCTTTCTTTCTTTCTTTCTTTCTTTCTTTCTTTCTTTCTTTCTTTCTTTCTTTCTTTCTTTCTTTCTTTCTTTCTTTCTTTCTTTCTCTCTTTCTCTCTTTCTCTCTTTCTCTCTTTCTCTCTTTCTTTCTTTCTCTCTTTCTTTCATGTTTCCCCCCTTTTCAGGAAAACAATTTAAGTCTCCTAATCCCCTTCAGCAGTAAATACATTGGCAGGAGTCCTCCAAAGTAAAAACAATGTTCAATTTATTTTGCTGAATGTTAAAATATGAAAAGTTAAATATCTCCAGTGGGAGTTCTTATGAGAGATGTACACCAGGATAACAATCATTTTAATAGATTTGAGTCATCAGGTAGGTTCAAATCTCTGGCTTGAGGCCATGAAATGGCTTAAGGCTACCTCAATTTAGTACCTTTTAGTTCAGCTACTGAGTCACTTGTAATGGGCAGAAAGATAAAGGTCTCACATTTTGCCCAAAAATGTATTTTTATTGAAACTAATATTTACACGGATAACTTCGGTTTCAGCTAACTGGCATATTCCTAATAATTTTTTTTGCATGGTGGGGGTGGTGTGTGAAGGAAACAGAAAATTGTCAAACAAATGTGATCACAATCTGGGCTCCAAACACAACGACATAATTTGTCCACCGGATAGAATACTACTCTAGCAGGACTTGCAGCAATCCTCCTGGCAAAGGACCAATTTTCATATGAACTCTGTACCAGGCTGACTACTTCTTTGATTCTAATAAAAAAAACCAGTATTTCCTCTCATTTACAGTTGGACTCAACGATCTTAATGGTCTTTTCCAACTTAAACAACTCTATAATTCCATGATTTGTTAAAACCTGAGGTTATGTTAAATAATCACAAACTTCAATAAAGTAGAAAAATTGGTAGATTATTAAAAACACCATGCAAAAAAATACATAGATGACAATATCAGAGAGGGAAAAAACATTTTGAAAAATATAGGCATAGCAGAAACTTCAATATTTAATAAGGTAAGTAAGCAGTATTAACACAGCACAGACTTGCTACATATGACATATCAGAACTAATTAAAAAGTGGTACTAACAATTTGTTATTAATTCCCATGCTGTAGGCTAGAAAGAATCAAATATATTTAAGTATACAAGTTTCATAGCCACCGGTTACCATAATTTGTTAGATGTAAAGTTAATAAGGTAGTTAGAAGGATGTTATATATGTGCATGTTTGTGTCCACATATACATATATATATACGTGTATATTTTTTTGCTTTTATTGTTGCTATGTGTATTGGGTTTGCACAGCAAGGTTTTGGTAGCAGGGTGGTTACAGGGGTGGCTTCTGTGAGAAGCTGCCAGAAGCTTCCTCTGTGTCCATCAGAGCCAACGCCAGCCGGCTCCAAGATCAACCCACTGCTGAAAAGTGCCAAGTCCATCAGAAGCAGTGCTAGAGCTTCTGTGAGAACATGTTTAAGAAGTCAGGGAAAACACTGATGCACAACAGCAGTTAGAGGAAAGGAATGAGACTATGTGAGAGAAACAATTCTGTAGACACCAAGATCAGTGAAGAAGGAGGGGGAGGAAGTACCCCAGGCATCAGAGCAGAGATTCCTCTGCAGCCCATGGTGAAGACCATAGTGAGGCAGGCTGTTCCCCTGCAGTCCATGGACATTAAGGAGCAAATATCCACCTCCCGCACATGGAAGATCCCACGCTGCAGCAGATGGATGTGCCTAAAGGAGGCTGTGACCCCGTTGGAAGCCCATGCTGGAGCAAGTTCCTGTCAGGACCTGTAGTCCCATGGAGAGAGGAGGCCACGCTGGAGCAGGTTTGCTAGCAGGACTTGTGACCCCGTGGGGGATCCACACTGGAGCAATCTGTTCCTGAAGGACTGCACACCATGGAAAGGACCCATGCTGGAGCTGTTTCATTAATAACTGTCTCCTGTGGGAGGGACCCTATACTGGAACAGCAGAAGATAGTAAGGAAGAGGGAGCTGCAGAGATAACATGTGATGAACTAACTGCAATGCCCATTCCCAATCCCCCTGCACCACTCAGTGAGAGGAGGTAGAGAAATCAGGAGTAATGTTGAGCCTGGGAAGAAGGAAAGGGTAAGGGAAAGGTGTTTTTAAGATTTGGTTTTATTTCTTATTATCCTACTCTGATCTCCCTGTACCTATCTCAAGCTATGAGCCTTTCATGGTATTTTTTTCTCTCCCTCTGTCTGGCTGAGGAGGGGAGTGACGGAGCAGCTTGATGGGCTCCTGGTGTCCAGTCAAGGTCAACCCACCACACTACGTAACTTAAATTTCCAGAGATCTTGAGAAATCTGGCCACTCTAAAGTGAAAATATATACACGATCAAGAATGTATTAATTCTATCTTGACCCACACTTGGAAAAAACACAAATAAGATAACATGTTTTAAAAGCTGCTTTTTTATTTGTAGTGTTATTTTTCTGCATATAAGGAAAGCATAGCCTGATAGATATACCACAGATGACCAGGATATCTGAGAATACATGTCTCTCAAGAAGAACATGATATCTAATAAAAAATACACTGATGGATGGGCTGTCAACAGAATGGGAAAACAAGTTAACCTTGTACAAGAATCATATAACTTAACCAGGTGGAAAATAATCAGTATTGACCATAAGTAAAAATACAGGTGGATCCACCCATACATTAAGCCAGTCATAGGACTTCCACTGAGTTGTGCAGATTCCCCTTTTCTTCACAATGAAATATGCAGAATTAATCATTCTGATCTGCTCCTAGTTAGATAAGTGTTGTTTTATTATCATTAAAAAAAATTTTGATGCAGTATCTGACAAAGACCTCAATTGTGTTTGGCTGAGCCATAGGAAAATAAGCCAGAGAATCAATAATGGGAAAAAAAAATCTTTAATTTTATCCTCACAACTACACAGAGATTGATGTGTAGTTGACAACAATTCTGTGTGTGATTGTTCTAGCGTTTTCAGTTTTGGGCCATTCTGAAATAGTGACCAGAATACATTCAAACTCAGCATTAGTTTGGGTATAAGAAAGCCTTAAAAAATCCACCATAACTTTCCTTCAAAAAGGCAAACTGCATACAAAATTATGGAATCTGTTAAAAGGAGATTAAAAAGAACCATATAAGAGAGTAAATTATTAGTAAAAATACTGGAGCCTAGATTTATTTCACACCTCTCTTATGTGTGTCAACAATGTATATTATCTCAGGAAAAAATTGTAAGATGCCACATAAACAGTCAGACAACAGCATAAATGAGCACATTAGAAATAAAAATTCCTTTGAAAAAAAAACAGAATTTGCAACCAGATTAAGAAAATTAGAATAAAGCATAAACTAAATTCAGATGCTATTTATCTGAGAGCACTAAAGAAATTTGTGAAATTTCCAATCAGTTAATTTGCTGTATATCCTCTTGATTAAAATGCTTTCAGGACCAAGGTAAGAAATGTAACAACCATTTTTTGAAACAGGGCCCTGAATGGTACCCATGCAACAACAGATCAATAAATATGGCACCTGTATCAGTCAAATAAGTAAAAATTGTAATACTGACTAAAGTTTGCAAATATGTGTTTAGATATTGGTGCAACAAGGATGAATCCTACCAATTTTGTAGAAAAAATTAGCTGAAATACTAAAGAAGAATGTAAATAAAATTTTGTGATGCTTACTTATACAACCAAAAGATTTGTCAAAAGGACGTTTTATAGACACCTGCCTGTCTTGAAAGTAATGAAATTCAGAGGGAAGGTAATTTCATCAATTCATAATTGATTTAAAAGTAGAATACAAAGATAGAAGTGGTTAATTTTGATGTGAATTAGTTATTAGCTTTGGAGTTAATTCCATAGAAATCAGTGCTTAAGTCTCTATGGCACATAACATGCATAAGAAAAACTTAGTAAAAGTAAAACTTGACTATGAAGAGTTGGAGAAGGATCTGACAATACCAGATAACAAAATGACACTAACAGAACTAGAGAATATTAACAGAGGATCTTTTGTGCCCTCATAACTTATTCTCTTCTCCTTCATTTGTTGCTGTTGGGTTTTTGGAGCTGTAATTTTCTTTCAGGAAAAAGATGGTTTTTTTCAGTTAAAAAGCTACGAATTATATTTTCAATGAAAGTGCTGTAGGGGAAAAGCTTTTCCAACAAGCTTAATTCTTTCTCACTCATTCTCTTTATTTTGGGATGGGTTTGTTGGTAATTGTTTTTTTTTCCTTTTTATATCTAACACACTAGTTATATTTTGTTAAGAATTTTTAAAATTTTGTTTGTTATACTAATAGAGCCTGGGTAAAGGTCCACTTGCTTCATTTCCATTTGCTGGAATAGAATGTATTTCTGGGCTGAGAAGTTGGTATTTCATTTGTGGGTTTTTTTCTTCCCAACTGCAGGAGGACATGCTAGGAAATTGGTTTAGCCAACATGGGGAAGCCATGCCTCAGTGCCAGAAGCAAACAAGAGATATGAATCTAGACCAAATTGACTAGGACATGAAGAGTTGGGATCCTCATCTGTACTTCCAGGTATTAACATGTTTTTTTCCACTGACAATTTAGTTCACATCCTCTCTCTTGAGTTCTACATCTGTTTCTGTAAAAGAGCAGAAATTCAGTGAGGTTGAAAGATCATGCCATCACCTTTGATATGTTCATCTGCTTGCCCATCACAGCTCCCAAGAGGAGTGAGATGGATGTTTGAATCTCCTTGGGCTGATAATCTTGCACTCTTTTGAGTGCCTAAGGCATTCCCTGAAAGCCTATGGAGCTTTCTAACAAAACTTAGATACATACTTCTTGTGTTAGGCAATAGTCAAGGATGATAATATCTGGACAGAAGAGAGCCAAGTTCCTACACTTTAGTCAACCAGTGGATCTGACTCAGTTAAATCAAGATTTGCTCTTCTTCTCGTCACCTGAAGAAGAAATTTAAATTTGATTGCTATTTCCTCTCCTCTAGTACTTTGTTTTGTAAACAAAACCCTCTGCTGTGGTTTGATTCCTGTCTCCTGCAGAACAGCAGTTATTTTTCATTCTAAAGCCAAATGTTTATTTGGTGTAAATCAGTATGTGGTTTTATAGAAACATGGTGATCTACACAACGTGAAGTTTTTACCTTCCTTGGGGTAACTCTCAGAGTTAAACTAGAAATAAGGAACAGAAAACAGCAGAGACACAAAAAGATTAGTGCAAGAGAGAAAGAGTGAAAAGGATTTGGTTGAGATGACTCACTACGAACTTATATCATTGCATTGATTCTGTCTTTGTAAATTCTGGAGATATAATCAGTGACTATAAAGGGTTTGTTTTCTTTTAATTTACACAATATATTTATTATCCTTAAGCCATTCAGACAGAGGTGCCTCACAGGCTCACATGCAGACTGAGAAGGGAAGATACCAATGTAATTTTCACAATATTTTTTTAATTAAGATTTTCTATAAATGACATGTAAACTATTAACGCTTTTCAGCACACAAGACACGAACAGAGTCCTGAACCTGCTGGAACACTTGGAAAGCATTTTAGAAAAGCAGAAAATTTTAATTATTAAAAGGTTACATGGGTGGTTCTGCTCTGTTTGTCCATAACACTCTCAATATGGTGTGATTGTCTCTGCATTCTAACACCCAGCAGCAGCAGCAAACTGTGCCACTAACACACTAAACCAGGGTGTTCTCCAGCAGTCAGCTAATTGGAAAATTGTAATAAAACGTAGAGTATGTATTATGGCTCCATATGATTCTAGCTTATGCCAGCACCTCCCTTGCTGCTTCCTGATTTGTTATATTTCTCCTAGTCATTGGTATTCATAAACCCATCTCATGCATACTGGCATTTTAGTCACTTTGAATGTCCTTTTACATGGAATGAACACAGTATTTCAGGGTTAATCATCTTTCTTTTTATACGCTTTATGTTAATGTATGTGATTATAGATGCCCAATCGTAATGATAAAAGATTGAACCACATAGCCTATAATTTATAAAAGCTACATTATCATGTGGAAAAAAGGTTTGATACTCTGTGCTGTATTATCTGTTACCATGACTGCCCTCACAATAGCTGCTTGGTTGCAATTCTTTAATTCTGGAAGCTTAAAGTTAAGCGTTATCATTCCAGCATTTCCTGATGAAGCAAATGAGCATCCAAATGAAGAATTCTCAAGTCACAGCTAAAGAAGTAGTTATCCTTTCAGAATAAAATACAGTAACAATCTTATAGCACTCAGCAGGAATTTATGTAGGCAAAATGAAGGATAAAGGAGTAAAATAATGAGCTAGAGATGAAATTTGCCCAGAACTGAATTTAATGCCTTCTTCTGACAGAGAGAGAGATGAGGCTGTACCTGACCGTAAATTACCTCCTTTTTGATTGTATGATTTTCAACTGATTCAGGGGAATATCCTACTTACCATGTTACTAAATCTACTTCCAGCTGCAACCAGTTGCTACTCAGGTTTCTAACCTCGAAGTTAAGTACTGACCCAGCCATGGCCTTCCTAACTTATAAAAGCTGAAGAGACTACACTATATGGTTATACTGCAGCTATAGCTTGGCAACTTTACTACTTAACTGAGTCAATTATTTTCCGTATTTTTCAATTTGGTTTGAACCGTCTTACTTAGATTCAGTAATAGTTTGAGTTGCACCCAATCTTTACCATACTAGTCCAGAGATTTGTACTTTTATTAGTAGAAACATTTTCAAACTGCTTACACATTATCCTCAAGAACAGCTTTTTCACCTTTGTTCACATCCCTATCTAATTTAACTGACCTTGAGAGCCTGGGCACGTCGATCCACTTAATCAAGAATTGGCAAATACTATAAATGACACAGACCCCAATGTACTGAATCTATCCCATTGACATCTTATTCACCTTTCTATACTGAAGAGCACTGGAGCTTGAAAATGGCCCTGAAGAAATTGCACAAGTGATAGGAAGCTGGTGTTACTACTATTCATTTTGGCATATTGTATAGAACAATAATATTGATTTGTGCACCATGATTATGAAAAAAGGCGATCTTTTACTCAGAATATACTTGGAATTCGTGACAACAGAAGAAAAGACTTTTCTTCACCCCTGCTGGGAATATGGCACTTTACAGCAAACTTAATATTTTCATGTCATTATAATTTTTGTGTATTTTGTATTTCCAAATTATGGGAAGGTTTCACAACATTTTACTAAGGCAAGCATTGCCACCAAGAACTTTGCATGAAAATGTGTAAGGTGCATTGAAACTGGATAAGACCGATTCTCATTCAAGTGGCCATTTCACCAGATCATCTTCCCTGGCCTTATAGTCATGAATTACTCTGGGTATACTAAAATCTAATTTAGGTTTACTACAGTGTATAGTATCACTATAGTGAGAAATCTATAGTGTAGAGTCATAAATATGTAGTGTAATGTAACTCTTGCTTGTAATATAGAAGTGTGAGTACCATATAACTCATGTTTTATGTTTTTACACGTACATACTTTTGTTGTAAGGTAGTCTGAAGAATCATAGTTTTCACTTACTGCTAGCTTCAGTGGGAGTTTAATATGTTTATGCCAATTTTGAATTAAGTTCTCCATCTCCATTTTAAAGTAATTATCATGCTTTTGTGCTACTCTATTAGTTGCAAAATCAATCAAAGGAGCTTTTCATTCTTTTCCCTTTTCTTAAGCCAGACATATTCTCCACAAGGAAAACAAAGAGAGGTTCAGTCTCTTTTGTTTCCTTTTCTTTTTTTCATAGGCTGTTCATTGTCCACTCTAAACTTCTATTTTTTCTGTGAAAATGGACATGGGTTTGCACTGAGGAAGCTGAGCTGAATTATCCTTCCTCAGTGAAAGACAGTCAATAATTGCTTTCTACAAAAAGGATTAATAATACCTCCATCACTTACAGACAAAATTAAAAATAATAGATATGTTTTCCTTTAGTTATTTTGATTGTTGTGATTTATCACATATAGCTAGAAAATCCCAATAAGTATGTAAAAAGAACTGTTCAACACAGACATTTCACAGTAAGCTTTAGCTGGTGAATGTCAAAAAACTACCTGATGGCTAGACTGGATGAAAGTAGAAGCAGGCATCTAAAATCAGAAGCTTAGTTTCTGACTGATTTAGTACCTCATATTTGATCTCACCACTCTCCGTATTCATATACTGTTAGTACTCATGAACAAACAGTACATGAGCAAAAACAGGTCAGCTTTGGTGAGCACAAATTCTTACCTAAGCATCTACAGACTGGAATTTCCTCTGCTTATGGTCCTGTGTGGCCTAATCTGGTAGCTGGTCTCAGAGAAAACCTGATCAGTAGAGTCCCCTACCGTATGAAGCTGGTGCTGCTGCTTAATGATTGGCTTTTGATTAGACAACATTCTATAATGAAACTAAATACCCTCTCACTTTCCATTTCCTAAATGTACCTAAATATCTCTTCCAGCTGACAAAATTCCCTAAATGCTGAGACCTCTACAAAGCAAGAAAACTTAGTCCTTTTGTAGTTCTTCCACTACATAGGTACACTGGAAGTAGAAAGCAAGCAAATGCTTTCCAAGTTGTTTCCATAGCATAATAGTTAAAGCATAGACATATCAAAGGTAGTGGATATGACTCAGGGACTCTGTTGCTTTACAGGAACTGAATAGCAACTGTTGTCTCAGATTAAAAGACTGAAGAGTTCTTAAAACAAAAGCCGTTAGACAGACTTCTCCCGGACTTCTCATAATTGTTATACTAGAGAATCCTATGTTTGCCCATTGTTTCAAGAACAACAGATCATGCATACATACCTCAACAATCAACAGCTCCAAATCCTTGAGAGGAAGAGCGAAAAGGATCTTTTGTGACCAAGAACATAGAATTTACCTTCCCTGGAGCAGATATTTTCCCCTGGAATAGAGCAACTCCTTATCATCAAGTGTACCCTTATGTGCATGGCTAGCATGGAGAAACTGACTGAATATTTTGACTACCTTGTATGCGGTTCTGAAACACCTAATTCTCCTCCCCTACCAGAATCCCAAGAGCTTTATAGTAATTCTAGATTTTTACCACGGAGACTAAGCCACTAGAAGTTATAAACCATTTAGCGTCGTGCTAAATGCAACCCTCTGTGTCTTTTAGTCTGTGGGGTTTGCAGATCCAAGGGACTATAAATATTCTTCAGCACCATCTAGTGGTGTCTTCATGGTTTACAGATACACACGTTTAGAACTCCAGATTTTTGAAACATTAAGAGGATTTAAAACAAATCATCCCATGCTTTGGCTAAACTGTTTTCATATCTGTTGATGCTCAAGAGCCGTGGGCTTTGTTTTTCCATGATTGTGCAATGGAGTAAAAAACCCTGAGCTATTACGATATTTCACTGGTCTGTTCCCAGGATATCTGTTTAGCTAAGAAACTTTTTTGCTTTTTATTTTGTTTTTAAGAAAAATTAAAATTGGTTTAAAGTTTTCTCCAAGCACTAAAAGAAAATTAAAAAATAAGACACAGTATAAATGGGAAACCTTGTACCTGGAAGTGGAAATTAAGAGTGGAGAAACCTTGCCCTGAGAAATTGTCACTTTAAATCCATAAACCGTGTTTACAAACTGGAATACAAAAACTCCTGAACTCATGACTAAAACCAGCATTTTTAACTGATCTGTAACTCTATTAATATACATTTCCAGCTATGGTCCCATTTCCAGGTACTTTTCCAGACAAAAATATAAGATTTTGAACAACTTAACATCTTAAGTCTTGCTTATGGAATCAGTGAAGCAGATTATACCATCTCCTTTAGTTTATGGTGGTTCTACAGATATATTTGCCTGCACAATTATCTTCATTGTACCTGGGATATCGTTGATTCTTTGCAATGTACCACCTAGTTTAAGCTTCTCAAAATGGCTTAGATTTTTAGAAAAAAAAAAATATATGTGGCAAGTAGTTGTAACTGACATGATAAGTAAGGGAAATCAGAGCAAATTTCCTTTCTACAGATTTTTTTTCAGGCAAATTATAACTAAGAATACTTCGATGGTTTATGTGTGAGGAAAAGTTTAGCCTGTTTATAAATAAGATAAATCTTGTCCCTCTGTTTAAAATTAAGCATTTCAGGTGTCCAACACATTTGATATATATTCTAATAGTAAATCACTTAAAATAACCCATTTCACAGAACAATACATTGAACAAAAGTAATATTTCTACTTTTATTTTCCTTACCTTTTTAATATTCATTGTTTATATAATTGTAGGTTTACAATTTTTTTTTAATTTTAAAAAAGAAGATATTTATTAGAATCATAGAATAGTTGAGGTTGGAAAATACCTTTAAGTTCATTGACCCATCTCACTAAAATCTCCTTTCAGGATTCTAACAAGAACTGTCATTAGTGGAAGAAAATTTTAGCCATTTGTCTGGTACACAATCCGTACTGAAGCATTGTTCTTCCCTATTAATGGTTTTGATGTTTGAGTACAACGACATCAGAGCAACAGTGATCTGAGTAATTTCTATTGTATAGCATGGCATCTGTCATTATTTGCATCTGCTTTGGAAAGGAGATTATTTCAGTTAGCCACATTTTAATCCACATAATAAATGTTAAAAGTAAACATTTAAAAGCTTATTTAGTTACAGATTGATCCTTTATTAATATTCTCACTACTAGATCCACCCCTATTGCTAGAGAAATTAATCATTCCTTTCTGGTTTTCATGTTCAGAATAATCTGCTTCAAGAGTTCCTGACAATACATCTTTAGGGTACTTAGCTCTACTCAGATTCCCTGTTACTGTATTTCAACTTCATCAAAACATAAGGACTGAAATTCTACATATTCCACTTATTTGAACAGTTGTTACTGACAATTTTTTATGCAATTGACATTATCATTCCTTTGTCTGCCCAAATATAATGTTTCTTAAAAGCCTGGGGTACATTAACTAATGGAACAAAATGGTGGCACCTTCAGTAAATAACTGTAAACAATGTCTTTGTGGAAAAGGTGGTTGATTTCTGATTATTTCCTGTAGAAAACAAAGTATATTATACCCACGATATTTGTTATAAGAGAACTTGAGGGGTTTTAAGGCTGTATCCTTACACCAAAATTCTTTTCAAGTGGAAGATTCCCATTTTTTTGTTAGAATGCAGGCTGGTTAAACTTGAACTCTCTGCTGTGCTAAATAACTGGTTTCAGCAACATCAAATGAGCCCTGCTACTTAATATGTTTTAGGTGCTTCAAGTTCCCTGCAGTAGAGAACTAGAATACTCAGCAGTTCAAATAGATTAACCTGGAAGTTAGAAAGTTCTCTGGCTTCTTTAGAATAACAAGAATAGCGGTCTCATGCAACCACAGCCCCAGAAAACCTAATTTCAGCACAAAAATACTTTTTCAGTGATGGTTAAATGATATTTCTCAGCCTGTGTTGTTTGTGAGATGTTTTTGTCTCTTGGTTTTGATTTAGAATGAATCCATGTTTTGATCTATCAAGGTTTTTGAAAATCAGAATTCTCAAGTTCAGGCCGACTCCATTAGCAGTTTTAAAATTACTAACCTCAGCATGTTCAGAAAGTAAGAGTAGAAGAGAGAAAAGTCACTTCAGAAAAAAATAGGAAATTCTGACATACATTGCAGAAAAAAAAATAAGCATGAACAAGAACTTTTGCTTCAGTATTTATTTCCAGAAAAAATGAAATCTCAGAAAGTATAAATTATTGTAACCTATACTTCTCAATAGACACAAACTGGTAAGGGGGTGACAGTATTGTCTAAATTTGAGGCTAAACCAAGAGCTATTACTGAAATTTAGAATAGTTCTATACAAAATGGACTTCTCCTGTATGTAACAGCATGTATTGAATTTGCGTGGCAAGATTTTGGTAGCAGAGGGCACACAGGGGTGGCTTCTGTGAGGAGCTGCCAGAAGCTTCCCCCATGTCCAACACAGCCAATGCCAGCTGGCTACAAGACAGACCAGCCACTGGCCAAGGCTGAGCCAATCAGTAACGCCTCTGTGAGAACATAAATAAAAAAGCAAAAGAGGAAAATAAACAATATATTTTGCATCGGAAGGGAGAGAAGTGAGAAGTGAGAAACAACTTTGCAGACACCAAGGTCAGTGAAGAAGGAGGTGGAGGTGGTGTTCCAGGCACCAGAGCAGAGATTCCCCTGCAACTTGTGGAGACCATGGTGAGGCAAGCTGTCCCACTCCAATCCATAGAGGTCCATGGTGGAGCAGATGTGTAACCCATGGAGGATCACACGTCAGACCAGATGGATGCCTGAAGGAGGCTGTGACCCTGTGGGAAGCCCGTGCTGGAGCAGATTCCTGTCAGGACCTGTGGCCCCATGGAGAGAGGAGCCCACGCCGGAGCAGGTTTGCTGGCAGGACTTGTGATCCCATGGGGACCCTGCACTGGAGCAGTCTGTTCCTGAAGACTGCACCACATGGAAAGGACCCATGCTAAAGCAGTTCAGGAAGAACTGCTCACAGGAAGGACTCACATTGGAGAAATTTGTGAAGGACTGTCTCCTGTGATAGGGACCCCATGTTGTTGTGCTGGAAAAGTGTGAGGACTCCTCCTCCTGAGGAGGAAGGAGCAGCAGAAGCAACATGTGATGAACTGACCTCAACCCCATTCCCTGTCCCCCTGTAATGCTGTGGGGGGAGGAGGTGGAAACTGGGAGGGAAGTTAAGTCCAGGAAGAAGTGAGAGGTGGGGGGAAGGTGTTTTAAGATTTGATTTTATTTCTTATAATCCTCCTCTAATTTGATTGGTAATAAATTAAACTTTTCCCCAAGTCAAGTCTGTTTTGCCTGTGAAAGTAATTGGTGAATGTTCTCTCTGTGGCCTTATCTTGACCCATGAGCTTTTTGTTATATTTCCTCTCCCCTGTCCAGTTGAGGAGGGAGAATGACAGAATGGCTTTTTGTGGGCACCTGGCCTCTAGCCAGGATCAACTCACAACACAGCACCAGTATTCTCTGTTGAATATGTCACAGTCTAGACTGTGAATGCAAAATATTTTAGTCCTTCTGATCACTGATTCTCTTCTGAAGATGGAAAATCTTGTAGCACTGATATAAGATATCTCAAGGACTACCCACTTTGGCTACCCATATAGTACTGGAAACATAAATTTCTGACTCCTGCAATATGAATATAGATACAGACCTACATGTTAACCCATATCCATTGACATAAACGTTCCTTTCTTACCATAAGTAGTTCCACTGGCTTTAGTAAGATTCATGTGAATAGTAAAATTCATGTGAATAGCCTAATTCAATGCATGAAAGCTTAGAACTCAAAAATAGCAATAGAAATGAAAAATTAACAAATAAAATGCCTCTGTCTGTTGCTTCTTTTATAACATCTACAAATTCTGAGCTTATTAAACTTAAATGAACCTAAAGGTTTTAGCTGCACTGTTCATTGCTTTTTCTCTGTGTGCCTTTGTGCCACAGCAGGAGAGTTGCATGCCTTTGCAATATTAATATTTCTAAACATCTGGCATCTCCTATATGAGTTCAGAGAGTATTTGAAGTGAAAGCCTAAGGAGAAAAAAAAAAAAAAAGTAAAGATCTGGTTTAAAACAAGTTTCCACAAATAAATCTCAACTAGCAGTATTCTCTGCAATGTAACAGTTTCAATAATGTACCTATTTCTATTAGAGGTGTTTTTAAAAGGTGAATTAAATTAATTGAACTGATAAACTCCAGCAGTGTGCAATAGTCCAGCAGAAAACATACATCCCTGTATAATCTTTTCTTTCACTCTCACAACAAGACTACCATATTTACAAATTTTAAACCAGACTCTAAAGAGAGATTTGGAAATTACACATACAGAGAGACATATATACACAGCCCTTCATCTCTACCTTTAGGGATTTACATAGAAAAATATAAATACATGTCATCTAACAGCACACTCTAACTATGTCAGCTCTTACTTATTGGAAGTAACAACCAAAGTTCAGATAGTTCTCATCACTGGTGGAAAAAAAAAAAAAAAAAAAAACAATTCTTATTTCAAATAAGAAAAGGGATGCAATTACCTTCTCACTAAAAGTCTGTGGAGAGGTAGAAAGGAAAAAGGCCTCTTTCAGAAATGATTTTGTGCTTAATATTTAAAATGACATGTTTATTATAAGAATCAAAATGGACTTTTTTATTTTCTCCAAATATTTGATTTGGAGAATAGGAAATAGGAATCTACACACCCTAAAAGTAATTATATATGTACCGAGCAAATGTATTTCTGCTTTCTGTATTTTGATTAGTTTAGTGCTTTGTTTTTAATGCTTTTCATGAAAACTGGTCAATGACACAATAACTGAAACATTGTTCAATTCCCAGTGTCCATTACTTTCAGGATGAATATCTTTAGAAACCACCTTCTTTCACCCTATTGTATTATGCCTCTTGAACCCATTTAATTTCTTAAAAAAGTATGTAATTTTAAAAATTTTACAGAAATTCAGGACCTTGGGTATTAACACATATAAACTTAAGGGTTTTAGTGTTCACCTTAATTGAGATGAAACTTGTAAGATATAAGCATATCTTGCACATGTGGCTTTTGCAAACACAGCAATAATTATTCTTGGTGCTGTATTTTACTGTTGCGATTTTCAGTGGTTTCCTTTGTTTTGTTCCATGTAGTTTTAGCCTGTTTATCTGCCTGTAGCAAAACATTAGGCTCTTCTATACAAGGTAAAATCCTAACTTGAAAACAGCTACAGCTGTGCATGTTAGCAGAGTTGAAGTGTTATGATAGATTTTTAAATTTCTACTTTCAATCAAAATTAAAGTGAAGACCGCTTGTATACCAAGGGAATTTGCCAGCTAATATTTCTTGCAAGGACTGAAGGGTTTTAAAAAATAAGCTCCCAAATTCAGTGTTGTTAAGTAGCTCATTTTCATCTAATTAATCAGGAAAAAAAAAAAAAATTCACTTTCTAAAACAAGAACTCGGGCTTGTAGAGTTAAATGGACTCTGCATCTGTCATACAGTTCCTTCAAATAAATAATACAGTCTGCAGTTGTGTTATCTCCCTCCCTGTCTCCTGTCCACTGTTCCTTTGATGAGTCATGCTCAGACTACTTATCACCAGAATGTACTTTTACAACACAGCACATTTCAAGCTTCATTTACTTGATTGTGGAGTAATGGAGAAGACCGAAGGGAAAATAGGGAAAATGATAGTTCATAGTTCTCAAACTTCAGTTTTATGCAACCAAAATCTGACATTAGAAAAGCCATGTTATTCTTCCCCACAGAAGAACATTTCTTTACTGCAGAAATTACAGTGTTTTACAGAAGAAAACATAGCAGTTGCTTTCCAAGACCTCACACACGCTTTGTCAACCACAGACTCCAAAAAATACACCACAATAAATTTTCCAGATCTCCATCAAGTGATTGAATTCTTTCTTCCGCACACATCCTGAATGCAAATCAACAACTATCATTACTTCTTTTCTTTGAATGCTCTGATTACCAGAAAAATGGCTAATTTGTTATTTGAATAATCATAAGGCTTTAAAGTTACCACCCCAACTGAACTGAGCAGGGAAAACTTAATCCTTCCAAAGCTATTGTTGCAAACAGTCTTTGCACTTGGCCTGCTCTGCTTCAGGTAAAATAGGTAAACGCCAGCTGCATCTCTGCAGCCTCCATTCATCACCTTTTCATGTGGCTGCAGCTGCTTGGAAAAGTCATCTTTCCTTTCACAGGTGATTTCCAAAGGATAGCTGGGCTGGAAGAAGGTTGGTCTTAAAAGAAGGGCCAGGGGTAGAGCAATACTCCAGAAGTGAGCACCACCAAGCAGATTGACCACAGCTGAAGTATACTAAAAATACTTCCCTGTGCCAGAGGATTTCTCCTATAGCCAGCCTAGGAAGTGTTTTAAAAAACACCAACTAGTAGAAGCTGCTTTTCCAATAAGAGGAGAAAAGCAATATAATCTAATGAATCCAGTAGAGCTCCATTTTATCTCTGTCTCAGAAGTGCACAGAGAAAGTGACATGTAGGGCAGATGCATGGATTGAATTATTTAATTTCATATTTCTCATGAATATATTGAATTTTACATTATTTAGCTAAAGTAGGGACATTATACATTTATGACTTTTATCAATCAAGTAGAATTATGGACATATCTCTTGCACTTAACTATCAGTTTTGCAGCTGAAGCACAAACTCAATAGATTCAACCTCACACAGATGTGTGTGAGAAAAACAGCAATCCTTCCCAAATTACAGCATTTATTTTTCATAGATAAAATTGAATTTGATGAGGTTTTACAAGTAAATTGGTAGCTAATTTAACATCACAGTAATTACAAAATTTGGCTTCTTGCACAAATTTAGTGTTTTTTAAAAATTTTTGAACCAGATAACATTATCGATGCTGGTTTAGTTAAAAAAAGATATACTCTTTGATACGTATTTGTCTCAAATGTATGTAAAAAATAAAGGAGATGACCAGGAATTCTTTGTTTCTTAGAACAGAAAAGATAGGAGACTCAGTTCAAAGGCAGCAGAATTAAAACAGAAAGTAATACTTTTTTATATGAGCTTCAACTAGAATATAGAACTCATTGCCACATGATATTTTAGCTGCCCAAAGTAACAAAGTCCTCATAAAGGATGTAAACAAATTCATGGAAGAAAATTCTGTCACATTTCCACCAAAGACCACCTATCAAATAGGTCTATCAAGGCCTATGCAAATATACCTAGCATAAAAAGTTCTGGATTGTGAGAAGCTAGATGGGAAGTTGCAGTCTGTCCTCAGCCTATATCCACAAACTCCATAATGATCTTTGCTCCTTTTTACACCTGTTGAGAAAATGGGGAAGTTGACTACCATTTAAAGAGACGGTCCTTTGCTAATAGTTTAACTCCTAAATCCTTACAGATGGGGGTTACTTCAGAAAAAAAAAAAAAAAGGCAATTCTTAAAGTGTTTATTTTAAAGAAGAAAGAAAACAGTGGAAGGTGCTATACAAAAACAAAATTATTTAGGCATGGGAAACAGTTACAACTTTTTGATGTACTGGGCTTTCTAACAATGTGTTACAACAGAGGCATGCAGCAGGGAGTGGGGCTGTCCTCTGAGCCCTGCCTTCATCCTACCAACCAAACAGCTGTAAATTTGACAGTTCATATCCTTTACCACATTTGTTGGATATTCTTGGGACTCTTTAACATTACATGGTCTTTAATTTTGTAAATTATTTGCTAAGTGTACCTGTGTTGTTTAGACAAGTGAAAAAGAAAGAGAGCTAGCTAGGTATTCAAAATAGTTTAATTTATACAAAATAGCACATTTTAAAAACAAACTATTAACAACTGAACTTCTTAGGACCACATATGGGCATCCTTTTTGGAGCACAAAGCAAGAGGAAGGAGTGAGTGTCACAAGGTGTGAACTACAGCTGGAGCCAGATGCAAGAAGTTGCCTGTCAATTACAAAATGTCACTGGGGGAACAGCAATGTTGTGTCCAGTTTCTTATTCAGCTAACACTACGGAAGTGCCAGCAACCAGGAGCACTTGCAGCAGGATGTGCAAGCTGAAACCAGGCAGTTAAGGCTGCATTCGACTCAGAGCAGTGGACTTGGTGTCCCAAAGGCTTTGCTCAAGGCTGCATCTTGCTGCTAAACCTGGCACAATAAAGGTGGCACCATAGGTCCCCTACCCTGTCTGGAGTGACTCCAGGGTTGGAGGCCTCAACCCACACCCAACAGCAGGATGGGGTCATTCAGCACTCAGGTCTCAGGGCCCTCCTGAGCTCTTCCTGAGGCTGGAGGGGAGGGCAGCAGCAGCATGGCTTGCAAGGAGTCACGACTGCACCAGCAGGTGAAGGACCAAGGGTGATAAATAGAAGATAACAGACGCTAAATTGTGAGAACTCAAGACACATATGGCAAGGAAGCGGAACAAGCAGGTGTGCTTGAGCAGACACAGGGACTTTTGTAATGGTAGATCTTGGAAGTTTGTGGATTCTGGAAAAGTGGCTTTTTCTCCTCTTACGTATATTCAGCTGAAAAAGAGGTGTAGGGCAACATTTCCAACATAGGAATCATTTGGGCCAGCTATGCCAGATCCACAGATGAGATTAACACAACAAAGAACCACAGCTGATAGTGGTCAAAGACTTGCTGATGCAGGGAACCCATGTGCCATCAAGACCTGCTGTCTCAGAGGTTTGTTGATTGCCGAGGCCCAGATGTGAGTCATTGCAGAGAGATTGTCCAAGCTCCAGTCTTCTTGGTTTTGCAATTAGGACAAGTTCCAACATGTGGACATTCACTTTTTGTTTATAAAGAAAGTCTTCAGAAAAAAAAAAATTCAGGGAGTTCTAACAGTGTAAGGCCAGTAACATCTACACTGTTACCTGTTATGAAGAGAAGGGCAATTTGACTCTATAGTATAGATAGTATTTAAGTGAAATTACTCTCCGTCCTCTTCCTGCTTGTTGTTTGATGGACTTCATTTCACCAGAGGGATACATTTATAGTTCAGAAAGGATGAAGACTGTTATTACTACTGTAAAAAAACTAACACCCCAGGATTAACCTGAATTAACCTGAATCAATACACTTACATTTTAACTAATCAATTTGTTTTGTTTCTTCAAACTAAAACTAGTGAGATAGTTTCACTTAAGACATCCTAAATCAGCTTCAATACTTATAAAGAAAGTTTACTTCAGTAAGTAGAAACTCTGCAGAAAACATAAAAACTCAATTACAAATCAAGCCAGACTTACCAAGAGCCCCCAGTAACATTGTGAATTGCTCCTCTAGTCAGAATATTTTAAAGTTACATTCAGGAATAGGATAAACAAGGTTATACTTTTAGATTTGAGTAAGAATCTTAAAACTTTCTGAAGTAATATCTTTTGCCATCTGATCACAAAGAACTAAACAGCAAGTCTCTGTGCTGATTTTAAGTACTTGCAACTAAAGTGTTCATAAGGAATATCAGATAATTTGAAAATAAACACACAAGAAACTTAAATTGCTAAATTTGTTATTAATGATTTTTATATGAGCTTATGGCTCTGATTCACAACCATTATTTCTAAATATACAAAAGATAATGTTGGAGGTAATGCAAAGGTATAGATTCATTTTCCTCTGACTAGAAACAATAAAATTCTTCTCTTGTTCCCAGAACAATCCTTATAGATGAGTCAACTATAGGAGGTGATCTTTTCAACTCTGCAGGTGCACATTCTCATTATACAAACCAGTAACTGAGAAATGATCAAAATAAGAGGCTAGGGGAAGCATGTTGTTGTGGAAAACTTGAAATATTGACAAACTAGGGTCTGCAGGTGGGTAGACTCTCGAAAGATTTTAGTACCCAAACACTCACTACTTAACTAAATTGTTAACGGCTTGCTCCCAGCTACTTGGAGAATTTTCTTTAATAGGCTCCATGTTCAACAGGGGAGGGAGGTTATTCACAAATAGTCAATGTTTGTTACATAAAATGTGTTGTGAATGTACTATCCAAATTTAAAATAACATAATTTAGACCAGCCTACTTGATGAAGAATTCTCAGAGGTCACTAAAGCTTTGATTTTCCAGTTAGCTTATTTTATAGCTAGTGCTTTAGAAGCCATCAAAACCGTAATGAGATAGATCAATCAGATTGCTTTTATTGGTCTACTGCGTACAATTCAATATAGGCAACAAGAGTATCCACTGAATCAGACTTTGGAGGAATTTGCATTATACCATGGAATAGCTTTAACCTTGAGATTACTAAAAAAATCAACAGTTTGATAATTAATCGCATGAATATGTGTTTTAGTCTGAACAGTACATCTAATCAGAATTTACATTTTAAGAGCTTAAAATAATACAATGCTGATAATAGATTTCTCTGTAAGTCTTCAAATCTGATGCAGTATTTTTATCAAGAGTTCTGAAAGGTTGTCATTTGTACTTAAGACAATAAAAACAGAGTATTTTTTCTGGTATAATTAATTTTGTATTTCAGATTTTTTAAGATAAATAAAAATATATTTGAAATACGCAAATAACAATATATGATTAATGTATACTTTTCATGCTCTATTTAAAAAGACTATTTTTTCTTAGAAAGTCTGTATGAGTAAAGTGTCCAAGTGACAGATACGTCATTTACTGAAAATAAAAACTACAGCATTTCAGAAGCTCATAGCCAGATAATTATTTAAGGTTCTTTGTGGATCTGCCACTTTTTGTAGGCCAGAAAGGACATCTAGATTGTTGTAGAAATCATTGATCATCAGGCAATGTAGAGCAGCAGAGACAAAGAGACACTCATGTAAGCAATATGAAATTAGTGTATTTTTTGCTATTATGGTATCAAATTTTCCAGCTTCAAGAATAGTAGTCTTACCCCCAAAATATAAAGCTTCCTTTAAAAAAAACCAATCTGTCCAATATACATTTTTTCTGCATTCTACTGGTTTAGTTTCCAATGTTTAGCTGTAAAATTTGCCCAAAACATTCAATGCCTCGAAACATACTCTAAAAATCTGTGCCATTAGTTTTAACTACACTGTAAATGCTAAAAATTGTTGATAATATGTGCTCATATCTTTAAGCTATAGTCTCCCTTTAATACCATGTTTGTCTCTGGAAAGGGTATATGTGCACCAGGTTCCCTGTTTGTGTTGTATTTAAAGATGACAACTCCAATCCATTATTTGATTATTACAAATAGGAATTACAGTCAATGACAAAGGTCTTAAGAGAGCAAAAATACTTTCCACTCTCTCTGAAGAAATGCAACTGAGACTTGACCTACTGACCTATACAGTTTGGTATATAAGTTAGTGGCAGGAACGGCAACTCACACATTTCTGTTTACAAAGGATAGTTTGTAAATTACTCACCCTAGTAAAGCAAGACAAGACATCTGACTAGTTACAGGTTATGACTGAATTCTGCAAGACATGTTGTTCTGGAATTGGTTTAACAGGGATATCTTATGACCAGGTGGGGAAGGAGAATAACATACTGCATAAACCTATAGGACACAGCAATCACAGCTACAGATGTAAAAGCAGAAATCAGTTACTTAGAGATATTAGCCTTAAAGGTTAATTTACAACCTCAAGGTTATTCCTTTACTTCAAATGAAATATTTCAAGATGGTGACCCTAGAAAAGTTGCTTAAATAAATAGCTGAGCTGCCTCCTGCGCAGGCCTCTTGCCAGATTGTATTCATAAACAAAGCTGAGGAAAGACCACTAGAACAAAAGCTACCCAAGCAAAGCATCAAAGACAAGTTAGGAGTGAATAATACAGTGTGGCCACCACTAGTGATGACACAAATTACAGATATGAAGAGCTAGTGAGAGGTTTGTAATAAACTGACACTGATAGCTAGAAAACCACTGGAGACTTGAAAGTAGTTTTTTACACTACCAAAGTATTGAAAAAGAAAGTAAGAACTTGTAGTACAGGATGTAAAACAGATGACTTGTATCTATCATTTAACTTTGAAAACATTAAAAATCCAGCTATAACAGTACGTGGTCCTTCTGCATATGAAATTAACTTTTGATACAGCAACCAGTACCTCTAGGAATGCATTAATTTGGGGACTAAAGTACTAATATTGCACAGAAGGAAGCTTATTCTGCTGGGATTTTCTGCTGAATATATATTTTCAGGGAAATTCTGGAAGATTATGATCCCTGCACATGAGTTCTTTCCTATGATAGCTTCAAATGTTATGATAGCATAAATCATGTAATGACACTTCTAAGGGCAAAGGGATGTATGATAGCATAAATATCACAGGAACAATCTATGTTTATCAGAATCCTGTTTCATCCTGGACCAAAGACTGAGGAGTAAGTAAGATCAATTAAAGCCACTTAGTAGGAAAAGAAGCTGGTGGAAGTCAGATTAGCTATGCTAGAAACAGCCTCCATGTTGTCTCAGAGCCTCTGAGGAGGATAGAGGTTAAAAGCAGTGAATCACACACTCACTTGACTTAACAGAAAGAACCCTAGAGCCAAAGGGAAATAATAACTGCTCTTATACTATGCTAACATGTTCTCCAAGGATTAGGAGACAGATATGGGCAAGTGTTTAGATTGTGCTAAAACTAGGCAGTGTTTCTGTGAGACAGCCCTTCATCAGGTTTCCCCCAGTGAGCCAGGTAGTTGTGCAAGTCATGGTGAATTTTAATGTGCTAGAGAACTGGGCTGATTAAGCAATCATCTTGGGCATCTTCAATTACAGTTGTAAAAAATGCCCAGTGGAGGGTCTTGGCTGTGAGAGATTTAATTCATAGATAGCTCAGGAAAGCTCCCCATTTCCACACACTATACATCAGGTGCAAATATTTTCATAGTTTGGATTTGATCCCTGGCTATTTTTTTATTAAAGTAGCATCTAAGGATGAAAGTAAAGCTTCTTTTCTGATATGCTATTGATTGTTCCAGAAAGCCCTCTCATTGCATGAATAAAACAGTGTCATCTGCTAATACAATAAAGGAAATAATTTTTGTGGTTTTGTCGAAGAAAGAGAAAATAAAAAGATAAAAGGAAAAAAAGAGGAAAAAGGGGAAAAATAACATTATTTAGTGGGTTGTTTTGGTTTTTTTTTTCCCCCAAGAGTTACAATTAAGCTTGCAGGAATCCTTCATCACTTTTCCAGTAAATACAATAGGTGTAAGCAGACAAAGCTTCAAGTCTAAAAACTGATTATTATAAACAGCTGGAAAATCCCTGTCAAGCTCTAGAAAATATAATTGTTTGCTGGCATGGTGATTTGAGGTGTCTCTAACAGCTTACAGTTTCTGGTTGATTTGTCAGGCATCAAGAGTATGTCTTGCATTCACTTGGCTTTCAAGTTTTTAATACATAGTTTTTCTGTTCATCTAAGGATAATAATCTACTATAGAAGCTTAACATACAGCTAAGGAGATAAATGGCTAAATCAGATCTTGGCAAACCATCTTAAGCAAGTTTCTTTTTAGAAAGCTGTTTGGAATTTAAATAGGGGAAAGTTGACAGCAATATTACAAGAAAGAGGCTGAAAAGAGGTCTGAGGAGGGCCTGAAAGAAGTTACAACAGGGTTCCCATGGCAAAAGTTTAAATAGACACCAAAGAGTTTGTGAAAGGATATGGTTGAGCTTTCCTTTGTAGAAGAGAGCATAAGGTAGATATAAGACCAACTAAGGTGAATGAAGACAAGCAACTCGTTGTCTATCATCTTCAAAATGAGTGAATATCCATGATCTTCTAAAAATTGTGAGCTAGATAAAAATGCATTGCTCTTTAAAATATGTGGCTTTCCAATGACTGTAATCTTTTCTGTTTATCCTTGTAAGTACAAGGAATGACATGTTCCAAAACTTTGTGCAAAGGTTATCTGTATAAGCACATTTGCTTACAGCTACTAGCTGCCATCTGAATAGTTTAAACTCTAAATCACAAGACCTATTACTTTAGTGGGAGTCTGAGGAAAGATGCACACATTACAGTGTGAATCTAGAAGCAAGTAGTAGAGACAAGCACTGAACAATTGTCTTCAGTTCACAGGAAAAAACACCAGGGGTGTGAGCAGCTGTGTGGTATTTGGCTGCCAGAGTTATGGAGCAGCTTCAATTCTTAAATGTGCTGTGAATAGAAACACCTTATGTATCTATAACTATTTTTTTACTATAGAACTATATAAAAAATATTAATAAAAGGCTATAGATACCTCATGACATCTCTTCAAAAAGTGTACTTTTTCCTGAAGGAACTCGGAATGCTAACTATATGTATGAGAGAGAGAATTATAGACTATATCTGTCATGCCCTTTGCAAAGTATACTCCGATATTGATTCCTCACTGAAAGATTTCCATTACAAGTCAAATTTCTCCAGTATTAAAGCTCAAATCTTACTAATCTTACTCTAAAATAGACTTGAGTAGGCATTGTAAGCACAGCTGATGACTTTCTTATTAGCATTGCTACCAAGAATATCTCAGATCTTAAAACTTTGAAAACTTTAAGAAATTGAGTGCCTTAAACAAGCATAAACTACAAGCTATCCAGAAGTATGGCAGAAAGAAATAATCATCTACCACGACCCAAATAGAAAAAGAAATATAAAAATTTGTAACTGATTGCACTAATGAGTGCTTTTGTGAAGTAAAAACAACTGTTGGTGAAGTTATTCAAGACAGATAAGACAAAGTTAAATTTGAAGAACTGCAGAGGACCCTACAGCTTTGTCTGACTGGGTGCTAAACAGCAGGTGAAATTCAAAACAGGTAAATTTAAAATTATAAGTATGATAAAGCAATCCTAATTCTATATATAAGATAAAGAGCTATCATCACTTAGAAATGAGATTTCAGAGTAGTAATTGATAGCACTACTAAAGTGCTGGTTCATTGTTCAAGAGTGATTAAAAAAAAAATCAGATACTAAAAAATAGGAAAAAAATGCAAAAAAATAAAACATGGTCAGGTTACTGAATCAACCCATACCTCACCCCCATTTTAAGCATTATGTGTCAGTCTAGTCCCATCAAGATCCAAGTATATGTAGTCGGAATGGAAGCTTCTGTAAGAACAACCGCACAAACTAGGTCTCTTCAGGTACAAAGAGTTAAGTAAGGAGTATATGACTGAGATAAATAAAATCATGAACAGCAACCAGCATCAGTCTCTCCTCCAGCAAGGAAACTGGGGATTGTCAAATTGATTGGGAGCAATTTCAGACAAAATATAAAACAAAAAATAAGGAAACTTTATGGCATTAGGGCAGGATATCCACTTACATTTATATTAAGTAAGAAAAAGGTTGCAAATTGTGAAAGATAAGGCCATCCAAGGTCTTACCTATTGAATATCCAGAATAATGTCTTTGAAAGGTAATTAGTCTCACTTGGCTTGTATGTTTACCTTAAGATGGGAAGAACAACTTATTCTTCAACGAAGTTGACTATGGATGAAAGCTTAGATAACAAGCCTAGAATAAGTAGCTGACTTCTGGACTGATTATAGTATGATGAATGCTGGCCTAAATCAAAAGTCTAAAGAAATTAAAGTATAAGACAGATCCATACATGAGTGGCTCATTATTTGGTATCTTAAAAAAATATTTATTTTCTGTGTATATATTTCCAGTGTGATAAATAAATTACTATGCCTACACACATGGCAGTCTTTACTTGATACAGCAACATCACTAATTCCTTACAAACTGAGATTTTCATACAGCAATTCACCTGACATTTGGGGCAACAAAACTACTTACATGGACGGAAAATGCACTCTACCACAATGCTGCAAACTCAATCAACTCTTAATTTATCGTGACACTCATTCACAGCTCTAGAAAAAAAGAATGAGAAAGACAGCAACAAGGAATTGCTGGTGAGATTCATATCTTTCTGCCCATAAGCTTAACTTCTCAAAAAACATGAAGAGAAACATTAAGTGAGAAACAGAAACAGATCATGGGCTAATTGCATCATTCTCTGTACAGGCATATGAGCAAATATAAAAAGAATGTAAAGAAATGTTTATGAGAAAGCTCATAGCATTTGAAGATCTTTGGTTACTCTGTTAAATTTTGTCCCATTGGATTAAAAAAACATAATTAACTATAAGTAATTTGGGTGTTACAAGCAGAGCCACATGAAGATTTACTGTTCATTAAGCTAAGCAGGTACTATTGTTTACTCATAAACTCACTATTTTAAGACCTATTAGCTCATAGATGCTGTCATTAAAAAAAAAATACTAAGCTTATTTAAAAAAAAAAAAAACACACAACAGAAAGCAAGTTGCCTACCTGTCTTTCAAAGCTTAGCAATACATAAACGTTGGTGATGTATTTATTGCATGATGAATATTCATTTTCCACTTTTTAAAATAGTGATGAAGGACTATTAGTTCAGTCTTTATTAATATTAAAATGACATCAAAGTCCACATCTGTGGGGGGAAAAACTCTAATATTCATACCAAGTGACTAGAAGACTTCACATTCAGCAAGTACAAGAAAAAGATAAAAAAATTACTTTAGAACTGTTGTGTCTGGCACAGGTCTCTCTGACAGGCCTAGGCATATAGCATGTAAAATCTAAAAGCTGCTGGAGTATAGCTAAATGCTGTTATCCAAGCTGTCATAACTGTATTGCAGTTTAAAGATATTTCCTGACAAGAAAATTGAGAAAGCTGTCTGGCTAGTAAATCAAAACCTTCTTCCTCTTTTAGTGGCCAACCAACAGATGCAGTTTAGGTCACAGATGGTGTTTTTTTAACGTTTTGGTCTCCACACACATCTTCAGCACATTTACTTTCTTTACCAATAGGAGTGAGAAGTTCTTTTAAAAATCTTTGCCAATACACCAAGCTATCCACAAACCACCATTAATTTCAGAAGGTAAAAAGCTGCTGAGCAGGTAAGGTTCAGAAGTGCCGTCTTTTTTAATGAGCTCATAATTTAAGACAATAATGCATTTCACTGTGGAATGTCTTATGCAATTACATTCCTTTGGGGAGATTTAAGAGAATCAAAAACACCATCAAAAACAAAAGGTATATAAGGAGCTGAAGGTCAAAAAAACCCCAGAGTATTTAAGTATTCAATTGGTTTAAGAGTCTAAGCTAAAGCTTTCAAGTGGGTTCAACATTTCACTTATAGGTACCATTTATTTCTCTCATTTCCCTTGCAACTCACAAGATTGTTTCTCTTGTCTTCTCTGCTCCCTGCAAGGGGGCTCTGCTCAGCACAGATGGCTGTCAGGAGTGTCAGCAAGTGCTGCTCAGTCCAGCATGCTCCCCTGGATGTGTGCCTTGCTGTGCTATTCAAGGGTCCCTTCAATCAGGGCAGCACAGAACCAGCACTGAGCTCTAAAGGTAGTCTTTGATCTCCTGAATGTTTTCAAAGATTTAAAATTCTGGACTTAGTATCAAGAAGTGTTTATCACTGTGACACTAATTTCAGAAAAGCATGACTCCGGAATGTTTAAGTTAAAGAGAATTTCTACTTCTTTTTTTTTTTTTCTTTTCCAAACCCATATGTACTGGTGAAGTTGAACAAATTCATTACCAGTCTTATTTCAAATAGTAACTGGTTGGCAACAAGTCATTTAAACCAAATTATGTTTTAGGTGAATTCTGTATAAGCTGTCCATGAGAAAATATAAAGCAACCTTGAGAAAATCATAAGCTGATAGCTATGCATGAGACCAGTGGGGTTCTGTAACAATCTGTGGAAGCAAATGTTTGTTTTTTTCCAAAAGTGTCAATGTCAGGGGAGCTCAACAAGTTCATGAAAAGATTCTTCATTAACAGATGACTGAATTCAGTGACTTGTGAAGTACTTTCTGATCCTGTAATCCTGCAAGACAGAAAAAGCTTGCTAGGGAAAATATTAATTTGAATTTTAATAAACCTAGAAAAAACTTTATGAATTAAACATCTTGTTCTAGACAAGGAATTAATTATGACCATTTTCATTTAAAGTAATTTCAGTAAAACAACAGATTTAATGGAGCAAGAAGAAGATGGGGATCATTGATGAGCTCTCAGGCCCAGCTCACTCCCAATACAGAATGACAAAGGGATGAAATAAGAAGATAAACTTTAAGCTTTAATTTTACCAGCCTGAAAACTACAGACTGGCCAAAACACTGTGGGTTCTGATTCTTTTGTATATGGTATTTTATACACATTCATTTTTTAATTAAACTTGTAGTTCTTAGTCTTAAGTCTTCTGTAAATTTTCACAAAAAATGGGAGTGTTCCTTGGAACATAAAAAAAAAAAATATTATTGGAATATTTCATTGATCACTGTTCAAGAAGTTAATACCTGAACTGTAAATATTTTAAGTACAATTGTGAATAACCTGTTACAGAAGTTGAATGACTTCTTGATGACACTAGAAGATGAAAAGAAGACCTTTGTCAAGCATTGTTCTCTTAGTTTTAAAACCAACTTCCTGCGTGAATTCTTGACCACACACTCCAGAACTTTATACTCAAATCTTTAATTTCTATGGACCAGAAACATTTAATTACCTAATTCATTTATACAGACAGATGACTTCATCCTAGTCTTTGTAGAATTATCAGTGAGTCATTTACTTCCAGATCTTTAAAGAACTTTTGACACCTAATTTCCATTGACATCAACTGATATCACTAAGTCTAAAATAAGTAGTTACTTACTGGTGACTTTGAGATAAATCCTTAAACACATACTTGGCTATAAAAAGAACCTCATAAATTAAGGCATTAGAATAAAATAAGAAACAGTGAATTTGGCAATGTCTTAGAGACTGGTAAGAAAATTATATATGCAGTACTATGATAAATAGGGATTATTTCAGGGTTAATAAATACACAAAACAAAAATTGTGTTATGGATGTTCCATTAACTATTTTTCATTGGTCTTTTCTGGATGACATGTTCATTGACTTTATGAACAAAAGTTTAAATAAATCTAAAATTTCATATTCAAAACAATATACAGTCATGAATTTCCATCCTATGGAATCAAGCGCTCTCTAAATAACGGCCTCAAAAGAAAATGGGTGTGTATGGCGGTGCTTAAATTGACACGAGCATATATACTTAAAGAATACTTTGTTTATGGCACTCATATATAGCTCAAATTAGGGAAGTGCTGGTCCATAAACAAAGTTCTCTGTTAAAATAATGTCCTATAAAAATCTTACATTCCCAAAAATTGTGATAGCACTTCTGGACAGTTCAAAAGATCATTGTTTTAAACTAAAGAACGTATCAGCCACAAAGTCTAAGAAGAACCCTTCCTCAAAAAAAAAAAAAAAAAAAAAAGATAAACATTCAGCTATCTTAGCTTTCATGAAAGTTGGGGAAGTTGCAGGGGAGTTTCTTTGATTCCATTCAACAGGCATGCAGTGTCTTTTCATTCTATCACTGCTCTGAAATCCATTCAAGGAACAAGCAAAGCAAACAAGATAATAAAAGGCCTGTAAGTATGTGGAAGAGCTTTCTTTTGGAGGGAGTACAGTAAGAAGGATGTAACTAGTACTCCTTTTTATAAAATCGTCATGTTGGAAGCACATAGCAAGTGCAGCATCAGGATGATAAGTACTGCACTTGGTGCATAGGGCAGACATGGGCGTGTAGGGCAAAGAAAGAAACCTCCAAGATCAGTAACGTTACAGCTCAGCTGTGGCCTCAGAACTTCTGTCTGTCCTTTAGCCAAAAAAAATGTTTAAAGAGAGAAATGACAGCCTTCACAATGAAGAATCCATTTTGTTTAATGACTGACCATTTTCAGACATTCATTTAATAAGTACTATTCAGTAGCTAACTCATGAGAAGGAGATATTGAAGTAACATAGCTTAAAATGAAAAGCTATATAGAAATTAGCTTTATATACTCACAGACACATAGATGCAAATAACAGTTGTAAAGGTGTAAAAAAGCATTTGACAGAGCTTTGAAAGTTCTTAGCTTTTCTGAAGCAAAGGATTATGGCACAGCCTAGACACGTACTTTCACCACTCCACAATTCCCCCAAACAAGAAATTCAATTAAATAACTCAGTTTGATAAGGGGCATAACGCAGAAAGCATATTGACCTTAAAGTTTCTTGGACAAGAGTCATCAGGAAGAAAATAAATCTAATACACAGTTTTTAGGCTGCCAGTTATAAATACTTTTTTCTCTGGCAATTTAGATGTAGCTCAGCTATCAGGCCCCTAGAAAAATACCACCTCAGTCACTGTCAAGCTCTGTTATTTCAACTGATTGCTGACTTTAGTAGGTTGAAGTTTCAGTTAAATTAATTTCCCCTACAGGAATATACATGAGGCTTTTGTTAGTAACGATCTAGTCACTCCCTGACACACACAAGTACATTATTTACCGATGGTAGTCACAAATACACAGAAGATAGACTTTCCTTCTTCTCAAAATAAAATGCATCTTTGTTACTAGTTTGATCTTCCACAACATCTCTGAATGTGTATAAATTTTTGATGGGGAAAATGCAATCTTTTTAGTTCTGTTAATATATCAACCATCTAATGAAACAGTTAAATATGTTACTTCCAGGCAGTTACAGTGGGATTTTCTTTCCACTGTAATACATTATAATGCAGTACTTTATGTTTCTAATATACTCTAGAAATTAACAAAAATCAAGTATGGGTCATAATGTGAATTGTCCTAGTCTCTTCATCATGAATAAACAGGCTGAGGATCCATGGAGTATGGATTTTTGTGTGGGGGACTTCAATAAGGGTTGAGGATAAGTTACATAAAGTATATTTTGCAGTCTCGCATTGAAACTACACCTGAAAAAATCAGGTAATAATCAGATCCCAGATCCTCAAACTCCAGAGTTCCTCTTTCTAATTCAAACATCTTCAACCACAGACAGCTAAGTCAGATTTTACAGGCTTTTCTTGTACTCCCTTTTGCTCCCTTAGTTTGAATTTTTTAAGCCTTGGAAAGCTTCATATGTTTTACAAGACTACAAATTAAAATGGAAACTATTTCTAAACCTATTAATGCTATTTTTAGAGTACTTTATTTGACCTTAAGAATCTTTTATCCTGCTTTAAGTATATACAGTAGGATACCATAAATCATAAAACAGCATAAAAATCTAGCATTTGCTACAAGTTAGAACTATGATTTTCTTCATACTTCATAGTAGTAAGAAATTTTACAATTTATTTCATGATAATTGAGTTTAAAAAGCAGAATGTAATTTCACTGGAATTTAAAATGCTGCACTTACTGGAATACTTTTTTTGTCACAAGGTCTACAGGTTTAGAATTGACTAATAGACAGTGATGATGATAAATCAGTGCAGCAGAGTTAATTTCTCAGAGTTGCACTGGATTCAGTCACTCAGCCCTCAGAATAATGGAATTGCATGGCCAAATTCCTCTGCTACTAGGAGAATTTAGGAGTAAGAGACTTCAGCTACTTCTTTTTCGAGAGGGAGAAAGAGACATTCTAATGGTACTGAAGAAAATAAACCTGTGTAAATCACATCAGTCTAATTAATCACCTATTTCCTTTCCTTTTGAAATCACAGCTAGGATCTCAGTTTATAGATGTTCCAGGCACAGAGTTCATTGCCTTTCTTGGAAAATCTAAAATAGTATGTACCTGGTTAGTGCATGAACTTTAGCATATTGCTAGGGAGAAGTGGCAACAATAAACTAGTTGCTTCCCTAAATAAATAAATAAATAAATAAATAATAAAATCTACTATTCCCAATGTAAAAATAGTTCAAGCACTTCAAAAACAACAAAAAATATTTATTTGCCACTAGTAATAAAATTTAGATTTTGGTCTGAAGTGTGCAGTTTGCCTTAGTGAGTCAAAAAAAAAAAAAAAAAAAAAAGTAACTTTGTATCTCGCTCGGCTAACAGTAACAACTAAATTAAAATGAGCCATTACATTTCATTATGATGTTTCTTAAATTCCCTGTTTGTATGATGTATGTGCCTATTTGTGTGTCATTCTGAGTTTATATTTTTCAGTTTCATTAGAACAATGAATCCTACACTTTTTCAGTCAGTAGTTAGTTGCAGTATCAGAACTACTTACTTTATGCTTTACCTATTTCTATTTATACCAGTGAAAGATTTTAATAATAGAGCTCTGACCAACCTAAAATGATCCCTTCCTTCATACCCTTTCATCAGTAACCCAAATCTACACCAACCTTTGGCTAGCCAGAACAGCAGGTGAATATTTGGAAAGTTCTGTCCAGACTATGATTCAGCAGTAGTCTTCTGGGAAGCTATTTATTTCTTTACAAAGTGATACATAAGTGTCCTCCACTGGACAGCTAAAAAAGCTATGGTATATTGCATGTGAACAGCTGCTGCTTTAACTGAAGAACAACGCAGGTGTCTTCTTATGCATATAAGTCCTCTGTGCAAATCCCCATTGTCTGAAATGCATTTTATGCACCCACATGTACCCACTGGGAATCATTTTTATGTTACAAGAGCTGTACTGTCTCAGAGCTTCAAATCATATCTATATTAAGTTACATGGGAGGTTTATAGTATATTTTTGTTTAAAAAACATAAACTTAACTACAATGGATTTGTTAATGATGGTCTAATTATACTTTTTTGCAAGCATGCATACAAACTTCATATTAAGACATCTCAGTAGTGCACCTTTTAATGTGCTTTATAAATTAAATGAATCAGAAACATTTTTAACTTATAATGGGAAACGCATCTGTGACATAATCCCAAGAATGAATTTCACTGGTCAGTGTTTCCCCCTGTTATCTTAATTTAAAATACTACAATAAACAAATGTAAATATCAAGCACATGTACCAAACACCCTTTAATCTTGATTCTTACATGGCATAATTCTGCCATTTGCAGTATTATTATTATTTAATCCTTAGGCTTTAGACTGAAAACTGCATTCTTTCACTTTTGACAGGCAGATTATAAAGATGACCGTCTTTCTCCAGTATTTCTTAAATGCCTCCAGTTATGATTTAATTACCTTTATTCCTCCTCTTTTCTTTTCATTCACAGCCTAAAATAGCAGCCTTGGCTTTAGAATAAGCCATCAGCCTCCAATATGAGAAATTCTTATAACTCTACCAGAGTTAACATACTCTCAAGTACTAATTTACAAAGAAATGCCCCAACAGATACAAGAAATGGATATGCTTTCAGTATCCTATTAAGAAGTAGGAAGCTCAAATATCATATTTCACCTGTTTGTATTCAGGAAATAAGAAGCATCGGTGTATCACAGCAATATACATTTGTGCCGAGTATCCATTATAGTTCCCCTCACAGACTATTCTTAATAAAACACACACTATCATCCAAGAGTTGCCATGTCACCTGTCCACAATATTTCTAGAATTCAGCTACCCTTGACAGGTTATATTCCCACTACCAAGAGTACTTAATTCCAGCTCAGCTTCATCTTTTTTTATTTAAAAAAAAATCCATTTACAAATAATCCCTTTACTAAAAAAAAATCTGGTTGAAGTTCTTTTCTCCTAACCAACATAAAAATATTTATTTTTAAAATAAACTAGATTACATATAATGGGCTTTTTGCTGCCTGTTAGTGCCCATCAGCCAAAGAGGGGCTGCAGATTGTTAAAGTATGCTGGTAAATGTTCTGCTGTCATTAAAAGAAACATAACAGTATGATTATACATTTGAAAAAACCACAGGCATCTTTGCTATCATTTTCAAAGTCAAAGCTCTGTAACTGCTAGATTCCATCAATAGTACAGCTAACAGCACTGAAAATTTATTTCAGTTGCATATGAGGATGAATTCATGCAACATCAAATTTGAATAATTCATGTTGCAGTACCTGCTGCTAATATCGAACTACTTAGATACCCAAAAGAGCCATTCAGATTCTAGGAAAGATCTGAAGCATTTTCCAAATTTTATCCCTTAGCAAGAATAAATTTTCATCCCACTCTGCACTGACAGCTGTCATTCTTTTATCTCAAAGGCATGGGCAGTACCATAGTCTTCCTGAAGCAAGCATGAAGTGAAATGGAAGACATCAGCACACACAAGCACTTCATAAGAACCTCTATACGGGGAACTATGGCTTTGTCTTTTTGTGAAAGAGGATCAAATCCTGGAGAGGATGATCTTGTTTGTTGCCCTCAGCAGCAAAGGTGACATCAAGTAGTAGTCTACATGATATTACATATATTGTTTGGCATCATCTGGCTGGACAAATAGTGTGAACCCAGTTGCCAGTTATTTAACATGTATATATCTCAAGATTAGCTTCCGTATGTGCTGCCTCTTGCACACAAATCTGAGCATTACTGCAGTGAGGATGGAAAGTATTCGGGTCTATAAAAAGAGGACATCATCATTGCAGTGTTCTTGGAACAAACTTCTTCAGTGGTTACTCCTATACTTTTTAAAAAAATGACTAACATTTAACTTCCTCTATCAGAACTGTAGATTTAATATAATATCAAAGAATAAAAAGTCATTTACTGATACCTTGACATTTTTATGCTGCAGCCAACTGAGAGTTTGCTGATACAGCTAAAAGTGTCAATTACTCTGAAAAGGCATACAGTAATAAATGTAATACATTATACTGGATGCAGAAGGCTGTTGATAATTACTTGCCATCATGTTGTGTAAGTTTCTGAATCAGTGGTTTTGAGCTGATATACATATTTTGATCTACATAAGTGATTCAGCATTCATATTCAGGTACCATGAAATCCCTGTAACCCTCAAAGAGCCTCAGGTTTTCTATAATACTGTTATTTATTTTGCTTGGAAGGTTTTTTGTAGAAGCTAAGGGAAATATTTAAGTTCTACCTTTTCTAAAAGTACTAGGATGCACCTGCTTCCTGAGCACCTTTGAATCACACTGGTTGCTGCAATCCTCACTCAAAGATAAACTCTCTCTATCTATTTGATAGTAATCAAAGTTAATTTATTCTATTGAGGAATATACTAAGAAGGATCTGATTTTAGACATATAATCCTAGTAAAACAACATCAAAAAAATGGATAGAAGTATGAAAACAACCATGTAAGTGTCATGGCAGATAATTATTCCACTAACCTGTCTGTCAGCATTAATATTAGCCTCTTTGCTGTACAAATCATTTTCCTACAGCAATGAAGTTTGTGTTTGGAGACATTCATATATCTGGGGAGTACTTGCCTTCTATTTTCTCTCAGCAAGTCTGCACTGACAAAACCTGTGCCAAAACGATGGAAAATTTTTCTTCATAAAGCCTCCCAACATTAATTGTTGTTAATAGAGACAAGGAAAATTCAGTTCAATTGAATAGGAGAAGACGGTGAATTTTGACTTTCCCTTGGTATCCAACCAAAAAAGTTATACAAGACAACTTGAGTGATGTTCCTTACATCGAATTCTTCATCAGTAAGCAAATTGTGGCCTTAATTCTTTCCACAGAATCACTGAAGTTGGAAGGGAACTCTGTAGATCATCTAGTTTTACTTCCTTGCTCAGAGCAAGGTGAACTACATCTGGCTGCTCAGAACCATGGCCAGTCAGAGATGGGGACTCCACTACTTCTCTCATCAACCTGTTCCAGTGTTTGACCACCCTAAGAGTTAAAAAAATGTTTCTTAGATTTAAATGGAATTCTCATATTTCAATTTGTGCCTATTGCTTCTTGTCCTGTCCCTCAGCACCACTGAGAAGAGTCTGGGTCTATCTTCTTTACTTCCCATTAGGAATTTATACACATTGATAAGATCTTATTCCATCCTTCTCTTCTCCAGGCTATATAGCCTCATATCTCTTAGCGTCTCTTTGTTTCACAGATGCTCCAAGTCCCTAACCATCTCAGTGACCCTTTGCTGAACTTACTTCAGGATGTCCATGTCTCTTGTACTGCAGTCTGGAACTGAACACAGTACTTCATGTGTGATCTTACCAATCCTGCATAGAGATGAATAATCACCTCCTTTGACCTGATCTTCTTAATGCAGCCCAGGATGCTTTTGATTAAAGAAGGTTGCAAGGGTGCATTGCTGTCTCATGGCCAACTCATCATTCAAGACAACACCCAGGTCCTTTCCTGCAAAGTTGTTTTCCAGACTGTCAACCACCACCCTGTATTGCTGCATGGGGTTGTTTTTCCACAGGTGCAGGACTTTGAACCTTTCCTTTTGTTGAACTTCATAAAGTTCCTGCCCTGGCATTTCTCCAGCCTATCAAAGTCCCTCTGGATGGCAGCACAATTAACTGATGTATTAGACATTCCTCCCTGGGGAGGAGTGTACTCCCCTAGAGTACAGATCTGAAGTCCAAATTGTGCCACTGATCTCAATTCTTAAAGCCCATCAGTTCAGCCAGTTTTCACTCTGCTTCATTGTCCACCTATCTAGGTCATACTAGATTTGTTGATTTCTTCCATCAGCTTCCCAGGGATCCAGATAAGGCTGCCCAGCATTTAGTTCCCCTGATCTCCAGAAAAGGTATAAATTACTTTGATATTTCTCAGGCTTTTTATCACTGGGAACCTTTGCCATCTTTAGAAGCATATTCATATTTTCTCTAGTCTTCCTTTAGCTCCTAGCTGCCTTTCATACTCCTTCCCCGTTTCAGCTCCTATTGGGCTTTGGCTTTCCTAACCTCATCCCTACACATTCAGACACACATTTGTCCTGGGTCACCTAACTTTACTTCTACTGCTTGTGTATGGTTCATTTTTATGTCTGAGTTTTGTCAGAAGCATCTTGCTCAACCATGCAGGCTTCCTGACACCTTTGCTTGACTTCATATGCATAGGCAAGAATTATTCTTGAGCTCAGATAAATTAATCCTTGAAAATCACCAGCTCTCCTGAACCACATCCTATGGCTCCAAAGTAAGTCTTTCAACAGGTCAAAGTCTGTTCTCCTAAAGGCCAGGGTTGTGATCCTACTATTTACCTTGTTCCCTCCTCTCAGAATTCTGAACTCCACTATCTCACGGTCCTTATAGCCAAGGCTGCTCTAAGACTTCAGGTCCCCTTCCCAACCCTCTTGTTTTAGCTTACAGAAGCTCCATGTTCAACTATAACTTAGCAAATGTTAATAGGCTTTCTATCCACTATTTTACCCATCTCAGAACCAGCTCATCATATAAATGATGATCCTGAAGTGATTTGTGTGTGTATTCTGTGATAACATTAAGAAAACAAAACCAGAAAGACAATAAAGGCTCTTTATCACATTTCTAAGATGAGACTACCTAGCCTCCAGGCATGAAACTACAGGATAAGTAGTCACTAATTTTGCGATATATGCTTTAAATCGATAATTTCACCTCCACCCTTCAATTTAGTAACCTATAATGGTTGGCTAAGATGATATTTCAGTTAAAAGAAAACTCAGTTTATGCATATTCAAGAAGAAAAACTTCCTGATATTTCATCAAGTGCAGATTTTACTATTTTACTAAATCTAGCATAAGGAACAGTGTAAGTCTGCAGCAGGAGGCAGATTCATGTGCAAGCAGTCTGATATTTAGTAACTGCAGTGATTCCAAGACAATCTATAAAGTAACATAATTAATCTCCTGCCTGACTCAAATACTTTGTGCACTCAACAAATAAATATAATGCGTAATTGTGGCCTTCCTCTTAGTCATACCTTACAAACCAATCACCCCAGTAAATATGTGGATTCAGCATCTAAATTTCTCTTTAAAAATATTTCATTGGAATATAAAATAAAACTAAAGTTAGCTTGTAATTAATATGCAAGCAGGTTTTTTTGCCTACAATGAATTTTCATCACATGGAGTTGAAGTGAGGCATAAAAAAACCCCTGAACATTAGAAATTAATAAAATATCATCACTAGTCATTTGCATTCTCCTGTGACATTTCATGTAAGGCTGGCTACAATAGGCACAAACAGGTATTTCCTTGACTTAATAAATATGAATATTACTACAGTCATTTAACATTCAGCCCTGAAGCTTCAAAAATTTACCTGTTCTACAGAGATGGGCTGATATATTAAATTTACAATATTGAAACTGTATAAAAACTAACTACCTGATTAAATCTTTATTCTTACTTCTCCTATATTCTGTAATAGTAGGTGTACCAAATCACCATACTTCATTTCAGATGACACCCAGACCTCAAGGTGACTTTGGGCAGAAGCAAAATAGACAGTTGCCTAGAGCACAAACTGATGAATATTTAAAATTCAAAGCATTAAGTAAAATAAAGTGTCTCAGAAGTGCAGTTGCAGTTTAGAAATGCAGAGTCCAGCCTGCACTGGCATAGTGACAAATTTGTTCACGTCTTCCCTCAGTGCTTCAACACACTGAATCCCCACATCATGAAGTACTAGGGGTGGACAGCCACAGCACCATCCCTGCACTCTCTGCCCTGGTTTGTGCCTGTCTCCAACCAGGAGACACATTCAAAAGGAAGGCCACTCCAGCAAAGGAAGAGAGCTGAGGCTACAAGATCAGTGCTCTTCCCTTTTCCTTCTTTTTATGCCAGCAGCAGCTCCACGTTATGTTGCTGCACTTGAGAAACTATAGTCAGTAGTGCTATTTTGATGACAGTGGAATATGATATGAACAGAGACTGTTACACAGTTAAGGAGTGGTCAGAAACACCCATTACTAGTGCAGCAATACTTTTCTCAATCTCATGACCACTTAGAGAACATATTTTTCAACTGCCTCCACAACACAATGTTCTACCACCACAAAGAACAAATAAAACCCAGATTTTGCAGCCTTCATCTGTAACAACAGAAAAAAATTGTTCTGTTTATAACATTAGGGAGTATAGAACTTTCTGATATGTCCCATAGATATTTCTTTTCACATTACTTCTCATTCTGAAAGCTTTCTTATCTGTATACATCAGAAAACCATTATATATAGCCATTTTTTGTTCTATGTCATATTTGCTTACAGCAAACCATTTAAAGATGTACTACATAAGGCATACAAAGAGCACGCATGCTGGTGCTTCATTCTTAAGTTGGTTAATTCCTGCAAAACTGATGTCACAAAATTCATTATTTCTAATTTATGACTGTGAATTAAGCATTAACACTGCAGACACATAGCTTTAAATACTCAGGCTTCTTAGAGTTACTACTGCAGATACATAAGACACCACAGGTGATTGGATGATTGAAAGAGCAAAAACAAGCCTCCACCTTCTCTTTTGCTCTTTTTTGCCTCTTCAGTCCATCAGCATATGTAGAAATGGAAGCAAGAATCAAAACGATAGGACTAAAAGAAAGTTCCAAAGTTTAACCTAGCTTTTTATCCTCTGCAAGTAAAAGTCATGTGAGAATACTGTTCAAGGGCTGGTCTATTTTGTCTCAGATGGCCATCAAAAAGAGTAGACAGTGAGTGGATATTTTTTGATGGTATTTCAGTCTTTTACATTAATATTGTAGACTGTGAATACCAAAGATGACAGAAATAGTATGTTTAAAGAATAACAATGGAAAATTTGATCAGTATGAGAACACTATTCTCCTATTTTAACATTTCTCTAAATATTTCAAACTAAAAATAGTCTATGAAAGGCATTTTAAAACAGACCCTTCTCTGCCAGAACAAGTAAAACAAACTTGAAACAACCTGTAACAGATGCTTTGCCAGAGTCAAAAAAACACATTTCTGTTTCAAGTCTGCAATCTCTCATATACCTAAGTGGGCTCTAAATGGGTGAAATGATATCTTCTGCCTCCATATATATCAGTCAGGGGTCATCTTTTATCCCTACCAACCACAACTCATCCTTTGAAGTTCATTAAGCTTTAATTAACTGGCATTCCATAAAATGCCTAGGGCTTTCAAAGTGTTCTCGGATCAAAACACATTAGGCTAACGTGCTATGGTCAAATGATGTCTTCTGTAACACATTTTTATATATTGCATCACTATACTTCATTTTGGTTAACTCTGATAAACATAAAGACAGCCAAACACAAATCTTAGCTCCCGCTGCCAGCCTTTCAGTTAATTAAGTGCCTAGACTAAGAGTGAAATATATCTGACATTTCAGCCCCTTGTTATCCAACTTCCTTTCCCTCCTCCTGCATAAAAAAGCACTAATAAAATAAAAAATTTAAAAAATTTAATAGAAGGGGAGAACTGTAATGTTTTGTAATTCCATTTTATATCCAGCTGGCCCCAGTTGGCTGATTGCTGGTTTTTGACTGGGCAGCGGATGGTTTCCTAGCAACTGGCTAATTGATTGCAGCTGTAAATCCACCTCCTTCAACTCTCATTTCCAATTCCTCACTTATGAGTGCATACACATGCTTCTGCCAGGTAAGAGACAGCAGATAGAAATCTAAAGAATGAAGAAAAAATACAGAGAGGGGTGTGATAGCAACTTAATCAAGAATGGTTTTAAATTTTAGGAAAAAAAATAAAGCAATGTTTGGATTAAAAATGAATTAAAAATGTATTTTAGCATAATTTTAGTCATGTTCTTTTAATACTACTCTTTTAATGCAAAGATCAATAAATCTTTCATTCACTGTCATATTAATTAAAATGGATTCATTCCAGTTTTATATATAAAATTTTACCTACCTGGTGGAGTTGAAAACCATAAATAAAAAAAGAAACTTGCAGATAGATGGCTGAATGTTGTTTATAAAGTAAATCCAAGGTTTACCCTCCACTCATACATCAGTAATTTCTGCACTGTTAACTAATTATTAAGTAAGAATTAGGAATTTTTGTTCCATTTGTTTTAGAGCTAGATATATTTTATATGTAACGTCAAAGGGACATATTTTCAATACCAAAATAGGAAATAGATGTGAAAAAAAGGGGCTCAGGTAGTTTTCTAGGCCCTAAATCCAGAGATGCAGGGCTGAAAACCCCTGCTGAACTCAAATCCATAAACCCTCTAGGTGCTGCAGTTTCTGGCTTAAGCACTTGAAAGGCCTAACAGAAACAATCATCGGGTGGATGTTTTAAGTAAATTGTGTGGCCTTAGGGTCTTATTAAAGAAGGACAGTGAGCATAAATTTGAGGACAAGAAGGAGTGACTAGAATTACTAGGGAAGAAAAAAACTGCCCTAAGACAGGAAAGCTTTGGGGATTGCTTCTCTTATTTTGGAAGCACAGAGTCTCTGCAGCAGCAGGACTGGGAAACTTGTGATTTCTCTTTTTTAGAGAAAAAGAAGTTAATTGTCACTTTGCTAATCTTGAATAAGTGAGATCCATACATGGCATTGTCTTATATGGTCATTTTTAATCAGAATATAGCACTCTACTTCCCCTTTTTCCTTCCAGTCAAGAAAGATACCTTCTTTTCTCATGTTGTTATTTGAAATGTGCAAATCCATATCTTCCACAAGAATGCCAGAGTCATCATGGTATCCTTGTTTGGGTAGAATCAGGAATTCTTTATCTTTTCTGTTGAAGCTCTTCAAATGTTTCTAGTCTGCAGAAAAGCTGAGCTAGCAAGAACAGGTGGAACTGTGTTTAAAGGATTCTAGACAGATGAATAGAAACAAAAGAGGTGGATTCTGTTTTCTTCCAGTTACTTCAACATTTTATTGAACAACTTTTTCACATAAAATGTATAAACAGGCCTGGGAACAAGGAAATAAACTCCCTTCACTTATATTCATAGCTATTAAGCTCCAAGTCAGGCAGTGGATATTAAATGTCTACTTACCTGATCAGTGCATCACCAGTTACTACATTTCTTTCTGAAGCACTTAGCTATCTGTAGAAAACTTAGAAGTCTTAACTCTGTAATGAAGAATCCATTTTGAAAATTTTGGCTTAGTATGCTCTAACATTTAAGTGCCTATTAGATCTGTTCTTAAAATATTAGGTTCTGAAATACTCTGGTCTGGAAGAAATTTGCAGCTTTGTAAAATCCATTCTAATGTTTTTAATTAAGTGAAGAACTGCTGGTCCTAGACATTTGTTCTGAAAGCCACTTTAGCCATCACATGTGAAAATATTTAACCAGGTTTTTTGACACATGTGAGAAATATATAGAAAATGTGAGCAGAATAACTTGGTAATGCTAAGCATCTGAAGATCACTCAGCAATGTTTTTATTCTGGTTTCAGGTACATTTATACAAATCTCTGTCCTTATTTTCAATGTCCTATTGCATTCTTTCCCTATTGTTATTAATTAAACAGATAACATTTTAAATAATGTCAGTGATATTCACTGGAATGTGGTATAAAAGTGACTTGGATACTCATTATCACCTTTAAAAAAGAGTGTATTTCCTGTGGGAAGATGTTAGCATGATCTCTGAAGTAAATCTTGGCAACATGAATCATAAAGTTATTTTCAAATATTAATTTTAGCATCTTGGCAGAGAAGACCATGCTACAATCACATTGTAGCAAACAAATACAAATACATACCATGGATTAGCAATATACGAAAACAGTAAATACACAGTCAATAATGATGTTATGTACATTGCAAATGTATAATTTGAGCCTGAAAGATAAATCTAGGATATAGGCATTATAGAAGTAACTAAAAAGGAACCCATATAGGTTGCCTAGCTTAATTTAAAATACATGAGGTATATATGAAGGAGAAAGAATAGCAAGACATATCACTTTGTATTTCACCCAGCAACACGGAATATTTTTTCTTTCAAATGGTCCTTTTTATAAAACATTTATTTGGTTCTAACACCAACATTGCACACAAATCAACTGATTTTTATTACTGTCAATTACGTAAATTGAAAATAAACAATCATTATGTTGAAGTTACAGAAAGACTTACTGAAAATTAGAGGTGGAATTTCTAGAATATTAAGTGTTCTGAATCTTTTTCCCCAAAATTTCAGTCTTAGGTTAAATATTTATGTTCCAGACTTTGACATTTGGCAGTTGGAGATGTACTTTCCCAAAAGTGTATTTGGTCTTGCAAGGAAATATGGAGCAGAATGTTTATTGGTAAGAACATTTCATGCATGGAAAAAGAAGCTCCATTAGTTTCTCTGAGGAAGGAAGAATTTCTCTTCTGCTGCACATAGCATCTGAGACATTTCAACTGACCATCTACTCTAAGCCTAAGCACCAGGAGACTTGGATGAGCATACACTACCCCTGATAATGATTAGTTCAAAAATGACCTCACAAGTGCCAAGAATAATAATCTCTACTGCTTTACAAGTGTCAGATTTTTCACACAGAACAAAGAAAAATTTGCTTCTACACCCCTTCCACCCCCTGTCCCTTAGAAGCCTCACACTATCAATCTGTATTCAAGTCTGAGTGTCCTGAAGTCTAAGAGTCTTTCAAGCTGTATAGCTACATATCCATCTACCTATTATTTTGTACTAGTGAATTTAATTTTTCTTTCCTAAATATGTGATTGTACTTGTCACAATCAAATTTTGTATACTTGGTCCTGGACCATTTACAATTTAATGAATTTCCTTTTTAATTTTAAGCCTTTCCTCCAAAGTGTTTACAACACTTTCTAATGCGATATCATCTACAGTTTGAATGGGGGAAGTCTAGTCTATACCTCAGAGTTCTCAGGAAAACTTTATCATTAATGTCAGGCTCAAAACAAAATCCTCAGGGCTGTACCTTCAAACGTCCTCCAGTAATGAAGAATATTTAAATGAATGAAAACAGGGGCATCCTTCCTCCTAGGTAAGTACCCTAATCACTGTGCTATTATGCTACTCATGCACCATGACATATTCTGTCTCTCTAGTCCAATAAATCTTGTAACAATTTCATGCAAAGCAGAAAACTGTCAACTGCAGAAATTAAGCATCAGCCACATAAATATAGCCTTTATTGAACAAAGTTTTAGAGATTAATTTGTATATTTTGTAGCAAAAATTGTTAATTCCTGCTGATTTGGAATGCTTGCAAACCTGCCATATAACTATTTCAGTGCTTTTAAATGAAGCTGCTGCTGGAACTTGCACTAATGTGACGATATTTGCCTGATTATTGTCATCTTCTGTTTCCATTTTTGTTAGAACTTTAAGCCAAATAGTCCATCTGCTGTTCTCTTTTGCTTGTCATTTTATAAGGTATAAAAATAAAATATATTTTAAAATTTTAAATCATCAGTTTTGTTTTCTCACATAAGAACTGAACATAAGAACTCAAAGACTTTTACAGCATATTTCATTTAAAAAAAAAAAAAATACCCTCTTTAACTAAGTCTGAGATCTGCATCTGTACTCTATTTCAGTACCTCACTGACTTCCTACTGACTATAATGGCTGGGGAGGAGCAGTGAACTGGGCTCCAACTTAAATAGACGTTTCACAAAATCATCTCAAAATTTTCAACTAGTCCAGGGGATTTAGCCACATATCTTCCATTGGAATGGACATGTTTATTTTGTGTAGGAAAGAGATTCAGACACAGATAAAATGCTTAAGTCTTTCTTTGTATGGTCTTCTGTTTGCATTCTGCTAGTTTAAAAAAAAAAAAAAAAGTTAACTGCAGGATGTGTTCAACAGACTGGCGAACACCTCCACGAGCCCAATCGACATGAGCTGAGAGGGACTCACTTTACTTCATGAATACATTTACATTATGTCATGTGAAATTACTGAGCAGCTGTTAGAGAAAAAAGAAAACATGATCAGCATTCTTGCAGAGGGACTTACTGAGAACCAATCATCAAATCCACATGGCAAATAGAAATGGCAGTCTGAAAAGGTGATAAGCAATCAAGTACAGACAAAAGTGAAACACTGTGACCTTACATTCAGCATGAGTACTACATTAACATATCTGTGCAATGTACTAGAAAATTAAGAGGACAATGAGGACATAGTAGATTTAAGCCCAGCCATGGGCTGCACAAATCTGAAATACCTAATCTAGTTTAATTACAGTCTGTTTTACATCCCACATCCCAAACCTTGGCCACTTAATCTTTTCACCAGCAACCAGCAATTCGCAGCTAGGTTTACAGACTTGACCTATATGATTAAGCAAGGCATATTTTGTATTTATGGGACATGGCCTAATCATGAAGTAAGGTAATCTGAAGACACACAAGTGTCAGAAAATGGGCTCAATTAACTTGTCTTTGTCCATCATGCCGAGTTCATTTTTTTTTCTCAGCAGAAGTCGCTCTCTTCTGACCTGTAAGAGATTCCTGTTAGGCATGTCAGAGAACTAAATGCAAAACAGAAAGTTATTCAGGTAAACTGATTTATGTCCAGATATGCTCTTCTGCTGGGAGGACAAACCAGAAGCAGACTGTTGCGTGAGGGCTGTACCTGAGAGGGCCCTTAGAAACATGTTGTTCAAACTCTACCGCTAATTAAAAGAGACATTTGAGGTGATCTTGTTTCAGATGAAGCTTAACGCCTCCCAAAATTATATTTTATCCCAGACAGACAGAGGCTTTCACTAGGGCACATAAAATAACATTTGAAAAGCAAGCTTTTTGTTTTTGCATCTAGCACATTGCCCCAGGTATTAACTAAAGAAAATAGAATAGGTCTGAATTAGAATCATAGAATCATAGAATGTGTTGGGTTGGAAGGGACCTTCAAAGGTCATCTAGTCTGATCTCCCTGCAGTGAGCAGAGACATCTTTACTAGATCAGGTTGCTCAGAGCCCCATCAAGCCTGACCTTGAATATCTCCAGGGATGGGGCCTCCACCACCTCTCTGGGCAACCTGTTCCAATGATCCACCACCGTCATATTGAAGAACTTTCTTCCAATATCCAACCTAAATCTACCCTTTTATAGTTTAAAACCATTACCCCTCGTCCTATTGCTACATGCCCTTGTGAACAGCTTTCTTCCTCAGCTTTCTTATGGGCACGTTTCAGGCACTGGAAGGCAGCTATAAGGTCCCCCCGTAGTCTTGTCTTCTTTAGGGTAAAGAGCTCTAACTCTCTCAGCCTTTGATGATTTTTGTGGCCTTCCTCTGGACATGCTGCAACAGGTACATGTCCTTCTTGTGTTGAGGGCTCCAAGACTGGATGTGGTATTCCAGGTGGGGTCTCACCAGAGCACAGCATAGGGGCAGAATCACTTCTCTCAATCTGCTGGCCACAGCTCTTTTGATGCAGCCCAGGATGTGTTTGGCTTTCTGGACTGCAGATGCACATTGTGGCCCAATTAGACTACTAGTATATTTTATATGCATTTCAAGAACTGAAAGTTAATTTTTCCTACAGGCAAACTCTATAATTTTGCTTGCCCAAGAATGTTGCTTTATTCCTTAGAGAAGGTCAGGAGAGAATGTAATTTTGAAAAGGGAATACTAAATTAGTAGATTCAGTAACCCTTCACAAGGCTTATCATGGACACATTTTTAATTCAGTAAGATTTTTTTTACTAAGGAAAAGACATTAAGATTATCCACAGTCTTCAGGTAAATGCAAAGAAATCTTGAAATGAGATAAAATACAGCTGTAAATTCCATCAAAATATTATGAAAATATATGATGCTAACATTTATTATTGTTAGCATTTTTCAGTATGATATAAAATAATAAGCATTTGCCTAGAAGAAAGACTGTTAGGTGTTTCCAGGCATAGAAAATTGCAATTTCTATAGATAAGTTGAATATAAGGGGAAAAATACAGCAGGCATTTCTCTAGATTTCTGTGTGTTCTAGACAGGTCCACACACACACTGATTGATCAGTGCTGCAGATTATGCAGATGTAAAGTGTGTCTAACAGGCAGGATATTTCACACTCATGCTACGCTATACATTCTTACATCTTTGTCCGGGAACACTTAAACTAGCGGGGACACTAACCCCTTCTCTACCAAAATGATATTAAGAGTCAGCAACAAATTAACTAATTTGTGGTTTATTAGAAAAGTCTTATAAGTCTATTTAGATAATTTAAAGACTTTGTTCTATGCAAGCTAAACCAAGGTAATAAATGCGCAGGAGCTGAAAAACAGTAAGGGAAAGGAAACTGCTCCTACAATGATGAGAGGTTGTCAAAGTCTTTGGTCAGATATCAGCACAGGCTAATGAAGATAACTCCATTTTCTTTAATGGGCCTACACCAGTTCATACAAGTGAACTTCTGCTCTGATGTTACCATTTTTGCTTTGTAATAATTTGCATCTACATCTCTTTTTTTATGTCCATAATGTTATTTTTCTCATGCATTGCTAAGAAAAAGGAACAAATGCAGGAAAACCTTGACGCTTCTGGTCAGGATACAAGTGTATGGTGGTTTCACTTGGCTAGCAGCCAAACACAGCTGATCACAGAGTCTCCCTGCCAGGGAACAGGAGAATTGGAGGGATAAGGTTAAGGAGACTCATAGGTCAAGAACAATTTAATAATTGAAATAAAATAAAACTTAAAATAATAAAGTTAATAATAATTGTTATTGTTATTGTTGTTGTTGTTGTTGTTGTTGTTATTATTATTATTATTATTATTGTAATAATAAAATATACAAATGAGTGATGCACAGCACAATTGCTCAACACCTGCTGACCAAGCCCAGCCCATTCTTGCATAACAATCCTGAAAGAGTGACAATCCCAAAAATCAAAACCACAAACCTAGAAGACTAAAAGCCTGAGCTCAGCAAGAGGGAAACCCTCATTAATATACTGAATATGATGTTATATGACATGGAATACCCCATCGGCATATCCAAATGCCAATTTGGCTTACTAATTGTAAGTTGTAGCAACGACCAGAGACCTCCCAAACACTTTCTCCAGCACAGTTTACAATAAATATACAAGTTGTGAATATTACAGCTTCTCTCTAGAACTGAAAGCAATAACCATAAGATACCCTTTACTTTCTTTTCCTTGCATATGCTTCCAATTATATTTGAGCTTTTGCTACAATGAAATATATTTAGCTAAGAGATTTCATCCACCTGCTCACCCCTCATTAGTATATAGCACATGCAGTTCACACAATTCAAAGTTTTCCACAAAGAGCCATGACCAAATTAGGAAAATTATGCTGATGTCAAAAGTAGGAGTATTACTGGTACTTGCTTTCATTCTCGAGTCACACATGATTTAATACTTTTAATAGCAGTATCATTTTAGTGATATTTGTCAACAAATAGAAATCTGACAAAGTTTACAGAGGGAGGAAGTTTCTTCAAAAAACAAAATTAAATCAATTTTTAGGCATGCCAGCTCTTCTTCTGGTCTGCTTGAAACATAGTACATTTTAAGCATGCTTCTTCACAATCTCACTAACTGTTGAGGCAAGGAAGCAACATCTTTCTCACAGGGGATAAAAACTAGTCCTCATATTTCACAGAAATCTTGGAATGAGAACTGAATACCAGACTTTCTATTTTCCATTAGTGAACAACTACAGAAAGATACAAAAATGGACAGGAAAAGAACTTCATCCATTTTTCCTGTGCTTTAATTTTGTCCTCTCACAACTTGCCATGCTTCACTGCTTTAATAAAAGGGCAAACAGAAGTACGACTACATGCATACATACACCTCCAGACATTTTCACTATTTATGGTGACCATGTACATTACTCTCAGGTTAAATGATAAGCAGGATGTCCCTTGCCTTCCCAATATAAGGGGTATAATGAAAGAGCTTTTAAGATAATGAACTGGCCTGTATCAGAAAAATGGTTCATTCTTTTAGGTGCATTACCTTCCACACAAGTATCTAATGAACAAAATTGTTTGAGAGGATGGAAGTCAAATTGCATGGATAAGAGGTATTTTTATGTGTATACCTGGCAAACAAATACTGTGTTATGGCTTTTTAATCACTCTATGATTATACGACTATAATGCAACCCTGGAATAGTATTCTAGGGATGCATTATAGTTTAAGTAAGTGTTCCATCCAAAATTTTGTGCAAATGGCTTATTAACCTTTTTTTTTTTTCCCCAGATGTAGTAAATTCCTCTTTATCTGATTGGAAATAAATAGATAGCACAGAGCTCTTGATAACTGATCTGATTTCTAAGCTATTTATCATATAAGAGGTAATAAATTATTGCTTTTGACAGAAAGTGCATCATATATTGCCTGTGAATCTCCTGGAAAATATAAGTGCACCATTACTTTAGCCACATCCTCTTTGCAAATCAAACACTGAACAATAATTTTAGTAATTTTCTTCAGAGCCAGAAAAAAGTCACAATTACCTCAGGAGGTGAGTAAACTTCAAGAGCTTAAAGTTATAGTAAGTAAGTAAACAATACAGATTTGGATTCAAAAATGAAAAATTTCATAAAACTATCATGTTCAGAGAAAAAAAATAGTATTTTAAATTAAAATTTAAAAGTTTTGTTTCAGCATTTACAAAATGAAAAACTTTGATTTTCCTTAGTTGTTCAGACATATTCCACAAAGACTGCATGCAAAGTGTTAAGCTCTATCTCAAATACGCCTTACATTAGAAAGTTCCAGTCTCCTATTTTAAACATAGCCTTTGATTTGCCCTAGAGTTCTGTATTGGGTTTACATGGCAAAGTTTTGGTAGTGGTTGGCTTCTGTAAGAAGCTGCCAGAAGTTTCCCCAGTGTTCAACAGAGTGAATGCCAGCCGGCTCCAAGACAGACCTGCTGCTGGCCGAGGCCGAGCCCGTTAGTGACAGTGGTAGCATCTCTGTGATAACATATTTAAGAAGTGGAAGAAAAAACCTGCAATTTCAGCTGGAGAGAGGAGTGAGAAGATGTGAGAGAAACAATTCTGCAGACACCAAGGTCAGTGAAGAAGGAGGGGGAGGATGTGCCCCAGGTGTCAGAGCAGAGATTCCCCTGCAACTTGTGGTGAAGACCATGGTGAGGCAGGCTGTGCCCCTGCAGCCCATGGAGGTCCATGGTGGAGCAGATGACCACCTGTAGCCTGTGGAGGACCCCACGCCGGATCAGGTGGATGCCTGAAGGAGGCTGTGACACTGTGGGAAGCCCACACTGGAGCAAACTCCTGGCATAACCAGTGGCTCCAAAGAGAGAGGAACCCACACTGGTGCAGGTTTGCTGGCAGGACTTCTGACCCCATGGGGGACCTGCACTGGAGCTGCCTGCTCCTGAAGGACTGTACCCTATGGAAAGGACCCACACTAAAGCAGTTCATGAAGAACTATCAGTCATAGGAAGTACTCAAATTGGAGAAGTTCATGGAGGACTGTCACCCATGAGAGGGACCCCACACTGGTGTGGGGGAAGGAGTCCTCCTCCTGAGGAGGAAGGAGCAGCAGAAACAACGTGTACTGAACTGACCCCAAACCCCATTCCCTGTCCCCCTGTGTCTCTGAGGGAGAGGAGGTAGAAAAAAATCAGGAATAAAGTTAAGCCCAGGATGAAGTGAGAGGAAAGGCAAAGGTTTTTTAAGATTTTGGTGTTGTTTCTCGCTATCCTACTCTGATTTGATTGGAAGTAAATTAGATGAATTTTCCCTAAGTCACATCCATTTTGCCCATGACAGTAACTGGTGAGTGATCTATCTTTGTCCATATCTCAACCCATGAGCCTTTCATTATATTTTCTTTCCCTTGTCCAGCTCAGGAGGGAGAGTGATAGAGTGGCTTTGGTGGGCACCTGACATCCAGCCAGGGTCAACCCACCAGAAGTTCCCACTAAGACAGCAGTGTCACTATCAATAATATAAAATTGTTCCCACGCAGAAACATACCACTAAAAGTTTCTTTCTGAGATCCTTGAAAGGCTATAGCTACCTGAACTGCCATCTCTCATGTGGGAAAAGGAGCAGTATATTTGGTGTATGGCCTCTTTTCCCAAATCACATGCTGCTGACATTTTCTCAGTTGTTACAAAACCAAAAGACATTTACATGGATCTGATGGATCTGAGAAGTATTTCAATGATGTTTGTATCTGGAGGACCAGACAGTTGTTGCTATGAACCAATGTTTTCCACTTGGTTATTAATAGCTTAAATTAGTTCTCTGTGCACATCTCACATTGCAATTTTTCTCCAAGAAAATCTGGTGATATAGAAGTCTAAAACTGTGATATCCAAAGTGTATAAATTTATCATGGAAGTTCAAAGTTTTTTAGAAAATTAAAAAAAAAAAAAAAAAGAAATATTATCTAATGATCATGTTAGTTATTTTACTCCTGTTAATAGCATTTCTGTTTAGGAAGGAATCTGCATTGGTTTTGGTTTGGGCATTTTTTGTCCATTTCCTTTTACTAAGGGAAAATACCAATTTTTGTTAAGAAAATAATTCACACTCAATAATTTCCTTTTAAAATCTACAAGTAAAACAAAAATGTCCTTTTACAATTTCTGAGTAAAACTCAGAACATTTCAAGAAAATTGGAAATTTTCTGATAATTTCTTTTTTGTGATTAAATTTAATCACAAACCTATTGTTCTGGCAACATGTTTTCTCAATAAGTTACAATTTAGCTGTTTTTACTTCTATGAAAGATTTTGTGGCTTCAGCTAGGGCATTAATAAAAATGGCATCTGTTTATAAATGCCACAAGATAATCTTATAGTACTTGAAGCTACACATCATGAAAATAAGCACATGGAAAAATACTCAGAAATAAACAGCTTGATCAAAGTCTCATTTTTTTAAGTGCAACTAAAACTGGAAGGCAGTAGTAGTCTTCTGACTACTGGCAGGAAAATTTCAAGGTTTTGCCTGTTACCTAATCACATTTATAGAATTCTGAAGCTGCATGATAATTCCTATTACTGCTTTTTAAAGTAATTATTGTATTAAATTTCAATCTCACTTGCTTTTCTCAGGACTGATATTTTTAAAATACGGATCACTTAATGATTGTTTCAAGTAGCTCTTGTCTCCATTGCTCTAAAGCAGGAATCACTTCTCTTGGGTTATTATTTTAAAAGTTTTCTCATCCCCCAACACATTTTCTGAACCTGTCTTTAGATAGGATAACTCAGAGCAGTGACAGACAATTCCACATCTAATGAGAGTAGATACAAATCTTGTCCACAGATGAGACCAAAAAGATTAAGCTGCTTGGAAGTAAGGCTACTTGTTCCTCATGAGTGCCTCCAGACTTCAGTGCAATTTAGCTTGTGTGTATTGATTTTACACCTTGACAGTCTGCATACAGACCTGATCTCAGACAGGAATAACCATAAAATGTTAAACTAGCGGTTCTGAGAACACTGGCACTTTATGAAGCCTTATTTCCAAAGGATTTGTGTGTCAGTGCTGTTTCTGTGTGAATTTCTTGATAGCTGATAACAGATTAATTTACTTCATTGCATTCACATCCTCAAAAGGACACTACTAAGCGCCTTTTTCTATTTAACCACTTACTCTCACAAAATATACAGAAACTCACTATCTTTTCAGGTGGTTGATGTATTTGTCTGAAACTGTGCATAAGGTTAAAATCTTTATCAAAGATAAGATGTAGAACCAAGCCTACAAGAGCATAAGCAGAGCAAATTCAACCTGTTTGCTTACTCCTTTAACAAAGAAGGCTGAAAATGAGAGGAATATCTCAAAACTGTATAATGGCCTAACACAACAGCTTTTTCTTCACTGCTAGACTCATTGTACAATTACGCTCTTTTCTTCTTTCATTTACTCCTCTTTTAAATTGATAAAATATTTCCTTCATCCTACTCTTGGTATGTTCATAAATTTTTCAGGGCATGGATTATTTTTTACAACAAAAATCATACTTTGGATCCCCATTGTTTCAATAACTGAAATATAAATCATTAGTATCTGTAAGAAAACTTTGGATAAAATTGTCTTGGTTTGGCTAGGATAGAGTTAATTTTCTTCTTAGTAGTTAGAATAGCTGTGGTTTAGGTTCAGTAGAGGATTTGTTAGGAGAAGAATGTTGATAATGTACTAATGTTATTAGTTGCTGTTGGAGCTCAAGGTCATGGTGTTTGGCTGGTTCACAGCTGCATTAGGACTGGGAGGGAGAAGGGCAGTGAATAGCAAAACCCAAACTGGCATTTGGATGTGCCAATGAGATATTCCGTATCATATCACGTCATGTCAATTTATTAAGCAGGAATGACCAGAAATTGGGGTTATTCTCTCAGGGATCGCTTGGCCTCAGTCTTCCAGGACTGCAGTTTCGGGACTGTTTCTGCTTCAGGATCTCTGGCTGGCACAGGCTGGGCATTGGTCTGCAGATGGTGAGCAATTGCACTGCGCATCACTTATCGATATATTTTGTTTTTACTTTTGTTATCATTATCATTTTATTTTAATTACTAAAATAGTTTTTTATCTCAACCTGTGAGTCTCCTTGCCCTTTTCCTTCCAGTTCTCTCCTGTACTCCCTGAAGGGTGGGGGGAGAGTGAAAGAGTAGGCTGTGTTTGGCTGCAAACCAAAAGGGTGAAACCACCACAACCATAATCCTCTAAAATAAGAATCTAAAGTTTCTATTCCAGGAGTATTTGACTGGAAAATGAAAACAAACAAACAAACAAAAAACCCTCCCACTAATCAACACAAGCAAACAAAGAAAATAACACAAGTTGGAGGGGAATAATACATGCACAGAAATGGATCTGGAACAAGTAATTATATCCAGAGCTTCATAACTCATTAATATGTGGGCATTTGACTTTTTTACCTCCCCAGCCCCTAAACTGGGGACAAGGATTTTAGTTGAAATTAGATATGCATCTGTTTCTATACAGAGTAAAAGTCTAACAATACTGGAAAGGATCAGAAACATCGAGAAATAGGATGCAGCAGATAAAGACATTTGCTATTTTTGTGCTGCATAGATTAGGTTTTTAGGCTGCATAGAAGGGTTTCACTACAGTTTTCTGTCAGATTATATCCAAGCAAGATCTAAGAACTGAGCTTGATCAGTATGGAAGAGAGGAAAATGCTGTAAATGTAGGCTTTAAAGATCACTTAAAAATTAAAAGGTGAATTCATTGTCATGTCCCAAACCCTCAGCACTTCCATGCAAGTAAATCTGTTCAGCTTTGCTACCAGCAAATTTCTCTAAGGTTTCACACAATGCAGGATGAGTTATGCAAAAGACTATGTGGGGACAGCAGCTACTATCAGCTTTAGAAACTGTAACTCATGAATTATCCAATTTGATGACCAATGACATTAAACTGAGATTCTCACCTTTTACAAAATGGCAGGATCTAGGTAAAATGAGAGGGTTTAACGTTCTCACAGAACTTATCTAGACTTATAGCGAGAGGGTGGTATCCTAGGGAGCAGGCATGTCCCAGAGGTGCAGGTTGTATGTTTTTTTGTGCTGATTCACAAATGTGTACTAAGTTTGAGTCATGTTAAAAATTTTTGGTTCAGCAGTAATTAAAGATAAGGAACTAAAACTCCACTGGAAGCAAAATTTTTACTGAATGTTTGTCTACAGGCTGAGTAATACAGCATTTTTAAAGGAATGAAATGCTTCCCTTTTTCCCAGAAGTTCTAAATAGAGGGTGACATATCATGGTATATTATGGTATTATAGAGGGTGACATATTATGGTATACCCTGACAACACTGTAGGTTGCATCTAAATGGCAAGACATCTTCACTCTGCCTTGTTCCCTGAAATACTCTCCCTCCAGGCTTAAAGACAGAAGTCTATTGGTATAGAGTATCACAATTTAGACATAGTCTCATTTCATCCCACTTCTCACCAAAGCCTTTCAAAGCAACTTCACAACAATTGCAATGTAAGTCTTTTAAATAAAAACAGTCAAAAAGAGGTAGATTTGTTGGAATATGAGCATCTGAAATCATCTGAATCAGTGTTTTTTAGCTCTTTTGTTTTCCAGTTTGCTAAAATTTGGGTGTACCCAAAAATTTATGTTCTAAAAGGCATTAATCTGTATATTGTCCCCATGGTTAAGTAAAAATGATTCTGAGAAAAACTGCTTGTATTTCTATTAAAAACTACAATTAAAACAAAAATATGTCCTTTTACAATTTCCAGCTACAACTCGGAAATTTTTTTTAAATATTTCTGATAAAATTTATTTTTTGTGATAAAATTACCCCAGTTAAAGGAACGTGATTAATAGTGGGATTGAAATGTTCTGCTACTTATACAGTGACAGAGCCTGCTTTTGTTATCCTCTGTGGATTTAAATTGTTAAAGTAATGACTGCAATTAATTTTCACCCAGGGGGAAATATTTTTGTCAGTGCTATAACGCAAGTTCAACTTTTACAGGCTCTGTGGATACAGCTTGCATATTAGACAAATTTAGCAATGGAGGGCATGCTTTTAGCTCTTTTGCATCTTCTGTGTCAAGTATTATCGACATAATGTCTATCAAAAAAATTTAAAATTCCTGAAGAATTAAACAGTGACAGTATAGGAGACTACCTTGAACTCCCTGTCCTCTCTCCCCAGTATTTCATGATACTCCATGTCAATCAAGTTCAGAGCTGGGTTAGTGGTGCCACACATTACCAACTCTAAAAAAGAGGGTCAAGGCAAACTGCTGTTTGGATTCTCACAGCTGGGAGCAACACTTTTAATAGGCATGTACATCTGCTGCACATAGAATGAAAATATCCTTGGCTAGCTGCATTCATGCCCATCTGTTAGGATGGCATGCTGCCTGCTCACAGGTTGGTCACATCATTGCCACATGGCACAAATGCCAGAATAGGGACAGCTAATTTGGCCAGCCTGCTTCTTGGTAAAAGTGAACAAATCTTCTGCAGGACACCGTTACAAATACTGGCAGTATCACTTTGATAACAAGTGCTATACAAACTTGGTTGTTTCTCAATATACTTTTACACTGTAGCACCTAACCAACAGACATTTCCACATGTAGCAGTCAGTCTTTGGGTGAAGTATGTTATGAGATATTTGCACTCTCCTTTTAGCACAAAATACTTATAAAAACAGTAAGTATTGTGTATGGTCACTCTACATCATTAACCTCCAGCTAGTAGTGGAGATATTAAGCTGAACCTCCCAATCTGAAGCTGATTTACAGCCTTCTCAGGCTCTAAAGAGATGTTTATCTTGACATTTAGCAAAATAACAGCTTTCCTTTCTGAATAGCAGAAACAGCTATTTTGCTACATTTCTCAAAATAGCAATATTCTTTTCATTTCTTATTATTTGAGAAATGCTAACTTTCTCTGAGCACAAACACAGATGATCTTACTCTGTTTACTTTGTTTGAACCAATAGTTAGATGAATGAAAAAATCCTTTCCCAATAAATTTGTGGCTTCTCTTATAGCACCACTTTCAAATTAAGTAGAAGCAATATCAAATTCCCATTTTTGGGAAGTTATTTAAGGAACAGAATTACTTAATCAACTAGTAAGCTATGTGACTAGAGAATATATCTTTTTTTATTAAGTCCTTTCTGACATTTTCTGAAAAAAACTGTGTCTGTATACAAACATATGGCTCTTACTAAAGATGAGGTATATATGAGTAATAATTGAAAATGGCAGAAGTGAATGATTTACAAAGATAGGAATCTTTTTATTAAGTTTTGGTACAAAGCAATCTGAATAAGGTCAAAATCTTCACTTGAAAAATGCATTGCTTAAATCAAACTCATAAATACAGGATTTCTCAGCACCATTATGTCATTATTCATCATAATAAGTATAATGAAATATATCTAGGACTAAAATACTGCCATGTCTTTTGGACTAATATAAAGATAAGATACTGTATTATTTTTATTAGTATCATGTGCCTTTTTATATTACTTTATCAATAATGTTTTGTTTTATGAAGCCTCATATATTTAAAAAAAAAAAACAACAAACTCTTTAAAGTCAGCACCAGAAAGCATAAATCTGCATTTTTAGAATCCTAAATATACAAATAACTAATCACACAGAATCCAAACAGTGCAGAGGTGAACAGACCAAAGGGAGAAAATTCTACTTGAATTGTGAGGAAAATAGGAGGTTAAGAAGAATTCTGTAGAGAGCTTCATGATATCAGAAGTTTTGGGGTGAGAAACAAGGTTTGGATACCTCCACTGTATAACTGGCTGATGAGTGGTTCATACTCCTAGGTTACATACTATGGTTATGCTTTGAAGCACCTCCATGAAGGTTAGTTTGTGAAGCATCTCTGGCAGGTCAAGGGAGGTGATTTTCCCCCTCTACTCTGCTTTTGTGAGACCCCACCTGGAGTAATGCATCCAGTTCTGAGGTCCCTAGTGCAAGAAAGACATGGACCTGTTACAACAGGTCCAGAGGAGGGCCACAAAAATCATCGGATAGCTGGAACACCTCTCTGAGGAAAGGCTGAGAGAGTTGGGGTTGTTCAACCTAGAGAAGAGAAGGCTCCAGGGAGACCTTATTGCAGCTTTTCAATACTTAAATGGGCTTATAAGAAAGACAGAGAGAGACTTTTTACAAAGGGCTGTAGTGGCAGGACAGGGGGGAAGGTTTTAAACTGGAAAAGGGTAGACTTAGATTGGACATAAGGAAGAAATTTTTTGCCATGAGGATGTTGAGACACTGGAAAAGGTTGCCCAGAGAAACTGTGGATGCCCCATCACTGTGAGTGTTCAAGGTCAGATTGGACAAGGATTTCACCTGATCTAGTAAAAGTTGTCCCTGCTTATAGCGAGGAAAGTTAAACTAGATGATCTAAAAGTCCCTTCCAAACCATTCTTTGATTCTATGATTCTGTGTATATTGGGCCTGTGTCCTATGAGTCTATGTTTCATTTTAATAATCACAATATGTATCAGTGAGTACTTTAAAATATCTTAAATATAATATTAAAATTCAGCTTTTTTATTTAAACTCATGTATCACTTACTAATAGGCAAAACCAATAGGTTGAACAGGGCAAAATTGCTAAAGTTACTCAAATACTTACCTTTGCAAACCCACACATCTGCACTGGCAGTATCTGCGGTGTTATCTATTCAATTTCTGCTGAAAATGAACAGCCATTAACAAAAGTATTTGTAAAAAATGAGAATACTATGAATATTGTGGTAAATGTTCAGAAGATAATTGAATACCTTAGGTCCCCATCTTGATAATGAAATGTTCAGATATATCAAAAGTGAAGTGCAATATTATGTGAACAAACTATATAATGAAAACTCAAATAAGTGAGGAGTCATAATTAGTTTACAATGTTCAACCGATCAGTGTGGTGAAATTTTTTTATTGAAGCTGCTTCTTCATGGAACTTTAGTTTGGTTTTGTTTGTTTGGGGTTTTTTTCCACAGCAACTGCTTTCTTTGTTTAAAAAATCAATAGAAATTTTAACATATAAGCACCTTTCTCAAGGAAGACATTGAAGGTTGAATCAGAATCCAGAACAGTGTTGTCTTGACAGTGCTGTTATATTGTATTTTAGATAGCTATTCAAACTCAGTCGTCTGTTCATCAAGATCTGTATTTTCCGTTCCCCACAAATGTAGAAACTACTAGTACATCATAGGAAACATAAACCTGGGTAAAGTGGGGCTACTCCAACAGTGAAATGATAGTATAGGGGACTGCAGAATAAAATTGCCATGAAACCACAGTGTCTTTTCAAGTACAGTATTTTTATTTTTAACAGGAATCTTTCCTTTATTTCAGACAGCAATACACGACAAAAAACTCAAACTTTTATGTAGAAATTCTAATTGAAGATTAGGATAGGGTCATTTGTGGACACTTTTCCCACAGGCATACCTTTATTCTTTTAATTTCTCTAATGTTAACCTTTTTTTTTTAAATTAATGGCTATTTTTATAAATATCATGGTCTATTTGCAAGCACACTCACCTCTACCACTGGGCACATGAGAAGCAACCAGGAATTCTTCCTAACTGCAGGAAATTTAATACAAAAAGAGACTCATGATAAGTTAAATAGAAATCTATTCTAAAACACACACTTAGCAGGATTCTGTAGTTTAATATTTTATTGTAAGAAGAATTAAATTGTTGAGAATATATTTTAAGGACTTATTTATGTTTCATTAATAGTAAATAAGTTTATAGGGGATCTCATGAAGGGACTTTGAAGTTTTTTCGGATCAGATTATGAAAGACAAAACATAAACTCTTTCAGTAATTACAAATTAAATTAGTGACAAAATAACTGATGCCAGTTGGTATGAAAAGTGAGTAAAACATGTTTTCATACCACTGAAATAAGTGATAGATATGTAATTATAGTAAATTAATTGAAAAGCTTATTTCTGAGTTGTTCCAGTTTTCTAATAGGAAAGATATTTCTCCAAGCATCTGTGTTATGCAAGAGGTAGTAATAACAGAATATAATTAATTGTGCAAAGTTAGTAAATAGACTTGGGCATCACAATTAGATGTCTCTAAGGTGGTACTGGAAAAAGTTGCTTGAAAATCAAAACACGATAAAACCATGCCAGCTGCAGAAAATTAAAATGCACCAACCAAGTGAACTTTACTAATGCTTTCATTCTTGATTATTTTTTACGCTGAAAGTAATGTAGTTATGCGGGTTTTAAAAACACCTGTATGATTTTAATTCCACTAAAAGCTGAGAGAATTCGTGTCCCTAACATTCATAAACCACAAATCCAAGATTCTGTGCAAGTATAACTATTTTAGTAGACAGGGAACTTTTTTCACTGTAAGGTTGTTTAAGTCCACATAATTTCTATTCTGTCTCCATATACATCTTAGAGAAAGGCTATCAGTAGTCATACGTAAAGTATATGACCAGTATAGAACATAACAAAATGATTACCTGTGAATTATCATAGATAAGATAATATGACTTTCCAGGTGGTTGTTGTACTCAAAAGTTTCACCTGTAGTGAAAAACAGTAAACAAAGTATAGTTTGTCTGTCTATGTTATTCACTTCTTCCCCAGTAATGATATATTCTCCTCAAATAATCAAAATCTAGCATCATTGTTTTGGAGGGGAAAAAAATGTATTTTTAGCTACAGGCAGGGAAGCAATAAGAAACAGAAAAGTAACAAAGCACTTTTAGCACGTTACTGTGGTAAATTGGAGTACTTACTTTCTGGAAGCCAATGAATGGACATATTCCTGTAAGAAACAAAAAACACAGCAGAATGATGACAAAGCACGCATGTCACTTTCACCAAAAAAGCAAGATGAGCAGAAGGAAAATAATTATTTAGCATTGTACCCATTGTTCTTTATGATCCATAGTGACACTTCAAAAATATATTAGAACTGGTTAAAGAAGAAAACAAGACAACATTAATAAGAATAGCAGTTTTTACAATATTGCATGATTTCACTTTAAAAATTTTCTTCAGTTTATTTTGCATGGAATATTTCAATTAAAAATTAATTAATCAGAAAGCCTTGCTGCAATTATTTTTTTTATTATTACTGTAAGATATTCAAACAGTTATCCAGTGAAATAGTCTATTAATTCATTTTAGAAGTTCATCATTTCTGAAAAAAAAAAAAAAAATATAGATTGTGCTGATGATTTCAACCAGTTATCACATAAATGTTGGAGTAGAAATAGAATGATACTGTGTAAGAATTAAAACCCCAAGACTAGCTCAGGTTATGAGGTCTTCCTAAAGATAATTGGTACTAATCAATATGGGTAAAAGTAGTATGATTTAGGCAAAGTCGGAATTAAACAATAATGAAATTTATTTCTAACTGTGCTGCATTTTTCATCTCAGAGTTCTTCTTTTCCAGCCACCCTAGGTAACGTAAGTACCACAGTGATCGATGGCAATGCATATCTGGTTTGGGAGAATGCATGGTTGTATGCATTCCCTAGCCAGCGATCAAGCAGGTTTTATTTCCTTCACAAGAGATTCTTTCTTCAAGTCAGAGTTACCACTCTCACTTCCATCACGGACACCTTTCTTTTACTTGCTGAGTAAAATGTTATTAGCAAGGAAGCCTCCAGTGATTTCACTAAGTAATGCTCATTTAGGTCTATGTCACTTTCAACACTCTTTTAATAACCTAGACTGAAAATAAAGCAAGACTGAACTCAGAGAAGCATAAACTAGCACTTCCAGTGAAATTAAGGATTAAAATCAATTTAATTGGAAAGAAAACAGTAGTGAGAAAAGGAAGTTTAAAGTGTGACCAGGGAGTACATATTCAGCTACAAGATGAAACACCAGATTGGAAATGATCAGTGAAAATTGCTTATGTATATCTGAGTTTATGGATGGCAAGATTTATCTCAGCCTGGATTAGTACTCCAATCTGGAGCACCATGGCACTTCACTAATATTCACAAATTAGCTGAAGAAAAGACATAAAATCAAAAACTATTATTAGGTAATGGAAGAAACTGACTTCTGAGAGGAGATTAAACAAAAGAGATAAATGCATATGATTTTGATAGGTGATTACTAAGGAAAAAAGTTAAAATATAGCAACTACATATTGTGGGTGGATATAAGCATAGGGGAAGGAAAGGAACTATTTCAAGCAGCCCAACAGAGCATAACTACCTGAAGAAGTAACAGGTGATATTAAGAAAAGGATAATATTGGATGTATATTAAAAAATACTCTCTGATCCATTAGACTCTAATATATTCTTCTGAGTAAAGCACTGAAATCCTGGTTATTTAAGAAATTTAGCAATTAGACTGGAAGAAGTAACCGACAATAGGCTGAGAGGAACAGTACAGCACCTGCAAGAAAATTGCAAAAAGTTCTATCAGGTCATCTAATTTACCTTAATTTCTATGAAAATTAATGTTTGCTCTTTTCCTTTAGTTTAAGTTTAGCTCTTCCAGTCATGAAACCTTTTAAATCTCTGGACTCAATGTCTTTCATTCAGGCAGCATTTCCTCAAAGCTATTCACACTAATTAGCCAAGGTTATTTAAATACACTTTGCATGAAACACCTTAAACTCAGTGTGCCATTTTATATATTTATCAAATTACTAATCAATATTCTATACCACAGTTACTACTGGGCCTTGAGCTACACACAGAATGCTGCATGAATTCAAATTGTGCAAGCTGCTGTCTGCATAAATGAAATTAAAGTGTATGCAGTGATCATTATTCACAATACAAAAGAAATGAAGAAGTGGCCTAAATGCAGTACATACCACAAATCTGTATTTTAAGTAAATCTTAAATGTGTTGTTGGTTTCTTTTTTTTTCTTTAACAAACCTTGTATTAAACTAGCTTCGATTTCACTTTCTTTCCCCAGCATATTACCTCCACTGTATTGGTAAAGTAATTTATTCCATCCTCTGTGGAGAGCCTGGATCTCATTTGCCAGCATATTTATCTTTCCTGCCATTGCACTGTCATTCATCTGCAATCTCCACAGAATACCAGACCTGTGCAGAATTTCAATTAGGATTGATTCAACTAAATCCAGGCCACAGAATTGAGGCTGACAGGGTGACCCCCTGAGAATTTAATATGCTGAATCTAAAGGAAAAGAAAAAAGAAAAAAAAATACAAAACAAAACAACTCAAGTTTAACATGATAGTTCATTAAGTCTTCTATACACTCAGTTTAATCTGGCTCACAATAGGTTTTTTTCAGACTCTTTGTATTGTGTGGGTAAACTGCTTTATAATAGTTTTGATAACCACAGGAAAAAAAATACCATAGAAATCTGTAGTCTTCCTTTGTGGTCTAATCAACCTAAACTCAGGCAGCTTGTAACAAATAGAAAAATTATTTCCACGGAGGCTGAGCTACCTTAAGTTTTCTGTTCTATACATGTATACATTTAAAAGTCATCAGTGTAGGTATACAGGTAAAATAACTCTTTTATTGGATACTTCACTTGACAGACTTCCAGTGGTTTTCACTGTAATTATTGACAGACTTCATCTATTTGTCAGTTAAATGTCCTAAAAGAATTTCCTAAATAATTTGTGGTTACTCTAATGGTTTTGCAGGCTTAAAGGCAGCTTAACTACAGAACAGTAACCTGAGAGGTCTTTTTACCTGTAATAAGTAAGTATGTACTATTCAAGTCCTAATTTTATATTAGCTGCTGTACATAACGTGACTTACTTTGATCATACATCAGAAGTGGGTGCAAGTGGATACTCAGTTCTACTTTAAAGCATTACAGTAAAAAAGACAAACAATTAAAATTCCACATTTAATTAAGTTTTTTTATTGTTACTAAAGAGCTCTCCTGAATAATTTTCCTTGAAGATCAAATTTTGACCACTGAAAAACATACAGCTATAAATTCCCACCTGATTTAATATAAAATGTAAGATAAGAACATACATATAAAACATTTACCAAACATAAAACCAAATACAATAGTAAAAGAATACAAATGAAGAGGGGAAATATTGGCACACACTTATTAATGTTGAATAAAACACAAGCCATAATGAAATAATTAAAAGAGACATTGATTTGTTTATGCACACAGATACTACAGCAATGAATGTGGCATAAGCAAAGAATTGAATTGTTATTTGGGGCTTTTTTCTTGTTATTTTAACTTGACAGAACCAGAAAATATTTCATATATGACAAATATTTTGTAATCCTTTATTAGTCGTAGTTAGAAATATCTCACTTTATCACCATTACTATGAAGAACAGTCACAACTATCACTAATTAAAAATTAATATCTATAAAGTGTCCAGAATGAACACACTATAAGGTACATTTCTTTCTCTAATTTTGTCACAAGATCTACACGTAACTGCAGTAAAGGGGAAACTGCATTAATATATAGTTTACTGCATTAGTACAATAGATCTGTGTCTTTGGTCTATAAGTACAGCGTAAGGCAGTGGAGATACATAAGAAATCATGCTCCCAATATGTTCTTCAATCATCAGTTCTTTCCATGATTCTTCTGAGGTACTAGGTTATGACTGTGACTGATCAGAAATTTTCTTCAGTACTACAAATGTATAGAAATACTACAAGCATATTCCAAGGCATGAACATTTTTCTTTGCTCTTTCTTTGGGGAGTGGATGAAGTAACACGGGGTATGTTACTACACTGTTTATGGATGTCTTTCAGATATGACAGAGAATTGTACGGTATGAGAATGTACACTGTACATCTCACTGCACAGGATGAGATAAGAATCAAATTAGATTGAAGAGGATACAGGGGAATTTTGACATCTTCCTTCCTTCCTTCATTTATCTAGGTTTGATCTTGCTTTTCACTGACCATAAACCAGATTTTTTATCCTCTGGGCATTTATCTGACTAAAAGTCTTTTATTCCCCATTTCATAACCTGAAACTAAGATCCAGTTGTCCTATTCTGAGGTTTATTCCAATTCATATATATAGCTGTTATCTTTAACAAATGTTCCCTATCAAGAGATCTCTGTATTATGGCACTCTTTATTACATTACAACCCAAGTACCATAAGAGGGAAGAGCCAATAAGAGTTCATCTAGGGAAATTATTTCCCTAGGAGAGTTACTATGTGTTATAGTCAGAAGGAATAATAAACCAAAATATTGAAAGGAAACTACTGCTGGTGGAAATTTTGTCAGCTTATCTACTAAGTCATGTTTCTTGTGACATAGCACCAGATATGAAAAGATCAAGTCTTTATTTTCTTTATTTGTGGTCAGCTTAGAATCAACCTGACTCAAAGTCCCATTACTGAAAGTCACCCTAGGTAGTGTCTCATAAATTGCCTAATCATTTGTCTCCATGGAAGACCCAAACACCTAAGTCAGAAGTAACCTGTTTCCCCAGATCCTACACTTACCTACCTTTAAAATAAGTTATTTATTTGACCTATTTTAGTTGTTAGATATCATCAGTTCTGGGATCCATATGGAAAAACACTCGTGGTTCCAAAATTGCTTCATGTAATTTTTAAGTACTGTAGGTGGACCTATATGAAACATTGATGAAAGGAAGGTTTCACCTTACCTTTTACTTTCATTTGACTTACCTATATTTTATTTAACTTACTCTTTTTCTATTATACTTCTTATACCCTTCAAAAGTACCATTTTAAGAATCAATAATAATGGATTTTTTTACAAGTACTTAAGAAAAAGTCCTGCATGCATCTGTCTTTTCTATGTCATCCACTATTTCCTCTCCTTTCTGATGAGTAATGTACTTTGTTCTTTCGGGTTATTTATCTAATTTTTCTTTTTACTTTTTATTGTTTTTCCAAGTCCTAAAAGTGATCTAATATAGTCATATAGATCTTTTATTGTATTTTCTATCTATACTTCTCACCAGGAAAGTTTACTGTTATGCTTTTAATAAGGTTGTTTGACTGACACCTGTACTGTGCTATTTTACCCCTAGATCATATTCCCAAGTGGCTTTGTTTTGTTTCCAGTTATTTTACTGAGGTTTTTTTGGTTTATAACTTCAGTGACATATTTATTTAAAGTATTCAGAAATAGCACTCCTTTACATATTGAAGTAAGTAAACAAAGAGGGAAAAAGTGAGCCCATATCTCTTTGCTTGCATCTGTACAGACATACCTAGTTCTGATCAGCTTCATGTTATATATCTATTACTCTTGCTATTTTAACTAGTTTTTGATAACACATTTTATTCAAAATAAAAAACATTTATATAAGTCATTTTTAGATCTTTTTTGCACTTACTGTTTGCTCAGAATGAGATTTTCAAAGGCATGTTGACCCAGTTTACTTTTCCAATCGAAACTTGCTTTCTTTATTGCTGAATGCCTTTTTCCTGTATTAAATATAATCCTTTCATTACAAAGGAAATCCTTCTCTTATTAATGTCCATGGCAATTTTATATTGACTTCAATGGGTCCTGGATTAGGTAGCAGACACAAGAGAAGTTATGAACAGATAAGCATGAAACATGGGTAATAGCTGAGGCTGTAAACTTTCTAAGTATTTTACCTACTAGAAGCTCTGCTCAGTCCTCACTGTGGCAATCCTATTAACACACTACTCTTGTTTTGACTTTTAAATAGATAGAACAGTGATTTCACTAAATATGCTAGAACTCTTCTGTGAATCCAGAATAAGCTGAACGGTGCAGTTACTACAGTACAGTGTTACTGGAATATAGGTACAGTACACAATTATTAAGAAAAAAAAAAAAGAAAATGAGACAAAAATTAAGTCATTGGTTTTTTTATAATTTTGTAGCTTGATTTCATTATACAACTTTACTTACCTATGACAATATTAAAAAAAAAAAAAAGTAGGCACATTATTCTACATTGTTCCCACTCCCACAGTAACAGTAGAGGGGAGAGAGAAGAGCCAGAAATGTTGCAATGAAAGACAGTTAAGGACATTGGATATCTGTTGATTGGAATTGGGCTTCATTATTTCTGCAGTTTACTGAATGGATTGGTAAGTATTCCTTTTCTTTGTAGATATATTTTTAAAAGGACAACACAGTTGTATAATGGCATGGCACCAGCAGTCATTAGTTCCCAACCCAATACGGAAAGCATCAGAGGTTCACCATTCCATAGTTTAGTAAGACTTTTTTCCTCACAAAGTGTACAGGTTATTCATTTCAGATGAGCTCTGGAAACAAGATGTGCATATTATCATCTAACAAACCCTTGCCAATGCAGCCAGCACTGTGGAAACTCAAAAATGTCCAAGATGTCGATTAGACTAGATTACCAGGGGCATAGCAGTTATCAGGGTTCCACTTCACTTGTCTGTATACTCACATAAGAGGAAAATATGTGCTCCAGTTTCAAATCCTTATAATCTTTATGCATCTTAATAGACAGGAGGAGATGCTGTATGAATTATAAAAACTATAAATAGTCAAAGTTCCTCATTAAATCTACATTCCTCACTTGCTAAGTTATATATCTATATATCCATAAAACACCCGTGTCAAGATGCATATTTTTAAAGGCTGTATACTTCAGTCCTGTATTAATTTTTTTTTATCAGAGAGTGCCTGCTAGTATATATCATGAATTGATATAATAAAATAATAGGAAAAAAATTAATAGATCCAGCCTAGTTAACTCCACAGCCAGTTTTCCATTCCAATCATACCGAACTTGACAGTTAAACCAAAGCATATGTTTAATGAAAAATAGCTATTTCAAGCAGCCAGAAAGAATATAGACGGTTTAAATTTAAAACTTCTGTGAAACAAATGTATATACTTACTGGGTTTTTTCCTCAGTCACATAACTCACACTAACTACACTACGGTGATTACCCTTATGGACATCAGGAATGCATAATAACAGTATAATAAGAACAAATTGAACTGAATTCTTCTTTTGGTAAAACAAAATTTAGTAGGAGTTGTCGTAGCTAGGGGAAAAACTATGGACAAAAGGGAAATTATTATTTACATAATATTATTTTAACTTCTAAAAGGTGGATTGAATAATATGTGTTAGTTAATAATGCATTTGATGATTCACTGGGAAAAACAATCTCATATATTATTCACAAATATTATTTAAACATGTCTAAAAAAAATATCCTTCACAAGAGCTACAACTTCAGGTCTCTAGTGTGGTCAGCAGTACCACATCCATATCTCTGTGAATCCTTACTGCTGCTGCTCCATCATCTCTTTAGGAGATGACACTGAAGAGTCAGATGGATTCTAATTACTGAGGCTCCACTGTAATATTACATTGTATTAAAAAAACTCAGGGTTTGGTCCTGAGTCCTTGGTCTTTCAATGTTTTAGAAAAGTGTTAATACATCTCAAACAGTTCAATATATTTTCCATCTGGGTGCTGAAAGTACATCGATTTTTTTTTTCTCCATAACAACAATACCAAAGCAGAGGAAACTCCTTCAATAATTAGTAACAGTAATGACATAGTACTAACACAGAAATTTTATTTCAAATAATTTTCACTTTTGACAGAGCATAAACACAAAATGCAGACTGTAGACAAATATTTTCATGTTTATTGTTCCCACTTCATTTGGTACAAGTGAAACTCATACATTTAAACATGCTGGTATCTCTTTCATCCTTTATCTCCAGGCAAAGATAGCTAGAACTTATGCTGTGTCAAGTGTATCCCTCCTAAGCACATATTTTCATGGTTTATGTCAGCTGTAGGTAATGAGTGTCCTTGTTATAGTCATGTGTACCCAGACAGATTTTCACTCTGAGGACTGCAGAGACTATACTTCATATTTTTCTGGCTTCAAAACCACAGGGAGACCTTTGAGACTGCAGTGTAAAATGAGATTATGCATAAATTGTTCCACACACACATACTTAGGTAAAGACGCAGTCTTTCACAAGCTTAAGTGAAAATTGTGGTCCCATTCAAGACAACTGAAGCTAGCTCCTCTTCTAACTAAAAATAATACATATTGGAAACTTCTCATGTCAAACTATGTCAAACGTGAATTAAACATGTCATTTCTACATATATATACCTTGTTCAGAGAATGGTAAACTTTGCATATAAGACTACAAGGCCTTGATTCAAAGGGTTTTTCAAACCTTTGTCCTAGAAAGAACTACAAGCATGACAGCCTTCCCAAACAGGAATGTGCCTTTATATTCCCTGGGATTACTCACATGCACTCACTTATTTTCAGGCAGAATATTGTAGAAGTTAGGTAAACCACAAGCTGATGGCAGACGTAATAAGTGTGTGAATAAGCTAGTACTAATGTTCAGCATAGATCCGATGCAGCTCTTTTGAACCCTGTGGAAGTCATTGTCAGTTGAACTAATCCTTCTCCTTCTGAGTGTCTGTGTGATGAAGAATGTTTTAATTCTTTTTCTCATTCTCAGAAACTCTCATGATAAAGCGCTAAAGAAGGAAAATAATGAGAAACAGAAGAACCTGATGAAAATTAATTTTTGAATGATTGCTTGACCAGAGAGAAGAAAAGAAATAACCAGCATAATTAACAGTCCTATCTTTAAAATCTTTTAATTAATAGTTGCATATGTTCTTCCAGAATAAATATCAACAAGGGCTATAACATTCAGTTATGAGGTATACAGATGCAACATCACAAATTTCTCAGGAGATACTCCTTCACATCATGTCTGAATTTGTCCCCAGCAATGTAAGATGGTTTTGATGTTCCAAATATTTGTAGAAGAAAATACCTAATAATGATTCTGAGAAGCCGAAGATGACAAAAAGCATATTGCAGAAGGTTCAAACTTTGATAGGAAATGTTGGGAGTTTTTTCTTTGGATAGCTTCCACATGGATGAAATACATGCTAAATTATTTACAGATAATTACATCTCTGTGCTGTTGCTAAAATATTAAGACACCATTGTCCCACAGGAGAAATTGTGACAGACATTGGCACATCAGCTAATGAATAGCTGTGGGGTAAAGGAAAAAAAGAACTATCACAAGACCCTGGAATTAGGAAACAGAATGACTGTAAGTAATCCACAGTCAGAGAAAAATGTCACTTTCCTTCTCCCCCTCCCTCCTACTAATTACGTACAGAACAAATGTTCAACATTTGGTAGATGTTGCTTGAAGGCAATTTTTTCTGGAAATATTCGCAAGGCCTCCTCCACTCCCTTTTCATTGTAGGAAACTATGACCTAGAAATACTGAATAATAACCTTCAACCAAAAAATGTTTTCAAATACTCACAAAAGACTGGGCAGCCATTTTGGAGAAAGGATGCATCATGACCAACAGAGGAATACAGTTCTCATGTGATTTTTGAAGTTATGGGGGATAGTTGTTTCACATCGCAGAGTGAAATGATGACAAGAACACTGCCAGGATATATATCCAATACAAAATCATCACAGAATTGAACAGCAAATACACATTGCAAACAGATATTTAAACATTAAAATAATCTATCATCTGACAAATTGCACATTTAATTTAAATCAATTGAAAGAATAGTACCCCAAATTTTTATGCTGAAAAAAACACTTGGAAATTATTGATAAGTAAAGATTAGGAAGACCTGTTTTCTCAACCATTATTGTCTTTTTAAGAAAATAAACATTTCTTTTAGCTTAGAATTGTGGGATTGAATGCAGTCCAAAGGTACCCTTTAAAATAGGTACCTACTTTCACAGGACATACTGTGGTACCTGGAACGGGGAAAGGCACATCTTCTATAAAAAACTAATCCTCATAATCTCTGGCAGAATTAGTGTTAATCCCAAACATCTATATGACCTCAACCTACCATAATTGATAGGAACCTATCTTTAAGGCACCATATTGTGTCGTTTATCTAGCATGATAGCCATCTGCATGTTTGTAGTATTAACAGAAAAAATAAAATTAGCAGTTCATAAAGAGGTCCTCTGTTCAGCAGGTAGATTAAGCAGAGTCTCAGCCAACAGTACAGCAAATGAGACATAAGCACATTCTTGAAGTATATGCTTATGTTATTTTCTGAATAGAAAGTAAAGGCTTGAAAAGTTTAAATTTCTGTTATAACTAATATTTCCAAAAAAATAATATAGCAAAGTATAACTGTGCAATGAGGCCTATAATTCCTCCTGCAAATCAGAGTAAAGTAATTACCTACTATCCACTGATTCCTTTGAAAATATACTTCTAACAAAGCAGATTTATGTAGTATTGAGCTATACTAATATCAAGTGTCATTAACTGCTCTGAGTAAAACTTCATAAGTTTGGGATAAATTCTATTATATCATAAAGTTAATATAACTCAATATGGAGAAACAAACAGAATAAGTAAAAAAGTAAAATACAGTAACAGAAAGTAATGCAACTTTCAATATGATTCAAATGTTGGGAGTAAGGCATTTCTGACAGAAGAAAATTTGGAGATAGTGATCCTTTTTACCCCTCATTCAAAGCCAAACAATGTCTCCTTACATTTGTTGCTGGACATGACATGTTACTTTGAACTGGGTTTTATGATGTTTTACTTTGTTTCAAGAAGTCTGATGTGTCACAATAAAATGTGATGACTGACAGTTTTGCTACATCAACAGGAATTAATAAATATTCCCATGACTGGAAACTTTTTCTGTTATTGGTTCCTGGTGAATATTAGCCTATTAGCATAGCCCTCCATGAACAGCCCAAAAGAGTAGTTAATGCTTCATGAGGCATTAAAAAAAAAAAACATGTTTGGAAAAAAATTCTGCTCAAATTCACAATTTAAACTTTTTGTCTCTTGCCTAAGTTTGAAAAAATATCATAATTCTTTTTCTTAGCTACAAATTGTGATTCATCTCAGCAGTTTATTATTTCAGTTGAGCATAAAGCAACAAGAACAAATTCATTCCGAAGAAAAAAACTTCTTGCCTGAAAATATTTTTGTAGCAGAAAGAGCAAGCTCTATAGCTAGAATAAGTTCTCGTTACAGAGCCGGATTCACTATGAGAGTTTGCCCACTAGTTGAAAAAGAACTGGCTGGCAGCCTTTACCACAGGATTCTTAACACGGGCTACAAAATGAACAATCCTCTACTTTAGTAAAAACTCCTAGGAAGGACAGAAGTTCAAACATCTTCTACTCTTTTAAATATATAATTTCGAAGTTTTGTTTCTGCTGTCAAAATAAAAAGTGGGATTATACTGTAATACATGCATTAGCTACCTTACTGCAAGTCCCCAGGGAGGCCAGGCACTGCAGTTTTAAATGAGGTAAACCAGCAGTGAGAAGTGTTGACATCAGCCGCATCACAAAGACTGTAGACGTGTGACCTTCACTGTGATTTCACAGTGAGGTGACAATAGCAGGTTACCTTGTCACATCTCTACCATTTCCAATTCTGTGGAAGAGAAGACACAGCATGGGTCATATTCTGAAACAGGACAGGTTTTAGAGACAGCCTGTGCCCTGGCAGACAGGGGTCTAAGGCACGTGTAAGTGGGAGGAAACAGACTGCTGCTTAGTATCCAAGCAATGATCCCATATGAGAAGACAGCTATGCCCAGGCCTTGCTTTCCTTCCCCATCTTCTAAGCCTTTCATTAACTCCCTGAAATACAGTTGCTCCCACAGGTTGAGGGTAACACAGTCCAGCTTTTATTTTACTTTTATGAGTAAGAGAAAAAAATACCTAGATAGTTTCGTTCCTGCTGTTTATTTGCACACTTTTAGCTAGCTCAAGCAATTTTTAGAAGGAACATTTCCGAGATACACTGAAAACTGGAAATTTATATCCTGCCTGAAAGTCAATTTGTACTTTTGAAGAATCTCCCTACAAAAGTTAAGAGTCAGGGCAGACAGTTTGTTTATAGCTTCATGTATGTTCTATTTCCACTGCTCTGAAAACATGACGGTACATACATGCTCTATATAATCTCTGTCATATTCTAACATGTCAGCCTACTAAAATGGAAAAAAGTACCCAGTGACTCTGTAAATTTCATTACTGCAAATGTAGAAGAATACTAATGTACCCTGATTTAATAAACGTGGAAGAGGGAAGAGAATACATGGGTAGGAACACAACTGGGACTCTTTTCAAGTGAGTACTAAAGTTTAGCCTGAAATTTACTTGTCAGTATCACCAATAAAAGGATGAACTAAAGAGATAAAGGATACTGTTGGATTTTGTTAATTTTCCTGCAATAAGGCACAATAATAGACTAACCTAGCCTGAAGTTTCTGCTGCCTTGAAATTCTTTCCATCTATTGCCCTGCATGAAAATACACAAAATCTACAAGCAACATACATAGTGTGTCATTTGGCACAAAGACTTGTGGCTGGCAGGAATATTTTTCTGCATTTGCACTGATTTATCATAAACTTCTTACTCAATATGTTCATCCAGAGTACTTGATTAGTCTTCCTGTATATCAACAGGTATTGTGCAGAATCAGATACCAAATTTGCCCATAACTTTAGAAGGCATTGGGTGTAGGAAGTTAAGGTTATGGTAGAATGAATATTTGGCTTTTTTGCTTAAAATCTGCATTTGAACATAAGCTCTTCTACAGATCTTTTATTATTGTCTTGTTCTTCATGAACAAGATATTTCCCTGACAAAAAAAAGATTGACACGAGAATCTTGATTGTTTTAAAAAAAACAATTTTGTATTAGAACAATTACTTGAAAATATTCAAGACTGGGAATGAAAAGAAACAAAGATGAGACAATAGAGTGGTTACCCACTGTTTATGCAGTGACAAAGCTTGTTTCCACTTCATAAATTCAAGATAATTTCTCACACAAATAGTATAGTAAATCTTCCATTTTTCTTTCATTATAATCAATAGGAACCATAATCACTTCAAGTACATGATAAGTGACTCTGTCAGATCACATTTGTTTTGATCAGCTGGTATTCTAGATTTCTTGATCCTGACCATTCTTTTGCAGGTAATAATCTTTTTTAATTTCCACATCACTGCTTTCATACTTGATGGCCTCTCAGTTAACACTCACTAAAACAGATAAATCGATTCTGTCACATTGCTCCAGTGATGACAGTTTATCCTTGTTCTACACATACGAGTATTTTGACTTGATTTTATACATTAGTTGATCATGAGAATGCTTCTATGGCCCAAACATAGGTTGTACAGCCCAGGTAAGACCAGTTGTTATGGCAGAAATGTGTCAGCAGAGTACACAAATGGAGCACCCCAAACATTCTGAGAGGTCATTCCATCAGCTGAGTTAAACCATAACTGGGGAACTTCAAGGAGACTTTTGAAACAAAGGAGTCAACTTCAAAAAATGCATGAAGTACAAATATTTTTAACAGTGGGAAGAGATCTTGGAGCAAACTGAAGGAGTGATGCAGCACTGCTCACTGTCACCCTGCACAGCCAGGTCAAGCAGCTGCCCCATGGGACACTGGCAGCAGCCAGCACCCAGCTAGGGGAGTGACAGAGCAGGGGCAGCATGCAGGGACCCATGCCCAGGTGTGCCTGTGGGACATGACAGGACATTGGTGGGGAACAGAGAGCAGGAGCACTCACCTCTCCAAGAGCCGAGGTGTGCAAGCCAGGGAAGGCACCCACTCTGGTGAGTGGGGGTGTTGGTAGCCCACCCTGTCAGTGATGGAGGGAGGCAGAAATGGTTAGAACTTCTTGGTTTTCATTTACAAGGTTGCTTAGAAATTTGTAATGTTTATTAATAGCTTGTAAGTACCTCGTACTTTCATTTATCTGCTGTATTGCTGATATTGAACCTGAATGTATAGTTCACTGGTTGCTAGTTAATTATGTGTCATTGATAAATCGATAAACCACTTTGATCATTACTTGATTTAAACTACGTGAGTCGAGCAGCATTTTCCTGCAACAGCCATTGTCTTCCTGTCTTTCTTGAACAAGCAAGGAAACATTGATAGTCACTCTTATTAAGCAGAATACTGATATTTAAAATTTGATATTTAAAATTTGAAAAGGTCTTTCATTAATTATGAAGACTTCAGTATTTTATTTTAACAAGAATACTGAAATACTAACAAGTATAGCTTTAACATCCTTACTAAATGACAGAAGAAGAAGGAACTAGTTTAGTAATTTTATCATAAATTATGAAATATATTGATCCCATTTATAATCCCACATCAACTTCTAATCAGTGAATGATCCTCAAAGCTAGTAATTTAAAATAAATCCACACCATCAATGAGACATGTTGCGAATGAATAATGTTTGTGCTTTGGGATTTTTGCACTAACCAGTGTTCAAATCAACACACACAGACTGTTATGTCAAGTTCCTCAGCCTTCTGAAAGCTTAAGTGGCTTATGTTCACTATCCTCCTTACACAAGTAGACATGGATGATGTAGACTGTGCATGAACATTCTAGAATCATACTTTGCAGATAAATGAATTTTTTAACTTAACAGCCAGGTAAAAATCAATTAATTAATGATTTAGGTAGATTAGACACTTGTTTGTCTTTTTCCAATAAAAAATGTTTACTTTGTTTCAATGCTAAATGTAAATAAAGAATTTTAGGTTCATAAAACCTGGTATGAAAAGCAGTATCTCACTTTTCATACTTTAGGTTGTACTATAAGACATATGTGTTATGTTTGAGACCTGAATTAAATCTCTTCTCTGTCTAATTTAGAGAAAGTGATCCTAACAAGGTGATTTTAGTTAAATGTTCTCCATATAAAGTTGTTCAATGTAACTGCTTAAGTATTCTTTAGACCAGACAAAAGAGTGCGATTCAGACATTGCAGTTTGGATAACAGGAGACTCACCTGCAGGGTAGGACCCCAACTTGGAACTCTTGTTGGTAACAGTTCTTCATCACTTATGCCCAGATCACTAGAATTAAAAAAAGTTCATTCATGGATATTACCTAAACTGGTGTGTGAGAGTATACCTGTGCAATATTGCCACTATACAGTTTACAGAGCCTCCATTGTGATGTTTATACACAACCTTCTTCACTTCTGTTGTAGGCACCATTTGAAAGTATTGATGCAGTAATATTGTACTGTGAAGAAAATATTTTTATTCTCTAAACCTACATTTAAGAGGGTTCTTTGTAAACTGCAACGATAGGCCAGTCATCACTCTTCAGGCAGATTGTCATAATCTTTTAAATTTTAACAGAACTGAAAACTAAGTAAAGCAAGAAGCTTAATTGCAAAGGCAATGGGTTAAAAACTATAATCTGTTTCAGTCCCTCAGCTCTGCTGAGTTATTGCATTGTTTCCTGCAAGACCATCTGTACAAGAAGGAAAGTAAAATTAATGAAGGCTCTTAAGTTCATGAGGTATCAACCTCCTTTTATAAAACCACCATTAACAAAAAATAAAATAAAATAAAATAAAATAAAATAAAATAAAATAAAATAAAATAAAATAAAATAAAATAAAATAAAATAAAATAAAATAAAATAAAATAAAATAAAATAAAATAAAATAAAATAAAATAAAATAAAATAAAATAAAATAAAATAAAAGACATTGGAACACTTCTCTATACATCCACATTGGAAAATTCTCCTTTATACATCCTCAGTTATACACTTCTTCAGCCAAATCTGCTACCACGTAAAGTCAACAGAACGCAAGCATATTAAAGAAACTACTCACAATGTGCAAAAATTTAGCCTAGCTACACATTTTTGGAAGATCAGGCTACACAGAGTCAGAGTAAATGAACAAATATTCGATAATTCTAAAAGATGAAATGACAAAAATTATGCTGCTCCAGTAAAATGTGTAGTAAAATAAAATTTTGGAGTGTGCCAAAGTCCAAAACTACCCCACCAAACCTTATGAAAGATTGAAGAACAATGACTAATGATCTTGTCAAGGTCACAAAGGACATTTCCTCTGCCTGATATTTCCTGATTGCCTGATACTACACTGTTACGATCCTAGAGTAAGACATTTATTAATACACCTTAATGTTGGGGCCTTAGCATTATTACATGGCTGTGATACTGGCTAGGCCGCTTTCAACAACTGCTAGAAGAGATAAGCTGAGAGAAAGGAATGCAGCTATGTATGAAAGACGTGCGAAAGTAATAAACAACTGCTGACAAGATGGATGCCAGCTGGAAATGACGACCAGCAAGTGATCCTGAACCAAGATAAGAGTGAACCAGTGAGACTGAGAAAGACTCAGAGGTCAAACGTGTGATTAGTGCTATTAACCAATTATAATTAGCTTCGTAGTGTGTGGACACGTATGAGGAACTTAACGGGCTATATAACACGCAGCTTTCTGATAATAAACGGATTTGAGCTTGCATCTTGTGGATGTGGGAGTGTCTCATTTCTCGCTCGCTTGAATGGCCCACGGCACCTTAAGACACCAAAAAAATGGCTTCATAAATGAATTGCATGTGAAAACTGGAGATTCAAATAGAAAACTATTCAGATATATGGTAGATATAACTATACACTAAAGGGCATGTCAAGGTCAAAAAGCCTCTTACAAAGAACTGAAGTTGTACTTACACAGGTAGGAACAGAGGGACTCTGTCCTGGTGAAGCAGTTCTAGGATTTGGAGTTTGTGGTGAATAACTAAGTGACCTCGAATTGTGATGTTGCAGCTAAGGGGTTAACTGAAGCCACCATTAAATAAGTAACTAGTTAGTAGCCAAACAGATGAGACATTACTTCCATATATGGAATTGGTGAGATAGAGATATATATTGGAATATTGTATCCTGCCTGTCATGATTTTGTAGAAAAAAAGAACTGGTAAAAATTCATAAGAAACTGAAAAGTATAGTATATAGACACACAAGTCAGAAAGGTAAGACTGGATAAATCTCAAGTGAGTCTTTTTATTTCAAAGGTAAACATGATTCACCATTAACAAAACCAAGAGCAGTAGATTTTCTACTTGTGAAGACACTGAAAACAGCTTTTTTCCCCTAAATTCCTAAAATATTTTTTTTATTTTTATTTAAAAAAAGCTTTTCTAGTTCATTTTCAAAATAAATATTTTTTTCTTGTTTGTTCAATATTTTCTAAAATTTTGTGACAATTTATAAACAAAACCTTTATCAAAACTGAATTATTTAATTTATTAAAATCTTAAAACATTCTATTTTTATTTTCCTAAATACTTTTCAATTTCTGACGCAGACCTTTACTTATTATTTTCATAATTTTATAAAAATGTATTTTTCTACCTAGGTTTAGTGCTGAAGTAATGACTGTGAATATGTGTGTTAACTCTAACCATGACAATGAGATTTTGATATGGGATAGATAGGCCATAGATTTCTGCAAATATAAAATGCAGGTGTTCTCCATACCCAGAATTCAAAGGGCTTCTTTCCATAATACTCTCAAATGCTCATAAAATCTGGGTATGCCACATTGTGTGGTATTGCAAACAGCTTACATTTCCCCCCTTCAAATTAATAAAAGGTAACAAATTTAAGACCTTGGCAGGTTGATAACCTTCTTGTTTTGTATTTCTGCACTTATTTACTCAGATATATGCAGGAAGACAGATGCCTTTTTACAGTTTGATTATCTGTGCTAGTGACATTAGCTTTATTAATTGCTGTTTGGAAGAGGCAGGGATGTAAATAAGAGTGATTGTTGTTGTAACAGCAAGAGATAACCAGTTACTGTTCAGAAAAGTTGATAGGATAGCAGAGAAAATTTCTAAAGAAAAATCAATTTAGCAAGACTTCCAGACTTCGTTACATTTGCTTACCCCACCGCTAACTCCCAAATGCCAAATAATTTAAATATGTCTATTAAAGAGTGCACTATCATGAATAAAATTTGGAAATCAAATTTGCAAGTACAAGTTTAGAAAACTAGGTTGAAAGAAACTTAACAGAATGATGCTGATGCACAGTCATCATAACTCCTCAGCAAAAGGATAAAATAATTTATTTTGTTGGGACCAAGCCTATGGCAAAAGTGTTTTGCATTATTGTTTTGCATTAATGTTTTGCATCTCTCTAATGCCAGTCCTAAAGAATTCAACTTTCTTAAGTCTTTTTTAAACTCAATATCCTGTTATAGATAAAAAGTGAAGAATTTACCAATAGTCTAATTTTAAAAGTTCTTAAATTATAACCAAAATGCAACAGCTATTACTATTAATCCAGTTACAGAGATAGTAACACACTTTAAATACAAAACAAACTGATTAACAGTACTACAGTCAAACGTTTTTATCCAGCAAAATCTCCCATTATATACCTCTTTCTTTTCTCATGTTATCCCCACCCTTCCACTGTTCCTTTGGTCTTAAGGTCAACAGATTTGATCAGGTGAGAAAATATTTGGAAATCTGTCAGAACCACCGAGGTATTCAGCAGGAGCAGTGTGATGTTAATGACAGGATGTTGCTATTGACAGTTTTCCCTTCCTCCTCACTCCTGTGTCCACTTGGGCACTTATTTATAAGCTTTTTTAACATATTTTAGACCTGGCTCTTTTTTTACTGATTTATAATTTCACTTTACAGCCAACTTTGCTTTATACATTGCATTGTACATGTCAGACAATTATTACTCACCCTTTTTTGTTACCCAAAAAAAGTCTTTGTCCAACTCCTAAGTTTGTATTTCTTTTGGTAACTGACCATAGAGCCTCTGTTATCAGCCTACACCCACACCTGCAAGGCCTCTGCTGTCAACTCAAGCCTCTAGTCCTTTACATTGCATTGTAGTTATACTGCAGAAACCATTCACTCTTACAGAGCACAATTATTTGTTACGCCTACTAGCACCAAAATTATTAATGATAGGAATTATTCCACCTAGTTATACAAAGGTAAGTAAAACGGCAACAAACTACATGACAGCCACTTAGCTGTTAAACAATTATTGTGTACAACTAAGCAAGCTAAAACAAAATTCCAATCAAGCCAAAACAGACCAGACAAAGCAAGCCTGACAACCACAGGCCTGCTGATGCCTCTGCTGTTCCTTTAATACAGAGCTAATGCTCTATAAATAGGGATGTCAGTCCTATATTTACTGGGCTACAAGGATTCTCTTTACCTTTTTAAATTTTTTCCTGCAGGAAGTGGATTTGTTACAAGAGATAAGGATATTTTATGCATCCTTGTCCTGGTTTCAACTGAAATAGAATTTTCTTCTTAGTAGCTGAAATAGCATTGTGTTTTTGATTTAGTATGAGAACAGTGTTGATAATATATTGATGGTTTGAGTTGTTGCTAAGAAATCAAGGACTTTTCAACTTCCCATGCTTTGTTAGCATGTAGGTGCACAAGAAGCTGAGAGGGAGCATAGCCAGAGCAGTGGGTCCAAACTGGCCAGAGCAATATTATATAGCATGCAATGTCATACTCTGCATATAGACGAGAGTTGTCCAGAAGCTCACTCAGTCTTCTGGGATTGCAGTTTTGGGATTTCTCTCCTCTGGCATCACTAACCAGGGATGGGCTTGGCATTGGTCAGCAGGTGATGAGCAGTTGCACTGTGCATCACTTGTTTGTATATTCTATTATTTTTTATTATTTTTTAAAATTATTAAATTATTCTTACCTCATCCCACGAGGCTCCTTGACTTTACTCTTCTGATTCTCTTCCCCGTGCCCCAGGGGCAGGGGATGGTGAGCGAGTGGCTGTGTGGCGTTTGGCTGCTGGCTAGTTTAAAACCATGACAACCCTGTACATCTGAATGTCTGAATAGGTTATCTAAATCAACAAAACCCCTTTTTCCAAAAATCTGGATACCTTTCCTAACCCCAGTTTATGTTAATCTTTCCAGCTGTTGAAATCTGGTGTCTTTCACCATTGTCCAAGGTCCTTCATCTGCTTTTATAGCTGTCAAAGTTAATCCTTAGCCTTCCTAAATCACTGGGAACCACTATATTCACTGCTGAAGTGAATATTGCCCATATATTTATTAAGTTGTAATATAAATTATTATATAAGTTTTCTGCAGAAAAATTATCTGACAAATTTTTCAGGGATCTCCTTCCCATTGCCCCATACTAGATAGAAGGCAAAGCCCTTGACTTGTCCTTGAACAATAGTTCTTCTCCAAGAGAAATCCCATTTTCATCTGGGATCTTGAAATACTGGCACCTGAATGCTTCTCACAGTATGGGCACCCACCTGCATGATATCCCTACAGTCCTGAAACTAAAGGTTGTGCTGGGTTTGCATGGCAAGGTTTTGGTAGTGAGGGTGCTACAGGGGTGGCCTCTGTGAGAAGCTGCCAGAAGTCTCCCCCATGTCCAACACAGCCAATGCCAGCCGGCTCCAAGATGGACCCGTTGCTGGACAAGGCAGAGTCCATCAGTGAGAGTGGTTGCACCTCTGTGATAACATATTTAAGAAAGAGGAAAAAAACCTGCTCAACAGCATTTGCAGCCAGAGAAAGAGAGTATGTGAGAGAAATAACTCTGCAAACAAAATCAGAGAATCACAGGTTCATCTAGAGCAGGTTCACCTAGAGCAAGTTGCACGGGACTGCATTCAAGCAGGTTTTTAATATCTCCAGAGAAGGAGACTCTAGAACCTCTCTGGGCAGCCTGTTCCAGTGCTACATCACCCTCAGAGTAAAGAAATTTTTTCTCATGTTTAAGCAGAACCTCCTGTATTCCAGCTCTTGCCCATTGCCCCTTGTCCTATTGCTGGCCACCACTGAAAAGAGTCTGGCCCCATCCACTTGACACCTGCCCTTTAGATATTTGTAAGCTTTATAAGGTTCCCTCTTAGTGTTCTCTAGGCTAAACAGACCCAGCTCTCTTCGTCTTTCCTCATAAGAAAGATGCTCCGGACCCTTAATCATCTTTGTAGCCTTCTGCTGGATTGTGTCCAGAAGTTCCCCGTCTCTCTTGAACTGGGAGGCCCTGAACTGCACACAATACTCCAGATGCGGCCTCACCAGGGCAGAGTAAAGAGGAAGGATTACTTCCCTTGGGTCACACTTTTCTTAATGCACCCCAGGACACCATTAGCCTTCTTGACCACAGGGGCATATTGTTGGCTCATGGTCAACTGGTCATCCACCAGTACTCCCAGGTCCTTCTCTGCAGGGCTGATTTCCAATGGGTCAACTCCTAACCTGTACTAGTGCATGCAGTTATTCCTCCCCAGGTGCAGGACCCTACACTTGCCCTTATTGAACTTCATCAGGTTCCTCCCCACCCAGCTCTCCAGATCTCACTGAATGGTAGCACAGCCTTCTGGTGTATCAGCCATTCCTCCCAGTTTAGAGTCATCAGTAAACTTGCTGAGGGTACACTCACACCCTTCATCCAAGTCACTGATGAATATATTGAATAGGACTGGACCAAGTACTGACCCTTGGGGAACACCACTAGCCACAGGCCTCCAAATAGACTCTGCACCAAGATCAATGAAGAAGGAAGGGGGAGGAGGTGCCACAGGCATTGGAGCAGAGATTCCCCTGCAGCCCCTGGAGAACACCATGGTGAGACAGGCTGTCCCCCTGCAACCCATTAAGGTTAACGGTGGAGCAGATATTTACCTGTAGCCCAGGGAGGACCCATTGATAATAAATGAAACTAATTTCCCCAAGTCAAGTCTGTTTTGCCCATGACGGCAACAGATGAGAAATCTCTCTGTCCTTACCACAGCCAACAAGCCTTTCATTACATTTTTTCTTACTTGTCCCGCTGAGGAGAGGAATGATAGAGTGGCTTTGGTGGGCACCTGGTGTCCAGCCAGTGTCAAGCCACAAAGGTAGAAAAGAGTTTTACTTATTTCTGTTGCCCTGACGAACTGTAGATTTCCTAGTCTGTAGACAATAAGGAAGATATCAGGGATTTTTACTTAAATTTAGACAGGTTAAACCCTGGGTTCTGATGCAGACACAATATACAATGTGAATGAGCCACAAAATAGGCCAGGAAAAAAAAAATGGGTTCTGCAAATGCTCTGCTGTGGAGCACTGTCTCCTGGGAACTAGCAGAATCTCACTGCTTTAAAAATTTAGGAAGTAATTTTTTAAGAATATTTGGGAAGTACATGCAATCAAATGAATCCTACTTATGTAAAGATCTGGGCAGAACGTCCTGCAACTAACATGGGTTTTCCATTACAAACAACATTTTCAAGTGATGACAAGAAAAACTTGCAAAATCAGAAATTCAATAACCTCCTCCATATGTCTGAACAGAAAAGAACTAGAACCAGAAGGAAATTAAAATTCATAGTGTTTCCTGTCTTTACTTCAATATTTGCAACCAGCAAAAGGCATTACCAAACAGGGTACAAAACTTTTCCTACAGGCTGTTCTTGATATCTACAAAGTTTACATGAAACTCTGCAGGATGAGCCAAAAGACTGCAGATCGGTAAGTTCAACGCAGATGCTAACTTAAGTATGGCAGCCACATATTGCCATATTGAGCCTTTTTGCAGAAATCTTTATGTGCAGAGGGTTCATTAAGGGCAAATGATGGAATGAATATGGGTCTATAAGAAACTGTAATAAAAGTAGCAGTGAAGGCTGGGGCTATCAGCCAGGATGGTATACCTTATGCTAGACAGATACGGTACAAAACCATGAAAGAATAGTTGATTTCCTGATAGCACAAAAAGACTTAGCTGCAGCCTTTTTAATATAGTGTCAAATGAATTTTAGACAGGACAAGGACTTTTCCCTTCTCTTTAGAATTTAGACTAATGAGAGGAACAATTAGTGTACTTTTAGTAATCAATGACAGAATAATACACAATTGCCATTGTGTTGCTGTTGATGCAGTTTGGGCATGTTTAGCACAGTTGTCTGGTTTGGAAACTATTGATAAAATCTTATCATATATATTTCCAACCTTGAATCACATTTTCAAAGTACTCTGAGAGTTATCCACAAGTAAACACACTTTAATTTGGCATTAAGAAGGATGGATTTTAGAAAGTGGACTCTGATTCAACTGCTCTTAGTCATACATGAACACACACACACCAGTCACGCACATATGTATTCATAACAAAAGTATATCCTAAGGAAAAAAATACACACAGTTATTCTTCTTAAAAAGACACTTAACATACATAATATTAAAGGTATTCTAACATTATCCACAGCCATGATGTAAGGTTGTTTATTAAAAAATAAAATAGTAAATAAATATCACTGATGTGTTCAAAATCCTTTATTTGATCTAAGGATCATGCCAACATTCTAATTAAGCAGTTCTGAAGCTGCTAATAATATCTCATTAAAATGATGCTATAAAAGTTGAGTCTGCTGGGGATTAAGATACAGTTGGATTATGTGTAATCACATTTTTTCTGTCTATTTGCCAAGGCTTTAGGAAAGATTTTGTAGCGTTCATGAAGCAGGAAAACAAGTTTCTGTATTTGACGTTAAACAGATGTCACTGTTTTGTAACAGCACAAAAAGTTCAAGGTAAATCTTTCACACTGATCACTTCCTTGATAATACTGATTAAAAAATTTTACTATATCTAAGAAGAATTGGTAATATTTTCAAATCACTCAGAATCAGAATCCTTGCAATTTGCACAGCTGCAATGGAAGCAATCGATTCTCAGTTTCCTCAACTGAGATTTCTGGGAGATCATTAACAAGTTTAAATTCAACTTAAAGACAGCTATTTCCTTTTAAAAAAAAAAAAACTCAATAAAACAAGGCACATGTGCCCCCTTAGATTATTCAGTTGGTTTCCTTCTAATTCTACATTTATTCTGAAGTTTCAGGGCCTAGTTCCAGTACACTGTGTTCAGCTGAGTTAGTATAAATATGGAATGAAGTTTTATTCATTACAAAGCCAACAACACTATACCAATTTGGATAATCTTAGGATATGACTCAAAGTAATTCAAAAATAAAGACTCAACTGTTAAAAAAAAATATTGGCTATTCATGACAAATTTGGTGGATTTTTTTTTAAATACTGCAAGTTTGGTATGTATTTTTATTCTAAAATGAATTCCAAAAAAACCCAGTCCTTTCCAAGTGAGTAACAGAGTATACATGTTCTAATATAACAGGTTCTTCTGGGGTTTTTTTTTCTCCTTTTTTTTTTAATAAGTGCTTATAGGGGGCACTAGGTGTTGAAGTTCCTTCACACACCAGTATAATCACAGGTGAGTTAAAGAGAGCACAGCTCCATTACACAAGCTGGAGAAAGCATTCAATGTCTGTCTCCTTTGATATAAGGCATCAGAAATGCCCTTCAAAAATCAGTACATTCTCAGGCTGACAATTGGCTGAAACAGTACTTAAAATCAGAAAGAAATGCTTTATTTCACAGTATAGGGCATGTAAATCCTAGTGACATGAACCTTTAACTATTTCCTTTTAATAACCACCTTCACTATTCTCTACTCAGTTTTCAAATGAACTGAGAAAAACAATGCCAACCTCAGCACTTAAATTAAAGCTGTGGTTTAAGAATTGTTTTCCTTTAAGCCTGAAATACAGTCTACCTAATTATTGTTACCACTGTGCTCTTTCCTTTAAAAGAAAATATTGACCCTTCCTGTAGCAGACACTGGAATAGCTGGGATGCCTGTAGTGGCAGCTCTGCAGCTCCTAGCATTCAAAGAACCACAGGTTAGAATTCATTGAGAGGGAGAAAAAAAAATAAAACACAAAAAAGGGAGAGACCAAAATTAAACATGAAAAGCAGAGTTCTGCCTGAGTCTTGACAATGCTATATTCACACTGTGATATGGGAGACCCAGACACAGGTGATGGAAGCTAACCTTGGTCCATGACAGTAGCTGGTTTATAATAAGGGTGATGCCCTCAATCTTTCAGGAAGGGATTTGTGTGGCATCACTCACAAGCACTTTCTGGAAGCAAGTGTACATTACTACTCTGGTCTTAAAGAAAACTGAAAACTCCTGCAAAGGTAAGACTAGCTTGAACAATCTAGTTAAATGGATATAAGAGTAGGAAGCAGGATTAAATAAGAGAGGATGTCAGCTCAGAATGCAGTGGTCAGGAAATGAATGATGCTAGGGAGATCAGTGAAGTGCTCCATGCTTTGAAAAGAAACTTACCCAAACTCCCCCTATTGCCAGTAACATCACTGTCAGAAAAAAATGAGACAACAGTACTTACAAATGTGTTTCTCTGTTTCATTTCTTTTAATGTTGCCTATGCTCTGCTGGAGGCTTTTTCTAAATTAAGTTCACAGAGGGGAAAAACACACAGATATTCATTTACCTATAGCAATTCTCGCATATTATTCCTTCCAAACAGAGAAGTTTAAGGCATTCTGTTAGAGGAAAAGATCTTTCTGTGCTGGACCTATAGTCCCTAAATTTTTTAGGTGACTTTACTTCTTACTTTGTGATGGGCTTTTAGCTGTTGCAGTATCTGCAGAAAATAAATACAAAAGCCTAATGGTGAGAATATTAACAGACTTAGAAAGGCAGAGATAAATTCAAGTCTTTAAAAGCGAAATTGATTCTAAAAATCTTTCTTATTCCACAAAGTACTTGTGGGTATGAAGGTTTCACAAAAACAGGATAAATAGGTACAAATGCCAGGACTGTGTTATACAAGACTTGGAAAACAGTGCCACTGAAGATACTCTAACTTTTTACAGCAGAACAGTTCTTTTGTTCACATCCTGACCAATAGATACCTGTATAGTCACAAACAAAGATGTGATATTCCACAGTATGGGAACAGGAATGAGCAGCATGATACAGTGGAACATAGTCTTAGTCTAATATTAGTGACGATGGTTTTATACAATGAAATCTATAAAGCAGTCATGAAACCTAGGAGACAATTTACAACACAGAACAGCTTCAGTTGACATAGATCACTCTAACCTCAGAGTCACCAAAGATTTCAAATAAATTTGCACCAGGTGTTAAGCTGATAGAGCTTATTCTGATATATAAACTGGCAGAACTTATTTTGAGGGTTTATTCCAATAGAGCTGAATTCTGACACAGGGTGGGAAAATATCACTGGACTGAGAGCTTGATCACCTCTGATCTCATCAAGTTATAGTGCATGACCAAAGACAGGACATACTGAAATATCTTGAAGTTATAACATTCTAAACTAAATTCTTCAATTCCTGGGTTTTTTTAGAGAATTTGCATATTAAAAAAAAAAAAAATCCTTTTTAGCCATTTTGATAATGATATGAAATCAATAGCTCTATTATTAATTACAATACAAAATTAAGGACTAGAGCTGGCCTATTTATTCCATGTCTACTCCTCTTTTTCATATTTCCCCTAGGATTACATGTGTACTAATGTTATTTTTTAAGATTAATAAAATATTTTCTTTAAATAAATAAAAAAAAAATCACAAGATACTCAAACTTTATATTCAGCTCTTGTCTTCTTTTCAATCTCAGAACCTCTAATCCTTTTTTTACTATCATCATTATCTATGCTTGCTTTACTTTAGGGCAGGCTTTAATTAAATACTCACAATATTTGCTGTAAAAACATTCCATAATTTCTGTGGTGGCTAAAATAAGATCATAGTCATCCAACCTGTACTTCAGTGAAATGTTTAATTATCTCTCTGCAAAACAGGTGAAATCATAAAACATACCTTCTAAAGGAGATAACAAGCTTTAATTCAGGATGTTTACAACCAAGGGGAATCATATTAAATGCAGATGTTAATTTACCATAACAAGATAGGTCTGCTGCTAACTACTCCTTCTTTAAAAAAAAAAAAAAAATTGAAATAATTATTTTAACTGCAGGTGTTGGTAATGGCTAAGCAGGAACAAAAGCATTTAAAACCCATTCTGTCTTTCCTCTGTGTTTACAGCCACAGTTTTATTCATTCTAACAATAGATAAAACATTACTAAAAGCAGCTTGTTTACATACTTGTCAACAGCAGAAAGGCTTTATTTGAGGGCCACAGTCCTGCAGTGTGTTTATTGTTCTGACTCAAAAGCCTTTCAGCTGTTCTGATTGAAATGACCATAGCCAAAATCTATGAGCAGAGAAAAAGATACTTTTTTTTTTTTTTAACTTTTCTAGCTCTTTATATTATCCACTTATTTACATTATATTCTAAAACTAAAAATTATCAATTCTAATTTATTGAATTTTCAGTCTGGAATTTAGTTTTGGTTTCATCCTGGTTAACATGAAAATGAGTTTGGTAGTCCTGTGTTTCTCCCACCAGAATGTCAGCTGAAAATGCACAGAACTACCTGTTACAGATCATTACAACTGCAAGTCTCTTCTGAGGAGAAACAAAGAACTTGAAAAGCTACCTTTGTTTTCACAGTTTGCAATTACTATCAGAAGAAAGATATGAACCCTTAGTAACATTTTAAAATTATCTCCTATAGAATGTTTGCCCTTACTAATGTAAAGATAATCGTGATGTGAAACAAAATATTCAATCTGGAAGGTGGTTTCTAATTAGAAAATATATTTCTGTGCAATTTCATATTGTCATGCCAATCAAAATAGCAATCTATCACTACTTAACCATTACATCCCACTGATGAAAGGATGCTTATAAATCTAAATTTAAGTTGTTAGATTAGGAAATGTACTGTCAATATGAGTTGTATATTGCCTTATTTCATCTTCCCAAGAAAATGAATTATTCCTTAAAGACTCAAGATTCAAGAACCGTGCAATAATTATATAAAAGTTTGAGATTAAAAGCAATTTTTCTTTATCAGATCACACTTGATTAAGTCAGCAATCAGAAAATTGGGCTGATAATTGCTCATATGTGCATATCCCTCCTGAGAAGGTATGTAGTTTATCTAAGCATACTATAAACCATGGTAAAAAGTGGCCATAACGGGACAAATTGAAATAAACTACTTTAATGCAAGAACTATTAAACATTTTTCTGACTTCAATTTGATATTAAATTTCTAGACATCTGAGCAAATTCTGCATGATAAAGATAAAAATACAGCTCAAGCCAGCTGATACCAGCTGATGACTACATTGTCATGCTGACAGAATTGTACAAGTTAAAGACTGGCCTCTGATAACATATTATTTATCAGCCATCAAAAACAGAAGTACAAAATATAATCTCATGCTTCATAATTTATTGAAAATTGACCAAAGAATTCAATGTGAAAAGATCTATATAGAAACACGGTTTTTTCTAGCTCTAGCTAAATCCTCTAGATGATCTTAGAGGATTTCTCTTGTATACCTTCTTTCTTTTTCTTTATGTATTTCCACCTCCTGACCTGACCTCTTTCTGTGCTCTTTTAGCTCCAAAGTAACAATTACAACAGGTCAGAATGGAACAATTGCTGTAACTTTGAGAACCTGGAGAAATACTTGTATTTCTGATCCTTCAATGCCAGGTCTGCCATAGCCACACAGCATTTCAAAGTACTTTTCTCATAATGCATAAAAGTCTACAAATCTTGTCTAAAGTTTGAGGACTTGCAGTGTTAAGGATGATTCATAGTGAACTTCCTTTAACTGTTCATAGATAGAAAATTAATTGTTTGATACCTGTAATCATTTAAATTTCATGTGTCAGTTAGTTTGGATGAATATCATACATCGCAGACAACAATTTTAGTGAGAAAATATTTAAATGGTAACAACAGAATCAAAAATAATGCATTGGCACATGTATTCTTCCTGACTCCTATCTCATAAAGTTTATTTAAAATTACAACATCAAAATTAGACTTTTCGTTTTTAACATCTATGTCCCTAAGCCAACATTTGAAAATCAAGCCATGTCTTTTCTGCTTCTCACCACATCATCAACAATGACACTAAATTAATTTTAATTTGAGAACCCAAAAGTTGAGCAAATCTATAGTTTATTTTTCTGCAGATATATTGGTCTACAGTGAAGACAGTACTAAAGGCATGAAGTATTGAGTATTCAGAAATATGAGATATGAGACAGCAAACAGAAGTGTTAAGAATACATTTTACTGAGATTTTTTTGGCCAAAAAAAAAAGTAAACAATTATTTTCTCAAGAAAATACAAAGCTACCACAATACCTGTCTCATTCTCTTTGCATTTTACTGCCTAAAACCTGACCCTGATCTGTTTCTCTTCCATGTTATGTTTCTGTTCTTTAGTAAGAATGTGTGGAAGCAGAAGTAATTTCCAATCTTGGCTGAAGAAAATTCCCAGTAAATGAATGTGATATACTGTGCATTGGGTAAGCTTTGGCATGATTATTCTCACAGATTATTGAAGTGCCTCAAAGATAAATTAATCAGCTACTAACATTGCTATGGTAGTTGATTCAATAATTTTGCTTGCTTTTCAGGATGTCAAATCTAAACAGAATAAATAAAGATTGTTGGAGACCACTGTACTCTGAGCCCCTGTGGAACCTACTGTTCTCTCTTTCTTTCATCATTATTGAAAAACAGGTAAAATTTCTGCATTGTTTTCACATAATGTAGGACATTCTTTCCACCTTCAGTGGTCCTAGGTGTACTATTCCGTTTGCCTAATTCAACTCATTGATCGCTTTGGGGAAAAGTGGAATGATACAGTAATCAGAATCTCTACTACCTCCTGCTAACCTGGATGCATTCCTAAATAGCTCCCATTATGGACTTCAATCACATCTTGCATCCCAGTGCTGATAGCCTAGTCTCTTAACAGGTGGACACATCTGTTCTACTCTGCCAAATTCAACTTCTGGTGATGTGCTTTGAAATATTTGCATAGTTTGTTCCAAATACTATGCACATCTGTTCAGATCTAATATTACCTTGAAGTTATAGTTTAGTTAAATAAAAAGAGGCATTTGTAAATTTTTCAGTGATTGTACAAATATACATATTTTAAAATATCCTTAGAATATTTTAAAAGACCTTCAAGTTTCATGACCTTTGGTTTTGTTTTAGCCACTGAGTAGGTTATCTTTTTTATTTTAAGAACTTACTTAGAAAGTAAAGATAGAAATAATAACTGATAAACATATGAGAAGTTTATTTTAAACAGAATAGCTAGTATGCTTGAATATTGTGACTTCTAGAAAGTATTATTTTTAAAAAAGTTATATTTGATACAATGAAAAAGCAACTGTCCACATATATTCTAATATTTTCTGACATCATGGAAGTACAAGACAGGTAAAAAACCATGGCTAGATAAAGAAACAAGGGGTGGACAAGGGTAGAATAGAAACAGTAGAGAATATGAAGAGTAAATTAAAGGGTTCCTATCATGGTCTTAAGTGAGAACAAACTTTTTTTCCTATAAATATTTTGAGAGAGAGAGCTGCACTTATTGGGTTGTTGTTTGGTTTGGGGTTTTTTTATAATGACTGGGAAGGACTTAACATTAGAGCAGTCATTTAGTAGTTCCAAACCTCTTCCCACTTGAAGATATCAAAACCAGTTTCTATTAAAAGAGTGAAGAGTCTGTGAAAACTCTCATCTGTGGGATTTATCAGGTTGCTGTCTGAAGTTTAAAGCATGAGTCATGAGTCTGATTCACCAAGACAGTTCTTACAGGTCAGTTAATACTTTGGAGATCATATAGAATTAAATCTGCAGAACAATTTAGTTGTATATTGTAACAACCTCACATTTTAGGTGCACAAATAAAGAACAGAAAACCTAAAAACCCGTGTTTGTTGTTACTCTGAAGGCACTTAAAATCTGTGAGTGTTTAAGTCTTCAGCAATGAAATTTATATTTGCTCAAGTGCCTTCATTTTGACAGGGTTGAGTGTCTGCTACTTAAATTCTGTCAAACTCTGCAAAATAAACTTTTCTTCATTTACCTTATTATGAGGGCCTCATCTAAAGCAAGTTTAGTAGATCATGTCTGGCATAAAATGCCATGTATTTTAGGAAGATCATTCCTTTTAATCCAAAATTATGTAGTTTAATCCAAAATTATTTCCCAAGCTTTTGAGGGACAGAAAGTCAATTTCTCTTGTTGAGACAATGCATGAAATAATTATAACATATGTATAATATTACTATATAACTATGTATAGTATAGTTATATAACTGCAATATTAACTATCATAGATAAATGTGTTTCTGAAGGAAAATAGCAAGCATTAATCACTATGACTCTTTATGCCAGGTGCAAGCACTTTCACCTGAAAAGAACCACATCCAGGCACTGACCTGTGCTTCAGTGGACATGTGAACTTTATTCTCTGCATAACAAGAAACAGAGGTAGGGGTTTTTCTCCATAAATTTTGTGGTCTCAACTGGATGTTACAAATTCATGTTGGTGGTTGCTCCTGCTCTTTCTAATTATTCTATGCAAGAAGAAACTGCTTCAACAGAACAGTCTGCAAAGGTACTCTTGTGATGAGTGTACCAAAAGTAAGAGTTTGAATCCTGTCACACTAGGAAACACTTCACATCACACTTCTCACCTCTTAATTGTCATCTCACATCTTAAGTGTCATATACTAGGAATTACCTAGGAGGCAGGCAGGAAGAATTACTGATGGGCTGAGGAAGCTGGTATCACTCTTCTTTAAGAAAATGAATAACTCCCATATAGACCTTCAAGAGCCACAGCTTGGAGTGGTGGATTTCAGACCTAATGAGAAAATTTGAAATCTCCTTACATCTAAAGGGAGCCAAGATGAGCAAGACCGCTCATTTTGCAGCCATTTCCTAACAACTGTACTCAGCAAGTTGGCCTTTCTGTCAGGCAACTCATTGAGCCATATATTTTATATGGAGTCAGATACCTTATTAAGGTAGACTTGTCTTAGTAGCAAGGTGCTACAAAAGTTCAGGAATAACAAGGAGATCTTACAGTCCTGTTGGCAAGAGACATCTTCAACCAGTTTCTTAGTGATAAAGTTCTCTAATCAAATAATTAAACATATTTTTATCTTTGAATCATGTCAGAATCTATACATTTAAATCTCATATGTCTCTAGCTTTAAAGAAATATCTCCTTATTAAATCTCAGTGATAGAAAATAAATTAATTTTAATAGGATCAAAGCTTCTAATAGCTGAGTTCCAATTCTACTTCCAGTTCTGAACTACTGAAATTTTGTGCATAGAAATCAATTAATACCATAACCATGGGTCAGCAGCAGCTTCAATGTGAAAGCCAGTTCACTCAAATGCAAATCATTCCTCGGTGCCACATGATTTACATATGGTACAAAGTTACCAAGGTCCTCCTAATTAAGTTGGAAATCAAACTATCTGGAAGACAATATTCCAGACCAAAAAAAAAAAAAAAAAGCAAAGTTTCAGAATGTCTTTTTTTGATTTACAACAAAATCACACTCTTGGAACAACTATTTTTCATAGACCATGAGAACTGACTCCTATCAAGGTCAATATCCAGAAAGGACAGATTTTATTTATAGTGTAGTAAAGCAACACTCAGTGCTCTCTCAAATAGAAATCTTGGGGGTTTGAGGCGACAAAAAAGGGCGGTTGATGGGAATCATTTCCTCTTTGTTCTAGATTTGAGAATCTTTGTTTTGTTTTTTGCCAAAAACATTATGTTTCCTCAAAAAGTTTAGTATTCAGAATGCTTCAGTTCTCTAAATGTGAAACCTATTTAGAAGGGCTTGTATAACCTTCTTTCCTGTATATCTCCACAAATTGTCTAATGATTGCTTCCCACAGGTAGCTAGACAACTAGCTTAAAATCATCTACAGCATTCTCTTCAAGCCACCTGGACTTTCATCTGCTATTTCAGCCAAGTTAATCCTTTATACTATCTAAAGACCTACATTGCAGAATTATAATTTGCTAATGAAAAAGTAGAGCCAAGTGGATGCCTGCATACCTAGAAGGAATCATGGCCAGGCTGCCATATTAACACAGGAGCCCCTAGAAAGTTGTCTGGCTGAATCACTGGCTCTAGTTGGCTGCAAAGGTGTGTCTGATTTCTTCATAATCAGAGGGTTTCATATGTCAGTGCAAGGATGGTAATCCCACATCTAGCCAGCCCCTCCCTTACATATTTTAGTTCTGCTTACCTGAAACCTCTCCTCAACCTCAAGATGAAAATTCCATGCTTTTATATATATAGAAAGTAAGGAAATTACAATAAATTGTTACTATATATTTCATTGCATATTGCACGTAAAAAATACACCCTTTAAAAAGCAAAGCTTTTTAGAAATTAAACGACATAAAAACAACATGCTGAAGAAGGATTTCTGTAAAAAAAAAAAGAAATGAAACCATCAAAAAATTGAAACCTATGAAGCAAACATTTTTCTTTCTAGATCTAAAAAGCTGCATATAAAGCAAGTTCTATTACAAATGAAAAAGAAATCTAACAGAAGGATCCTTTCTCAAAGTCCCAATTTCATTTCCTCCACAAGATTTTCCACTTAGAGAGAAGAAAAAATACATACTAATAATTATGATTGGACAGATTTACAAGAGCATTCACATATTCTAGATTTGTCCTGGATGTCTGTCAGTATGTCATACGATATGAATTAGTTACTACAAAGATTACTTAAGAAAGAACTTGAGGAATAAAAGAAAATTTAGCACGTATTTAATTTTACATTTTTTAGTGTATAGCACATGTTGGTTTTATATATGCATGCATAATTACATACATACACATACAACACACTAAATGTTCTACTTACATCTCTGATTTCTTTGACTGGATGGAGACTTGTCTTTAATATGAAAAAAAATTTTTAAAAGGTACCAAATTCCCAAGGTCCCAATATTACATTGCAAAGCAAACAAAGAAATCAGTTTTCAGGCAAGGATTTTATCTTCCATGAAAAGTATTTCCAATTACTATTTTAAGACATCACTTAAAATTAGAGCTGTTAGAATCCAGTGCATATTCATTATCACAGAAGATTATTTGACAGAGAGATATATCACTCTTATCTAATTCATATCTTTTACTTTCTGAAAACCTAATAAATCTAAAAAAACCCCTGTTCCTTCATAGTGATAGCATAATTTGTTGATATATAAAAGAAAGACAGAAAAATCTTTCTTGTTTCAGAAACTGATCTGAGTCCTTCTCTTTACATTGTCCATCTGTATCCAGGGATTTTACAATACAAACTAAACTTGTTCATTCTTCCTGATGAAATAATGAAAAATATTAAAGGGTATGTTTCCATACATAAAACATAAAAGAAGAGGCTTCTGTTGTTCAAAATGTTGAACTCCCACTGATGTCTCTGGCATAGAGTATGTGACACGTTTCATGTCATCAGATAGTTGTGAACATAAGAAGAAAGTCCACGACTTCCTGTAGGGTCTTTAAAAACAACAGAAGCCTCTCATTTATCCATTGTCTTTTGCCTTGCCTGCCCAGGTCAAATGTCCACTGTGCTTTAAATTCCCAAGCAACTTCTGCAGTGGTGTGTATAGCCTGCACCTCAGCAACACTAGGACCACACCACTCCCTTTCCCATTGTGGTTTCTTTAACACGCTACTTTGTTATGGGACCTGCTGCAGCCTGAAATGCATCAGATAAACTGAGAGAACTAGGTAACTTACCTCTGTAAGGAGTTTTCTACAAAAATTTTAGGTGAAAGTAAAAATGATCAAAGGGATTTTATCTTCTGATGCAAGCACAACTACGGGTCTAATTCACCTCTCCACCTTTCCAGGATTAAAATTGTCTAATTCCATTTAATTCATTGGAATGATGCTGAAATAAAACTGGTCTAATAATACACTGGGGGTGTTTACATCAATGGGAACCCTCAGTAGCGGTGAAAGGAAGCATGCAATTATTGTCTAGCTTCAGCTACTTGAAAGAAGGAGGAAGGCAGACAGATTATTTTAAATGGACTCATAATGCTGGAATTAAACTGGAAAAAGTTAAGTTAAGGTTTAATTAAAGGGAAAACATTATGAATATGAGAAATTTTTTTTACTGTGGCATACTCTACCAAGGGAAATTAAACTTTATCTCATGAGATGCTCTGGCCAAAATTGCTACTGACCTTGCGTGTCCATTGCTGAAGATCAGATGTTAAAGATGTTCAGTAGCACATTTCTTGGACTGGATTAGAAAAGCTTGATTATCTTTCTTATATTAGAGTTGGCTAAAGTTATTCTTGGTATTTAAACCATGAATGGCTTTCGATAATAAATGAAGAATGAGGGTCACAGGGGAGATGGGCTCCTTCATTTGCAGGCACTTTTTAAAACTCAGATTGAAGATTAGTCAGTATTATGATGGCTTTGACTTTTCAGTAGCAGAATACTATTTTCCAATTCAGTATCCCTAGATATTAGTTTTCTATTCAGCTGGGAACTAGAGGACAAGTGAGCAGTGCTGAAAGGGCTAGCTGGCCACCGCTTACTGACGCACATCTTTAGACCTTAGATCTCAAATACAGCAGGGAATAACCTCAGATCAGCAGAAACCTAAACTGGCTCATTGTGATATATCTTTTCTATCTTTGTTGTCTCAGAATCTTGGAAACTATTTGCTAATTTAATTTGTTGTGATTAATACATTGTTCCAGTGTTTCCCACTGTTATAGTCTGCAGGAGAATTTAGTTATAATGATGGCTAAACTCAACAGCAAATTTTAACAACAGGAATTACAGCACCATTATGCAGAAATGTCTAGCAAATTATTCAATTGTATCTACCACAATATAAATCTCAAATATATTAAACTTCTCTTTGTTTCTTTGAAGCTGCTAGGCTGGATGTCAGCCAAAATGTAAAATTCACAAAGGCAATTTTTTTTTTTTTTTTAATCCTGTGGTCTTTTCAGGAGACTGTCAGCTGAAGTTCTAGGTCTGTATTAGCTCTGTTGATAGAAAAATTGTATTTGCTTACACAAACTGGGTGCTCATTGCAGGTTATAAGTAACACCCCAAGTATGACTCAAATGGCTAAGAAAACAATACTAATAAAAATACATTTAAAAATAATTTATAAATGCATAAAAATGTCAGGTTAGCAAATGTGAGGACATCTACAAAATAAGCGAAAGAAGTAGTAAATGCTCATCAGACACTGAAAGACCCAAACGGGTATTTTTGGTCTAACAAGCTTTCACTAGAAATGTAAATGAATGCAAAAGATGAGAAAATAAAGGTGTTTGTGATTGTAATTTGAGAACATTGCAAACATTTTATAGTGTTCTAAATAATTTGCCAGGCAAGCGATGCATGTTGCAAATAGCACTGTTGCAAGCAAGAGACAAAATTGAAAAGCTTTTCCAGCCTTCTATACGCAAAGCAACCAAGTCTTTAATCAACTCCCTTCTTCTCACTTTCCCTAATTCCTTGATCCTAAACTATTTCACACTTTTCTAATCCTTTCACCTTAAATTCCCCGATTTTTTTTTTTCAACCCCAAGTTCCTTTCACTGCCCTGTTGCCCTTCCAGCTACAACACTGCTTTCAGGCTTTCTAATATTCTTACTATAGGTCTTTAGCAGAGTCTGCAATGACATTTCACAAGCTCGAAGTGGCGGCTGTTACAGTTAAAACTCTACAGGGTGCTCCGATTGCCATCCTCAAAATGCACTACATGTCCCAGAGCTTGAGAGAGAATGAGTCTGGAGAAAGAAAGAATGGCTACCTTCTTTCAATCAGACCACTGTGTCAGCATTTTTTCTTCTTCTACTTCATGTTTTATCACCATCTGCTGGCAAAACCTCAACACACTGCTCTGAAACTTCTTGGATCTTTCAGAGCTCTCAGCTCTGTGAATTGGTTGGTAAACCACCAGCAGCATATCATCCCTGTCTTACTCATGGTTCTTCTGCTGCTCTAATTTATTGCAAGCACAAGCAACATCACCTTCCAGAAGAACCACCACGATCTAATTCTGTATTATATCTAATCTAACTCCAGTGAGGATCACTTCTTTTCAAAACAAAGCAGAATTAAATGAATACAATCACAGAGCATACACCACAACCTTCATTCTGCCCTCCCAAATCTTCCAGATTTCCAGAGCACATTTGATCGTGTGCTGAACATGATTGCTCTATGGTCTCCTCCTCCAACCTAATCTGTATCACTCACCAGCAGTATAGAAAGAGGTGTAGGCAGAGAGGGAAAAATAAGAAAAATCAAAGAAAGTATGTTGTTTGGAGGATGGGACACTTGTGATAGAAATAAAATGTATATTGTTGAAGGAAGATATATGAATAGGCAAGTTGTAAATATGAAGATAGCTTGAATACCTTGGGTTTATGGGTTTGTGCCAGACATGATGTGTGCATGAGTAGCTACTTAAATCGCATAGTTCAACAAAATGGTTTGTGTTTCAGCATTGTGTGCCTTTGATTTCAACCACATTTCAGGCAGCTTTCCAATGTGGGGATCAAGGTAGGTTGCTAATTTAAGCTCACTTCCATGGTGGCATTTTGACACAATGTTCTTGTGCTTGCATCAGCTAGAAATAACAAGTACAACAGTTCTCTGCATAGTTGAAATTTAAACCTGTGAAACTATTTCTTCACAAATTTAGGCATTCAACTTTTAGGGGAAAAAAACAGCTGATTTTATTCATTTCTTCACTAAATCACACATTGTACTATCTCCAAGGACTCATTATAGGCTCTTGTGGGCATATGCCTACACTCAAAATAAAAACAAACACATTTTCTTACAGAAATGCTAGGCTTCTACAGTCTCCAACAGAGACACTTATAAACCACCATAATGATTTATTGTAACAATTGTAATTTCTAATTTAGATTATAACTATTTATTATAAATATTATAACAATTATAAAGATAATTTGAACTCCTAAACTGACAACGATTTTGTTGCCTCAATTTATGAATTAAGACCAGTAATTAGGAGCAAACCTTAGAGACACAGGGTTTTGTCTATGTCTGTGTATCTGCCTTTTAAAGAACATACCTCTCTGGAAATGGAAAGGGCTTGGCGACAGTTATACAAGCCACAACATTCTCATTTCAAGAAACTTCACTTAAATCTACATACAGAGTGTGCTAGTCACTATAGACTATCTATGGCTATAAAGACTTGGTTCGTGTCCCAGAGAGTTTCTCCTCTCACTTGAAGCCTTTATGAATTGAGTGAGTGGAGAAAATGCAGAATAAAGAAAACTGAGTTTTATAGGATAGTAACTGTACAGTTAACATTATAAATAAATAATATTTATTATAAATTTGGAAGATATTTTTGGAAAGGAAAACCATATGACTCAACTTACAAATAACTCCTAATATGCTAGCTTGCATATTGAATTAAAATTGAAACTTATATAAGGTCTTGTTTAGATCAGAGACATTAATATCGTAAACCTCTGTTTTTTTCTTGACTGTTGCTGGATTATTGGGTTTTTTCCAAAGAGGAGGTCATAGAATTATAATATATGGTTTTATATTGCCCCTTTGAGATTTCCTGGATATGAATAAATTATTATTATTTAAAATTTCACATCTTTGACACTTTATTTCTGAGTAATCATATAACACATTTTGAATTCTGTCATTTTTCCTTTTTTAAAGTTACAAAAATCAGCATTTATACTGCATTATTATTTATCTATTTTTACATTTTAACCAGAGGAAAACAAATACATTTCCTGAGCTAAGAAAAAACCACTCTCAATATTTTGATGAATCGAGCACTTCCTGAAGACCTCTTACAGATAATGTAAAGACAGGAAAATAAAACAATATGAAAGACTCAACAAGACAGCATAATTTTTTGCAGTGTTGAAAAGCAAAGGCCTTCAAGCAGGGAAAGGTAAGATCACAATCTATAAATATTTTCAAGGCTTTCAAAATGAATGAAGGAAAGGAATTCATTTATATAGCTGGGAAGCATAATTCTCCCCACTGAAATAATTGCTGGATGAAATTCTATGGTCTGTTTTACACATGAGGTCAGACTAAAAGATTATCATAATGCCTTTCTGGACTTAAGCCTGTAAATCCCAATACCCAAGGATGGCAATTCAAAGGCACAATTATACATAAGGAAAAAAGAGTTTAACTGAGATATCAAAAAAAAAAAGAATTCTTAACAGTAGAAATCTGAATATCCATGTTTTTAATGATCCCTAGCCTCTCTCCTTACCTCCATCCTTCCCCTTTCTTCATGAGGAAAATAAAAATATCCAAAAAATAAGTACTACTGTCATTCAACACTAGGAGTAGCACAGAATCTGATTATGTCCTACAAACTAGAAAAAATTGCAACTCTCTTTTACACTAGAGAGAGATTTGTTATGTCACAGGTAACTTGTCATATATATGTTATATTACATCATTTTTCAACAGTCTTAATCAGTCCAGAGACTTGATAAGGTTTCTTTAACAATAAAAAATACATCTGGGCATACTGTATTTGAAGTAGTACCCTCATGTTTTTAGATGACATAACTTTAGCATTGCTAATCAAAAACAAATGTCTAAAAAAGCATAGTGAGAACTGCTAAACTGAAGTTAAAAATTTCTGCACTCTTTTCCATAACTATTCCTTCCTACTAAAATTCAAGCTGCAAGTAGTTGTATGTTCCATCCTCAGCAACTTAGAATTACAAACCTGAAAGGAGATAAGATTAAGAAGTTAGCCAGAATGTTGTATGAGTAATAGCGCAGAATGCAAAGGTTGGACTATGTGACCCAAAGGACTTTTTTCCTCTACTTATAATATGTGATTCACTGACCTACTATTCTTCCAAAGACATTTCAATAATTCTTACTTCTTTGCCTCTCTACATGTAACCCAAAGGGAAAGCAGTGATGCAAAAGCCCAAAATATAAGAAGGATAAAATTCAGAAATATTGTACATGTAGAAAGTGACAATGTGTGTTTCAGATATAAATCAGGGGCCAAATTTACAGAAGGATTTATCTGCCAAAAATGCAAACAGTGCTTGCTGAGATTTAAAAAAAACCAATAGATAACTGGATAATATTGAAATCTGCATCTTAATGTCTATAAATACTCTCGTAAATCCACCACTCAGAATTTGGTTTTCGCTGAGCCTCTCTGGAGGGCTTTCAGGTAAAATCAAGTGAAAATCAAATGGACAGGTGCATGCATGCACATATAACACTTTTGATTTGAGGAAATAGCAGTATAGTGGGGTTACATAAATAATGGCTGTGCTTGAAGTATTCTTTTCAACTCATGGATGTGACAGTTAAGCAAGGAAACAAAATGTTGCTCTTATGTACATATCATGCCTCACTATGGCCACAGAAACACAGTCTAACTCATCTTAACACTAAGCAGCTTGCTGAAAGAAAGGAGTGAGTTTCAGAGGGATGGAAAAGAACTCCAGCACTCAATGCAGTTGTGCAAAGTGACTCACATTCATCCTGAGAAGTACTGGTGTAGTGTAAAATACACCTGCCCAGTTTTCAAGTGTAGCACATCTTTGTGATTTTGTTGTCTTGTTCTTCTCTGAAGTACATTCTCCTCTGAAGTACAAAGCAGTCATCTTTTCAGCTTTGGTTGAGTACTGCATATATGAAGCTGAGGAAATGAGAGACATACCCACATTTTCTCATTTACAGCAGGGTAATCCTATGTTTATAAAGATGCTTTTTAAAGACTTGTTTTCAGGCTTACTAAAAAACATTTTCCACCCTTCAGAGTTTATTCTTAGCTTGATGTTCAGCCTGCATTTGCTCTCTGCCATATGACCCACACCAACTGCCACTACCCTTTTGCCTCAAAAGAAAAGAAGTTAGTGGATGAATTTTTGCCTGAGGAAATTGTATGTGGTTCTCTTTGGGTAACCTGCAATGCAGTGGGACACACTGTAGACTGTACTTTCTCTGTTAGAACAGATTGTTTTACTCTAATTCTTTTCCCTTCCTTCGTGTAACTCTACCAATACCAGGGAATAAAAATTGCTAGGAGGCATCTATTTTGATATTTTGTTTTTGCTTGGCTGCTTGTAAAAGTCTGTCTCTATTATCAATATGTGATATAGAAAAGTTCTTTAAGGTTATGAGGTGTTTTGCATAGTGGGATATAATACTTTATTATGTAAACTCAGTCCTATTTGAGATTTCAGTCTTTTAAAAAGTGCCCAATTACTGCAAAATATCAAGTTATTTTGACTTTAAATTTCTTTAGATGCCAAGAACTACACTTCTAGCTGGGAATAAAATTGCTATAATTTGACCAGCACGCATAAGTCACTTAAAGGTCCATAACTAGGTTTCTTTCAGCTAAGTTCTCTAAAAGGTCTCATCTCGTACATGTTCCAACAGCTTTTCCTAACAAATACTGACTCCAGACAAAATGCAATTATCAGTTTATTCAGGATTTTGTTTAAACTACAGCTAGGAATTATATCCACTTTTAAAAAAAAATAACATTGTAGAGATTGTTTTAGAAAGGAAGAAAATGTCTCCATTGCTCCCTTGAGCCCTGGGGAAAAAGTTTTACAACCACATTTCTCACTTTCCACGGGAATGCTCAGTCTCTAGGTTACAGAGCTCACCTTTGAGAAAACACCAGCAATCCTCTACCCCTCTTGACTGATGCTGTGACAAAAAACAGATTAAAATTGTTTGTGTTGTGGTGATAGAAAGAAATAAAAGGAAGATAGACAGAATGCATGTTTCTGCAATGTAATGTTTAGTATACTCATCAATGGTGGAAGAATAAGAACTAAAGTCTCAAGGTACATTTGCCATGTAACATAAAACAGCTGTGCTAGGAGCGAGAATCAGAATAAAGGTCTCCCTGCTTCAGCAGAAACAAGATCTTAGCTTATAGAGCCCTGATTCTCCCTTTCATGCTTTCCACTGAAGCATTCTTTTCCCAAAGTGCAAAGGTAACATATGACCTTGTTATCCTTCCCCACAGGTCCTGAGCTGAGAGCAGGTAAACTGATCACAAGGATCACACTACATGAGACACAGATGAAAAATCAAAATGCTGCCAAATCAAAACAATAAACATTTCCTTTGTCCCAATACCTGTGAATCTCCAGAATAAGATAAACTGCAGAGAATTACTGGTCACTGCAGCTTATCTTACTTTCCCCAAGTGAAAGATTCCAGTTTTGTTTTTAATATTTTTCCTTGTGATTAATCAGACATAGATGACTTCTACCTGCTGTGGAGGTCTCTTCCCCATCACTGAACAGGAAAACGCCACCCAGTTGTCCCGTGGAGTGCGAATGCACTGTGTGGCGATATCTTTTATCATTGTCATTCTGCCACAACATTATTTCCTGTATTATTTAAGTTCCAAGTGTATCAGGTCATCAGCTGCGCAGTCTTTTGTCAGAAAGTGGGCTTCAGCTAATCAAACACAGAAGATTACAGCCTCAACATTAGAGAATGTCAGTGCAGGGAATTTGCTCTGTGCCACCTGCCCTCCTACAACCATGTAGCTCTGTAATACACTATTATCATTGACTGTAGAAAGCCATAAGCTTTGTACTGAATTTGCATAACCTCAGGACTAAAGTTTGCCACACCTGCTCTGTCTGAGCTTTCCTGACTTGCCTGCAGCTTTGTTTTACTCTGTTTAGTGGTAACAGCACTATTTTTAATTGACTAGGTCTCTAGGGCTAATTTGTTTCACTTTTGTTTATATTTGTAGGATATCACCACAGTTTTACAAACCTAGCATAATAACACAGCATAGAAAACACAAGCTTAACATGTAATAGAGGTCTTGGGTAAAGCCAGAGGATGTGGTGTGGAGGAGGAGTACAGGCATGGGATGACAAAAGATGGAGCACAGACTGGCTCTGCAGGCCCCACAGCCATAAAATGCTCTTCAGCTGTCCATTAAAGAAATGCAGACTGGAGATGGCCAAAACTGAGTGTAGTGGTAATGAAGAGTACAAAGAAATGCAATCTGAAGTACATAAAAGGTACCATATATAATAATTTTGTGATTAACATGGACCTGCAGGCCTGTAAAGAAAGATTAAGGTGTATGAGTGTGTTAGCTAACATATAAAAAGATCCAAGTGGATCCTACAGTGAAGAAGAAATCATCATCACAAACATCCTGTCCCTCTCAGTGAAGGACTCAGGTGCTGATAAGAAGTAACACTACTCACTCCCCATCACCAGAAGAAAAACACTGACATTAGGACAGAGAAGAAGAGGAAAGGTGAGTATAACATCAGGAACAGGAGCAGAAACTGAGTGCATTTATAACAATTTTAACTGTTTTATTATTCCTGCTTTCGTTGCAATGGTGAGACCTAGACTAATGATGATTAGATTCTGGAATTTCAATTATCTAGCAATACATTTTTTGCTTTATATATGTGTATGTATATGTATAACTCAGAAGCACTTCCTCTTTGCCCATGAAACAAGATTTTGAGCATAATATGCTGGATTCTGAGAGTTCACTTTTCACTGGGAGCAAGACTGTGGGTTATACTAGATCTCTGGTTCTAAGGCTCTGGAAATGAATTCAAGTAAAACCAAGAAAACAAAACAAACAAAAAAAATTCCTACTGCATAAACACAAAATAAAGGTATTAAAATTCAGGCACACCATTCCAACACTACTGAATTTGCATGGTAGCTATTACACTTGGTATACTTTATTAAGATCTTTCCATTCTCTTTTTAGCAGATATTCAAGCTTTAAAACATTCTGCAGTAAAACAATGCCACTTAACCAGTTTATCTTATTTTACTGCACCAGAATATCTATAGCTGAATGGTAGTCCCATAAAACATGTTTTTGTTATAGAACCAAGAAGAATTGCAGTTCTGAGAATTCTTCTACAAACATCAATGATAATATAGTCGGAAATACTTCATTCTGGATGTAATGTTCTAGCAAAGAAAATCCCCCCAAAAGTATTCTGGTAACATTCATGTCACAGCATGTGTGGCAGAGCTGATGGAATGAAACAATCTATGGACTAGTTTTATCCTGCTGGGCACATTTTATTGCTCTGTGCTGAAATCCAAAAGTGATTAGCATACCAGAAAGACATGCGGTGCCATCTCTAGTTTTGAGTCACAACAGAAAAGCTTCATTTTAGGTAGCATTTCAAAAATTTTGGAACAAGGAAGGCTGATGAAAACCCTTGCAGCAGTTAAATCCAATGTCAGCCCTAAAATCAATATGGGAGCCCCAGATTTCTCAGTCCCTGCTTACCAGAGAAGAAAAAAAGAACAAAAATCACAGCTTTAAAAAAAACCCCACAATTGTAGAAGAAAATAAGCCAACTTTTTTTTTTTTATCTTTGCACCTTCTGTAGTCATTTGCATGAACATAACGTGGTGTAAAATCACCCTGACAGATGAGGAAAAGAGAATTTTGAATTGCATCTTTGTTTACTGATTTTGAACAAAATAAAATTACATGACTGACTCTGAAGAAGAGGTCAAATGCTTCAAAAGCACACAAATACCTTCAGATACATAGTGAGTTGCTACCCATAACTTTAAGCCTCTAACTTAGGCCTCAAAATAGTGCAGGTTCCCCATATAATCAGTGGAAAAAAACCCAGGTGCTTCTAAAGAGTGATCCAGAACATTTAAATTAGGCCTAGCCTTATTTGTGTACCTTTAATCACCCACTAGACATACCTTGTCTGCCACGCAGGACATGTGGAACTGAGGTGCCAAAAGCAGGCACCTTAACAGGCTTCGACTGTAGGCACTGAAAATACTTCTCTCTATCTGCCACATAGTGTAAACACACATTCAGCCCACTCTGAATGAGAAAAATTTGCATATGGCATTTGCACTTTTTTTGTCCTTTAACCACACAAGCTGGAGATGGAAAAGGTTTATACATTCTCATTTTATATTTTATGGGACATTTAGCTCTTTCAGGCAGTGGAAGTGTATTCTTTCCTTTGGAGGTTATTTTACAATGTAAAGTTTATTGCAGAAAAGGAGATTTTAATCTCTTTTCCTTATTTAATGTAATTGCAAAAGATACTCCTTTCCATCACAAAAAAATAATTCCAGTAATTTCTGTTGTTCTTATGAGCTTAAATTTTCAGAAATACACTTGCATATACTCAACCACTTGTATCAGTTATCATTCAGAAAATTATAATTTTTATAATTTTTCCTCATAAATCAGTTCCTCCTACCCACCAAACAATCCTGTTTCTTTTATTTTCACCCCTCACATTTATTTGCACCCATACTGTGCAAGGCAGTATTTTTCTTCTTTAATGGCATGTCCATCATTTACCTTTTGCAAAAAACACAGTGGTCCTTTGAGCATTGCTTGGATTCCTCCCTCTTCAGTTTTCTTATATAAAGAAAAGTTGACTGCCTGTAGAATGGAGGAGCACCTGTAAACTGGAGTAAGCTATATATGTTGTAGCATCTGGTGATAGACAAGGTTTCTAGTAAAGGCTTCTTGTGCTATCTTTCACAGATCATACCATATACACATCATCAGATGAAAATCCTTTCAATAGAGTAAAACAAAGTGCAAGAGTCAGCCTTGCCCCTAGTACTCACTTTAAGCCACCGCCCCTTACCTCAGCTACCTTGACATGCCTGTTTGCATGAACCTCCAGGTCTCCTGCTCCACATTGGGAGCACTGGTTATCTTTCAAACATTCGGGTTTTGCACAGCTAGCATAATTGTTCCCCCTTCATCTTTTATCCTGTAGGACAAGGCATTGATCCAGGTTACATTTAATTTCTTTCCTTAACGAATGCTATTCATAAAGCCATGCTACTCACCTAAGTATTAATATGTAACATAAAGGGTACATCAGGACTGCAATCTACTGTTAGAGGGTACCAGATGGACAGGATATCAAGAATTACATTTAAGGATAATACAAAAAATCCTACATTCCCAGAGAAACCTTCTTATACTGTTACCAGTGTCAGAAATCCAGGATATTAATTTAGCCTTCTTTTTCATCATTCCATCATTACATTATGGATGATCAAACGCCTGCAGTACGATACTGCATGAAATGATGCAGAGTCATTTAAAGCAATATGGTGAGATTACTGACACAATTATATCCAGCACAGGATAGGAATATTCCTTCCTCTGCTATTAATATTCGCTTTCAAAAAAATCCAGGTTCTTTATCAGCTCAGAGTTTTCACATAACTGAAATTAGCAGCATTAATCTTCTCCAATAAAAAACATGTATAAAAATTACACAGCAATAGCCTTAATACCATCCATTTTCCAATTCAAATGCTAAACTAAATTCTCACACTGCTTCTTGGACACATTACTCTAGCGTGGCAGATATGTCACTAGAGCAGGGAAATGCTTTTCTTTTGTGCCTTGACTCCTTTTTAAGTCAGCTGATCATACTATTTCTTTCCATTTTAAACACTGAAAAAAAAAAAAGGAAATATGGGATACAGGCAAAACAGCCATTTTCTTTTTTCTAAAGAGTGCATTAAAAGATTAGCAGCACACAGGAGGAAAAGCACAACGATGCTGTAAAATAACCCAGTGTCCTGTATTTAAAAATGAAGAAGACTAATACAAATTCATTCCATTAGGTTAGCTTGCTTTTCTTTTCACAGATACCAGCAGCTAGGATTTGCATAAGGTAGAACTTCGGTTTTGCTTTGCCATATTCTGACATTCTGAGCCTAACAAAGGCTGCCTACCATTTCCAGGTCTTTTTGCCCTTCAAGTAAACTGTCATAAGCAAAAAGGAGATGCACACGAGGGCCCCTGCATGAAAAGGCTGCTCTGCAGCAGGAGGAGATTGCCATCTACTGGTCTCTGGCCTCTGCATGAAGTCAGGCAAAGGGTGTTTATTGAGTGAGGATCTCTGCAGTGACTTTCTTTAAAGCAGATTTTATTTTCTTCTCATAAGCATATTCAAAGCATAGATTTGCATAAATAAGCACTGATTTGAAAATAAAGCCACACTATGTGGTCACCTGTTCCAATCTAGCTGTGCAGGGAGCTGACGTGATAGATGACAAGTAGCATCCATATGATATAAAGTTCTGCCATTTCAAAGATAAGGCTAAATGACGGCAGTATAATAGTATAGAGATTCTGATACATGTATGGGCCACATCATACAACTCTGCTGAAATATGACTCTTCTGAATGGCAAGAGAGGGTTGTTTTGTCAGAAAGATATAAGCTGGGAAGCAGAATTCTGCAGACAGTCTGAAGATGAACTGTGTCTGCATCGCAGCACGTGGAAGTCTTGCAAGTTTCTGCATCGCCTTGGTATTCTCACTACAGCAGTACGGCTTTTAGCACAGGGTGTCATGCATGCTGCAGAATACATCAGCCCTGCCACTGTGCCTGACAGGTAACCTCCCATTCTTGGGCAGCGATGCATAAAAACACCCATGACATCATGCTTTTGCATAAGATATTCCTCCTCACGACTGCTCAGCTCACCCCTCTTTTGGGCATCGTGTCTTTCTTGCTATGCTGACAGAAAGGCATGGAAGCCCATTCGCTGTCTAGTTAAATTGCCCATGTAAATTAGGATAGTGCTAAAATACTGCACCGCAAACAGCAGCAGCTGACACAGGCACATCCTCTGTCCCACTAGCTCTGCTCAGGGCCACCAACCTCTCACAGGGTAGACAGACAGTCCAGCAGCACTTAAATTGCGACATGGCAATTGGCCGCTGGATATTCTTCAGAGTGGTGGGAGAGGAGCATGCAGCAGTGTTGTGGACCTGCTTAGCTCCCTGTAGAGCTGTACACACTGTACACAGACAGGCAAACACACACGCTGCCCTGTGCTGATGCATCGCACTTTGCTGGCACTTTTCTAGTCCAATTGAAAAAAGCCGAGACAGCACAGAAGGCTTTTAACAGGAATAGAGGAGCAGTGTAGGTAGAGATGGTATAGAATCATTACAATAATATTTTGTGTGGTAAGAGTCTAGGGAGCAGGGCATATGAATGGCTATACTGACACAGCAGCACTTGACCACATTCTGCAGCATTACCCATAATTACAGGAGTCTTGAAACACCTAATACCCAGGAGTAACCCATTACTCCAAGGTGCTCGAGAGCTTAACTCAGCATTCCCTGCCATCCAGCCTGCCTTCCTGGTTGCCTGCAATCTCGATGAAGAAGCTGCTGGGCAGAGAAGCAGCCTGAGAGAACTGAAAAACAGAAATTATTTCTTGACCATTTTGCTAGTTAATTTAGATGTAAGGCAGTTAGTCACAAAATACAGTACTCTGCATTACATGACATTACATAGGAGCATAAGCCTAAAATAGCGTCAATACCCATAGTGGGGTGTGTGTGTGGACGTGTGCATCTGCATAGCTTGGAATTTCTGGTTTGGTATTTGTTTTCTAACTAGAGCAGTTCCTTTTGAGAGAGCAGACTCTTCAGAAGCAGGCATTTCCTTGCAAAAGTTAAAGGAAATATTTCACTGATATGAAAAATTCTTAGAGCAATTATTTTTCTTATTTTTCAACCACTGAGGAAAAAATCTGAGAGACTGCAATCCTCTATTAAATGAGATTTCAATCCAGCTTCTATGATGGCTATGCTGCCTTCTCTTTCTTAATATATTGTTCAAAATTCTTTATGCTACAGTGCATTGGAATTCATGTTTGCAGTCATTTCTCTATAACTATTCCATCTCTTTCCTAATCAGTATGCTGGATGACTGCATATTTAGTATATATTCCTTAGACTAATTCCTTCCTCCCAGTTGAATTGTTTAACATTTTTCTACATTAAACTGCATTTGCTACCTGGTAGTTCACTTATTTAAATGATCCAGAATCTTCTGTGTTTTGATTTGTTTTTTACCACCTGTATTATTCATTTTAGAAAATAAAAAATGCATAAATAAATTTAATAAAAAATAATAAATATTACAAAATTCAGTTTTTAAAAATGTTTCAAACAGCTTCTGCTTGTTATCCATTCTTTTCCCTAGGATAAGATCAGAATGCTGTTTTTCATTAGAAACTAAAATGGATACTTTGAATTAAATGTGTCTGTAATAATTTCAAAGACAATTCTGAAATAATTCAGTCAGCTACAAATTAATAGTGAGTGAATGTACATCTCTTGGTTTTGTAAGCATGCATTTACAATCTGTAAATAAAGAGAAAGATCATCAAGGACTCCTCTCTATGTAAATGATTTATAGTTTTAGAACTTGCTTAGAAGAGCAATGTAGCATTATTTTCAAAATGTGCATTTGACCAGAACTTACATATTACAGCACAATACCTTTACTACCAGCTGATACAGACACGATAAATCTAAGTCCTGCCTTATGTTAATTCCATATGAGGTATATTCAAAACATGCTTTCACAGACATTTTTATTCTAGAGGAAAGCAATTTATATTGTGGCACCTATTATCTGATTAGGCTGAGATTTTATTAACCCATCTAATACACTGCTCCTTTCATTTGCAGCAGTGCAAGTCTTGTTTCCACCACCCTCTCAATTTATAACAATAAGGAAGCTTACTTTTACTTAGAATTTATTAAAGGGCAGAAACAGAGAAAATTCTCTCTGCAACAGTTACCCAACAAATTAAGTAGTAAACTGCTTTATGGAACATGTATAGCTTCACCAACCAGTCTGAGACCTCTGCTGCCCTATTTTCAAATGGTCCTCTAAATTTGTGTTCAACAGATTGTGTTGCAGCTTTTTTCAAGGCGGGTGACATCAAAGGGATTATTTGCCTTCTTAAGACTTAATACAAATATTACATGAGCACTATTGTGGTGTCCCCCCATGCCCCTAAAAATCCTGGAGCATGTTTTAGTGACCCATTTTCCTTCGTGCTTTTACAAAGGTGCCTGGTTTTCTTTTAATCTTGCTGTTTTGATTTCTAACCACAAAGTTTTCCCTATGGACCTGTTATCACCGGCAAGTGTTGCAGGATGAAGCAGGTTGTGATTTCTTACATTTATGCTCCCTTCTTTAATCAGAATGGCATTTATATGAACCCCTCTTGCTATAATTTATCCTGCTTTTCCAGAGCTCTCAGATCTATAGGCTGAATCACCCCAAATACGTGTGTGCTGTACATTCCCTTTCCTCCTGTGCAGCCTTGCAGAAAGAGTGCAATATGAATCCATGCCCCCTCTGTGCTCAGTGTAACCAGAGGGAGCCCCACTGTGCACAGAAGTCCAACCACACATGACCTCCCTTTACACAGCAGTCCAGTAATCAAGCAGCGTGCAGGTTGCTGCTGCCCAGTTAGTTGCATTTTTCAGTTTGTGCTAATCACAGTGGCGTTACTGGTTGCCCCTCTCTGATCATCGTCAGGATTTTTTGAGATGTTACCTATCAGTCTGTACTGCAGCTCCTGTTACTGCAGTATCTCAGTGTTTACTGGCTGTATCCCCACACTTCTGTGAGACTGAAAAATAAAAGGGGAAGAGTGTGGGCACAAAGAGAGAAATAATTGTGCTGCTACACAGAGGTCTTGGGCAGAACAAGGCAGGGGTCCAGGTGCCCTGCATTTTAAACCAGCATTCACCTCACTTCATCCTATCTCAGCACAGTTTACATCACAAATCACATAATTCGACAAAGGACACACAAGGATTAGAAAAACAGAAGGAAATACATGCCTCTGTGTGCATGGCATGGAGATTAGGAGCTGACTTGTGTCTGAAGGGACAGAGTTTCAGCTGGTATAAACTGGCCTGATTTTATTGACATCAGTGAAGCTACATTATTTACACCAGCTTAGGATCTAGCTCAGAGGCTTCAACAACTGAACATTTCCAGCCAAATAAAAAGGAGGCTGCCAGGAGACTTGTTTATGGCTTAAAAATAATGAGTGGGATCCCACAAGGATCTAGGTAGCAATTTGTTAAGCTATGAGGGCAAGACCTAGGGGCAAATCTGGAGCTGAAAAGCATTTCCATCCAAAGACTGATACCACACCAAATGAGCTACCTAGCAACACAAACAGACTCCCTGGTGCTAATGAATTTAAACATAGCATAGATACATTACCACCTATGGCTCCTTCCCTCCAAATCATCCAGATGAGCTTCAACTCAGTAAAATGGAGAAAACAAATGTTTCTGAATCTGAAGTTGCATCCAATGTTCAGTTTTTTATCATTTTAACCCTCAAGTTCATTGCAAACTGTGCCTACTGACTCACACAATTTCTTTCTCTCAGAACAGGATCTTCTTGTCAGTCTTCTCACCTCACACCTGATCTGCTCTGCATCACCAACTTGGACATGCAGCAGCATGTTGGTGGAAAGGGAGAAAAAGGAGGAGACCTAACAAGAAATCATTTTTCTTTTGAACTGAGATTGTAAAACTTAGGGAGCATTCTGGCACTGTGTAAGGTTAATTTTACCACAAATAGCATATCACAGCAGCAAGTATAAAGCGCTATATTTTTTCTGTCTGTGCACTGAGTGGGCTGAGAGTTTTTATTTCATACTCCATTTACACCTTGCTGAGTGATGCCATAGAAATGGGAGAAGTTCCATCTCCTCCCACTTCTGCAGCAGCACAATATGTGTAACAGCAGCAGCTCCCACACCGCTCGCTGGAAGCTCGAGCCTGATGCTGATCACAGGTTCATATCTCCTTTTCCTACATGACATTCTGAGATGCTAGAAAACATCTTTTCTTTTCTTATTAAAGCCTGTTGCAGAACTAACAGCTGACTGAAAAGCAGCTTGAGAATTTTAATCATGTAAACTAAAGACACTGAGGTTTTCCTCAAAAGCTCTTCATAAGGAAAAATGGGAGAGCATATTAACATAAAATCTGTTTAGGAAAATGCTGAAATGAAGAGGACAAGCATTTGGATGTAAGACAGAGAGTCTTAAGCAAACAGAAAGTGCTAAAGTTGTATATCCTTTGTTTATCAGTATCAGTTAGCTGAAAATGTAACAAATAACACATCTGAAAATCCAGAAACTTTCCAAAGGACTCAGAGAAAGCTCACACTAAACAAGGTCAGAGGACTGTTAAGAACAGCCAGTGCCACTCACAAAAAGTAAACATAGAGGACTCGAGTCCTGAGCAAGCCCAAGAGTCTTGCAAGGTGCTCAAGGCCATCACTTTGGTTGAGAGGTTCAAAAGCAGTCAATAAATCAAACATAGGTAATGAAAGGATGCTGCTCTTAGGTTGAACTGTTCTTCAGTCTGAAAACTTCAGAAAGCAGGCAAGATGGTCCATGAGGTTAGTAATAAGCTCAGAACCCTCTTCATTTGAGATAATCAGTGTGAAACTGGTTGATGTTGGTTGTGACTGAGTACTGCTACTGCTGTCAGCTCCAAGGTGTTCCAGATTTGCTCGTGGTCCGGTTTGTCCATCAGTACAGATGCATTTCTCACAAGTTACCAGAGCGAATTTTGTTAACACTCAACTAGCAGTTGCACTGAAGTGACCAAGAGCTGAAGCTGCATATTATTTGAATAACTCTTACTCCCATTTACTGTTTATGTAAAATATTTTTCAGCAGAACTTTCACACTGCGATTCTACTGTGGCAGAAGGGAGTAATTCAAACATATATCACAGTGAACTTTGTCTGTTATGAGCAGAAGGGCTTACATATCAGTTTGTATACATTACAGTGAAATGGTGTTTGTAAAGCTAAGTAGCAGAGATAGAAATGCTGTGAACATTTGGGGGATTCTAAAAAAATGTGACTGTCACAAATAGAATGACAATAATATTTGTATGAGCCGATTGACTATCCACAGGAAAAGTGTTCTCTAGGTAAAACTGTTGCATTTTTGTTAGGTATATTTCCTCTTTTAAACTTGTATTTATTCTAAATTCACCAAAAAAAAAAAAGTGTTTTGAATTAAAAACCCTAAAATTTGCTCAATTAAAATATGGCAGGTATTTTGACTAAAAATTGTTTTCTAACAATTCCCTATGTTGGGAAATCAATGAAAACTGGACATTAAGTTCTAATTTCAAGAAACAGTAATTTAAGGCAAAAAATTATTTGTCAAAATATTACCAGCTTAGTATAGATATTAGCCACGTAAGTTTTGTTGTCTTTCCAATATTGTTGCCCAGTATATCTGAAGTATATTTGCAAGCTACTGCAAATGAACATATCTAATAAAAGGAAGGAAAAAGGTACAGAGAATTTGTTACCAGGCAAACACACTACAGATTTACAAATCCTACATCCTAAAGAAGCCCTAAGTTTAGTTTTCAGAACAAAGCATTCTACAGACTAATGATTCCATCACATTCATATCACTATTTTTTCAGAATATAGCTATGTGGTTTGTCTGTAGCATTCTTTCTTGCAGAGCATCAGGACTCACACATGCACAGCAATACCTCCACCCTCAGCATGCTGCAGGGGCAGCCACGTTTCTTTCATGTCTGCAGTCAGAAGCATCTTACAGATCTCATTGTTGTGGTCCCAAAAAGCCCAAGAGCTGCTTTGATATGCAGAGCTTGAGTCTCTTGCCTGTAAAAGAGCCCTCCTGCACTTGAAGCCACATGTACGAAAATGCCCTGAAACTTGAACTGCCTAAATCAAAGCCAGACAGCTGACAAATCTAGCACAGAACCAGCAAAAGTGGATTGCATACTAGTGAAAATTTGAGATGCTGCTATGTCTGTAACTGAATTAGTCCAGCTCTAAAGTCGAAAAAGAGGCATCAGAATTCCCAGGGCTGCAAATAAAGAAACCCTATTGATACATATCCCGTGGATTTGGAAGCAAAGGCTGCTATTCATATAACAGGGTCTTTGCTTCCACGACAACTAGGGATTTCACGCCACTCACTCATTGCCCCAGCAGATCCCACCTGTGATGGCTCTCCCATGAGTATGCAGAACATCTGATATTAAAGAAGCAACTACCTCGTATGGGTAAATGGCACCTGGTCATGTTCCCACTGCTAGGACAGACTGGGAAAGGAAATGCACAGAAACTCATCAGCTAGAACTCAAGGATGCCTCAGATGAGGAGGCTGGCGAGGACAGTAAGCTTAGGCCACTAAGTGAATGAAAACAGAAAAACACACATAAAGTGGTAAAGGGAAACATACCTATGGAGAACACCATAAAACATTTAAATGGTTAGCTGGTGTGGAAAATCACTGTTACACTCTTATGACTCATCAGTCTTTATGGAAATATTGATCACAGCAAGCTTTTTGGAGTTTGATATTTTTACACAAAAAGAGTTCACAAGAACCTTGGAAAATAGAGGCTTAAGCATCCTGGATTAGATGCTCTGAATGTACAGTCCTGTAACTGTCAGATGCTAAGGGCACAGTAAAATGCCAGAGTGGCCAGAAGTTTAGATTACTGAATTTACACAAAAATTGAAAGTGAGAATGCCAAAGTTGCTTTTAACTTTCAAATCTCCCATATCCATTAGCTGTAAAGAAGAACTCAACTTTTTGGACATACTCACACTAGTGCAAAAGCATTTGGAAAGCTATTGATTTATATTCTTGATGTTCTGAGATCCAAAGCCTTCCAGAACTATTTTCCTTTCTCCTTTGAACAGCAGATCAATGGGGACATAGAGGATAGGTTTACCTTATAACACACATTAAGACAGCCACCAATTAACTTATTAGGCAAGGTGGCAGGGAAGGATACTGCAAAGTCACTCAAAGGACTGATAAAATTTGACAAGAGCAAGTACCTTGGGCAAGAGGGATCAACTGAATATAGAAGTTATCACAACATGTGAGTTTGGCCTTCTGATTTATTTCACTTGTAATCCCTTTTGGTCTTCCTATGTGTTTGTACCTTTTCCGCCATAAATGATCTTTCTTTATCCAATTCCAAATAAAAGTGAAAAGCAGATGTGGCAAAACTCTGCTTAACTCCAACTAATTTGGAGAGCATGGGAAACATCCAGTTTTCATGTGTCCTTTCTTAAAATAAGCTCAGTGATCAAGGCAAGGAATACATTGTAAATGGACTAAAACACTAAGGTCCTTTTAGTAGCAGAAAGGAGAATTATACAAATGTTTCCTGTGCACTCAGTGTCATAGTAAAATAAAGAACTGTATGGAAAGGCTGAAATTACACAATAATATCTAAGAACTGTGCAAATGTAGACACTGTCCTCTCAAAGACTGTTGCTGTTTACAAATTTTCCCAGAAATGTATGCTGTCTTGTATTTGTGAAATTCTCATATCCTTCATGTGTATAAGCATGAAAACAAAAGAAATATACAGCACTGGAAACATCAATTGTATAATTGTATGTACAGCTGACAAAAAAAACAAAAACAAAAACAAAACACAGGCATGTGCCCATGAAAATCTTCAGTTCATTCCAAAGTCATTTTTATCATCAATAGCAACAAAGTTTCAACAGGATGTTGTGAACAGGTAGTTTTGTCTTAGCTAATCATCACCTTTTCCCACACCCAGGAACAGCCAGCAATGGATGGGAAGGAGATCTGAAGTTATGATGTTAGCATCTGTGCCAGAAAAAATTGTCTGAGTATGTATTAACCAGGTTGCAATAGATGTAAATGACTTGTAGGCTTGCAATTTCTCTGTAGTATTTCAGAATTTTGAAATTAAAAGCATGAACTTTAAAAAAAAAAAAAAGAAAAAGAAAAAAAAAAGATGCATGTACTGGCTGAACGGCACGTACACACACATGTAGATAGTTCTTGCTTCTCCGGTCTTATTCATCCTGTTAATACAGTTGAAGTCAGAAAATACACAAAGATAACAATGCAATAAAACTAAGCATTATGACCTGAATTGTATTTACAAAAGAATAGCACATCTACAGTTTTTGTAAATCAATGACTTTCTTATAGGGAAAAGTGTCTTTTTCCTATACAGTCTGTCTTTTTATCTCAAAAGAGATACTTATTACTTCCATGGCATAAGTACTTGAAAACACAACTAAATTGCTGGACTACAATTTTAAGGTCACTGGTATAAAACATTACTTCCATCTTCCTAACAATAATTTCCTGAAAGCTATTACTAAAATGAGAACAATTATATACAGTTTTAAAGCATTTGTATGTAAGAAAACTGCTTATCAGTGTCTAGACACCATCTTCCATAAAATTCATGGATCCACATGTTGCCTCCAAATGCTGGGTTTAGCCTTTACATCTCTGATTTAGCTGACAGATGTGCATAATCTCAAACCATTGGTTAGCTCCCTCATAGCTAAATAGCTTTTTGGATATGTGTGCCAAAACTATTCCAGCTGAGGGAGCAAATTCAGTTCATTAAATTTCCTCTAGATCTGGATGTTTTAAGTGGCAGCTTAGTAAGGAAAAAAACTCTTCCTCTAGTCCAACTTTATTCTTTTTGCTTGATCCAGTATCTGGTTCTGTTTTGTCCGAGGGGTCACCAGTGTCACAAGCCTTTGAGTATAGGCTTGCGACTCTGACAGCTTTGTTTATAAGAATCTAAAATAGAATTTAGCCCATAATATCATAGAATCATAGAGCACCAGATTGGAAGGGACCTCAAGGATCATCTGGTCCAAACTTCCTTGGCAAAAGCACAGTCTAGACAAGATGGCCCAGCTCCCTATCCAGTTGAATCTTAGAAGTGTCTCAAAAAATATTTACCTTTTCTTCTTGAAATGACTGTTAGGTCAGATAAATAACAATTCTGAAGTAATATAATCAACAAAGTATAACAGAGTAAATGATGCAAAGCAACAGTTATATGAAAGAGCCACGTAGTGGGAGATGACAAGGTACTTTGTTCTATGACAATCATATTATAATAACTCTGAAGATTGTAAAGGTTTATTTTGTTCCCTGCTCAGGTTCACATTTCAAAAACATAAACTCGCATAGAAGACTGTTTGTGCATGAAAGTAAATTTTGTACACGATTATGCTCACATCAAAAAATAATTAACATCAAATGCTCCCCTTGTCAGATATTGAAGTGCTGCTTATAGTCAGAAATCCAGAAAATGCTTCTTTTTGAGGCAATGATTTTTACATTAAATCTAAGAAAACTAATTATTATAAATAAGTAAAACTTCAGTTGCAACACAAAGGCTTGATCTTCACTATTGAGGACTGAAATAATATTAACAACAGATTACATCTCTCAGTAGCTAACTAGGCTTATGATTAAACTTCTTTTGGCTTTGGTTAAGACTTCCAGTGTTAGCATGCAAAAGGATGCTTCAACGGTGGTACAGATGCATTAAATTAAAAGCTTCCAGTTCATCTGCTTCTTTGCCCCAGAGAAGACCCTTCCCAGAAGTAGGTGCAACATTACACTATTTGCTCCTGGGGCAGCAGCCCTAGCACAGATTTTGGTTGAGGGCACCAGTTGGTGGCAGAAGCAATGTGTGATGAATGTCCATTCCTCATCGCCCTGCGCCACTGAAGGGGAGGAGGCAGGGAAATTCGGAGTAAAGTCAAGCCTGGGAAGAAGGGAGGGGTGAGGGGAAGATGTCTTAAGATTTGATTTTATTTCTTATTACCCTGTTCTGATTTGATTGGTAATAAACTAATTTCCCCAAGTTGAGTCTGTTTTGCCCATGATGGCAATTGGTGAATGATCTCTCCCTCTCCTTATCTTGACCCACAAGCCTTTTGTTATATTTTTTCTTCCCAGCTCAGGAGGAAGACTGATAGAGTGGCTTTGGTGGGTACCTGGCATCCTGACAGGGTCAACCCATTAATGAGCAAGACAAGCGGCACACAGGGATGTGATCTGGGTGGGATTGGGGGGCAAGATAATTCATTTTCTGCGGTTGCAAAGACGGCTGAATGCTGCTTGTGGTGAAAGCAGCTGAGGACTGGCTCTGATCCTACTGCAACATCAAAAGAGACACAGGGAGATGCCCTCCAGTTGCAGCTCCTGCTCCTGCTGCAGGGCCCGAGGCAGGAGGGGTGACTACACACCACAGATTATGTGCCCAGTTCATTGGCATTACCACAGGACACCAGAAAGAAGCTTAAGGGGAACAGAGAGAGAATGAGAATCTCATCAGCTATGAGAGACTGAACACATATGGGATCTGAACAAAAAGCTGCCTTTTCGTATAAACATCCTAACTTCAGTTCAGCAGACAGGTGTAGATTCTTCACAAGCCTGATGTGCATCTGTTTATTGTCAATAACTCCATCTCTGGGGCAGCAGATAGCAGGCTTCTTGCCGCCCCTGTGAATTACCACCTATTGACTTTATTCCTCTCATGGCTCAGGGAAAATTCAAGGAATCATTTTGTCTTATCCCACAAGTCAGGGCACAGATCTAGACTCAGTTCAAGCCATTGGAATTTGTGGCTGCTGAATTTGGGAAATCTTGTTCCAGTAATTACAGATATTATTAAAATAAGGAAACAAAAAATGTCTTCCTGGGGTGGCATGGTTCTGATTAAACTATTCCCTTCAAAATCTTTCCCTACTTCCATGCACTTTCTATTATGCACATGCACTCAATTAAAAAAACACATTAAAAAATCAGAAATTTGTAAATCTCAGAAACAAATACAGCCCTACCAGCAGAGTAGAGTCTCCTCTACTCTACTTCCAGCTCAACAACAACTACCAGTCTCCTCAACAGTGGTGGACCCAGGGTAGAACAGACCTCCCGCTAAAAGCAGAGCCTTGAAATAAATGTTTATCATTTAAAGAGAGAAAATAAATTACTTTAAAATGTTTTTCACTAGCCAGCCTCAGTGTGTCATCCAACTAGTACAAAAATTGATACTTCTACAAAATTATTTTTACTTTGGACTCAATTGCTTAATCTAATAATCAATGCCTCTCACTCACATATGTCTGCATAAGTTCTTTAGCCTCTTCTGCTACTTAGACTGTAAAAACTACTTGTACGTATATGTAGGAGCAGACATACACATATACATCCAAGACAATAATGTTTATTCAGAATAAATTATTTGCTTCTAAAGGGAATGAATTAGCTGGGTGGATATTTCATAATTCAAACGCCTCTAGAACCTGAGAAAAACAACATCAGAGATAATACGTGTGAGTGAAATGCCTTTTTTCAAGCATTATTTCTCAAAACCCATACAGCCTGCTTAACTAGAAAAGAACAAAATGTCTCAGCCGTATTTTACTTAATCCACTGAAAAAGCACATACAATGAAGAGCAGTGGTTTTATTTTTCAAGCATCTCCACAAACTGCTACCTCAATCTCATTTTGGAAAGTCACATTTTCTAAAAAATCCAAGATCTGGAAATGTGAGGGCATGCAAGGGGTTTTCATTGTAGCAATCACTTTTCCCTACATTCATCCTTGATATTGCTTTCATTCACACCAGTATATTAACCCTTCAATGGGATACTTCTCCCTATGAATTCAGACACTGAAACATTATACAAGCACTCACCCTGTTGCCAGAGCACGAGTAAACAGTTTGTTTGTAGATGCAGTCCATTTAAAACAGAGATGGAAGTGCCAAGTTAAATTACTATATTTGTGTTCCACAAGTTTCACATTCAAAGAATGCAATTAGTCAACAGCCACAATTAAGACAAAAGTATAAAACTAATTATTTTAATTTAGTTTTGCTCATCAGCCTTACTTACCACTATTACTGAATATTTTATAATGCAAAAGCAGCAAGTGTGCCAGGCGCTGTATAAATATAGCGCAGATATATTGATTAGCAGCCAGCCTCTACCCCGACCAGTATCTATACACTGCAACAGACAAGGCAGACAAGAGGCAGAGTCGATGCAAGAGCACAAAGTTAGAAAACAACACTGGAATGTTAAATTCCCAATACAGGAACACTACTTTAGGAACTGAACTCAGCACCTTTATCCCTATTGATGAATAACCAAACTGATGATTTCTCTCCATGCATTCATAGACCACGATATGTCAAAGCACTCACTCAAATCACGAGTTTGCTGTTGCTCTGCGGTGAATCACTGGGCCTGACAGGGAGGCTGGCGAAGCCTCAGTCCACTCCCTGCCACGCTAGCTCACAGCCATCCTCTGACATCAGTTTTGGTGTCTAGATTTTGGCACAGTTGGAATTAGACCTGTGTCCTGGTTTTTAGCTTAGACAGAGCTGGGTTTCATTTTTGTAGCTAGAATTGTGCTGTGTTTTGCTTTCAGCCTGGGATCTGTTATGAGAGAAACACTGACAACATCCCAGTGTTTGCATTTTTGTGGAAATGAAGGACTTTGTGTTCTGTTAGTCTACAAGGGCAAGATCTAAGGGAGCGAAGACTATTTAAATTAATAAGCTACATTAGCATTTGAATATGCCAATGGGATATTCCATATCATATCACATCATGTCTAGTATATTAGCGGGCATTCCTTCCCCTCTTGCTCTCTGGCTGTTGCTCAGGCTCTCACTCTTTCGGGATTGCGGTTTTGGTTCGGGATTGTCACTCCTCCGGAATCATTATCTGGGAACAGGCTGGGCTTAATCGGTGGGTGGTGAGCAACTGTACTGTCTATCACTCATTTCTATATTTTATTACTGTCATTGTTATCATTACTATTTTAATCTTAGTGTTATTTTAAGTTTTCTTTTATTTCTATTATTAAACTGTTCTTAACCTGTGAGTTTCCTTACCCTCGCCCCCCAAGCCTCTCCCCTGTCCCCGTGGATGGGAGGCAGTGGGTGAAGGGCTGTGTTGGCGGCCGACCAAGGGCTAGCCCAGTGAAAGCACCACAGCCTGTGAGACTGGAGGGTTTCAGGTTTTGCCCTTGTCCCAGAAGGGACCAGAAGGCTGCAGGGCAGCTGCCGGGACTCCGGAGGAGCTCTTGACTGTCCGGGGTGCGGAAGGGAAGCGGTAGGGGCCTGCAGCCCCTGCTGACGGCCTGGCCTCTCGCTCCCATGGCCGAGGCACCCCAGCGCTCCTGCCCCGCGGGGCTGAGGGCGGTCCGGGGCGGGTCACGGAGCCGAAACCGGCGGGTTTGTGTCCCTGAGTCTCCCTCCCGCCGCCTGCACGGCACGGCTCGCATTTTGCCTCAGCTAAAGACTGGCAAAATATTCATGCAATAAAAGGAAACGATATATATATTTTTAGTCTTGTTCCTGCTCCTCTGCGCCTGAATTTTGGAAGTGCCGGAGGGAGGGGTGCAGCCAAGCCTCCCCGGGGCTGGGGCCGGGGCCGGGGCCGGGGCCGGGGCGGTGGGAGCTCGGCCGGGCGCGGTACGAGGGGTCACAGCGCCATCTCGTGGTCGCCTGGGAGACTGCAGACTCTGGAATACCCCTGGCAAGGGTATTTTATTTTTAAAAATATATGTATATGTACATATATTATTTTATATGTATATGTATTAATATACATGTTATACATATTATGTGTATTAAAAATCCCTCAGCTCCCAAGGTCAGCTCAGCTCATTATGCATGCATATTATGCACACATGGTTTTTTCCTCCATTCCTGATTAAACCTATTCCATTTTCAGATTTTTTAAAATTTATATTTATCTACGTTGTAATTTTAGAAATATGTTTTGCCATTCTGGTCTAAGAGAATGCAAGATTTTTAGGTTTATGAATGTGAAGCCAACATATGTTAAGATATAAAACACACACAGATGAAAACCATCAGTTTGTGTTGCCAAAAAAGTTTCCTTTGTCTTTGATGGTAAGATGTTCTTATTATACAACAATACTTGTTCACAGCCAACATCTTTCTAAGGAAGATAGTTTTGCATATATCTTTTTTATATTAGAGAAAAGCAGATGCTTACTACGATGAAGCAATTTCTGAATTAGAAAAGCTAATTTAATTTTTATTAACCAATGTATATCTTAATTGTCAAACTAAATTTTATTTCATGCTAATGGTAATACCTGTTCAGAAAAAAATATGAAAAACAATTTTTTTTTTCTTTTAAAGCCAGAAAACAAGTAGCTAAGATTAGGATTATATACTAGCAACAATTAATCACCTTGTGACTATGACTTTGTAATGGATCAGCAAGGACGTATGGGCCTGGAACAACAAGAAACATCGCAGCTTGAATGCTAGGAAGTCGCTTGGGGATAAGGGTAGCACAGTAAGGCCACTTTCAAAGTGGGCTGGGCTGGGCACGTTTTGATGCGCCACACGTTATATGGTGATATATGACCACATGACATAAGGTGTAGTCTTGTTGATTCTGTCACCTCAGGTTTCTTTGTAGTTTGTGAAGATGTGAACTCCTGCCAGTTAACCTGTTTTTGAGTACTACACGCTCATATGCAAACAGAATAGACATGACTGAGTCAGGACAAAGCAGAAGCAGAGGCTTGCAGTGTCCAGTGTGATTCCTCCCCACTATAGACCTCCTGATACAGAGAGTGCCCCAGGCCCAGCCTTACTTCCTGGAATGTACTTCTTGATAGAGGAGGGGGATGCAAGACCGATTTGGTTAAAACACCAAAGATGCAGACAAGGTGAGGCAGGACAGCAGGCCATGGTTCATCCTCAGCATCATGGACCACACTGCTGCCTGGTGGGAACAAATTAAATTCGCACAAGCATCATGTAATCTTGCTTGTAGTGTTCTCATAGCATCGTTTTCTTCAAGAAACATTGTTAAACCTCCATTTGACAGAAAACTAGGGAAAATCCTGGTACCTGCTTATCTGAACCGACAGTGCCATTGTCAGGCTGATAGGTTTCCATCTCGTCAGGAGGTATCCAGCCTACTAGTAACCTACACAAAGACCCACTCAGTGACATGCCAGAACAGTTCTTTTGCTACCCAATAGCCATGCTCATTCAAGATCTGTCAGCAGGAAAAGAGGTTGGCTGTCTTTGAGGAAATTATAACATATAAAGAGCTTGAGGTTTTGATTAAACATTGACATGTCCACAAGGAAGGAGGAAAAAAAAATATATTACTCGGAACATTTCTGCATATTCCTTAGACAATGAACCCTGGCATATTTGAAATTACTAACCCCTGAGCACCAGGAGCACCTATCTCAGAGACAAATTCCGCAGACAACAAGCACTGAGGTGTGCATAACTGCTAACGAGATGGACAAACTCAGCTCAGAGTGGGAAGACAGGCAGCCTGGAGTGTACCAGCTGTATAATCACAGGACTGCAAAAAAAAAAATGTGGCCTGCAATGTACATACTGCATCAACTGGTACTAAGGCATTAATGAAGTAAAAACTTCTTTGGTCCCTCTTATACCAAGAAACACTGTTCTACTCCAACCAAAAATTAAGAGTCATTAGACTTTACAGCTAAAAAAGATGATTTTTCATGGAAATGTATACCTTGGAAATTCCCTCTTTTTTGCTGGAGTATTTTGAACATAGACACACAGAGAGACAGACTGAAAGATAGCATTATGTTTTGGATTGAAAGAAAGAACCGATAATCTGGTAAAATAAAAACATTGTCACCAGTAAATCTACATATGTATATATAAAAATATATACATACATGCACAGTAGACAGACATGCGTATCTGTAATTTATTTGTATTTATGTAGTTTAGATATTGTAGTTGTGCAAGTCTATCACTGGTACACTTGATTCACATTAACAGCAAAGACTGCAAGAGCAGTACAGTATGGTTAGCATGCTCATCGAGCTGCAAGGAGTCTCAAGTTCCCAGTCTTTCTCCTTACATGTTGCAGTATACTAAGCAGTGTGAAATATATCATGTTGTATGAAATTTGATGTCACACTCTCAGTCAGATGCAGAATAAAAATTCTTATGTTTCTAAGAGTTTTGCACAGTGTCCCCAATGCTAAACGAATCTTGAGAGTTGAGAGCACAAAGCGCTATAGGATGAACTAAAGAACCAGTCTTTCTAGTTTAAAGACTAGAATAAACTTCCATCCTCAGTGGATCGATAGAGAGGTGATCATGTAAGGCACCCTGTCAAACAAGTTTCACAGACAAGTTATTTGTAGATGATTTTCAAAGATAAATTCAAGGATATAGCAATCTACTCCTTGGCTGTTCACAAATGAAAGACACAAAAATAGCAAGCTAAATTTGTTGACTATACTATTTGTGGGCCTTATTATCCCCATGGTAATGTCATCCAGTTACAGAGATGTACTCTATATATATGTGTGCAAATTGCATATATGTGCATTTATGTTCTTGCCCACAATTTTGTATCACAAAATACTTCAAGATCACTGCACCTTTCTTTTTTTACCACTGTGATGTCCTTATAGGAAACGTAGGCATCTCCCTATATTCTTTAATCTCACAGAATGCATACACGTCTGAACACTTCTCAGGATTAGGGCCAATATGCCATTTTAACAGCAATGTGCAATCACACATGGCAAGCGGATCAGCAACTGAATGCTATAACGGCCTTTTGAGCAAGGGGCTGACTCAGCCCTCTTCCACAGCCTGTCGTAGAGGGTTTGCCATCCAACTCCATATCCCCCGTTCTGGTGCACCATTCCAGTGGTGACAGGTTTCTGGGTGACTGTTCTGTGGCTCATGATCAGCTGGAGGCTGGCAGAAGGAATTGCAAAGAAGCTCTGCTCTGCAAATAACAGGCTGCAAAGAGAAGTCGACGTGAACAGAGAGTGTAAATAAGATGGGGAGGAGGAAAATGTCTGCCAAAAACAACATGAGGCTTTAAAGGCCTGGTTTCAGTGCTAAAAAGTCCAAGCCCTAGCTTCTCCACCTCTAACAGAATCAAACTCAGTCACAGCTGATCCCTCTTACTCTGTTCTTTCCCACACATCAATCTCTAAAAAGGTTATCCCACATCTTTGTGAAGCTTTCAACAAAAGAGTAGTGAATGTGATTTGAAGCAGGCTGAAAAACACTGTGTTCCAAGTACCACTGCCATGGTCATTCCCAGCATACAGGGCAATGCCCCATGGTTAGTTGCATCTTGCTAGAAGGAAATATGGATGAGCCAACAATGTTACTTGGAATAATTCAGACTTTTAGGGATTGTTCTCTTTTGAAATGCCTTGAAAATTCTGCCTTTTTTTAATTTTTTGTAGGGGATGTGCACTGTTTATGCAACCAGACAAGAACTTGATCCTGGAAACAGACACAAGGCATACGCAGCAGAATATTCTCTTGTACCCCACCAAGGTCTGGAACATCAGTATGAGTTGTGACAGATCCCATCTACTTCCTTCAGTAGACTTTTCATGTCCTAGAGATCTTAATTGTTCAGATTAGCTCTAGGTGAGATTTTGGCATAGCATCTATGTGACTGAGAAGGTCCTCTAATTTGTTTGGATAATTCCAGCTTCAAAAAAAGCTCCTGCACATAAACACCAAGAAATAGAAATATTTCATAAAACATGTTTACTTCTCATTGTAGACATCTAGAGGAGACCAACTGTCCAGCAAATAAGGACTAAAAAAAAAAAAGAACACTACAACTTCAGCCTGAAATGCTGAAGAGAAGCATGGAATACCCAGTGCCACTGTGACTGTAGGAGGATCTGGTGGCAGAGAAACCTGCTGGCATGGAAAAAACAGAGAGGAGAACCACAAAGTCTAGAAAGTTTCAGTGGAAAGATGCCATGGAGCAGGGTACTGAAAGTTTTTGTAATGCAAACAGGCAAGTCTGAAGTCCAGAAACAGGAGCATGTGCTGGTCACAATGGAGGAGCTAGCTAGTTAGCCACACCGATCCCCTGGGGACAAAGTTCATGTGACTTTTGACATACTGAAACTTCTCTGGCTACCAAATTTAACATTAAGACTTATTAATATCATTTTTTCCTCAAACATTTCTGGAAAACTATTAGAGCCTGGAGATCTAGACAGTCATCCCTCATTCCATGCTTGAATTGCTCTGCACCTACATGGAGACTTAGAAAGGGGCAGGAGAACAAGAGGGCACATGAAGACTCAGATACTGTAGCCATTTATGTGGCCTGCCACTTTCTCTGCTGCTTTAGTAATTTTATATTTCTGTCTATTTTAGTGCTGTTCTGCACTTTTGACTTTGACTACTTGAAAACTGTGCTAAATAAAACACCATTTTTATGGCATTCTACTTATGCTTTTTTATTGTGACTATTTTTACATGACAACAGATGTCATTCCTAATTTCCATAACTTTCTTGGACTTTGGGGGTCATGTCACCTACAGGGATGCTTTCTGTTTTTGCAGATTGATAAAACAGCTCATCAATATCCACATTCTACTTCAAGAAGCTTCTGAGAACACAGCAGGCACCAGGCAGCAGCAGTGTTTTGTAAGACTGATAGCTAAATAATTTGCAGTGTCCTCTGGTCTGCAGTCTTTCAGATAAGCTCTCCATTCTCATTCCTCAATTGCTGCAAGTACAAATGAGCACTTCGGCCAGCCCTATATTGATTGTCCAGACAGGATTTCACCAGGCACAGCAGAAGAGAGCTCAGTCATTCATAATAAACTGTGGCTTCCCCTGCCTAATGCTTAGGTTATTAGAAGGAAAGGGGTTTGTGACCGATGCAGAAGGGAACTACTTCATCTCAGAGCTATGGAGTAAGAGAAAACATGCCACTGTTTGGATCAAGGTAAGATTCATGAATCTGGGATTCAAACACCATGGACAAAAATCCAGAAAAAATGTGATGGAAAATGGGAAGCAGGGTAGCAGGGTTTGATGCACATGATTAATATGATTGTGGATCAAGCTGGCTTGCACAGAGTTCACAGGACAAGCCACAGAGTACAGCCAACCTTGTTACCACAGATAGACAGAGGAACCATCTGAAGCATTTGGCAAAAGACTTCCAGATCACTTAAAATAATGCTGATTTTTTTAGTAACTTACACATTCATAGTGCCTATTTCTCATAAACTTGGTTTTCAACAAAGAGATATTTTCTTTTGGGTATTTTGCTGTTTTTCCTCCCTTGTAAAGGTAAAGTTACTTTAAAACCCACTGTGATTCTCTCACTTTTGCATATTCTGTCTGCTGAATCTCCATGAAATATAGCAGGATATAATGAAACCTATTACCATTTAGAGACAATATTGAGCAGACTAGCAAAAGGTGACAAGTTATCTTTTTTGCACTGCTATGTTACTCACTCATGCCAATTAGTCTTTACTGAATTCATTTGGTGCAATAATACAAAGTGCACGGCATGGAACACATGAAGCCTATCTCTTAGACACAGTTCAGGAAGTCCTTATTATTTTCCTAATAACATTTCAGATAATGTCATGAACAGCATTATTAGTAGCAACTCAGGGATGGAGCATATAAATAATTTTGCTTTGAATCCTGTGCCGTTATTCCTAAATTCCTTTTATTTTGAAGAAAGAGGGATTCAGAAAATAAGAAGGAATGTTATACTGAGTTGATTGCAAGGTGATAGAGTGTTCATGAATACTACCCATTGTGTCAAATGACTCACACATCTGTCAGGTGTGCTGCATTAGCCCACAGAAAGCCTTTCGTACATGTTGTGTCCTATTAAAAAAAAAAAAAATTGCTTTGTCTCTTGATGTCAATCATGCTGATGGATGGGCCCAAGGTGTTAATGAGTAAGCTTTAAAAAATATTTATGCTCTGCCAAATCTCTGCATCATGTCAGTAGGCACTAAGCTAGGCAGTTGGAAGTAACAGAATATTTAGAAAGGACAGCTCTTCTTCTGACTCATTAAAAAAAAAGCATGTTTTTTAGCTCTCTCTACCAATTCTCTTGAGCCCTTTGTGGTTTTTTTTATAAACATGATTTAACAACATTGTATCAGTTTACCTAAAACAGATTAACTCCAAGTGACTTTGATACTTCTTAAGTTACACTTGCCTTTACATTTCGCTAAGTGTAAAGTCTAAAATCAATGAGCCAAATTCTTGAGTTACTCCAGATTTTTTTCTGGGTAACTAAGACAGACATCTTAACACATTCTGTTTAGTACGTGTCATGCAACACTTTCAATTTTATTCTGCCGTGGAAATAATATAACACAAGAGTCTCTAACTGCGAGATACAAGAATTGTCGTTTGGGGGGAATCAAGTGTGACTCGCAGTTTCTCAGAATTAAACCCAGACGAGACTGCTCTGACTGCCCTGTTGGGTTTCCTCCAGAGCGGAGCCCAGCATGCTTCCTACATTATTCTCTACCTACAGCATACCTTCCAAAGAATGTACTGTCTTCCTTTCAAGATTACAAATTGTGGTGCACTCCCTCAACAATTTGTTATGAAGATTACTGACTCTGACTAAAAACAGTTTTCCCAGCCTCAATCTATTATGCTAAAATTCTAGAGATCATATCATTTATGCCTTTGTTTGTTCTTCTAAAAATGATCTACTCACAATTACCTAAACACTGGAGATGGCCAAAATGGTGGTGATTTCTGAGTTTGTGTGAAATGTCTCTTTTTCAGTATAGAATTTTAAATTTTGAACAATTCTATAGTCATAGTAATATTTTTCTTAAAAGTTTTCAGGAGAAAAAGTACTCAAATTATAATCTAGTTCAACAATTTTCATCCAATTGTGAAACTATTGAAAATGACAACAAAACAGGTGCTTTTTTCATTAACTCTGCACTACACTTTATTTTTTAAAAATCCTAATCTGTGGATAAACTAAGCATCCATATTACAAAATATATACTGAATAAAGATTCTGATTAACTTCAGTATGTCTTTTTATGTCACTAGGTTTCTGTAGAACCTATGACTAAAAGAGAATCTCAGCTAAACCCAGTACTTGCTTTCGTGCAGTTCTCTTATTAGTGAAGCAATTAAATAAACATGTTATATATGGTTGGGCTGAGTCATATATGTCATAACGTACAGCATTGTTCAGTGCAGATGTGATCAGAGAGAAATTACATTTTTAAGACTGCTTAGACCTTAATGTAGACAGATCACTGTCAGAATTTTTAAAACTGTTATTGCAGAAAAAATACTTATAAAATAATTTAATTTTCATTCTACTTTTTACAACCTCTGTTACACAGGTAATTTGACTAGAGAGATTCTTTTTCTGCCTTAAAAATTCTAAACGGGCTGATTAGAACTGGACACCACATATTTCTTCCATTTCATTTCTTCTAGAAGATAATTGAGATTTAGAGAAAATTCCTCTGTCAGACTCTGGATTTAAAAAGTCAAAGCCCTGAAAACATCTAAAAAAAACAATGAATTTAATACAAACTCAACATAAGTCTACAGCAGTGTTTAATTGGTTTATTTATATTTCAGTTTATTTTCTCTTACTGTATTTAGCTTAAAATTATAAATAAAACAGGTCTTGAAATTAGAAATGAGATTTTAATTTTAAAAATTAACATAGAACATTTCACTAACATTAGACTTATTTCTGGAAACTGAAAAAGAAAAATGCATTTTTAAAATATTTTCCTATCAGTAGTGTCTTGTTTCAGTGAATCATGGTTTCCTAAAAAAAAAAAACAACAAATACATTTTTCACCCTCTCTTCTACAGGCTTCCAACAAAAAAGTTTAGGTTTCTAGTCTCATTTTCGTAATATTAACAATTTTAATATGTTACCAAATGGAGCAGATTAGTTTTTCCTCTGAAGAGCATATGTTAATGCCAAGCCCTGTGTTGATTGACAGCAATGATGATCAAAGAAAGATGCCACCTAAATTGCTTTTCTATTCTTATTGCTAGTGTATTTCCCAAAGGACTCAAACCGAAGACTCAAGCTATACACCAGCATTAGCAAGACTGAAAGAAGCACCGAAAATGTTTCTGAGCAGATCCTCAACTACTGAAACTTGGCACTGCTCCACTGACTTCTTGTTTTCACTCCTTCTCCTTCTGTCTCGCTTGTGCTTATGTGTGGGCTGCTGCCTTGCCTTAGACATTTTTTGAGGAAGAGACTCATAGCAAGTAAAGCAGATAGATAGATTAAATAGGTAAAAATTTTGAGCAACCTACAAGAGATTGAACAACAACCTAAAAATGAAACTAGTTACAAAATAACAGTATTTATTTGTGCCAGAACACTAGGCTAAATCCTCAGCTGGTGTAAACAAGGATAGGTCTATTGCTGGAAATGGAGCTAGACCAAGTGACATCAAATTAAGATCTGCTTTTACTGACTCCAAAGGAGCTACACCACCTAATGAGGATCTTGCCCATCTTATTAAATTAATCAAAATTATGTGCTACTACATGTAGGACAGTTTTGTTCTGAGAAGAGATAAGAAATGTCTCTGAAACTAGAGACCTAATTCTCCCCTTTGTAATACTGTTGCAAATCATCAGTAGTACAGCTTTAAACAATATCACCATAAAGCTGATAGCAGTGAGATAAATACCAGCACAAATTAAAAAAGGAATTTCCCAGACTTAAGCAAAAGGATCAGGACTTAACTATGCTTTTAAAAGCTATGGTATGAGAGTCTGCAACACCAACTTACTAGATAGCTCTAATTTTTAGCTGTAATGAAAAGGTGGTATTTTTCTGTTGAGAGAGAGAAAGGGAGGTCTTCAAGAACAAGGAATCATGTCATTGTGACTTAATTACCCGGTGTTTGCCTAAAATCACAACAAAGTTCTTTTAAATTTGCTCCCAAAACTGACCCTCTCTGGGTAAGCAATAGCAGTGTTGGACTAATGAGGGTGGATGTTTGATCTGTTTGCTATAATCGGAATTCTAATCATTGGCACAGGTGATTTTGTGTCCTGTGTGCCTGTAAGTAAGAGAAATTAAGAAAGCTTGTGGTTCACAAAATGTGAAAGATTTTGAACGAAAAGTTCTGTCACTGCACTTACTTTTGTTTGTCTTCACTTTGATTTCAAAACTAGTTTTGCACTAGGGTATCTTCTGTTTCTGTTCTTTGCTATTTAAAAATTAGAAATAAAATGAAGTTGAAAGTAAGGAGCAATATTTGATAAAGAAGAAAGAAACATACTCTAAAGGCTAAAGTAAGGTATACTTTCAAAACCAGTAAATCCTTTCAGGAAAAAAAATAAGCGCAGGAAAAAATGACTGTTGGATTTGACTGGTTCCTTAGGGTCCTGCTGTTTGGCCCTTTCTGTAAGAATCCCAGATGTGTTTCAAATTGGGCAAGAGGCTCAGCTAGAGTTTCAGTAAGCCCAGGCTCTCCAAGCTAAGAGAAAAAGCAGGACAGTAGACCCTGGTCTGAAGAGTACATAATGTGTTGCTCTAGATGTTGGAGTCAGTATCAGCTATTTCTAGCTCTGGTGGGATATTTCTTTGTTTCATGCAGAATTTCTTGGGATAGTTATGAAAATGGAAAGGATAAGTGTGTTAGTATTTCCATCAGCATTGTGTGTCTTGGAATCATAAATGTGAATTTCACAAACGTGAAACTATCACCAGAATTAACTGACACTTGGTTTAAATTGTCCTAAACCAAAACTTAGTCTCAGCTTTGGTTGCTCAAGTGTTCAGGAACTTATGATTCATGCCAGATAACCAGAAATTCCTTATAGGCAGAGCATAAGGAAGTTGCCTCTTACTTATGCACAAAACCAGAATTTGACTCCCCAGCTTGCTGCAGTGGAAATGAAGAGATTTCTATATCATAGTGGTTTAAACCTACTAAATATAGGATGTAACTGTTCTGTATAGCAGATGTTCTATCAATAGGCAAGCTGTATGACAGAAGGATTGAGTCACTTCGAGGCTGAAGATCTAATTGCAGTTGGTCATGCTGTAGATACTTAAGAAATTCATAAGAATGGTAAAACCAGAAAGGCAGATGAGCAGAAGGGAGGGAATAGATCACTGTGCATATCAGCAGAACTGGGCATTTTACTGGGCTGCAGTGGAAAAAAATTGTTTCATCACAGTGTTATGGGACAGGGGACAGCCAGCTACTGAGCTCCCTTGCTTCCAGTTCTGTAATTATAATCTTAGAAAACTGAACATCAGTAATTTAAATAGATCAGTCAAAGGGATGCAGGGCATGTTCTAAGGCCAAATGTTTTCTAAGGCAAATATTATATCCTTCAGTTTAAGTTGGCACTTCTAAATAGGAAAGTAAACCAAATTTTGAGATAACTGACTTAATGGAAAAAATAGACTGGATGTGAGGAAACTCAAAGTATCTGGTTAAAGCTATTATGATATAATAGCTTTATAGCTTATAATAGTTTGTAATTCCTTCAACTATTGGACAAAGTGTCCAATATCTTCATAGAGTAAAAATATTCAACACAGCAGCAGGCCAGGTAAGGGTTAAGGAGGTAGAAGATGCAGATACATACCTAGGTAAGGGGTTCCATGCAACCAATGACCACATCCGAGAGATTAAAAAGTCAGTAGAAGGCCAAAGGATCTGTGATAAGAAAATCACCCAATTCAAAGGACAGTGGTAGGCATCCCATGGAGCTTTTAGCTGAAGGAGAAAAATTAAGTTTCCCCATAACTGTGTGAACTATGTCTATTTAATCTTTCTCCAAACAACTCCAATTAGTAATCCATGATAATAAGCTATGAAGTCTATATTCATGCTCTTGGTACATCTTACATAACTGCCACTAGTTATAGTTATGTATGATTACAAATAAAGTTGCAGCCCTCAGGTTCGAATCAAGTTTCTGATTTTAAATGCAAGTCCAAATTAACAATATCAAAATCATAAAAAGGCATGACTGGAAGGTTAATGGTATCTAACTAAAGATAAAAAGCTGAAAAACATAATACAGAAAAATCACCTAGATTTCAACAAGGCCTTATATTATTAGAGGACTTAAAAAATCAAGTGTGAATTTAAAAACAATAAGCCCTTTTCAATAGCAACCAATGTTCAAGAAACAAAAGATAACTAAAACCCCAGTATCTCCCAATAAGCAAATGTTAAGATAAAACCTAGGCATATAACTAACTGCAGAGATGCCTAGGTAGGAGATCTAATAATGGAAAAATATAATATCTGGCCTTTTTATGACATGATGAAGTTGGATCAGTTAGGTATTTATAAAGTGTTAACAGCATCTAAACATTTCTGGTAAATGCATGTGGGGTTTTTAAGTTATTTCTGCATGATTAGTGAGAATCAGACATTCTCATATTTAGTCACACTTTTAAAACATTGGCAATTTTGCTTTTCCTTCTATTTCACTTTTACCTAATGCTAGAGATACATGACATATCAATTTTTTTTTTCATTGAAATGTCTATTCAAAATTTTGGTTACATGCACAGACACCCACACATTCCCTGGGTTATCTAACCTCTCTACCCTGATCACTTCTTTTCACTGATGCAACTAGAAAATAACCCAAAAAAATCAGACCTCAATTAACTCAAAAATTCAGACTTGCCCAATAAATTTTATAATAATATCTATTCTGTGAGACACTTCCCTTGATTTTTTGTAGTCGTTGTGGTTCCACATTCACACCTTTAACAATTTATAAAAGGTAATAATTTAAAATGGCATCCCTTAATCAAATGTCAGGTTCAGCATATTCTAATGTGTTATATTTAATAGAAATCAAGACAGTTCACAGAAGACATGGAAAGAAGAAGTAGTGATTGGTGAAGAAAACAAGTCAGCAATGGAAACCTTACACTTCTGAAGGGCAAAGGTTACCTCCCACTGGAAACCACTCCTCCTGAGCTGGTATGTGCCTGCAGAAAACAAAGAAAAGAAATTGTCATTAATGAGGCCTCCATGAGAGAATGATATTTGCAGGCATTAAGAAATCAGCCAGCAGAGGAGAAAAGCATGAAGTGATTCCAAACAAATGAAGGCTGAGCTGTATTCAGACGCACTATCTCTTCCCAAGGAGGAAGAGGCAATCTTGGAGCAAACAGAGCATTTGTCAGTCATCAGGGCTTAAATGGAAAGAAATGGCTGGAAGACTTTTTTGCAATAACTACAGAAAGATGAACTGTACTTAGACTTGCAAGGCATCTGTTCTTGACCCAGACTGTCAAGGTTACAGGGTGTTTCTCATGAGGGATTACAGTGCAGCCTGAACCAGCTATGCATGGGTTACATTGCTGCACATTTTATGAATATTTTGTTCTACTATAGGTGAACTTTCAGGTAACATCCAGCTTCCCGGACACTTTTGGACCATGTAACTAGCCAGAAACTGCAATCAGGGCACACAGAGGAGTATATATCCCTGGTATAGATATTGTAAGTTTTGGGGTAGGAGTAGGGTAGGGTCAGACTGGTAAACTTGGCAAATCTTAGTGCACCATGCAGCATGCCAGGAATAGTCCCAGAAGTTACTGGATTTGTGCTTTCATCACAGAACCACAATTCCATCTTGCTTCTTTATTTCCCTCTGTGATACTTAGTGAATTCAGGAGTGAATGATGGCTCTTCCTCTTCCCTTCCCTCCTCTCTCCCACCCACTTTGCCTTCACTTGCTGATGGGGAGATGCGTACTCTCCTAAGTCATAGCCACCCTATAAGAACACCATCAGGTTCTGTGGACAAAAATAGAACCTCATAAATTGCATTTGTGTAAGAGGTTGATTGAATCATCACTGATATCAGTAGATATGGGAACTTGTAGCCTATAAACCCTAATAGTTTCTCCTGAGTCTAGTGTTCTTGGTATTATTCATACGTACACAGTTTTTCATTAAAAAGCTCTCCTCATTTCAAGGCATTTTTAGGATATGAAATGACCTCCCAACAGATATACTTCTTGTCATTCATTCAGGTTAATCTTCAGAACCTCAGGAGCTCACATCTCTGAAGACTCTTTGTTTTACCAGACTTCCATATTCTTCTCAGACTCTTAATTTCAACACAATCCTTATGAAGCCTGTGGCTTTTTGGGGGTCCTTAGATTGTTTTCTGTTTCTCATGGTCTCTAAACCCGCATTTTTAATTCTTTTCCAATTTATCCCTAGTCTTTCTCTATTACAAAGCAACTGTAAGCACAAACAAGGCATCCATTAATCTAATTCTTCTGCTATTGTTGTACAGCATCAGGCAACCTCAGTGCTTCAAAGAACTGATTGCATCACCAGTATCTACCTGCTCAAAAGATTTAACCAACAAACTTCTTCCAAAATTCTTTGATTCATTCTCTTATGGTAGCTGCACATCTAATATGACAGCTTTGAGCAAGTTTGACCAGATATTAAGTAAGGATGGAAGAATTACTACCTGATCTATTAAGTTAAAAGTGAACCTTTGTTGTAAAGCATGAAAGAGTTGTTATTTTCAGTCCCTTGTTACTGCAAATGTGGTGTTCAGTTAGGAATATTCATTTCAGAAAGATAAACTTCTGAGAACTCATTTTGAATTTTTTCTCCGTGTGTCCTTCCCCCTGCTTTGATTCTCCTCTGTAGCGGAATCACAAGATAAACATTCATAATCAGATTACATAGCTCAGTGATTCTGAATATTACCTGATTACTTCACTTCCCAGACTCAATGTACACACTGACATTCTTCAAAATTAATTGAGAAGTACAGATAGAAAGATAGTCAACAATACTTGTGAGAGGGGACAGCATTGCTGAAAAAAATCCTTGAAAATAATTGTCTAAAAGTCATATCAAAATTATATGATTGCCCCTCAGACATCAAGGAATAAGGCCACCCACTATACCTTGATGGTTTGACATTAAAAAAAAAAATCTCATGCAACTGGTGCACACTGGAGCAACACTATGGACCAGAACTAATTCTTAGTTTCTCAACAGATTCATCAGAATTTTCATTGCTTTGCTTATAAAAAGGATACATCTGGAGAAAATGTTCAGGCATTTAAGACACTAGAACTAAATGCTCAAAAAAATTATGAGGTTCCATTCTCACCTTTATCTGAAATCTGTTGCATTACATTGGGCAGGTTGGTGATGCACACTATATTGTACAGCAACTAATCTTATGGGACTGAGCAGTTAATTCTGTAAATAAACCACACTTCACTAAGAAAAGCCAGCTGAAAAAGATAATACACAGTGCAATTGACTGGAAGGAGCAATAGCCTTCAGCTAACACCAAGAGAAAATTATACTCTAGAGTTGGAATATTAATGAAAAGTTTAATTAAAATCTAGAACAGAAAAGTCTAAATAGCCAGTCTTTTAAGTTTTTCCTCATTTGCTCATAGGATATGCCATAAAAGAAGCTTTGGTAGTGGACTATACAGGAATATAAAGTAGATGTAAAAGCAGTTCCTAATCTTTGCTTTAAAAACCTCGAAGTTTTACGTTCCAGAAAAAATGAATAACCTCTGTCTCTATGATTTTGAAATCTACATTTTTAAGAAATAAAATACCCAATATCACGTATGCATAAATTAGACTAATTTCAAAAGACAGTGTCAAAGTTTGTCCTGAGGCAAATAAGTGTGCTTCCACTTCTGCCAATGGACTGTTTTGAAATTCATGTACTGTTATTTTTATAGACTATCAAGAAAATTTTTAGGCACACTGAATTAAGTGGTGAATACACTCCTAACAAAATGTTCTCTTTGAAAAGCTCCATTGAAATACAGGGAGTGGGCAGCTCATACTGCTACGTGAATGCGATATGAATTACTTTAAGAAGAAACAGTGACTCTGAAATTATCACCACTTAAAGTTGCCAAATTAAGTAAGAAAAAATAATGGACAAGATATGGAGGTGGGAGTTACAGAGATATAGTTACTACTAAAAATACAGGCAAAGCTGTGAAGGCATCATGACACAGTACCTAATAATTTGCTTATTATTCAGCATCTATTAAAATATCAGCTTTTTAAGAACTTATATTCTCTTTATTTCCTAGATTTGATAGTTAGTAAAGCATTTTTCTACTGGTCCAAGTTCTGAATGGCTTCATTTAATGGTTTTTAGTGTGATTTATAGTGCTAAAATAATTATTGTTAGGGAACTCATTATTTGGCAAATGGTATTGTATGTATAAATATACTGGTCATATGTGTTTTGTCAACCTAAAATTACTATTTTAGAATCTAACTATTTAATTATCTCTTGAAGATTTGGAACTAATCAAATCCACAACAGTCGGTACTTTTACAAGTTCAGGCTCCTTCATCAGAGTTTATCATGCATTTTGTTATGCCACCGTCTGCTAAGGACAAACATAAATTTGGGTTATTTTGAATCGTTCCACCATTTCAAGCTATTTTCTCTGCTATAAAAAATTCCTTTGGGGAAAAAAAAAAAAAGGTTTGTCAACAGTTTGTTTGCAGAAAGGTCATTATTGATTAGCAATACTAGAAGTGATTTTAAAATACTTACCCAGAGACTTGAAATAAAATATATGCCTAAATTTTTGCAATCTCGGGATTCAAAACAGTAAGCTTCTAGGGGCAGAGACCATCGGAAGATTTTATTTGTACATGGTGCTTAGCACAGTGAGACCCCAGTTTTTGACTACAGCCCCTGAGTGCTACTGTAATAGAAATAATAAACGATAATAATAATAATAATAAAGTCTGCCTATTAACTTGACAGGCAATTTTTGAAATAATGAGTCATCAAGGAAACTAATTTTTTCCCAATAAGCAATTCAGCCATTTCCTCTCATCACAGATAATATACATCTCTCTTCTATGCTGTTTGCAGAAATTCTGTAGATGTGCTGTGTCTTCTCATGAGAAAATTGGTTCATGAAATGGAACAATTTTTCTCAGACTCATGATTTCTTCTTTATTGAGGGCCAAATTGAGCCTGTGTTCAATTGCCCATGTCTGGGACAGCAAGTAGTTAACAGCACCTCCAGAGCAAGCCGGGGAAGAAATTGTGACTCAGAGAGTTCCAACCCCTTTCTCAGCCTCAGCTGCCTACTTGCTCCAGAGAGAAAGTAACCTGCAAGTGCTGTCTGGTAGAGACTATTTACCACCCCTTCCAGCTCAGCTCAGATCAGCTCACTGCCATGTTGAGGGGCGAGAGCCAAGATTACTTTCACACCCTCCTCATGTGTGCAGAAGACACGAAAAAGAAAAGAGTTCTAAGTGAAAAGCCTTTATTCTCCATCCTGTGGCAAACTCAAATGGAGGCCATATGGAGACTTATTGCTTAGACCTCATTAACAGCTAACAGCATGGGATTAAGCAAACAATATCCCCAAAAGTGCAAAAGTCAAATCCTTCTTCTACCTAATCAAAATAATCCTAAAGTGTTGTGGTTTTTTGGTTTTTTTTTAATTTCTCTTTGACTTGAGACACCACCCATAAAACCTTAAGACCCATGTATGGGTCTTAAGCATACAATGTTATGCTGGCATGCCTAGCAAATTTCACTGACAATATTCTACAGTGAAGAAAAAATGTTTATAGCCTCTTCTTTCAGAGATTTTAAAGTTGCCAGTGGCAACTGAAGTACCTTTGATTGCCTTTATCTGCTATGTGGATCCATATTAATGAATAAATAAAATAGCCAGATGATTTGAGCTCTCTTAAAAAAATCACCTCTGACTCTGGATCAAAGACATGTTTAACAATATCCACAGTCCTCATACGTCCACATCACACAATTTGATGTACTCATCATCAATCATATGCCTTATGATTAATTTGAGTCGTTATGAGTAATGTCTATCACGGCAGTCCTGGCATGAATAATTATTTTTCTGCACCCTGCTGAGATAACTCATTTCTGACAAAGATTTGCAATTTGATATCTGCATAAAAGGAAAGATGAAACAGGAATAGTTTATTAGAATAGTATAGTCTGTTCAAAATTTTCATAATAAACTTTTTTACATCCTAGGAATTGGTAACTACTTCAAAGAAAACCATATGAAACAGACCTCAATAGCTTGGAGATATTGTCTTTGCAATTACTGCTGGGTCTTTCCATCAACATGTGGGATTTGTATACCAAAAATAGTAATGGGAATTTTAGAGCCTGCTGGTTTCCTGGAGACTTGTACTGCAAATAGCAATCAGTTAGAAACAAAGCCGGGTCATTCTGAGGAAGACAGAGTAACATAGGCAGGATCAAAAGAAGATGGAATGTAACACCAAAAAAAATCCAGTCAAATGTAGAGATTATGAGTCAGACTGGAGAAAGAATGCACAAGGCAGACAAGCAGGAGCTGGGAAGCTAGTGAGCAGAGCAGACAACTGCAAACCAAAGTCCAAAGTGTGATTCACAGGGGCAAAATAAAGTTTACCAGCAATTGTCATTGGCCAGAGCTGCAATTTGAAACACGTCAAGAAGTTTCACCCTTGTGTGTCACCAACAAGTTCCGCCTTTGGGAACATCAGTGGTGCTGCCTTGAGCAACAGCCCCGGTGACAGCAGCACTGTGGCTCACGCATGGAGGAGTGAGAGCAAGTTGACGCAGACCCTGTTTGTGTCTATTAACTCAAACAGGACCAAAAAATTCAGGTTCTCCATCTTCCAGGCAAGTGTACAAAGTACTAGATAGCTATTTCTGTTCTAACTTGAAGAACATTTAAGTATGACATGTAAAATGAAACAGAACTAACAGAAAAGACTGAGAACTTCTCAATTTCAAAATACACTACAGTCTGGCAATTGAGTTTCTTCTTACCAACGAAATCAAAAAGACTTACATTTTCTAGTCTTCCAACAGCAGATGAGGGATTTGAGCCCAGGTTTCCCACAGGCTGTATGAGAGCCCTTACTAGTACGCAAGTGAATAAAGCAGACAGTGCCTTCTGCTGTGTGAATCTAGACTTTGAAACCATAACAAGGCATTCTGGCAGTTGGGGCAGGATGTCAGTTTAATATCTTGCCTTCCTTCCACATGCACATGTAATGAAAGAGTAGCAAAAAAATAAGTGGCAAAAGCTTCTTACCTTTACTATCACATAAACGGCTACTCAGAAAGTCCGCATATGGGCCTCTTGCCCCAGTCTTGCTATAGTTTTGCTTTTCTTTTTCCTTTTTTTCTCCCTACTGAAACTGCAGTTCATCAGCTCTTCTAAAACTTGAATAGACCAAGCTGTTTTAAACACATCCTCTAGTGATTCAGCCTTAGTATCATGGCTCTGGTACAAATTCTGCCTACAACTGTTAAGGAAAGACAGTTTCCTTCTTTCTTGGCGTGCCTCTACAACAGCATCCCATCCCCCAAAAAACACTGCCTGCTTCAGCCTTCTTCTTTTTTAAGATATGAACTTTTATACTAGACTTAGTCCTTCCTTTCAGATCTTGTAAAAACAAGCTTGTTATTTTTCAGACAATAATCAGATATCCTTTTTGCAATTACTGTCTTATCCACTGTTCTAAAAAATCTCGTGTATCTTCTGTGGGGGCATATTTTCTGCCACACTTGTACTTCTGACTGATTTCCCTAGTAGCTTTGGTCATTTTAATTCTATGTATTAGTATTAAATCAGCATTTGTATGAATTTATTGTACTTTATATAGGTATCTTTCCCTTATTTTTCGCATAAAGCTAAGCAAAATTATAGATGTCTCCCTGAGTAGGCAGACTCTGAAACAGCATCAAGCAGTAGCGCCTGTTCTTTTGATCTTAGCAGAGCACCAGTTCTGAGGCCTGAAGATGAACTATCATATCTATGGGTAGAATATTCTCATTCCTGAAACTTCTAGGAAAAAAAAAAAATAATAATCTATTTCATATTTTAACAGCCTCCCATGAACTCTCAGATAAGGGATTTGAAAAGAACAGCAAATGTATCTATTATATTTTGTAATACATCAGTGGAGTTTAAGGTCAAAAAAGACCAATAGGTCACTTGATATGCTTTTATACCTCACAGCCCAATAAAGGTACATTTGCATTGAGGTAATTACTTTTGTAATTAGACGACTCTCTGCAACAATTTGCATGAATCATCCTTCCTGTTAAATATATCTTCTCCTTTCTGAACTGAATTTGTGTAACTTCAGCTTCTAATCACTGATTTTGCCATTCTGTTCTCAGAGTTTGCTTCACTCTGTGAAGTTATTCACACTAAAAGTCACTGTGCAGTTGTCTTATTGATAAGCATGCTATATTATTTTATTTTACCCTTTATTGTCCGATGCTTATACCTCCTCTTTAATCCTGCTGGTGTCCCTTTCCTGTATTTAAATAAGCGTCTTTCTATAAATGGCACTGTTAACTTCTATGTTGCTACTGCTAATACTTCAACTGATAAAACTACACTTGCCTTTTCACATCTGCTCGGGCCAGTGGTTATACTGTGATTAGTTGGGTACTCCTTAGCATCACAATAATCCTTCAACAATGAGAATCAAATCCTCATTTTAAAACCTCCCACCCCCTCATAGTTCAAAATAGCTTGGACTTGGTAAGCTTCCAGGTGCCCTGCAAAGAACTGATGAGAGAGAACTTTTAAGCAAAGTTCAAGAAATGCTTGTCATAGTGGTGAAAGGGTAGAAATGAGTAACCCAAGATGTTTAGCTCATTGGGTTTCTCCTGGAACAAGTTACCAGAATGGTGATTTTTGTAGAAACAGTGTCATACTGCACAACAGTGAAGTGGTAAGTTACTTTCTTAGAGAGTTTTACATCCAAGTAAAGTGAAAAGAATAAGATTTACAGAGTCGCACTAGGGAATTGGCCTTAATGTAAGTAGAGTTATGTTTCTTTTATAGCAGAGAAATATCTGATGAATTTTCTGTTATGTAAATGGATTAGATTTTTTTTTATTCCCTATTTTACTTGCACACAAACATCCTTCAGCCTTTGGCCCTAAAATTGTCTATGTCATTTTTCTATCATGTTTGTTCACTTCACAAATGAAGGAATGACTACAGTACATTTAATAAAATATTAAATTTAAATTTTATGAGATTGAAAAAGCAAACAGCTTTCAATTCCCAAATCATGAATATCAACATAGCAGCTTGCTTCACAGTGTCAAAGTTTGAGTTCAAAAAGCAGACAAAGATTCCCATCCCATGAATAAATTACTATTTGGAATGGAAGAAAGAAAAAGAGAAATGATCATTGGGTTACCAGTTCAATAATCCCATGCCACACCACCATGTTTAAAATCAGAAAGTAGTAGTGATGTCTTTGAATTAGGTATGCACTTTTGCTGCTTGATCACTAATTATTACAACAATTCCAAGTATGTTTGATAGCCTTAATTAAAAAAAAACACCAAAAAAAACCCCAAAAAAACAACCAATCAAAAAAAACAGATGAGACCAAAAAAAGGAACAACTTCATCACACTGGCATTCTTTAACTTACAAGTTCAGATATTAAACAAAAATGCATTTAGTTTGCACATTTTTTATATTCTTGTAGCACTTGCACCTTCAATCTCTTGACTTGTTACTGTCTAGTTTCTTGTCATCAGCAAGCACAAGGGAACTTAATCTCAGAAGTCTGAATGAAGCTGAGTGTTGGAGAAGTCTGAATCTCCTTGCTATAGACCAGATTTGTGCTTTTTCAGATCCTCCCCGCATTGCAGTGATGTTACCTTGGCATCAAAATGAAATTTGTTCATTTGTTTCAGTTTTCTTCATTCCAGCATGGAAATGAAGCAAAAAGAGGAATCAGAAGTACCAGCAGATTTTGTCACAGGGAAGGATTTTCTAGTGCTGATTCCATATTGATCCACAATTTTAGGTTTCAAAAACCTCAATTAAATGCTTCCTTAAATTTCTCACCAGTCCACTGTTGCTGCCTGACTGCTCATTTTCCACCCTTCTCAGCATAGGCAGTGACACACTGGGTGGTCTGAAGAAGCAATATTGTGAATTTGAACTACATACAAGCAGAGAGGTGAGTGACTTATCTTTGGATGGATATGCATGTGGAAGTTCGTCATGAGGTGCATACAGGAAAGAGGTAACTGGAACAACCCAGTATCAACTCTAACAGCAAACGTTACTTTAATTCCTTTGTTAAAAGACTAAAGTCCAAATTTATTCCATCTAATTTTAAGACTCTAAGTGTGGTTCCTAAGAGGAATTTAGGTTGAGTCAGTCTAAACTGTTAGACATGCTTGCATCAGCACCCTCTGCTACATTAAGCCCCCCAGGCTTCACTGTTGTTCCCCTTGCTCCTGGATTTGGCTGGAAAGGAAACACGAGCATGAAGGCAGGAGGAAAACATGGTGACATCCAGACAGGGCACTAAACTGAATGAATGAAAGATTAAGATGTTGGGACATCTTCCAGTGTCCCCCTACAGTTTGGGTATAGCTTCACTTAACCTAGTCTTCTTTAATAGCCAAGAAAGAGAGAGGAGTACCTCGAAAAGGCATTCTGATCTAATCTGCCTCTGGTTCAGCTCTTGGAAAATCTACAACAGTAAAGGGAATTTGTCCTTTGCTTTTCAAAGGTGATTGTTAATGTTGATACAAGAACAGATGGTGCTTTTTTTCATCGTAAAATAAAACTGAATAGCAAAAATTTTTGTTTACCTATTTAAATCACTTCAGTTTAATGTCCCTTGAAAAATAAGCACGTGTTTGTGCATGTATATATGTGTATATAGAAACACATATATATATATATGTTTATAAGTAGATGTAAATGTGTCTATACAATATATTGTATCTATCTATACAATATCTTAAACAGAACATAGAAGACTGTTCAGCCATAATTACATTTTAGCTACAAATATTAAGAAGTAATTTTGGTGTTTCTAGCAGGGCAATAAGTTATTTGTAAAACCTTACCTGTGGTAATATATTCTTTGACATTAAACATTTGCTTCATGCAGGCATCACATTTGTATTTTTAATATTAAATCAAGATTTTTTATTTTATTTTGTCTCATTCTAATAAGAATTTGCATAGTCAGTCTATTTTGTGGAAAACTAGCCAGTCTAAAAATGCAAGGTTAGCTGCAACATAAACTGTGGTTCTTAAGGTGATGTCTCTGAATTGTAGCAATGGCAAATGAAGCTTAATTTCAGGGAAGTATTGATCTTTTTCTCACTTCTTGCTATAAACTGGCAAAGTGCCATGTCTTTCAATGGACAGTAGTAAACGTGGAAGAAATCTTAGATGCTCCTAAACATTTAAATTTAAATACATGCAGTCAGATCAGAGGGAAAAAAAATCCAAGTTTAACTAATTTAATCTGAGTTTATTCCAGGCCTGCAACCTTCAATGTAGCCCGATCTCTCTTTTGCTTTGGTAGGACCTGGCGCCTAGTAATTCTCATCTCATAGCCTGCTGTGTTCCTCAAGCTCAAGGGCAACATCAAACTGAGACAAATATATTGAAAGCATCCTGCACTTTGGGTATTCGAGACAGGATAAGTCCAAACAGGGGTCTGCTGTGCAATACAGGCTCTCAAAGAATGAGGTGAGGAAGAAAAAAAAAATCAAATAAAACTAAAAGAAGTCCAAAATCACTTACAATCTATACTCTTTTCCTACGTCACTTTAAATTTTCTTTAATCTCTCCCTATTTCCCCTTTCCTCCTTATTTCTGAGAAGTGTTCATTACTAAAAGAATGAGAATTAAAGAAAACTTAATTTGCTTTTCAAATTAATCTAGTGAGTATTCAGTAATTGCTGCAAAACAAATCATTACTAATTTATCTGTATGATACTACAAGCTTTAGTACTTTCCTTTGTAGTTCTCTTGTTCTCTTCTTCTGCACCTATAGTTTGGTATTTTAAGGTCTCAACACCTACACCTTTTAATTTTGCTATGAAATGTTCTGCATCTTCACTTTTCTGTTATCGCTTTGTGTTTTGCAGGCAGAGTATTGATTTAATTTACAAGCATTCCAGTTCTCTATAGCTACGGTTCTTCATTTTGCATCCTTTTTATATTAATATGTCTAAATCTCTAAAAAATTGAAATGCCACACTAGTAATACCTGCTTCTACTTAATATGTCAAAAGTGTAGTTTTATAACTGAGTATAAAAAAGACATTCAGATTATTGACATTTAACTGTAAAGAATATGAGACTGACATTATTTACAAGTGGTTTATTACTTTCTTTTATGAATAGGTTTAAAGAACTTTGTTAATTATATGCTGTATGAGTGCAGAAAAGCCTCTACTTATACATTTTAAATGTCCCTTTTCCTATATAATTACCTTTAAAGTAAGATGAGCATTGCTGCATTGCATTAAATTTATACTCTGATATGTTCTCTGAATGCGCTATAAACGCGGAGGTTCTTTCTTTCTTAATAGAATCTCACTTTTCTCATCTAGACTTTCAATATTTCAGAGGTCTTTTCATTTGATTATACATGCAAATCACTTGGGAGATCTAATACACTTATCTAAAAATTACTCATTCCTGTGTAACGAATTTAACAATCTCATCTACACTGAACAAGACTTTCAAAACTGTTCCCAACTCCTCCACAGAATTGCTCTGTTTCTCTTGAATACAGATACTGCTACCCAGCCAGACTGTAACCAGTGCACTCTAAGGTCACATACAGATTCATGTTTATATAAAATACAAAGTTTAAGCTGCGTCTGAGTATTTCACACTTCCTGGTTTGGGGGAGTCTTGTGTACAGGGCCGATTCCAATGCATGACTGACTTATATTAAGCTGGGAAAAATACTACCAGGAGAATATTAACATTGAGTCCTGCTGTGGAGTCAGGGAGTCACAGCCACATCCCTTCGTTCTGCCCCTGCTAAAGAGAGTTTGATGTGATGGGCCACTGGTATCCCTCTTGTAGCAAAATGAGGCAGACAGTTGTATGCAGTCAATGAGCTATGTGATAACCAGCAGCTACTGGGAACATCACCAGTTTAGTAAGGAAGGCAACCTTCTCGTGGGATTGCAAAAAAAACCCCCAAACAACTAAGGCACTAAGTAATTTTATTAAAGATTTGGTGAATTAATACAGTTTCAGATTAAAAGCAGTAAGTATAATCATTACACAGCTGTCTTATTTTTACCCATGTTTAACCAGTCAGGTATATGTTGTCTCATTTTTGCCACCCTTGTTTTAAGAAATAACTTCTGTCCCCAATATTAACAAACATATGTGCTGTGTAAGTTACTCCGCAGAGTAAGCAGAATTATATCACAAACCAATGAAATTCAAATTATGAGGAAACCATGGGTAATTACAGGCAAGGTCTGCAAACCTCAGAACAGAAAACTAGAAGCAAAATGCTGAAGAATAAAACCTATTAACTAATGGAATCTTGGAATATTTCCCACTGAAGTACCACAGAAGTCAAAAAGCACTTCAAGGGAGTCTAGTCCAATAGAAATGTAGATTTAAGCAGGTAATACGGCTAAGACAAAAATCTGAAGCTAGTTCCAGACTACAAAAAGGGTAAGAATGGCTAGATGTGAGAAGTCTGGGGCAGGAAATTGTTTGGGGATCAAAATATGAAAAATTTGAAATAACAGCAATCTAATCAATTTTCCTATGTCTATTTTTTCTGTCGCACAGATTATGGCATTATTCTTAAATCCTATTGCTGCTAGGATACTCAGATTATATAAGGTATCTTTTTCTTCTTTTTAATTTTTCTTTGGAAAAAACAGTTTGCAAACTTAATCTGATGAAAAAAAAGTCTTAAAATATTTTAAAAACATATCCTATGAGATGCAACTAAAAAATAAAATCAATAGTGAATTCAATTATTTTATTTTTATCGTTAAATGAATATAGACTATATATACATCTATATATAGTAGATATACTACATATACATGTATACAGACTTTCATTTCATTGTTTTAAGAAATTATAATTATATACTGTGATTCATAATTTTGGAAAAGAGTAGTTGATCATACTGATGTTTTAAAGTCAACAGCATAACTTCCTTACATCTTTGTCTACTTGTCTCATACACAACTACAAAAGTCCAAAATGAAGATAGTGTCCATTCTTGCCTTCAGGAATATATATATGTATAAAAAGATATAACATGATGATCACTTGTATTTCATATTTCCAAACTTATAAAATAAAATTAAACCATCATAGGGACAGGATAATAATGAAAATTCAAGTCCAGGACAGAAAATAGAAAAGGGCAAGGAACAGTAATCAGCTGTCAATAATATTATGGCTCCTTCTGAAGCCATTGAATACTGTACTCAGAATATTGTTCTGAGGTTCTATATTTTACTAGCTACTTCAAAACCAAATTTTGCTTGTTGACAGAAAGTTTAAAACAGACAAACTTGGATACCACCATGTATGCTGTTAATTTATTCTTCTACATTCTCTGTAGCAAGTTTCAAACACACTGAGAGCACAGTATATGGAATTAGATTTTCTCTTCCTGTTACCCCATGCCTCCAGGTTCCAGCTACCATCTTTGCTACTGCTCTATTATTTCTCCAGGATTTTTTTCCCTCGTGCTATATTACATGCTAATAGCCCAATTGTTGTTTCCCATGTCAAATATACTGTCTTAAGTAAATTGTAAGAATGTAAATTGTTCATATTTGCCTCTGTAAAATAATAAACCCCTGTTTAGCAAAAACTTTCAGTGGTAATAGCTTAGAAGTGTTCAACGAGATAAAGGTTTAACTTCTTATCTATTTATGAATATACATGTTCTATAAGATAACATAATCAATTTCATCAGAAAGACTCATAGAAAGGCAAATGTTCTGTTTAAATAATCTGGAAAAATACCATCCTCAGACAACAGCCCAGTCTGGTCTCCAAGAGCCTATCAGCCAGCACTAGAGTTGCTCGACATCCTGCATACTATAGGATTTCTCATGTTCAGCTCCTTTATCTCTTGTAAAAAGCATGTGGGACGTGGCTTTTTATTTTCATTTTTTACAGGTGACTGGACACTCTTCTTGATGATAGATAGAGTTTCATGTTCAATGGATCTATAAGTGGGTGTGTTCGATCTATTGTACTCATGCCATCCGACTTACTCTGACAAGCACAGACTGCTTTGTCCTCAGAGTCCATATGAACATCAGGCTACATTCACAACAGTGACTGCTGATTTTTCAGCATTCTGTATATAGTGCTACATAGGAAACTTCATGATCGTAAATGGGTTTGTACATTATGAATCGTGGTATTCTCTTCTGAGACGTCTAACCCTTCCTTCCCATTTCTTTTATAAAAAAGTCTAGCTGGTCAAAGACAAATGTCTTCATGCTTAACAAGCTGAAGATTACTTCCTGTGTTCTTCTGGTAGATTTCATGTATTCAAGGTATTCGAACTGCTCAGTGTGCCGAAAAGACAACTAAATAATTCTGGGAAAATCTCAATGTCGGACACCAGGATTATTTATTTAGTATTATTTTTATCAGCCTGCATGTAGGAAACTGAACTTTTTCAATACCTACCTCGAGACAAGGACTGATTCTCAGGAACAATCTCATGTTCATCATCTTCAGATTCAATTACAACATCCATCTTCCTGCACGTTGATTTCCTTAGCAAACCTAGGTCTCAAAACCAATGACCCTGCTTGTAGTAACAGTTAGTGTTGAAAGTTCAGCATGGTTTAATAACAAAGTATGTCATTTTGATATGCTAAAAATATATATATATATATTACTGTGATAGTTTAACTTAGCTGGCAGCCAAACAAGACACAGCCATTCACAGCTCCCTCCTGCCCCCTTCCGCCTGCACTCAGGAAAAGGGGGAGACAACTGGAGGGGTAAAGGTAACTGTCAATTCTGGGTTTTACTAACCACACGTTTCTTCTCCACCCCACCCCACCCTTCCAGTCCTCCACTCTTGCAAAATACCCAAGCACAGTGTCCTTGTACTTATCAACATTGTTCTCCTAACAATCCTCACTAAAATCAAAACACAGTGCTTTCTAGCTGCTAAGAAGAAAATTAACCCGATCCTAGCAAAAACCAGGACAACCATTAACAATACTATGAAAAACATCACCTAGACCTGAGACAGAACAGGAAAAACAGCACTGGAAAGGGAGTTGGTTTCCTCTCAGAAAAGCACCAGTGAGAACTGAAAATGGTCCCTATCCAAACTGCATTTCAGTAGACTTCAACTGTAGCTCTTCTTTCACCAAAAGAACACCGACACACTACTCTCTTCACATTTTTAGAGAAGTTGCTTTTAATTTTTTTGCAAATGAAAAAAAGATTTGTTCCATTTCCTCCCAAAAATCTAGGATGAAGTGGGTCTACTTTGTCTGAAGGGCTAACTTTATTGTTCTGAAAAAGTAAAAATCTCTTAAATGAATGGAGAGCAAAAAGATGCATGTAGAAGACTGATTGCAATTGTAACTATGTAGAAATTATCAGTCTATATTAGACTCTCTGATGTAGAGCTATAACCTGAGAAAGCACATGTTTTCCCCAAGGAAATTACTGTAGTTGTTTACTTACCTGCCATTTTTTTCAGTGTTCTTCCTTCATTCTCTTTTTTTTAAGTTCTGATGTTATTAAAAATTCATAGCATTTTACACTATGGAATAATTAATTGCACTTGTTGATTTCACGTTATCCTGTGTTTTCTGGTATTTTCTTTTAAGTAGAAAAAATTATCTAATGGTGACATCTGGATGGGAAAAAAGGACTATTAATGGGTGAATGAATGTCACTTGGTTGAGGATAAAACAGATGATCCAATCATTTCTAAACGGACTACTTTCTGTTCTGAGAAAGTGCTAACAGAACTAAATAGAGATGATCAGAAAAATGAAAGGAGAGTACATATTGGATACTTTTGACTCACCTACAGCACATTGTACTTTTGAATTTATGGCAATTTGTGATAAGGTAGGATCCCTTCACATTAAAAAAAAAAGTTAAAATTATCAGTATATTCTAGAAGATATACTGGAAATTTCAACAAATGAGCTGCAGTCAGAAAGAAGTATAGAAATTTGTTGATATTAAAGGAAATGGTTCTGTAAAAGGTAGAGAAATAGATACACCAAAAGCGTTCAGGACAAGAAAAAAGTTTGATAGTATATGAGCCCTTACAAAATGAAAATGACAGATTCTAGTAGGATAGAGCTAAAATAATTGACAGCTAAAAAAATTTTTTTTAAAAACTGCTATTGAGTTTAAAGGACTTGTAATGAACAATGCAAGTGCAAAGATTTCACACTTATAACCAATTAATTCAACAAAAGCTTTAAAATATTTTATAAATACTTTATTTTTGTGTTTATTTGTGCTTTGTTTATAGCATTAAATTGCTCACCTGTGTCTATTTGTGGCTAAGAGCTCAAAAGCACTCGATGACAGATTATAGTCAGTTTAACATACTTCTAGGACACTTGTGCAGGCAGCCACACTTCCTTCCACCTCTCATGTTCCACCTCACTGCATACGATTGACATGGCTAGCCACGCTACTCCTACCCAAGCAAGTGACCCTGTCCAGGCCCTGGTTGCTGGACCATCTTTGTATTCCAATCTCAGTGGCCATGCAGCTAACATGGAAGACTGTTGTTGTTCAGATGCTCATACTGTCCCTACAGACTTACACAAGGTAGACACCAAAAGTGTCTATGGTGCTACTTTTCCAGCTGATGGATGTGTACTGTCTACCAAACCCAAATTTCATGCCTACATGATGCTAAACAGCCATATACCCAGTTTTCTACAGAGTTCTTGTAAAATGTATTCTGAGTTAATAAGCCAATACAAAGTATTTTAACGAGATAATTATCAGAACACAAAATTAGTGGTTGCATTCAACAGTAGCAAAGTGTAAGAACTGAGATGCTTATGCAACTTTCATTATGTCTCAGTGTGGCTAAGTTTTGACACTACCATTAATTAGAAAATCACAACTGTTTTTAATAGGATTCTTGGCTGGCCAATACACAGGACAGACAAACCAGTAAGACATTATTGTCTATGAAATATTTCTCCCTTGGAAACTGTATCTCAGTGACTGAAGGAAGAGTGGAAAGAAAAGAGAGTGTCTGTGAGCTAAGGCCACTAAATATTGCCATTGAAAATTGTAATCTGCCTTCCCCCCAGGCTCAGAAAACAGAAGAATTATACTTTCTCATGTCCTCTGTATGTACAGATAGTCTTTTGCTACACCTTTTAATGCACTAATATATGTCAAGTATATCTGCACTGTGCAATGGTGTTCGGTGCAAAGATACACTTTGGGTTCTGAAGCTCTACACTGTGACAGACTGTGCTAACACTCAGCGTGTGCTTGCTCTCCTTTCATACATTGGCTGCCTTTTCCTTACTTATTACACATAAAAGGTGTAGAAGAATGGTCATGACCCCTATGGCTACAGCATAGGAAGAGGAAGTGAAGGTGTCTCTGAAGCTTCAGTACTGCAAGATATTCTTGATGGTGTTTCTAAAGAAAAACCAAGCCTTTCATTAGGAATATATTGTTCTGGTTTCTTTTATTCTTTTTTTTTTTTTAATTAAAATATTACAGCTTGAATCCTATTTAGAACAACAAAGAGTCCAAAGAAAACATATTTGAATGTTAAGAAATTGTAGGATTTGAGCATCTTTCTTTCTAAGTATTACTGTCCTTCAGTAATATATTTTAATCTAAATCACTTGAAAAACTGTCTACAGTACAGTTAATGGATTTAATTACAAATAATACTGTTCTGACCTTTCTCCATCTAGATGTAGACATTTCACCCTCTAGCAACCGCATTTTTAAAATTCACTGATGGCATATTGTTATTAATAGACAAAAGATCATTGATGATACCCACAGATCTAAAGCTTTTGATTTAATCATCATGTTCCCTTGATTAAAGAAACTGCTATTCTTTGGTCAATTATTCCTGCTATTATCTTGGGTTGATTTTCGTGGGCCATTGTAAAAATGTTAGAGAGACAAATTCTAATAAAACTGGTACATTTTTGTGTTATTTGAAAATGTTGAATGACCCTTATTTGTGCTGGAAAAACAAACCATTCAATACGAAACAGCTCTGAATTGAATACAGCGGCCTGGGAATTTCTGTTTTGCCACAGATCAGTTTGGCAGAACAGATCTGTATAATCCTCAGTTTCAGCAGAGGTTAACGGTACCTTGAGGCTGCTGTAAAAGATGCCAAGAAAATACATTTCTAAAAGAACTGTACGTTAGCTGAACATTGTTGTCCACTATTTATACTGACAGCACGGCGCCTGTGCTATGACTGATTGGCATGGGTCTGTCAGAAAACAGCTTGAGCTTTGTCTCAGGAGCAAACCTTTCCACTTGGACTCGGCACTGTGCAGAAAGCCCAGGTTGTGCCTGTAATTCCCAAAGCTCTTAATGCAGCAGCCTAGTGCACCTGAAAGGAAAAGATTTTACCTTTTCTGTATAGCAGCTCAGTTGGGTCCTTCCAGACCAAGAGGTCCTATTTGAGGAAGTTTTTAGTCCTGTGCTGGCTTGTTAGGGTCACCTATGAGACACAGAAGGAGGTCTGCTTGATCAAGCCTATCAGCTCTCTTTATTGCCTTAAATGTCAGAAGCCAAAACACGGTGAAAAAAACTCTTATCTGTGGATTTCAGAAAATTTCTAAGACCACTCATGAGATTTTGTCCCCTCTAAGACAATGACAGAAATCCAAATGACATCAATAGAGTCAGTAGCTTTTCTGTAACTCGTTATGTGACACTATGCTGAGCAACCTACAGGCTGTAATCCCAGCTGAAAGTTGTATTTGCATCCTACCTGTTTACATGAGCCTATTTTCCAGTGAAATCTCTGACAGAGAAAATACATTATTTTTGCTTTGAAAAGCTCAGTAAGACTTTACAAGCTTACTCACTTACTCTTACTGAGTTAAACTACATTTGATTAAAAAGTCTTGTTCTTCCTGTTATGAACTGACATTCTTCTTCACTTCATGTATCTTGAAAACACCTCTGAATCAAGTGAGTTTAATCATGTGGATTTATTTAATACATTGCATGTTTAGAATCCCACAGCTTTACTTTTGCTGTGTTTGTTCCTGCATCATGCAACTGACCACATATCCTTCCAGAGAAAAAATATTTACTATCAGTAATAATAATTCTGTATTAAAGGAAATATCTATACATATAAAGGGTGGGTGGGTGGGTGAGGGGGCTGGAAGGAGGTATGGACTTTGTCCTTGACACAAGATTCCTGAAGTAGTTGTGTTCTTGCAGATTTCTCTTTTAGGTAATCACACCACTTCAGGACATAATAGTCACCAGCTGGAATACAACCTGCTTTAGAGAATTTGAAAGAAATATACAGACTGTTGTCCTAATAGAAAAATACCCAGTGGCCATGAAATGCAAACATTAACCTGACTGGTTATTTGTCATGATATCAGTAGTTATTATATCTGCTAGCTAGCTCCAGAAGAGGAAAGCAACTTCATCATGAGATTCAGTCATAGAATCATGGAAATTAAAACCATGAATGAATAATGAGACCGTCTAAGCCCTCTCACTCGAAAGCTAGATTATTTCTCAGTATGTATCTTTGGTGATGCAGCCAAACTTTTTCATATTTCCCAGATAATAAAACCCTTACTGTTTCTCAAGTAGCTTTGCTATCTAATAGAATCTAGCCTTTAAAAGGGTTTTAAATACTCAGTTTAAATTTTTCTGTAATTTATTTCTTCTTTCTTATGAATATGTACCCTAACACTGCTGCCTTAAAAAATTTCCCTTCTACTTACGTGAAAACTGTTACCATGCTGCTCTTACTCACTGTTTAATCAAACTAGATGTATTTAGCTTCAAAATTAGTCCCAGATAATTTTTCCCATTGATCAAAGTAGAATGTCTTCTAGAGCTGTCTCAAAAACTTGAAAGTTTTACACAAATTTTTCTTCAGTAAATTTGCCACTTGTTTCCCTATGAAAAACACTTATCCAGGTTAGTAGTGACTGAAATTCATTATCATATAATGGCAGCTGGTATTATTACAGATTTCTTTCCCCTGCGACATATGTTTTCAATACTGCTATTTATGATACAGCTTGAATGCACTAGCAGATAGTCAAAATCACACAGCAAGCATGCAAGGTTCTGAGCCAGATGCAAATTTAAAATAAAGTAAGCATTTCAGTGTCAGTGCCATGATTCAAATGTTCTTTTCTCAGCGAAGATGGACTCATAACTAACATATTTTGTTATCATGCCTGTAAAAGATGTTTTTTCTCTTACTTCAACTCTCAAAAATCTTTCTTAGTGGAATTTTCAAAGTACTTACATGAATTTGGAATACAAGTTCCATTAATTTTCCATTAAAATCTATTTTGTTTCTGAAAGACAATTTGTTTTGGATATTTACCTTTTTTTTTAACTAGCCCTTACTCATATTGCATTCTTGGTCCATCTGATTCATTGTCTGCCAGTCCCCCCACACCTCATAACTCCCAAAACTGTCAACCAGTTTCAGACAAAGATAAGAATGAGGTCAAAGCCTTAAACAGAAATCTCACAAGTTTCATTTAATTTGGTGGCTAGACAGAGGACAGAGAGCCAGATTGATGTCCCACTAGGAATAAAACAGCAGTCACAACTCAGCAGTTATATTTTTTGATTGACCTCTCACTATCCAGTCAGCAGGTATTTTGCCAGCATGTCAGTGCAAAAGTAGCTCTGAGCTACTGAGAGTATGTAACGTCTTCTGCACAGCTGATATCCATAGACATGAAAGACAGCTGAGGGGAGTGGAAAGAGGAGTTTAATGAAGTTGGGCATAAAGTTCAGCAGAAATGGACAAGGCTGCTGCAATGGGGCAAAGGAAGGGAGGTAAGTATCAAATGCAAATTCTCAAAAGATCACTTCATTAGCTAAGATCACTTCATTAGCTCTGTTTTTCTCAGAACAATTCGTTTTAATATTTCTATTAAGACAACAAAAACCAAAACACAACCAAGGAATCATGACAATAAAATGACCCCTTATTACAATGAATTTTGAACACCAACAGGAACAGAAAATAAGCTCTAAAAGAAAACGCATTCTCTTTTTAGATTGTGTAGATTGAACACAGCCAGCTAAGTGATCACACTATAGAATTTTGCAGAGGAGCTTGAAAGAGACACACAGCTACATGATATCGCAGTGAGTGTGATAGCATCTGAGGAGTCCATCTCAGCACCCTGCTGCACTCAGCACAATGCATGCACATGGAGAAAATTAATATTTTCCACTTCCCATGTGATTTTGTTTTCACCCATCTTCTTTTGTGTCTCCTTCATCTATACATAGGGATAATTCCAGGGGCTGAAGAGGAAAACTTCATTCACAGCAAGCACCTAAAAAAACCACTACTGTTAAGTTAGTTCCCTGTAACAGCTATTCTGGTGAGAAATTTGTTAGTTTATTACAGGGATAGGGGTAAGGTGACTGTGTGATGGACTCCAGAGTAGTCCCAATAGTATTCTGTCAACTTGCTGTCAATTTTCACTCCTTTTCATGCCACCACTGTCAAGCTTGCAAAACTGGATGCCATGTCACTGATGCAGTGAGATCAAGTTGCACTAGTATTGCAAAGGTAGGTTTGTGAGTGATTAGAGAACACTGGACCGCTGGGCTCCTGACTGGTACTATCTTGGGCAGTAAATTTAACTCAGAGCAGAATTTAAAAAAAAAAAAATTGTTTTGACTAGTTGTATGGTTGGCTGATTTGAAAGAAAAAGGGAAAAGGGAAAGGGGGAAAAAGGAAAAGGGAAAAAGGAAAAAAAATAAGAGAAAAATAAAAAAAAGGGGGGAAGGAAGGGAGAAGGAGAGGGAGAGGGACAGGGAGAAGGAGAAGGAAATAATTTTTTTTCAGTCTAGAAAAATAAAAAAGGAAAACTTACAAGTTTTAGAAATAAGACCCCTTAAAAGCCCCCAGGAGTTCATACTACATATTGTTGAGGTTTTTTTATTATAGTAAGACATAATATAATCACTCAGTCAATATAATATTTTGAGATATTCTTTTCAAAACTGTTTTTTGTTTTGGATAAGTATGGAAAAAAATATCCAAACACCAAAAAATGACAAATCAAGCATCGTCCTTCTTCCCCAAAAATGTTATGAGATTGCTTAGAAACAAGTGATTTTCAGAAAACAGCATAATTTGAATCTTCATTTATGTTTTCTGGGAGTCTGGGAAACCTTTTACTAGTAAACCAAAAACTTTGCTATTTTTTAGTGCTAGATTCCCACTTTGTAAAGAGCAGGGAGTTGGTCTTTATGAGACGGGGGACCAGAATTGCAGTCAGCACCAAGCACCTCTTAGGCTTGTGGTGAAGTTGTGAAAAATCCATTCTTGGGAACCTTTCACAAATATCTAATTAGCTTCCCTTTGTCCTCTCTGTTTTGAAGGTATCAATAATTCAATAGGAGTCTCTACTAGCAAGACATTACTCCTAATCCAAAAAGTTATGAAAGTCAACTGTAGGGGACCAGCCTCCTCCTAACTTACTCCAACCACTGTTGCAATGTACATTGTGAGTGCTAAACAGTGCCTTTTCCCCAAAACTGGGGGTCCAGGCAGACCCTCCGCCCCTTCAGCCATGAGATAGCAGCATGGGTGGCATAGGCACAGGCTGGTACACAGCCTTGTCCTTACCTGATAGTGAGGAAACATTTTATCCCTTTCATGTCACTTCACTGTAATACAGAACAATAAGAAATGGCAGACTAGTTTCAGATAGTATTGAAAAATCAGCACTGTACAACCTTCTTCCCTTAAAAACTTCCCGGGAATACTCCATACTCAATAGAAAATAGCTACAGCTTGGTCATAACTGAGGAAACGCAGCAGAGAACTGTTTGCAATAAAGCAAAAGATCTGGGTTTTTTGCCTTTCATGATGCCTTCCTTTTGTGCTTTGGAGGTTCTTAATGAAAAATGTGCCCTCAAAAGATATATATGAGCTTTTCACAGTCTAGCATGAGCAAAGAAGTAGCTATTCATAGAGGCAAATGCCCAGCAGCTTATTTGAAATACTCTTCCTGCTGATTGCAGAGCAGTATTCAGAACAGCGAGTTTGTGTTTTGGACAAAGCATTTTTTACAGTTACTATGTGATATGACAAGAAGAGAACACAAAAAAAAAAGCAATGAGAGGAAGGCAAGGACAGAGCTGATGTGATTTCATCAGAATTACTGTAATTACAAAAGTTTTCAGCAGTACCTTGTATGTGGGTGCACAGTTCTTTATTGAATGCTTGAAGTGTATCACCTGTACCCCTGAGAAAGCTGACAGCAAATTCAGTACTGCCAGGAAGGTGGGGGACCGGATGCCATTGCTCTTCACGCTGTGGTGCTCCCCGATCATCACGGTTTCTTCCTCTGCTCTTGTGCATTGTGTTCCAGCTCCCTAAGTGGAATCAAACCTTTGGATATTCCAAAGCCACTTTCAGAAGTGGGTCCACAGCAAAGCAACTAGATACCAGCAACAATTTTGTTGGCTCCAGAAGACTTAAAGCTGGGTAGGTGTTTTACTGCTCTCTGGATCCAGACCCAGTTCTCATATTCAGGCTTAAAGATGCCACAAAACATTTCCAGAGAACATTTCTCTATTTTTTAAAAATGTGTTTAGCCAAAGAAACATAATTAAGACAGTACGTTTGGACTTCACTTAGCTCTTTACTAGATTTCAAGCAAAAGCAAGCAAAATTATTTTTCTAAGTCATCCAGAGCAATAGGGCCAGGGGACACCACATTATGACATTCTCACACTTTGATACTGCCCATAAAACTCCCAAAATGAGGCAACTACCTTCACTATAATGTTGTTCTTGCTTAGAGAAGCATTTGTTTAGGGGTAATGGAAAGAATTTCACTGGTGTGGCTTTATTTGCTTTCTATTTTTTTAAATAAGGAACGCAGCTTTTGTGTCACAGGTATGTTGAACTGGCACAGGAGCTAACAGAGGAGTCATCCTTGTCATCAACTCACTTGATTCTGTCCTTGGTAAGTCATACAATAAGCTAGTAATATGTCAACTGACTAATGCACCATGGCATTTTTTTTTAAATAATTATAAGTTGAGTTTTTTTCTCTGTCCAAGAACCAGGGGTCTTGTAAACTGTTTCCATTAATGTAGCTACTTATGCCATGAAACACCACTGAAATCAATGGGACTATTTATGGAGTCATTTGCTATTCAAAGGGCTTGATTCTCTGATTATTTATTCTGGGTTTTCACTAGGGTTACTCTGCTTACTTGAACAGAGTTACTTCTATTTTAGTTGATGTAAAAGAGACTATAGTCAAAGGTGACAGAGTCTGGAACTAAATTGCTTTGTAAATAGTTTTTTTCAAAATAAAGAAAAATAATAGATTTGGACAAACAGAAATCACAGTTTAACAAAAATCTCAATCTGGATTTTGCATGTTCAGTGGGATATTCCAAACAAAAATGAATGCTCAAAGGTAGCATTATTTTTGAAGCTCAAACACTCACTAAGTGCTTGACAAATCGCATCTGTCTAGAATTAAATCTTGCCTCTCTGATGTCATTAGGAGATCTTAAACAGAGATCAGATTTCATCATGGGGAAACAGGCTTACAAAGGCTTTTGTTAATAAAGTTCTTCATTTCAGAATACAGAGGTGCCCAAATCGTAGGCCATTCCAGCATATTTCAATTATTTAATTGACTCCACAATCTACATCCAGCTACCTCCTTTCCCAAGCACCTCGAAGACATGGATGGAGACCAAGTCACAGGTGAGGTGGATAATCCTGATAGTTTCAACCTCCTGTTTCACAGCCATCCTGACAATTTGATCCTCTGCCTGAAACACAGACGTCCTGATTGCCTGACAGCTACAAAGCTCATCCCCTTGCAGGGTGGGGTTTGAAAGCTCCACTTTTGACATTTCCAAGGCAGGCAGGGAATAAGAAATTATCTACAACTGCCTGTATATGAGGTATTGCAGGAAACAAAAAGGCATCTAAGAAGCACCAGACTTACTGTGCCTGCTTTGTACAGGCTCTGTGTAAATGTGTGCATACTTTCAGATTTTATGCACATGTGAAGATCAGCTGTCCCAGGCATGCATGGTGGGTGGCATGCTGTGGCAGGAAGAATGGGCTCTGCAGTTGTAATTGGTAAGCTTCTGATGAGCTGACTGAGCACAGTACACATCATGTAGCACTTTTCACATTGCCAAGTTAACAGCTATCACCAGAGGTAGAATTTAAGCTGCTGGAATAAACAAAGTCAAGGGGAAGTATCTTGCTGAAATGTCACCTCCCACAGAGCTTGTGGAAAGCCATTATTATTGTAAAGATGCATATATGGGATTTCAAAATGTACATTATGCCTTAAAAAATATACTTCAAGAATGCAAAACATACAGCAAGGGCAAACAATTATTTTTCCAAAAGTTTAAATAAGATTGCCGGTTTTCGTATGTTAGAAACTTCCTGGTAGCTTTCACTTGGTTTATTATTATACAGAGTAATCTGCCTAACTCCAATAAAATAGTTCACTTGAGAAAAAAAAAAAATTAAGCAATTTGTGGTTATAAATTTTATAGAGGTTTAACTTGTCTGCCTTACTTTGTCTGAAAGATAGGGCTGCAATCTCAGACAGCTACCAGGAGAATTAACTGGCTCACAAATTTGAAGCACTTAATCTAAGTGCCAAGTATACTATTGTCAAAGGTAGAGCTGCTCTAGCAATAACCCTGTGCCAAAGTAGCCCCAGAACTATGGGTCTCAGGAACAAGTATCTTCCTCCTTTATTCTGTCCCTTCTTTCAGGACTGTAAACTCCAGCTACCATGTTTCTCTTATGGCCTGACTCTCCTGAGAGAATAGAGGACCCCTCCAACCAGCCCAGCTGGCTCTGCTGACCTTTGGAAAGGTGGACGGAAGGGTAGAGCTTGAAACCAAGCAGCCTGAGCAGCATTAGCCCTGTAGGTTCCCTGGGGAGTGCCTGATGCTCGAGTCCTGAGCCAGCTGTGCTGCAAAAGAGAGGGCTGTGCTGCATGGAGGGATCTGCAGGACTGGGATGGTGGCTCAGTAGAGTGATGAGTTTTGGGTCCTTTTCCCTGTCCTTCAGGGCCAGGGCACAAGGCTAGGGCCCTGAAGCACACTGACAGCAGGTACCTCTTGATGCTGGTGGGACCTTGAGTGAGAGGCAGCTTCGACCACAGAACAGGGAGGAAGATGTTGAAGGCTCTGAATCCAGCAAATTCTTGTTTATGGGCACTGAACAAAGACTGCTAGTGAGAAGAGCAGCACGTTACTATCCCCAAAAAAGAACACAGACAGGAGACTGCACGTTTCACAGAAAGTTTATAGGCTGATACAAAAACTGCACTTTTAAAACCAACAGCTGTGGGGATGATGAAGTGCTCTGTCCTCTCCAGGATGTTTTCGCTCCTGCCCCAGCAGATTCAGCAGTGCGGTGCCTTGGTGTGTAAGAAGTGTCAGCTTTCCCTGAGGGGGTGGGAACGAGTGAAGGAGGGCATAGTTGCAGAAGCGCGGGTTTCCGGGCAGAGGGTTCCCAGCCCGGAGGGGACGCCGGCCTCGGACAGCCCCGGCGCGGCTGTTCCGTGGGAGCGGGACAAACGGAGCCGCCACGCAACTGGCTGCAGAGCGTTTACTGGCTACCTTGGCCGTACCAGCTGTCATTTATTTTCTTGCCCGATGCTAGCACGAGTCACCCATACCTGTGGCACTGTTGCACAGTCGCTGGTGACAAAATAAATGGCTGGAATATGGAAATGAAGCAATTCAATGGAGACCAAAAGCCGGCAATAGGGAAGTGTTACCTTGGTATCAAGCACTGTTCTATTTGAAATCTATTTGAAATACGGAAGAATTGTATCTTTTGTGAATTTTCCTCTCCCCTGCCCTTCCCTGTCCCCCTCGCTGAGGTGACCCTGATGGCGTATGGGATGTATGCGACATGTGCTTGTGAAAGCACTGTTACCACGACTGCGAAAGCCCAGAGCAGTGTGTATGCCCTTGCCCTGGCATAATTCTCCCTCCTTGCACTGGGGGCTCGGGGGGGTGCAGCTGAAGTGCTGCTAACAAATTAGAGAAGCTAAAAAGCGTCGAAAGGGCAGGAGGGGTGAAAGCAGCCCGCAGCCCTGCGCTGTGGAAGGAGGAAAGGGGAGCCCTCGGGACCGGAGGGAGAGCAAGGGGTACTTGGCCATACCCTTGAGAGACCCGATCGCGTTTCTGCCCTCCTAGCTGCTTTGTTTTTTGATTGTTCTTTATCCCAAATTTGAAAGCGGGGAGGGGAGGGTGGGGTAGTGTTTTTTTATTAAAGGGGCAGAGAAGTAAATGATTGTTTTGCTTTTTGCTTGACTTGAGGGCTACAGATGAATCTATTTAGCCCTTTCGTTGGTTTGAATTAATGTCAGGAGGAAGAAACGCACACGGGAAAATTAGACAGGAGAAGGATCGCCTTTTGCTAAAAAGGTATTTTCGTTACTTTAATTTATTTGTGCTTATTTTTTCCCACGTCGGTTCTCCGATTGTAAGGAAATATACCAAGTGTGAAATAAACACTTCGAGAAAGCAAATAACTGTTATTACTTCTACCCGTCCATAAATATGGTATAAAAATAATAATTGACCACATTACTTTTCAGTTCCCTGCTTCCCCTTACTAAAGGACACCGTGCAACGAAAACCACTAAGAGCGTTAAGGAATCGAGGCGTGCTTCGGGGTGAGGATGGCCCTGCTCCAGGCGATGGTCCTGCGAGACACAGGGGCCTCTTCCCCCCAAGAAGAGTTCGGGAGTGCTCTCTGAGAAATGTAACAACGCAGAAGCTCATTTAAAAATGGAGGGTTGGGGAGATGCTCCTTCGGCTGATGGCGAGGTCTGAGCTATCCCCCTGGCCTCCAAGATCCCACTTTTTTCCTCAAAGCCCAGAGTTCAGGCTTCACTTGGCAGGCAGCGCCAACGTACTCCCTTGGGGACACCTCCTGTGGTGGCTCCGGTGCAGTTTAGCCTCCTCTTCTCCTAAGGAGTCGAGGACAAGTGTCTGCTTCGGAGTAGCCCTGGTAAAATCAAACGTACTGGCAGGTTCCTAACATCCCTCCAGAAAGGGAAGCTGACGTGACGGCTTGGATGTGACATCCAGCGGACACCTTTCCCCTTGCAAGAGGAGACCGGTACTCTCGTTGTCCTTCCCTCCGCGGCTGCAGCGCCAGGTTGCCGAAGCGGATTATCATCTGGAGAATTAGGCAGTCAAACCCATCCACTTCTACAGGGATCAGGGAAACACAAGGAACGTGGGAAAAAAAAAAAAATTACAGGTCTCAAGTCTTCCTTAGTTTATCTGCCAAGGCTTCCAAGTAGAAGGGAAGAGGAGCCTTTGGCTTTTTGCTAAAGGAATCTCTGTGCATTCTCGACCGAAATGACGTCTCTATGCCCCCACACACCTATTTTTTTAGTATGTTCACGTTAGGTATGATGATCATAATAATAACAACAACCCCGAGAATTATGAGACAAGAACACGTTTGACAGTGTTTGAGAAATTCAGATACAGCTGCATCGGCTTTGTCTCTGGTTCAGTCACATTTATTTCCACACGCTAGGCAGACAGCCTGAGTGAAGCATGACAATGAGTTTTGTAAATAGCAAATGGAAGGGTTTGCTGGGTTGTTGGGTTTGTGGGCTTTTTTTTTTTTTTTTTTTTTTTTCTTCCTCCCCTCCCTGTTTGATTTTACTCGCAATCCAAATAACCTTCCTCAGTGAATGTTTCAAACAAGAGAATGCGAGCGGGAGGGGACGAGGGGTGCTCGTAATTGCAGGTTCCCTTTGGAGCTGGAATTGAAAGGCTGGCGGCGTGTGTTGCAGAGGGAAGGTGCAGAGGCAGTCCCCGCTCCGGCTGCAGGACGACTCTGTTGTTTCTGCAGTTGCGTTTATTTACTGCCAAGCCCTTGAGAGCAAACGCCGCTTCAAAAGAGGGAAAGTTGTGGGCCCTATTCTCTATACCGGAGGCGTCGGGGTCCCCCCAGCAGGAAAGGAACCCCCGGCAGGAGAGTCACCGGGGACCGGGGCCGTGGTCCCTCGGCTGGGACGAAGCAGCCCAACCCCGCAGCCGCGCAGGTGCTGCCCCTGGGCAATTCCACATTCTCATCTTCCCTACTGAGACCTGCGGGAACCGGGGCGGGCAGGGGAATGGTCAGCTGGAGATGGCTCTAAAAGAGCTTAGGCAGTAGAGCAAAGCGGTAGGCACTGAGACAGCTCGTTCCGATCAGTTACTCTCGTCAGGTTCAAATGTCCTGTGCTTAGAGCTGCACACAGACCCGTACCCCGCAAAGGCCCTGAGAATGGGGTGAAAATAATAATTTCTTTTTCGTGAACCACAATCCTCTCCCTTATTCAGGTCAGGTCGCCATTCCTACGGACCTCTCCTTCTTTCACTGGGTGAGAAATGTATTCCTTCCTTTCACCAGGCTCTTACTCTCACCCTCCCCCTTCCATTGTCTCACGGAGAAAAAAAAAGGGGGGGGGGGGGGGGGAAAAAAGAAAAAAATAAAAGAAGAAAAAAGCTTGTTCTGCACAGACAAGTTAACATACATTTGCAAGAGGGTCTTCAAAACTTTCCCTGCTTCCTCATCACAGCCACCTTCCCGGTGGAAGAGTAGGAAGAGCTTGTTTGTTTGTTTTGGGTCGGCTCAAAGCTCTCAGGCTGTAGCCTATTATTGCCCAGCGTGCTCGTCTCCTCACGGCTGCTTCCCCGGGCGATGCTGCGGTCCTGGCAGTTGGATCCGAGCCGCTGAGCACTTCACCTGATGCACAAACAACCCCCAAAGTTTCCCTGTGCTTTGCTAAGTTTGGCTGAACATACCGGGAACTATTTTTCTTGGGCTCTTTTTAGCCTTCGCGGCTCCAGTGAAAGCCTTTTCTTGTGGCTGCCATTGCAGCCCCGACTCGTGAGGGAGGGAAGGAGACGGACGTCGGAATCTTCAACTTTTCCTGGGAGAGAAGGAGGGAGGAAGGAAGGGAAAGCTTTGTCGCTTCGGGAAGCCCCTCACGGTGCAGGCGAAGCTTGTCCTGCTCTCCGCAAGGCAAGGAACAAGACTGTAATAACAGAACACAAACAAGTGGTTTGTTTTCCATTAAGTCGATAGACCAGCCAAGGTCTGCCCGGGGGATAAGATGACTTGCGCTGTTAATGAGAGCTGACACTCAGGTTTAAATAGTCAGGGCCCGTTTCGCCAGCGCTGTCTTAACAATATTGGCTTTTGCTTTTTCTCCTTCCCAGCCCCGGGAGGTGCCAGCGGGGCTGGGCACAGGCAGAGCGCTGGCCCGCGGGGACATCTCGGAGGGGGACTGCGGAAGGAGCCCCCGCTCCTGCGGTCCTGCTGTGCTTCCATGGACGTCTTTTGGGAGGGAAGACGAAAGCGTTTAGATTTTTTTTTTTCTGTCAATACCTCGTGTGCGTAAACGACACCTCGGAGAGGGAGAACGCGTTTTGTACCGAAAACGTCGGGGCGTAGGGGTAGAGAATACAACGGTGCCTGATCCTTAGAAAATCAACGGGAAGCCGCGTGTTGAGGGGCGGGGGGTGGGAGATGCGATCCCCCCGCCCGGGCCGGCGGGCAGAGCCGAGACAGCCTGTCCTGGCCGGGCTGCCCGTTCCCGCCGCACCGAGGGGCACAGCAGAGCGGCGCGCGGACGGCGCTGGCGCTCCTCGGCCGCTAGATGTCGCCGCCGCCGTTCGCATCGCGCTTCCGCCCCGCGGGAGGGAGCCGCCGCCGCTGCCGATCCCCTCCGTTCCCGGCCCGGGGGCTGCCACCAGGCACCGCTCTGCTCCGCTCGGCTCGGCCTGGCCCTGCCCGGCCCTGCCTGTGCGAGGCAGCGGGGGCTGCTCGCCCCTCTGCTGGGCACCGCGGGCACAGGGTCCCGGAAGGACCTCGGGTGTCCCAGGGGCGGCGAGGATTTCCGCAGCCCCTGCCGGGGCTCCCTCATTGGCGACACCGGGGCGGGGCGGAGGGCTGCTAGGTGAGGAACTTTTTGGTGTGAATTACACCGAAAAACGGCCTCTGTGGGAGACACATAGGAGGTGTCGAGCTGGGAACCCCGGTAGCATCTCCCCGCGGGCATGTGCAGAGTTTGTGCTTCGGCTGGTTTTCAGGGGGCCGGGACCCCAGGGCACTGCGGGGGGCTCATCTCCTTGGGGATCAGGGTCCCATCGACAGAGACTGCTGGGCACCCCGGGATCCTCCGCCCGGGGCCGCCTGCGACAGAGGCGACGCACGAAACCGGCGGTTGTCCCTGGGAAAGGCTCCCGGATGAGCCTTTCTGTTGTGTGAAGTGCCCGCATTAGCAGCCCGGACACGTAGGGAAAGGCTGACATCTGCGGCTTGGTACGAGGCACCCGAGAAGTGACAGAGCTCTAGGTTCAGTGGGTGCCCCCGCCTCGGCTCCAGGGCTGGGAGGGATCCGCCGGACCCTGGCTGCGCCTCCGGGAGCGGCCGGCCCCAAGGAAGGAAACCTCCTCTCCTGAGATCTCAAGTTTAAGGGCAGGGATACGACACAGTTTCTCGATTGGAGACATTCACAGTCAACACCCTTCGGTATAAACTTTGAGCCTCATTCCATTGGGAGTACAAATAGCAATAGTTTCCAGGCTTTTGTCCGCGGTTTTCAAATGACATAAAATCGAAGGTGTACTCTAGGTCATTTCTAAGCCTCTGCGTCAATACACCCCTGCTTTTGCCTCCTCACTGCATAGTTTAATCCACCTTTGAATTTTTCCAGGCCCATCGAGAACACTGGCCTGAGTTAGAAAGAAGACAGAGGGACTTTATTTGTTAAGGAGCAGCAAAGGTAGGCGAAAGCCGCCTGGGCAGGGGAGATGCCTGGGATCCCGACTGCGCTGCGCTCCCTCCTCACGGGAGTCGGGATCCGCACGGGTCAGTGGAAGGTCCACCCCCTTATAGCGCGCACACACACACACACACACACACCAGGGGCAGAAATTTTGAGACTTGTCGACAGGGAAGATAAATAAGAAATTAAAAATAGGAAAATAAAAGTTCGTTCAGGATGAAAACAAAAAAAAAAAAAGACAAACAATAAAAGGAACAGAAACAGAAAGAAAGGAAAAGAGAAAAGAAAAGAGAAAAGAAAGGAGAAAAAAGAGGAGAAAAAGAAGAGAGGAGAGAAGAGGAGAGGAGAGGAGAGAAGAGAAGAGAAGAGAAGAGAAGAGAAGAGAAGAGAAGAGAAGAGAAGAGAAGAGAAGAGAAGAGAAGAGAAGAGAAGAGAAGAGAAGAGAGAGAGAGGAGAGGAGAGGAGAGGAGAGGAGAGGAGAGGAGAGGAGAGGAGAGGAGAGGAGAGGAGAGGAGAAGAGAAGAGAAGAGAAGAGAAGAGAAGAGAAGAGAAGAGAAGAGAAGAGAAGAGAAGAGAAGAGAAGAGAAAGAAGAGAAGAGAACAGGAGAGAAGAGGCCCGCAGAAAGAGGAGTCCTGAAAGTATATTCTATCTCTCCTCATATTTTCTGTAGTTTGAATTGGGGTGTTGGAGTCGCATCACGGAAGGCATATGCCGTCTCCGCGGGTCTGTATTTGTATGATCAAAATATTAAGGGGCACCCTTTCTACTTCGATGGGTTTCCCAGCAAGGGCACAGAAAGGAGCAACACGGCTAAATGGCACCTTTCAGTACCAAGGGATGGGGCAAAGGATGTACTGTAAAAACAGATGGCAGTGTGCTTGATATAGCTGATATTTATTGACATTATCCAAGAGGAAATAAGTTAAAGATAAAGAAATGTTAGTTATTCCATGACACAGTTGTTGCACAAACTGCCTTCAATCAAGTTGGTTTTCAGGGCTCTTTTGCAGACATCTTCCACACGCATGGTTTGAAGGGAGAGATCTCAGGGGCATTTTTCAGGGACGACCAAGTCCATCCTGAGAGAAAAGAGTTGCTTTCGAAGGAGAAAAAGTGTTTCTTCGTGGAGTTCAAATTATTTTTTTTAAACATCGACTCTCAGAGGAAAGGCCTCTTGTAAGAGATTCCGAGATAGTGTCAAATTATAACAAACTGAATCACAAGAAGCAGTTACAAAGCAAATATTGTGATCAGTGTTGTGGGTAAAATCGGAGCCGAGTTTATAGAGGAATATTAACTCTGGTTTTTGTTGGGTTTTTTTTAAATCAACAGTGATTAGATTTGTGTTAAGCCTAAAGACCTTTTCCTGTAGATGGCGTCCTTTGGGTACTGAGTAATCAATAATAATGCAGGCATACTCAGGAGACTTTATTAAGCCTTGGATAATAAAATAATTAATATTGTTTTTTTAAAAAAAGTTCTATATTTGTTGAAAGTGAAAAAAACCTTGATTTGTCGTAAGCAAAAGTGTGTTTCTCCTTCACGTGGATGCAAATAAAAACTGTTTGAGTAAATAAGTTGTTTCTGAACATTTTGTTGTCAAAGTGTTAAACGTCCCCGTCATTTTTATTCAAACACTAACATGATTACAGCCAATTATATATTCACTAGTGTTCTTTATTTTAGAGTAATTGTACTTGTCACTAATAAAACAGAGACATAATGGATCGCTACTGTTCTGAATTTTAAAGCAATTTTCTGTAATTTGACTGAATTATACATGGTCTCAGCTATTTTTTTTATTTCTGTATTTTGAAATCCTATTTTCTTGAAAATTGCAGCTCTATTCCTGTTTTGTTGTTCCTGAAGTAACGAAACCTTCTGTAACATTTATAAATAGAGGCTCGTCCCTTTTGAAATGTGGAAAATCATAATTTCAGCCCCAACATACTCAAAGCCTTAGTTTTAAAATCGGAAAGTCCGGAGGAGCGCCTAAACCAGAACACTTGGCTCACCGCCGTGTCCTCCTTTGAGATGAGAAGCAGAACATAAGGAGAGAAAACAAAAATGCGCCGTGCTACGAAGGTTTGATCACTTTATTGCAATGATTTGGTGCGCTTCTTGGAGATCAAACATAGAAATGCGTCAAGACAAGCAGTTAAGTTGCTAATATTTACCACTGGAGAATAGGTAAAGACATGGAAAAAATATAACGCCAATTACATTCCTCCAAGCAATTACAGCGATTATCTGTAGACTGTCCGTATGTTCTTTTAGGTGGCGATTATAGATAAGAAGCCCAGGAGTGACTTGGCTGTCTTTAGGCACAGACAATAGAGAGGCAGAATGATACAGAAGTATATGCAGATATGGCACATGCACGGCAAATATTGCACTGCGTTATTCTACTGTTCCTCGGCTTGTTTTGCTGAGGGTGAGCTCTCAGAGAGTTGTTTTTTTGTTGTTGTTTTTCAAAGCCGAAAGCATGCCTTTAATTTAGCAATTGTATCAACCATCAACTCGATGAGATACGATCCACGTTGTCGTCAAACACAAATCAAAAAATGATACAAAGGCTTTCACAAGTTAATTTCATATGACAAAACACGTGCCCACCACAACAGATAAAGTTAAACTATCATTTGCAAACCGTGAGATTGCGTGAAAAGGTATCTCTGGGGTACGTTTAGCAGAGCCAAACACGCTTGTTTTTTTCAGCGATTTGGTGAGGTAAAAATAAGGGAAGGCGAGGGAACCAGGAGGCTCACTGTGAGAGCCTTTCAGGGAAGCCTTAGCGGGACATGATTCCGACCCTCAGCGAGAACACCCTTCTTACTTTTGTGGTTTCACTATTTAATATCACCACAGAAATTACTTTGTAGCTCCCTTGGAAGAAGAAGGAAAAAGTTACCTACTCCTAAAAGGATAACATTTTATTAATTCCAGTGGGGACAAGGACTTGTGAGCTTTTTATTTACTGCTTTCTATTGACGTTTTGAAACGAGTGTGAAAATAGTGTGTCATCCCCTGCTAGTATTCTGCTAGTAGACATATGGAAATTATTTATTCGTTGGAGTTTTCGGAACTACGGCATTATTTCATTATTTAGGTGGAGTTTATAACTCCATTATTATAAACATTGTTTTCTAAAAATTCCCTAGGAAACATAACCTCTGTGTGTGTTTGTGTGTGTGTGTGTGCAAGCGTCTGCGAGCGCCCCATCTAAAAGATGGAGAGGAGAAAACACACAAAGGAGCTGCATCCCCGGAGAACTGTTTCTTTTAACGCTTTTCCTCTCCGCATTGTTAGTGCATTGAAAGTCTGACTGCAGCCTCTTCTCTTTCTTGGTCAAATTATTGCCGAGGCAAAACTACAAACCCCAGGCTTTAGCGAAACACCGTCCGTGCTCGGTGGGAGGGACACCAATGGGATTTAACTTGTTGCCAGTCATTTTAGTGTGTTTGTTTGTTTGTGCTGGTGCTTTAAAAGCGAAACAAATTCCAGAAACAAAGCGGGAGGAGGGGAGGGGGGGGGCTGGGGAGGGAGGGAGGAGGAAAACAAGCTCTGTATAAAAGACATATCATATTAAAATAATACATGAACACACCCACTGATATCAAGGGTACGATATCAGCCCTTCCCCAAGAAACTTATTTATAAGTGGTAGCGGTTATAATCACCCAACAAGCCCCTTACCATCACTCCCCCCTCCTGCTAAAGAAAGAAAGCAAGCAAGCAAGCATGGAGACCACTCTTCCCGATATCAAAAGTGTTCAGAACAACCTACATAAAGAGCGAGCTCCTGCGAACCCTACTCATGTGAGGAGACCAAGGAGCGAGCAAGCTCTGCTTCCCAGGCAGGCTCCCTGGAGCTGGAGCAAGCCACATCATCCCGACATCCGCCAAGAGCGGGTCCCACCGCAGCCAGCACCGGTACCTCCTCCTCCCGCCCGAGCCCCGGGCACGGAGAAAGCTAAACCCGGCTTTGCTCCAGGGCTCACCAAACGCCTTCTCCGTGAGGGGTGTACCGCTGTTTGTGGCTTTTGTGCTACCCCGGGCATTTTGCTATGGTTACAAGGGGGCCCCGGGGAGGGGGGGTATGGGGTGGGTAGGGGAGGATGTTGCGCTTTTGTAGGCCCTAAAAATTGGATCCGCAGCTCACGTCGGCGAGCCCGATATTCCGCTGAGCCGAGGGGTGCGGTGGAGGTGCGGGAAGAGGGCTGCGGCGGGGCGGAGAGGAGCGGAGCTGAGAGGGCAGTGACGGGCGCGGACAGGTAGGACGGGCGGGCGGCCGGGCGGACACCCCCTGGAACCGGCGCCCACCGTGCCCGGTTACCTTCTGCGGAGCGCGGGGGTGAAACAGCACCGGGGAAAGATTGCATCTGTCAGGGTGCTGTGGGAGGGGGGAAAAGCCGAGGAGAGGGAGGATGGGTGGGCGTCTTTTCTCTCGAGTTACCGAAAAACTGCAGAACCAGATACATGTGTAATTTGCCAAACACGACGTTTATAAGCGGCTAAAGAGCTTTAGAACAACACCATGAAAATATTCCAGCAACAGTTTCTTAGGAGTCAAAGAGCAGCTAGAAGTCTCTTCAAACACTATTTGGTTGGGGTTCTTTTTCCCCAAGTCTTTCTTTTTCCCTGTATTTTATTTCTCCATTCTTTAATTCAATCTGGTAACTCCCGCAAAAGCACTCTGTTGGCCAAGAATGTTTTAACGCTAAACACAGAAGAAAATAAAATGATGTAATTAAACGCCGAGAGCAGCACAAGGTTTTTAACTTGCCCATTTCCCCCTGCATTCTATTCTCCTCGTCTGCATAACTCTGTGGATGATTCTTAAGGGATATTTTTGATTTTAGGTTTGATTCCTGAATTAGGAAGAGCTTTTGTTACACAGGGACATGTATTACCTAAGCAGGTGTGATGGCTCTCTTATGCACGCTGGCATATAAAATAATAGCGACATTTAGGATCTAAAACCCGCACGTCATAACGTTAAAGTTGGCAGCGAGTGTAAAAATATTCTGTTCCGAAAAATCCTGGCAGCGGCAGCTGAACCCACCAAATCTAGTGGATGCTCTGCACTCTCTAGCTAGGCTTTCTGTGGATGGTATTCTACAGCTACAGTAATAAATAAATAAAATCTTCAGCTTTTAATTAAAGCGATTTAATTCAGACCTCTCCACCAAGCGTAGCTGCTGTGGGAAATGTATACTGCAGTGTTTACTCGGATCTCTTTCCGTCACTATTCTATCTTGTCTTACGCTTGCGACATCAGCAAAGCTTTTTGGCCCCTACAACCATTATTTCCCATTTCCACGTTCGCCGTCCAACCTCTGCCCGTCCAAGAAACTTCCTAAAGTTCAACAGGAGGGGAACTCTTTGCACCTAGTTGGTTAGTGGCATTGTTTCAACGCTAGCTCTCCTCTGGCTGCTCAGGCTTCTCCAAGGTACCCAGTGCCCCGCTGGCTGTTCTTTATGGTACAGTGTAGCTTCTTAAAAGATCATAGGGTGGAGAAATTTAGCTCTTCTTGAAACATTTAAGCAACTGAGCAGTTCGTTCTGAATGGTGGTGAGGGGAGGGAAGACTAGAGAGCTTAAAGGAGAGGGGGAGAGGAGATACAACACAACTAGCCCGAAAACAACAGGGGTGGGGATGCATGGGAGGGGGACTTCAAATGTTTGTATTTAAAGGGTGCTTGCAAGGTCTTCGGCACAACATGTGCCGCTCTCCTTAAAGGGGCACCGAGTGCCAATAACCATTAGTCATCCAGTAGGGACTTTTCGTTACAGATCTATCTTTAGGGGGAGTTCCCCGAAGCCTCGTAAGGGAATATAGCTGCGGATTTCAAACCCGGTCCAGTTCCAGTCACACAGTGCCTGCGTACCTGCTGCAATAGAACGGAGAGATACTTACCAGAATTTCAGGAGTGTGCGGATAGCCCAAAGGTCTCTGCAGTGCTCCTTTCCTCTGCGGAATACTATCTTGCATTCGAGGCAGTTCCCAGTCTATATTTGATGTTAACATTTATGCTATCTCAAACATGAGGCTCTCCCATAGAAATTTTTTCCAGGGTTTTCAAGCAAATTTCTCGGTGCCACAATGTTATGATGGAAGGATGCTGAAATGACAGGCCTCGTAGACGCTTGTCTTAATCATCGGCTTCTTAATTTAGTTTTAGTGCTGTGGTTTTATGTGTGTGCGTGTGTGTGTCTGCGCGTGTGTGCGCGCAAGAGAAGCCTCTGACAACCTGCAGCTTCCTAATGACTGACGAGGCAGGGCTGCTGCAGCAAAGTAACACTTCCCTGGTGTGAAGACCTCTTACTGAGAAGTTTAGTTCACTACTGTTCTCGCAATCCTAATCGTATAACCTGTAACCAAAACCCATAGAAGAAGGATACAGCATGCCAAATAGACTAACTTCCAATCACTAAACGTTAGCCCCATTACCAGCTGTTGAGGATTAACTGGAAGTTGGCTAGAGATGGACACCTAAAGTTAAATCTACAAATGCGGATAAAAGGGTGGACAGTTGAATACTTCTTCCTCTCCTTCTTTGCCTCCATTCATCCATCCATCCACCTTCAGTCCCATTCACCCCTCTTCAAAATGTTTGACTACCTCCTTTTCTTTGTTAGCACACCCCTCCGTCCCCATTTGCCATGCCTTAGCAGCAGGGTATCGGTGTCTGCTGAGCACCCCTTACCTTAATTGCCCAGGTAACCTGGAATAATAAAGCAAGTTTAGAGTTAAGGGGGAATAGAATTGTGTGTGGGTACATCCAGGCGTTTACTGTACCGAATGTGATGTTACTGATTGTTAAACCAAAGTGTCCCGACTCGTTTCATGGGAGGATGATGCCATCGAAGCGTGGTTATTAAATACCCTTTCTTCATGGCTGAAAAAACCCTCATTCATTTCTTAAGCTGTCAGTACATTTTAGCAGCTTAACCCCTTGAAAGAGCCTAAGAGTACAGAGCCACCATATCCGTGTGAAGGGGGACTGAAGTCTGGAGCTGGAGGGTGATGGAGGGCACCCTATATCCATTGAGTTTACAATGGAGAGGGTCTGTTTTTCCTTTGGCCTTTAATTTAAAAGATTAAAATAAAAAATAAAATAACGAGAGAGAAAAAAAGTGTGCGGTTGAAACACCACCCCTACGAGTTACACCCAAGAACTGCACGGAGATCTCTGCCGAATGGCACTTCAGCCAGGTTTGAGCTAAGATATTCACTCCCACCCTGCGCTTGGAGCTGGGCACCCTCAGCCCACCGCACCGCCGGCGAGCGCGCAGGGGAGGCAGCACCCACGCCCTGCAGAGAGCTGGGCCGCCTCTGAGCACCCACTGGTGTTTCCCAGGGTGGGGACCGTGCGTTCCCGTTCCACAGAAGCTTCTTCTCCAGACACCCCACAACAACTTCCCTGATAGAAAATGCTGCCATGAAGGACCTTCTTACAGGAACTCGGGGTCAGCCAAGGCCGAGCGGCCAGACCGGCCGCTCATGCGGGGCAACCGAGCACAGAGCTGCCGCTGAAGTGAGCGGGAGTCCTGGCCCGGGCAGAGCTCAGGGAAGATCTGGCGTTAAAGCAGGATTCCCGCATTTCCAAAGTAAATATCTCCAGTTTTATAAACAGAGAATTTTCTGAGGAGTCAAGAGAAAAAAAAAAAAAAAAAAAAAAAGAACTCGAAAGTTAAAGTCCAGCAGAAATAATAATTGACGCGGCTTCTCTTGCGTATCCTTTTCTGTCCTGTAAACAGTGAATTAATCTTCATGGGCTTAGAAAGATATGTACTACATATTGGACGCAACATTTCCTTTTTTGGTAGAACTGTATATCCACGGCATTAAAAAAAATATAACACAAATCCTAAGTTTGTGCACAGAGCTTTATTCTGCATCTGTGACAAATCACTAAATGTTAAATCTAGACCATCAAATGTTTTAAAAGCGTGCTTATTTCGGTGTTAGCCCTTTGCTCAGAAACGCAAAAAGATAAGGTTTATTTTCTTCTCTGCTACATTTCCATCCCTGATCACAACGCAAAGTAAACTCAGCTTTGACCTAAGAAACACCTTCAACGCATTAAAATTTCAACAGGCGATGTCAGTGTTACATTAAACGAGAACTCCTCCAGTTCGCTGCAGAGCTGGGATTTGAATAAAACGTTCAATGTTAACAAACAATATACACGTTTGGCACTTTGTGTATTAAATGGATCAAAGAGATTTGATAAGGCACAATACACCATTTGTACAGACCTGATTGAGTTAATATAATATCAGCAAATTTTACAGCGAAATGAATCTGTTTCTTTTCTTTGTGTTTAAAACCAGCACAGATTACAAATTTTAATGATCTGAAAATGTTTGGTATACAAAATCATGCTTATTTCAGTATTAGCAAAAACACAAGAAATTTTTCAACACAAACACCCAGCTGTGTCTATTTTAAAAGCAGTTCAATGACAGCTTGCACTTATGAGCATGCAATCAGCTAATTTCGCTTTTTTTTCTTCTGTGTTAATCAACACTTTCCTTCCTGCATATCAGAGTACAAATAGTATAGTTACTCCACATCAGTAAATGTTTACGTAACCTGTCCTTTCTCAAGAATCCGGTTACACCGAATCATTACATGCTAGACCGAGTAGGAAAATGCACTGGGCCCAGCCACCTTAATGGGATCCTGGTGCACCATAATGACACATTAGTTAATGATCATCATAATCATAATAATATGCGGGAATCTTACCTTTTCTCTTACCCCTTGCCACCGTAGAGTCAAGTCATATCATCCACATCGCACTCTTCCTCAAGAATTCCCTTACATTGACTTCAGTGTGGAGCCATGAAATAATTACAAATTGACATTATTTTTTTAAATCTTTTTTTTTTTTAAGGTAAAAAAATAAGCGCGGTTGGTCATTGACTTTTATCTCTTTTTTGTCAGTAGCAACCTGTTATGAAATTGGATAAATAAATACAATTGTGGTAAGGTCATTCGAGGTTAATCCAATGCACAGAGTTCATGCCATTCCCAATTGCAATTGTTTATTACCGGCCATTGTAATTGTTCTCGTTATTTACTCTCTCTTCTCGCAGTCACTCTCCCTCCCTCCCTCACACACAAAAACACACAGACAAACCGCACATCTACACACAGCGGCGTTCGCTGCACTGAGCTCTAACCTGAATCTCCCCGGGGTGAATTGTTTCAGCCGGGGTTGAGCTGCACGTATTATTATTTCTACCGAACAATTTTTTCCCTACAGCACAAACGCAAACTTCAGGCAGCAGCTCAGCGCGGGTTTCTGCGCTGCCTTTGCCCGCAGCTTCGGTTTGAATGTGCCCAGCCCGCTCTCCAGCCCTGACATTCCCCTTCCCGAGGAAGGAAGCTGCGCCGTTTATTTCCCTTTGTTTCAGGGATGATTTTTTTTTTTTTCACCCCCCGTGCTGACGGTAAGACACGATGCGATGTGGACGATTAACACCCGGTTCCTCGGCCCCGGCAAACCGCAGTCGTGAGCCCGACTCGCCGTCGCCCTTAGAGAGGACGTTCGCGGAGAGCAGCGGTTCCAGACCGCTTCATCGGCTTCGGGCCGCGGACCCCCGCCCCTTCCCCTCCCCCAGCAAGACTAAACCCCGCGGAACCGATACCCAGTGGCCGAACACCGCGGGTCGGGCCGGGAGGCGGCAGGAAACCGCGATATCTATTTCACGGGTTATTGTCATTTATTTTTTACACCTGACACGCGGCCTGCACATTTCTGGCTGAACCCCCCGGCAGCGCAGAGGCGGCCACAGAGGGCCCCGACTCCCCCCACGCTGCTCCAGCGGCTCCAAACGGCCCAAGGGGCGGGCGGGAGCTGCGCGGGGCCGGAGAGGGAGCGGCGGGCAGGAGAGCACCGGGCCCGGCCCCGCCGCGGAGACACAGAGAGAGAGAGAGAGAGGGAGCGCGGAGAGGAGGAGAGAGGAGTGGGTGTGCTCCTTTCCATGCCCTCCCGACTCACATTCCGCAGCGCGGCCAGCACGGACCGAGCGGGCCGGAGGAGGCCGTCTGTCCAGGCAGGCCGCGGGCAGCCACCTCCGTCCCGCCAGGGCCCCGCCGTCTGCGTCCCCTCCAGCTGGTTATTTTTTTTTTTCTCTCCCGGTAAAGTAATAAATAGAGACAACCGGCAGCGGGGCCCAGGAAAGACAAACTCGCCGAGTGACTTCGGCGGGATCCGAAAAGTAGTACCTGGGCCGCCGCTGCGCCGCGGCCTCCTCACCCACCCGGCCTCCCACCCCGCCTCCTTCGCCGTCGGAGGAGGGGACAGGGGGATGGGGGGCAACTTTAATCCACCGGAGAAACTACGAAGTAGGAAAACCGGCCGGGCCTGCAGCCGTGGGACGGGCGCGGTTTGTTTGGCGTGAGGGGATTTGTGCTTGAAGCGGAAGGGGGGGGCGAGTTGGAGGGGTGGGCTGCGCGTAACCCGCCGCGGTGATGCGCCCCTGCGCCGGTATCCGTGCGCCACGGGAGGCGGGGCGTTGGCGGGCGGGAGCGGGGAGGGGCGGGGCGGCGGGTCGCCATTGGCCGGCGGGCGGGCAGACGCGCCGGCACGCCGGCGGTCCTGATTGGTCGGCCGGTGGGAAAGGTTAAACCAAAAAATGTTGTGGAGCCGCGGTGCGCGCCGGCAGCTCTGAAATTAATTGCGGCCGGGGCGGTCTGTATCGCCCGTCTCCGCTCGCTCCTCGCCGACCCGCGGCTGCGGCTGCTCCGTCCTCCCCCCTGCTCTGCCTTGCCGGGGAAACCAGGCACCATGAAGTAGATTTTTTTTTTTTTTGGTCTGTGTGTTTGTGTGTTGTTTTGTTTTGGTTTTGGTTTTGGTTTTTTTTTTTTTGGGTTTTCAGAGGGTTTTTTTCCCCTTTTTTCCTCCTTTTTTTTTTTTTTCTCCTCCGCTCTGAGTCGGTTTGATTTTATCTGATTGGTGATTATTATTATTACTATTATTTTTTTCCCTCCCCGGCGGTTCCTGTCCTTGCTACATGACTTGCCAGCGCTTGAGACTGCGGTCCAACTGCGCTGCCGCCGCCGCTGCTGCCGGTGGTGCCGCCGCCGCCGCCTCGGCCACCGCCGCCGCCCCGCCCGCTGTTCCCTCGACCGCTGCAACTTTTCCCCTCAGCCTAGTGTGTGATGTTGGACATGGGAGATAGGAAGGAAGTGAAAATGCTGCCGAAATCCTCCTTTAGCATAAACAGCCTGGTGCCCGAAGCCGTCCAGAGCGACAACAACCACAGCAGCCACAGCCACCACAACAGCCACCACCCCCACCACCATCACCACCACCACCACCACCACCACCACCCGCCGCAGCAGCAGCAGCAGCAGCCCCAGCCGCAGCGAGCCTCCGCGGCCGAGGAGGAGGACGAGGAGAAGGGCCAGCTCCTCCTGCCGCCCCCCGCAGCCTCCGCGGCCGGCTCCGGCGCCTTGGAGGTGGCCAAGGCGGACATGCTGGCGGGCAAAGGCGACCCTGGGACGGCGGCGGCGGAGCTGGAGGAGAAGGAGAAGGCGGCGGAGGAGAAGAAGGGGGCGGCGGAGGGGGCCAAGGACGGGGAGAGCGGGAAGGAGGGGGAGAAGAAGAACGGCAAGTACGAGAAGCCGCCGTTCAGCTACAACGCGCTCATCATGATGGCAATCCGGCAGAGCCCCGAGAAGCGCCTCACGCTCAACGGCATCTACGAGTTCATCATGAAGAACTTCCCCTACTACCGGGAGAACAAGCAAGGCTGGCAGAACTCCATCCGCCACAACCTCTCCCTCAATAAGTGCTTCGTCAAGGTGCCCCGCCACTATGACGACCCGGGCAAAGGCAACTACTGGATGCTGGACCCCTCCAGCGACGACGTCTTCATCGGCGGCACCACCGGCAAGCTCCGCCGGCGCTCCACCACTTCCCGGGCCAAGCTGGCCTTCAAGCGAGGCGCCCGGCTCACCTCCACCGGACTGACCTTCATGGACAGGGCGGGATCCTTGTACTGGCCTATGTCCCCCTTCCTCTCCCTGCACCATCCCCGGGCCAGCAGCACTTTGAGTTACAACGGGACCACGTCCGCCTACCCCAGCCACCCCATGCCCTACAGCTCAGTGTTGACTCAAAACTCCTTGGGAAACAACCACTCCTTTTCCACGTCTAATGGGTTAAGTGTTGATAGACTAGTCAATGGAGAGATACCTTATGCCACTCATCACCTCACAGCAGCAGCTCTGGCCGCCTCGGTGCCGTGTGGCTTGTCAGTTCCCTGCTCTGGCACCTATTCCCTAAATCCCTGCTCTGTAAACCTCCTAGCAGGACAGACGAGTTACTTTTTCCCCCATGTTCCTCACCCTTCAATGACTTCTCAAAGCAGCACTTCAATGACGGCCAGGGCAGCCTCCTCCTCCACGTCGCCACAGGCGCCCTCCACTCTCCCCTGTGAGTCCTTAAGACCTTCTTTGCCAAGTTTCACAACGGGACTTTCCGGAGGACTTTCTGATTATTTCACACATCAAAATCAGGGGTCTTCTTCAAACCCTTTAATACATTAACATCCATGGGATCAGACTGTAAGTGAACATTTTACACACATTTGCATTGTAAATGATAATTAAAAGAAAAAAAAAAAAAGAAAGCAAAACAAAAAAGTCCAGGTATTTTTTATTCAGTCCCCCATTTTCTGTACGTTTGTTCAGTCTTTAGGGTTGTTTATTATTCCACCAAGGTGAGGAGTGTCAGCAAGGTGCAATGTGGGGAGATTACATTGTAGACTTTGAAGTTTGGGAGACAAAATTATAGTAGAACGTGTATCTAAATAGTGACTGCTTTTGCAATTTTTTATTCAAATACGATAAGTCTATCACTAAAAGCCGTCAGATTCTCCATGTTTGCAGTATTATAAGTTATCATGGATGTGTCGGTGGGTGCAAAGCTTGAAAGAGGAAAAAAACCAAACCCCACCCCATCACTAAATTTATTAAAAACTTAAAACGTAATTTGTATTTAAGCAGCATTAATACTGAAAGATGCCCAAGAACTACATTTTGGCCATTTATTATTTTATCCTTTTCTTTACTGAACTGCTTTTTTGGGTTCCTTTTAATTTTGTTTATTTGTTTATTTGTTTACTTTTAGACCAAAGATTGGGTTTTAGAAAATGCACTCAGTGTACGGAGTAATTTAAAAAACAGCAACATTATTTCAGTTTGCAGCACTGCCCGTTCAAATGAATCAGAAGGGGACAAAATTAATGATTGCCTTCAGTTTGTGTTGTGTATATTTTGATGTATGTGGTCACTAACAGGTCACCTTTATTTTTTTTCTAAATGTAGTGAAATGTTAATACCTATTGTACTTATAGGTAAACCTTGCAAATATGTAACCTGTGTTGCGCAAATGCCGCATAAATTTGAGTGATTGTTAATGTCGTCTTAAAATTTCTTGATTGTGATACTGTGGTCATATGCCCGTGTTTGTCACTTACAAAAATGTTTACTATGAACACACAGAAATAAAAAAAAATAGGCTAAATTCATATATACTTGATAGTTCTTTTGTCTCTTTTATTAAGTAGAATTGTTATGCCAGAGGCTTTAAAGTTACAGGGAGCACAGAGTACTGCTTATTACAGCAGTCCACCATTTTTCACATGCTTCTCCCCACCCCCCCCCCTCCCCACTCTCCTCCAGCTCCCAATCCGATCATATGCTCTTTAACAACAGTATTTTCATAAGTTAAGGAGCAAGATATTTAATTAAACACAATGTCCACTACTGTGATGTCTGGGTTTGGGCCAGAAGGCTTATCAAGTCTGCTTTAAAAATTGTTAGTACGAGGTAGAGTGTCTTACTAAAAACTGTGCCTCGCGTTGAAGATGCTTAAAATTGCTTACTTGTGTGTATATATATATATATATGCACACATGTATATACATACACATAAATGTAAGTAGATATGCACACATTGGAAAAAAAAAGTTTGTTTTCTTAATCTGTGAGGTAGAAACGTGTTCTTGCAATCTCTGAAATGCATTGAAAGAATTATTCTTCTGAAAGAAATTAATTTGGACTCTGTGATAACTGGCGCTTTATTAACTATGTGTATGTGTGTGTACATGCATATTAGCTTTCATATAATCATTTGATCAAATTTAGTAAGTTATGATACGTATGATATACAATATCTTAAAGGAACACTGTTCCACAAGTATCTAATTTGTCTACTTTTAATGCTGCAAACACTTTGGCTGTAAATATTGTGAAAGTAGCGATAGTTTCCAGCTCGAAGCCCCCTCCCCCGCCCCCCTGCCCTCCTCCCCGGGTGGGGCAGGAGCCCAGCGGGCTGAGGTGAGGCTGCAGCACATTGCACCGAGGCAGGGGGCTGGAGGCCTCACGTGACGCCTTGCCTGGCATACTGATGTTTAAACGTTTTAGGGGAAGAATAAAAAAAAAAAAAAAGAAATAAAGAAAGAACCTCTAAACCTGTGTGGATGCGCTGAAATGTAAAGTTTTGACATGGGGCTGTTTTTCGCTATCTATCCGCGACGGCAGCGCTTGCCAGAGCCCAACAGCCCTCTCAGCGCCCGCAGAACCTGGCCATTAGTTTTAAGGGAGCAACGCTACCACTCATTTTAAGAAGCATTTAATCCCCCCAAAAAGGTTTGGTTTCTTGATAAGCTTGAGGAAACCTGTAAAAGCCGCAACTCTTGAAAAAAATAATTAGAAACCTTGTGTAAAAGGTTTAGGAACTTATTGGGTCCCGCAGTGAGTCCGCAGAGGACAAATTGTTCATTTGTTACGTTTGTGTTGTCTACACTGGGCTCTGCAGCAGCGCAATAAACCGGCGACTGCTCACAATAGGCCCAACAGAAAATAATCTCCAGCTCGGAGATGTTATCGCAAACGTTTTAAAGAGCTGATCTTAGAAAGACGAAAAAGAGGGGGGAAAAAATGCTGTGGGGTGAATAGAGAAGCAATAGGAAATCTGAATTATTGCAGAGTATTTGTCATGCTGAACGAATAAGGGGAGGGAGGAGAAATCTTCCGAAAATAAGTAATAAATAAACAGATGCAAGTAGATCTGCAGGAAAGAGAGAGGAGTGAAAGGTCAGGGATGAGAGATGGGACACCCAGCTCTGCACTATGTGGGGGAGAAGGAGAGAAATCTCTGATATTCTTGGCTTTCACTCTCACTTCTGCAATTCAAAATTAATCATCACTATGAGAAAAAGGTTGCATTGTTAAGGGATAAAGATATGATAACACCGCTTGGAAGAGCCTACCCTCCCCCATATTCTTCACTCTATTGTCATTAAAGAATTGATTAAAAAAAACCCCAAAACAGCAAACAACCCAACAACAACAAAACTAAAAAGCAAAACCCCTTCGCAACAAACCTATCGGAAATAATAAAATGAAATAGGTGTGATTTAAACTCTGGAAGCCTCGAGACCCCATTCTTTATACTTGTGCCTAAGCAAATTTAAAAAATGGCATCTGCTGCAGCTGACAAAGGAAATGATTTATTATTTACAGCTTGAAATTAGTTGCATACTGTAGGAAATCCAATATCACGTACTTAAAGTATTATTTAGTTTGCAAAGTAAAAAAATCCCCCGAGTGCTTACTAAAAGGAGGAAAAAGACAAATCAGGTTGGAGGAAAGTACAATCTCACCATGTCAGAGTTTGGGGTTGGCTAATAAGCATTAATTAGATAAGCGTGATGCATAATAATTCCTGAAAAGAGTAGCCCTGATGTACGTCTCTCCAGACTTCGTTTAAGCAAGCACTCGCTCTCAATGCTCTCCTTTGGGCTCAGTGCAGCAAAGTGCTCCCTAAGCAGTTCAGGTGCCATAGACTTTTCCTTCTTTCTTTTACTCTGGGGAAAGGGGTGGCGGCGAGCTCATAATTTATTCGCGTTTCTATACACATGTTACCAGCAATGAGATTGTCTTTGTAAAGGGAAAAAACCCCAACAAAACAAAACATGCTAAAGTTGTCATGGATTACAGCAAGACTGCCGAGGCCCCAAATATGCCCTTACCTTTGCCCACTATCCAGCCAGAGAAACCCTTTTGTTCGCTGAGGATGGCTTGTAGGCTAATCTTTGCTCGTTCGGTACTGAATGCGAGGTGGTAGTGGTTTTATGTGGGTTTTTTTATTGTTGTTGTTGGTTTTTTTTGTCGTTTTTGTTTTTGTTTTTTTTTTAAGCAGGCAATATTTCTGTTATCTGATATCTTTTTCCATGGTGTTTTATATGTCGAATCCTCAAACTGAGCTTTTAGGATTTTTTTTTTTTTTAATATGCACATTTCCAGAAAGTTGCCATGTCTTAGCGTCGTTTCTTTTAGCGTTTCCTAATTTAGAGTGTTTATGGGGAACGGGTGGTCTTTATGGAATGAAGAAGCTATTATTATTTTCCTAGTTGATGTTTGAGGTGATTAACTTCCCTCGCATAGATAGTAGGAGAAGAAATCTGCTCATCACGAAACCTCCAATTACGATTTTATGATCGCCTTCGCAAACATGTTTCAGAGATAATAAACTGTAACTCGAATCCACAATGGGGTATTTAGCCAACCAGTTTTTGACATGTTTTAAATATTTTTCTTTTGTTTCAGTAAAATACCATCCGTTATGTAGAATGTATTCTTACGAAAGGGCTTAAAAGAAAGTGAACAATAATACATTTTGCCTTAAACGGAACAAAACTACTGTTTGGGGGAGTTAATTTTTTTAAATCGATGCTTGAAAAAAATAATTTAACCGGAACGTCATTTTGCTCTTTATAACCTCTGCTGAGGATTATGAAGTTTTATGTCAGAAATTATGATTCAGCTACACACCCCCTCACCACTTGTGTTAATACGAGGTCTCCATCACCACGCAATCACCATTCACTCAAGCAAAACTCCCACTGAACTCCGGTTACGTTTTGACTGAACCACATCAGAGTTTTGCTTAAGAAAGAACACGGAGCAAGACTCACTGTTTTATTAGTGATGATATTCTTTAATTATTCGTGCTTTTCCTTAGGACGGAAGAAAAAAGTCTGCCTGTAGTCACTGCTGTGTATTTAATCGCATAGTCGCTAATAATACACCCACCCAAGAAAGAACCTATATGTTCATATATATTACACGACTGAAGATTCAACGAATGGCAGTAAATATGTATACATACATACAGACACACACCACCCTACAGAAGGTTCTATCCATGCACTAGTGCCTGTTGTAGCTCCCGAGTATGTTTGTGCACGGAAATGTTCTTGTTTTGAATACACACACAAACCCCCCCGCCCTGTGGTGAAGGTGCCTGGGTAAATGGGTCAAAAAGTGGTGGAGAACTGGGTTAGAAAGAGGTGAAGGTGAAGATCATTAGAGGTTTTAGGGCTGGCTGTGGCTGTTTTGCTGTGTTTGTGTGACTGTGCCCAGAGGGCGGAGTTCCTGCACATTCCTACCTCACCGGAGAACCTGCCCTCAACTCCACTGCAGCTACTCCACAGAGATGGGACCCTCCAGAAGAAACCTGCCCAGCAATCACAGCAAGCCTTCCCGCCAGAAGGGTAGGTGCACTTCAAGAAAACCTTACCTACTTCTTTTCCCAACAGGCAGATCCATGTGATAGCAGTGACTCGAGATGACAGACTTTTGCCTTAGCGTTCTGTCTCCCCGTGCCCCCTGACAAGCAGATCGCCCCTGCAACCGAAGCACAGTTTCAAAGTACCAGTTACACCAAAACTGCGTGTGCCTAATGTTAGGTTTTCTTTTTTCCTTTTTTTTTTTTTTTTTGTCTCTTCCTCAAAGTGTTTCCTCCCCCGGCCTCCCCCCTCCCCCTCGGGCTTTTTCGTTTCAATAGGTAAGTTGGAAGTTTCTTCTCCGTTTTAGCAGTTCTTATGGTTTATCTTCAGAATTTTTAGCTTGTTTTGTTAACGTGCTCTTGGTTCGTTTGTTTGCCACCAACGCCAGAGAAAGTCACACGGGTGCAATGTTGTGTTTGTCTTTTTTAAGATGCCAGAAGAAATTGCCTCTACCTGCAAGAAAGGCGAACGGTGGCACTCGAGGATGGGACTCCTCCGCCGGCACCGGGTGAGTGAGGATTTTACTCCTCTTTTACACTCAGAAATCAGGTAGCTACACTCGTGATTTGTGTCCGCTGATATCAGGATGGGAGGGAGCCCGATTCCCCCAGATCCCTGAACGTGCCCTGCATTTCTGGTCGCAGTTGATCTTAAGAAATATTAAGGGGGCTAGGCAAAATTTCCCGCCAGCACTCATTCCGGGATGAAATTTGCTCCTTGTTCCATCTTTGCTGTATGAAAGACGATTTTAGTATGGCGAGGACTGTTTCTAAAAAATTCTTTCTAAAACAATTATTTCTAAAAAATCCGAGCCTGTCATTTGAGAAAAAGCTACGGGCTTCTCGCATCTTTCGGGAGTTTTGTACAGAGCGTTGATATTCCTAAACTCTCATAAAAGCGACTAAAAGCCAAAAATTCTGGAAGAGCAACTAGAGAGACCTTGTAAAAAAGCCGTACACCTAGAACTGAGCTGGTTTTTGCTCTGAGTGCTCCAGCGGAGCAAACGCACCCTTAAAACGTCGACCCGACCACGGGCAACGTTCACGTTCACAGGAGAGCTCCAGGCGCTCCCTTTGTCTCCCCGCTCCCCAAATCCTGGCACTCTGTTCTGGATGGACGGAGATTTACGTGCCTCAAACCGACATGTCGGGATAGGGGCGGAAGTTTAAGGCGCTGATTTCGTGCACGCGGGTGGGGGCAGTCGTACGGGTAAGGGTGTGTGGGCAGGACCCCGAGGACGGGGCCCTCCCTCGATCGACTTGTTCTTGTCGTGTTGTCGCGACGTGGTGGAAAGAGTGACGGCGCGTGTCCCACCCGAGGGATGACTTTAACCCCTTATTCCTGCCATTTGTGACCTGATGAAAATAATTACTTTCTTCGTGTATAGCAAACTCAGTTTTCCGTGATGCCGTGGTCTGAGACACCTCCTCGTAGAGGGAAGCGGTACCGAGCGGCTGCCCCCTTCACACCTTGCAAACGGCACCGGTGCGCGGGGAAGCGGGCACTTACACCGTCGTTAACTTTTGCCCAGCCCTGGCTTGCCCAGGGATGCTCCGTGGGTCCCGCGGACCGCGGGCAGAGCTCCACGTGCATTACGGAGAGCGGCACCCACGTCCGCGTGTCTCCGGGACGACGGGACCCGGCGCTGCCAGAACCCCAGAGGCCTCACGCCAAAAGCCGCCGTGCCCGGACACGCGTGTCCGCGGGGCGAGGAGGGGGCGCGGTGCGGCAGCGGGTCCGGCGGGCTGGGGGCGCTCTTGCCTCGCGGGAACCGGCGGAGCCACTGGAACTGGGCCGAGTTTTCAGCAGCCGGGGTTAGCGCGGGGCCTCCTTCGCGTCTCGGCACCCACCTGCCCGTGGGTGGAACAGCGGTTTGCCGGCCACAGGCATGTGGAGGGTTTGGGCCCGCGCCCTCTCCCACCTCGTCAGAAAGGAGGAAAAAAAAAGTGAAGTGTCCTCCGCCGAGTAGGGCTGGAGTCTTGGGAGCCACCGAGAGACACATGGTGCTGTGGGGAAACGCATTGAAGGTCCTTTTCCTGCCAACTGGTCTGGGTGCTCCCATCCGGGAAGCGTTTCGCAAAATCCACCTCCCGCTCCACCCGGGCAAAATAAACCAGCCACAACTCGAACAACAAAACCGAAAGAAATAAAACAAACCGCCAAAATAAACAAATAACCAAAGCAACTACCAGCAACTTTCCCCCCCCGCCCCCTCCTCAAGACTGTGTAACAGAATCCAGCATCAGGCTAGAGAATTAGATTTAGAGCGAGCGGATTTGCGATTCTCAAGCGAGGAAATGAATGCGGACCGGCTGCAAAGTCCGCTTCAAAGAATTATCTCTAGGGAGTCCTCCAAGTGTATTTGGGGTTATCCGTGATTTGAGAGGAAAGACTAAACGAGAGGGAGTCTGAGAAAAGCCTGCCATTGTCACCCTACCCTAAGGTGAGTAAAGCATCCCTGTAAAGTTAGATGCAAAGAGCTGCTTAACCTCAGACCGGGAGGTGAAAGCTCTCCGCGCCCGGAGCCGCCTGACCGGGGAGCTGAATTTCCAGCTACAAAGGCGGCGCGAAGCCCGGGCTCTCTCTCGCGCTTCTTTTTTTTTTTTTTTTTTTTTTTTTTTTTCTCCCTGTGGTAGGGAATTCAGAACGGTTTACAATTGATTTCACAGGGGCTTCTTTTCCAGGGAGGTAGGAACACGTGAAAGGAGCCCTTCCCCATCGGGGCACTCCCGGGTCGTTGGCGGCGCTGACGGCAGCTCTGCCATGCTGGTGGCGTAGGGACTGGGTCCACAGAGGCCGGTCTGCAGGGGGGACCTCGCCGAGCTCCCCGTTACCTTGGAGGCCCTCCAAGTTAAGTCTTCGCCCTACACTGTTCATGAGTGGAAGGAAAAGAACTCGCAGCCCTCCTCATCACTACTCCTTGCCTGGTTTCCACCCAGAAAAGATCTGATCGCAAGTATTTCAGATTAGATAGTCTGTTAAATTAATCATATCCAAGAGGAGACAAGTATCTGCCAAAAAATCTAACTGTAGAGAAAAAGCCTTGGAAGGTTTCTCAGCCTTGGAAGACAGTTAAAAAAAAAAAAAAAAGTTGCATTCTCATAAAAACAAGCAAAACCTAATTGCGAAGCACTACATGTCCCAAAAGGCTGCAATGCTTTTGAGAATTAAGTACGGTCAATATTTATCGGTTACCACACTGTTCTTTTGAAGCAAAAATCTCTGTGATGCTGTACTAGAACTTGCATTGTCCTCCTTTTTTGTGCTCCGCGCACATCCAAACACACTCGCATCCACACACTAGTATATTTCCAAATGGGGATGTATACTCGGACATGACTGTTCCCTAGACCCCGAATGAAACAAAGCTGGGACAGATTATTTTGGTTTTATTATTAAATGGTTTGCGGAGGGATATGGTTCAACACATCACATAATCACTTAGCTATTTGTCATGCCGTGGCTCATAGGTAACTTTTAAACACGTTAGTGATAAGTAAATCTCCTTTTAGGTTTCTGAACTGCACTTCTGATGGCGAGGGCATCTGGAGCAGAGAAACACAGTGGTACAGAACGGCAAGGGTATTGTTATTAGCGTGGAGCGTACACGCTCATGTGGGTCTGTGAGGAGACAGACTAGAGTTACGTAAATAAAAATGTCTTTGTTGTTTTATCGGTGAGCTTTTCCTGCTATCTATATCTCTATAGCTGTATATATGTTTATGTGTGTATACACATGGGGGTATACACTCACACATGTGTTTGCATGATCTTTTATAAATGTGAAAGCGTCCTCTAGCATTCATTAGAAAAGGCAGCACTGCATGTTCCTTTCCTTGCTTGCTTGTTTATTCTGTTTGCAAAAAGACTTGTTTTCCTGGAAAGCATAAGTTGCCTTTAGTTATGTCATCACTATCATTTGCATTTAGGCGGAAGGGTAGGACTTATTAGCTCTATTTTTATTATTAAATCAGTGAAGGTAAAAAGTACTAATAATTAAATACAGATCTCTGATTGCAGCTTGGAACAGCAAAATCGATTGTCTCTTCATCAATAAGACAAGTGTTGAGTAGTTTGCTATTGATTAGTATGTTTATTTATGCAGAACTTTAGGTATTTGCTTACATATTTCGGCTTCTTTGTCTGCTAATTATTATACCGGATTGGTTTGAAAGAAAGAGCTTAGACTGGGAAACACACTTGACAGATCCATTCTCAGCTAACCTGATAGTGGATTATTGCAATCCAATAAGTTTAACAAATTACTTATACGTGCTTGCCTTTCGAGCAATTAGGAAACCGTTTCAGATTAAAATCCCTTGTTGCACTCGGGGTCGGTTCATTTAAATAAAGGGGCATTCTGTTTAGATATTTTCCAGATGAAAATATGATTTTCTGGATTTGCAGAGGCTACCCAAGAAGTGATGTGTGCTTGGCCTTGCGGGGCCTTGACTGCCTTTGCAAGTGTAGAACACCTTCCCAGAGATAGAGCGGCCCCTCTCATAGATGGAATTTAAGAATCGGAGATAATCTGAATATAGAAATCAGAAATCGATATATTAAAAGAAAAAATGAAGATAGAAGGATAGACATTCAAATATCGGGGTGCTCCAAGGCAAGCGATATTTTAAATTGCTTTTTGGCTTAGTGATTTAATCCGTTCAAAAGGAATCCCCCCAGCCTCTCTGCTGAGCGCTCTGGTTTCCAGCCATCCCCTCCCAGGATCGCCGAGGGCTGACATTTTGTTGCATTTTTTATCACGGTTTCCCCCGCTCCGCCGCCCCTGACACCGGTGTTTGCTTGCCCGGCCGTTTCGGGGAGGGCTTGTTTTGCTTTAGCAATATTTTTCCGTCCTGGCAGAGGCACGGCGGCGGCGAGGAGCGAGCTCTGGGGGGGATAGATGTCGGGGGACGGTGTGAAGGCCAGGTGCGGGGAGGGAAGGCCACCTGCCCACTGCCCCCGTAGCCCCTCAGCCCAGGGAGCGGCGCCGCGGGAGCCCGCGCTACAGGTGGGGAAGCGGGACGGGACCTGCGTGCGGTGCCGAGCCACTGTCAAGCCCTTCTTCGCGGTGAGGAGCGCTCTTCAATTCTTCCTCGTCTTTCGCTTTCAGCAAGTTTTGTCGGGAGAGGAGGCAGGATTTTTTTTTCTCTTTTTTTTTTTTTCCTCCTTCTTTTACCTTCAGCAACCGCTGCTTTACAACCCGTAGAGATAAGACGGCCTCGCATCAGATGATCACAGAGATAAATAATCTCTCCCCTCGGCCCGTGGTATAGTCGACCGTATGCGCTTGAATCTTAGAGCGCTAAGTCTTTCCTGTGAATGAACGAGAAAATACTCGACAGGTCGTGAATAATCGTTTTAATGAGTGTGTAAAAGCGTGCGACGGGGTGCACGGAGCTGTCGGGTTAAACAAACAACTTGTACCCTGACGAAATCCGATTGTTAAAGTGCAAAGTGGTGTCAGTCCAATTTCCATCCCAGTTCTAAAAACCACAGATCTAAGTCGCGGGAGTCCAATTTTCCCCATTAAGAAAAATAACAATATTTTCTGAACCTAAGTGCGATCATCCCTAATGTTAGCCCTTGATGAAAAAAAAAAAAGACCAGTTGCATATCCCAAAGGTATAGAATTATTTATATTTTTTAAAATTATTTTAAAATAAATTAGTTTAAAAATGTGTATTTGACATTTTCCTATATATTATCAGATCAATGCGGTAAATATTTTCCTTTTTTGTGTTCCCTACCACCGTATGTTTTTTTCACAGATCACTGGAGGCAAACATCGAATTAATTGGATCTCAGTGACTGAGGTTGGTAACTTTGTATTGAACTAAGGTTATCTCTGTCATAGTGTCCAGGCGTTTACAAGACATTTCAGGCGTTTCTAGAAAAGGTAAATCCAGAGAACACATACGATAAAATTAAAGGGGTTTGCAATATAATATGCTGCAAATGGAAGTCATCTTCCTCCTATGTAGGAAGGTAACACTCTGTGGGTCTATAGCAATCTATACAGAGACTACAAATTCTGGAAATTTTTTTTTTTTAAATGTTATTTATTTATTTTAAAGAAAGCTTGCCATCACAATAGCCACGTCTGTTTTCTTTATAACTAGAAGGCCTTGTGCTATTTTGAAAATGCAAACCCCACTCCTTTAAGTCAACTGATCATTTTTTAGAGTTAGAGGATTATTTAATAACACATATTACCTATGTTTATTGTTGCTAAAGATTTCTAGACTGACTACAGGCCTAGTTCTCTCCGTGAAAGTAATTTTCAGATGTATCCTCTCTTTCTTTGAAAATACCGGTTTGAGCAAAGCGAGGCAAGGCAACCCCAGATGGAAGCCAATGCTTTTTGAAATTCCTCCATAGTACGGTTCCGTTTAATACTTGTTTTTCAAAACTAATATGACAATGAAAAATAAACAGCATGCCAAAATGTATTGCTAGGCTATGGACACAATGGAGACCCGAGACAGGTTCCAGTGATAGGAATGGGAAATTTATTTTTGATACGTATGGAAGCAGAATCCGGCCATTCATGAGCTGGGTAGGAGTATCCAGATGGCTTTGGTCTCAAGCCGATATCCAGTGTTTGTAACATTAAGACATAGAGTTTTTTTCACCAAGGCAATTCTGTACTTTAGGAACGATGCGGGCATTCGGAATGAATGTCTTTGAGTTTCATGTCCCCCATCACGGCAGAATCGCCTTTTCGTACCTTCCTCTGAAACCAGTGTTAGAAAGAAAAGACAGAGGGAACTAAAGAGAGGGAGAGAGAGGGAGAAGGGAGAGAGAGAAAAAAAAGATAACTTAGCCCCGTTGGATTTGGTAGCGGATGTATAATTGGTAGCGGATGTATAACTAATGAGCCATACGATCACATAACAGTATTTAACAGGCATCTGACAAATGTTCTGGGCATTTTCAAACATGGCTTTGTTCAGACTATATGACTTGAAACACGTCGTTTCCCGGACCAGTCTGATCGCTGAAGACTGTCAAAACCGAAATGCTGCCTGTCCCCACTGTGTTCGAGGCTGTTCCTTAACGCCCTGCGGGCCATGAGGGGATGTGGGCTCAGCCCCGAGGAGGAAAGAGAAGAGCGTGAAAGACAAAGCGCAAGGACATGAGCCTCCCGAGCACAACAGGACAGAAGGCTGCATCCTGAGAGCTAGGAAACATTTCTCATCCCAATGAAAAACTAATGCCCCCCTCCTGCAACTGCAATTTCCTCTGCAACAAAAACACGAATAAAATGGGCACGGGGGACAGCAAAGACTTATCAGTTTCCTGGTGTAGTTCTGCTAATAAATAAACTTCTAAATGTTTAAAACACTCTATCTGTCACATTCACAAGATAGGTACTGTAAATTCCTGTTGCAAATATACAAACAGAGATCCAAGAGGTTGCCTCTGTTTTTGTATCTCTCTCTCACAAGAAATGCACTATCAAAACATTAATTATATTTGAAAGGGAGCAGATTATTTGTTTGAGAAAGAATTACATTCTTGAATTTATATTCCACGCAGATTTCTCCTCCTGTCTGCTGAGAGGGTTGAACTGTAAATCTGTCTCAAATGATGTACCCCTAAAATGTAGGTAGGTGTGTCACATTAGAGTAGCAGAGAGATGGGAGATAATCTGTAGGTGCTTTTAGACACCTCTGTGGGACGGGTCATTAGGGAATGTCGAAATCAACATGAAATTGCAAATCTAACATGTGAAGAACATACACCCTTATTCTTTGACAATGGAAATATAAACACAAGTAGACACACAGAGCTGAACCTAGTTAGTTATTAAACACTGTGACTCACAGGAGTTTGGGCCTACAGCTCCTGTTGTGGTTTTTCTTTTTGGTTGTTGTTTGTTTGTTTGTTTTGTGTTTTTTCCCTCTTTTTTTTTTCTGATGCTACGTGCCCATCTCGTGATAGCCGACAGCTGAAAAGCTACCGACTATGAGCCATCATTTAAAGATTGTGCCTTATTTCCTGCTTTTTTTTAAAAAAAATAAACCAACAGAACACTAATAAAAGGGTCCCGCTATCTCTACCTTTCTTCTGAGAAAAATGGCGATCTACCGAGGCTTTATTAGGAGCTCTTGAGATGTTGTCCTTGGCGTCTCCTTTTTCTGCTCCTCACTAACCAGCCTCTCAGTATTTCCTAGCCCACCTTCAGACGCCATTCAGCATCTCACCAGCATTGTCCTCCAGCATTGCAAGTATTTTGGCAGTGACTGATGAGGACAGGCTGGTCAGAAAGGTGTCTGGGGCTATTGTATCGTGCTTGAGGAAATTGGTCACTAGATCGGTGCCCTTAGCTTGGGACCCGGGGAAGCTTCCTTAGCACCATGTCCTGGAGCAGTGGTTCTTTTCTCTATTCCTTTATTTCTTGAGCCCTGGGAAAACCAAGCCATGGGGCCTGGAGGGCGGTCGCAGGGAGCACGGAGAAGTGGTGGTGGGAGAGGACGGGGGGGATAGGGGACGGAGTTTCTTGCCCGCGGCTCTTTCTCTGATTAGGTATCTTTGGAGGAAGAAGGTGACGTGACAAGAAACGCCTGACAGCCAAAGTGGGGAACTGTCCAGGAGAAGGATCCGTGATGAATGAGGTCTGCGTGGTCATGATGCAAAAGGAGAACAGGACAGAGTGCTGGCACCAAATGCGTTTTTTTGTTCGCTAGAACCAAAAAGAATACTGGAGGGGTGGGGAGGAGGCAGTGGGGGTTGTGAGGGAGAGATCGGAGAAGTTAGTGTATGCCTGGAGTGTAAACACGAGTCCATCATCTATCTCCTCGGGAGGAAGGGAGGTTGCGTTTGTCAAACCGGCTGAGCCCAGCCGAGAGGCAGAGCCGCCGCCAGGCCGCTCCGAGATGCTGCCGTGAAATCTGGATCCAGGATGACTCGAAGGACAGTTACTATACAAAGCCATCAGCCCCAGATCTCCCAGGCAGATGCCCGAGGATAAGCCAGGCTCTGTGAGAACTGCAGTACAATCGCAGGGAACAAGATCTGCCCCGGGGTAGGAGACGGGATGGAGGGGAGCATAGGAAAACCCCGCTAAACCGGCAAAAGTTATTAAATTCCTTGGGTAACTTCGTGCAGATCTCCGGCTCCTTCATCGGGCTTGGCAGGGAAGGCTGCGGTGGCCGAGCCTGTAACTTCTTGCTTTGTTTTTGACCGTGCGCTCCATTGCCATAACGCCAACAAACACTTAAAATGCGGCTCACCAGCGGATGCTCCAGCCTGCCAGGCCCGGACTAAACGAGCTCTGTCCTGACCCGGGGCTGCGGAACCGCTTCCTGCCTTCGGGTGCCTCTGGGAAAATGTGGGTGCAGTCTGGGAAAATGTGGGTGCATGGGCTGGGGGGCTGTTTGCACCGGCCACTGGGTTTGCTTTCCTCGGAGGGGCCAGTCTTGTTTTGCAAGGGGTGGCAGATTCAAGGGCTCACTTCGTTTCAGCAGGGTCAGGATTTCAGGACATGGAGATACCATGCCAGAATTTTGTCCGACTTAGTGGCTTCCGGAGAAGCAGCTCTCTCAGGAACGAATTATCTGGTGGAAAGCCTGGCCCATATCGCTCACCCTTCCAGCAAATGCCAGCAGATGGATGCACTGAAACCTCTGCGGTCCTCCCTGGCCGGACACCGACACAGGGTGCGAGGGGGCTGTCTGGCCTCTGTGTAGTGCCTATGGTCTGGTATTCACCCCCGACAGCTGCAACAGGGAGGAGGAACGAAACGTGGGTGATCCAAGCTTCCCTGACCCACGGCGAGAGGAACACGGCAGGACCCCAAAAGTTCAGGAGAAAAAAAGGCCAGAAAAAGAGAAAAAAAGGAGGAAAGCTCAAAATACGTGTTGGGAGCATTTATACTTCTAGGCAATATTATTATTAATCATAAAATCCCAGTAAAACAACGGTCCTCTTATAAAGGAAATCTGAGGAGCGCAGTGAGCTGTGTGGAAGCTCTGTTTCCAAGGCAAGGCAGGATTAGTTCCCTGCACATAATAGCCAGTGTGTAGGAATTGCAAATGAACATCACCAGCAGCGCTGGAGCTACCCTTCTTAAATTAATACCGAGCTGGCTTCCCTGCACAAAGTGCAAATAACAGACATCTCTGAGCTTTCTTGGGGAACGAAGATTTAAATGCTAGATGTACATGCTTCTCCCTCGTTTAATCCAAGAAACTCCTTTCCCTGTGCAGCCAGTCAGAAGTGCAGGAATTTGGGGTAACGCCTCCACGACCCGTTTAGCGGGTTAAAAACCCAACAACAAACAGCAAGCAAACCCCAAAGCAAACCCCAAAGCAAACCCGGCCCCGTAAGGCACGGGGTGGGTCATCCCAGTCCCTGCCCGCAGAGGATGCGCAGCGGTGCCTCGGGCAGTCCCTCCCTCCGCGGAGAGCTCCGCACTGCTCCGCACCCGCTGCACGGCCGGGCGCCCCAGCGCTCCCCCTCCGCAGGGGCTGCTGCCACACTCCCCCCGGGTGCCAGTGCAGCCTCAGGCCCGTAAATCTCGGCAGAACCAATATTTCGATCTCGTCATCAAGCAGGCAAAGGGGTGAAGTCATGAATCTGATCCCTGCGAAGGGGAAAGGGAGAACACTGGGAGCTTCGAAGCTCTTTCAAAGACTAAAGGAATTATTGGGGGAGGGGAAGGGGCTAGGATGGATAGATGCATTAAAAATGGTAAAATAAAAACATGATATGAAGATATATTTACTGTCAGCTCAGAGCCAAAACATTTATGCTCCCACGCTTTTTTTTTTTTTTTCCAAGCAAATCGGAACTTAAGTGATGCATTTTAATTATTTTAGGAAAATAAGCAAGAAGGCTCTTTTTCAGAGTCTAAATAAATAGCAGAGTGTTCTGTGCTGATGATGTCTCTGGCTCATGATGGCCTCATCTATGCAGCCACTACTGTGAGCTCTGAACACCCGGGAAGAATGGGGTGTTACTGGCAATTTCTGAAAGGAACTATCCATTATTTCTGGGGTTTTCTGAAACAGAACATGAAAAGAATTTTCTGGCAGTCTGAGAGGTGAAAAGGGGGCCAATATTTTCCTAAAGCTTCAGCTCAAAATGATGGGTGCCTAAATCTCAGTGTTGTTTTAAGCCTGAGGTAAGGAGCGATTTTCCTTATTTTTCAAATAGTTATTTCAACTCCTTGATAGTGGGGGAAACGTATATGTTTCCCTGACACCGAAGGAGCTGGATGCCTTGCAGTCTCTCAGATCAGCTTGATTTTCTTTTTAATTTTTTTTTTTTCACCCCACCGCCTGATCTAATCCCTGACAACTTTCTTCCTGCAAACAATGTGTCCCTAATTTTCAACAGATTGCAGAGACTTTCCTGAAGGAGAGTGACACTCAGAAGAGACACTTTTTATTTTGGAGAGAGGGGAGGAGGGAAATACTTCCTTCACCTAGAAGTGGAACATATTTGAGAGTAGTCAGAAAAAAAGAAAAAAAACCCAAAACCAAACAAAAGCAAGTGAGAAAAAAGCAGAAGAGAGTCCCTTGAAGAAAACCATGAACCAGCGTATAACAACTGTAGGGAACACTAGACCACACACACTGGCAATTCTATAGCAGAAAATATTAGTCATAATCTTCCTGGGTAAAAAAACTGAATCAATTATGTGTTTCTGTTCTCTGTTTGCAGAAACACCTAAGGCATTTAAGGCCAGCAGGGCTTAGTCCACAGTTTCCTCCCCAAGTAGGACTTCCCCCCCCATCTTTAATAAAGATTTTCATTGTGTTTCTGACAGTACTCCCCGCTACACCAACTTCCATTTTGGATAGGGCAAGTTCTGTCACTCAAACACTGCAGCCAGTTTCTGTCAGCTTAAAATGAGCTGAGTGAAAAGTGCAGAGTACCTATAGTCAAATTCCTTTCATTGCCTTTGCGGAGTGTTTGTACTGCATCTTCAAGACTCACCAACGAAAGGCCCAGAGTTGTTGCTTTGGTGGCTGTTCCATCAGTCAGACTGGTGCAGAAACGGCAAGAAAGTGGAAAGCTAGGAAAAACCACATGGTTTTGGTTCCTGATTCAAGCAGAACAGCGTCACCAGCAACAACAGCAACAGCAACAGCAACAGCAACAGCAACATTAAGACCATACCAATAAAAAAGAGAGTGAAGAGGAAAGAAATCCTAATAGCAGTGAAGGAAGGTAGAAGTGTCTTACAGAGCAAGGTGGAACTACTCATCCCCAGCCTACATAATTCTTGCCCCAAAGACAGAGCACGTCACAGCTTGTAGTACCCTGACAGGTGACAGCAGAAAATAGTGCTGGTCTATGGGTGTCTGAGCACTGTCTGTTTTGATGGGTGTCTGAGCACTGTCTGTTTTGTAGCACATAAAACCACCTCTGTCATGCCTCTAAGAGTTTTCTGACACATCATGACCCTACAAGTATAGCAGAAAAGTGCTTGCTGTGTAGATCCTAAAGATGTCCTGACTTTCCCTGTACATCTCCACCATGACTTTTTCAGTAACTATGAGATACAGTGTTATAGGTTTACAGGAAGAAACCCGGGCACCAGGACTTCCACAAGGAGCTGTGTGAGTGGGTGCATACAAGAAGCGTGTGTGAGAAGGAAGCGGCCTAGCTGCCTTATCCTCTCCAAATAACTTCCTCACCTTCTCCTCCTGCGACCCAATAATGCTCCTGGCACTTCCATTGTCTTTCTGGCTTCTCCAGAGTCCACTGAATCTCCGCTTCTCTGTCTGATGATCCTGGATTAGCACTGGGAGAAACAGACTGATACTAAAAAACTGTAGAAGTTAGATTTTAAAGTTCTTGAAATATTCCTAACTGATGGACTGATGTAATCTGGTGGAAAAGATCCTTCAATCAAATACTGGAAGCCCAAAGAATCTAACAAGAAAATCTAGAGAATAACGTTATCTGAGCAATGTCCTTTCATTGACAGGGAATAGATGATTTAACAACATCGTCCACCTGTACAATCTTAGAATTTATACTTTTATAGAAACATAAGTCCAATTAGCATATTAGCCTAGGACACTCCATTAAAAAATCAGTTATTTCAGATTTTTTGGGGCACCATATTTAGCTGAAGCTGAAAAAGAAGCAGCAATGAACAATGTTGACAATGCTGAACCATGTTGACTTATAGAGTGCTATTGTTACACTTCAGAAGTAATATTACTGCCAAGAAATGAAGTTTTTCAGTCTTCTTTTAGGGCTGTTCATTAGGAATGACTTTGAAGTTTCCTTCTGGCACCTAGAATAAAACCCTGAATTCACTTCTATTGAAAAGTCTGCTTGATGTTTGGAGGAGCTACAAATCTCATAATTAATTAATTAACTGATAATGGACTGGTAGGATCTGTATAAACTGATGAAGTCATAAGACAAATGAACTAAATGGCCAATGATTTCTTTTTAAGATCTTGATCTACTACTGAAATAGCACAAAAGCACTATTGCCCTTGCCCATATATAGCTTAATGAAAATAAAACTCAAGTCTGGATGTATGTAGTTGTTTTTTGCTTAGTAGGGGCAGGAGCTTTTTGCCAATTGCATTATTGTTTTTGTTTATTTGGTCATTGATAATGATAAATCTTTTGGGGCAGTTTCTGTAGGACACTTGAACTCAGCATCTTGTAGGGATTTTTTATATTCTCTGAATAGGTTAGATGCCTAGTAGGAGCTGGTTTTATGCACTGAATAATAAGTACACTTGAATAACTTGGCCAATGATTTAGACACTGCTTTGTATAATTGTGCATTTTTCCATAAGTAGGACCACCCTCGATGCCACGTAGGAACTCAAGTATCACACGTGCTGTGTGCAATAGGAAGTGTGTCATAAGAAACAATGGACATTCCTGTACATGAACAGAGGAAGAGAAGCTGCTCCTGATGTGTGGATCATGGCTTATGTCTTTTCGCTGAAACAAGGCTAGTGCTAACAGCATGCCGGTTCCATGCAAAGGCTGATCTCAGGCTTGCCGTTTTGCTCTTCTGCTCTGCTACTCTCAAATAATTTCCTTTGCTTAGCGACTGAATGTGGAGAAGCAGTCACCCTGAGGCAGATTCTCTTGGCACACAGGCCTGAATCAGCTCTCAGAGGAGACATTTCATAAACTGTGTGTCAGGCCAGAGCTTCCATTGCTGAGCTTTAGTAATTCTTCTCATGAAGACATCAGTAGGAAAGGACTATGAAATACAGCAGAAAAGATAGTGTGCCATAAGGGCAAGGAAAAAAGAGGGGAATCCATCATTGCTGATCTTGAAAATAGAGACTGGAGATCAGGGTGTGGTAGCTCCCCTTCAGGGAGAAGTCCCCAGATGCATGTGAGGCAGCACTTTCTGCTATTTCAGGTTTTCATGTTTCACATGGTAAGTTCTTTACACAGATGCATGACCGCATGCTCAGAAAGGAGGTTAATGGTGAACTTCTCTTCTGGATTCCTAAGTATTTTCATTATATTTTCATCTGCCATTCACCTATGAGTGCTCTAACTGGACTAACATCTGTCATGTTTCAAACTCCAGTTGTGAACTGAAGGTTAACACTTAAAAAGTGGAGCAAAAAAGGCTTGATATCTCACTCTGACAGATATTTAAAAGTGTGCAAAATATTATTGGACAAATAGACAAAAATGTATCTCTATTCGGGACTTATATAAAGTGGCTGGGGTGATCTGCTTTAGGCTGCTGCATATTTTAAAGCCTAAACCAAAAGAAGTAGCTTCTAATTTAATAAAAAGTGCTTTGAAAGTTGCTAAGCAACTCCTAGAAAGCTTGCTTTTTAAGAAGTTCATTTGTTTGTTTAATTTCAGGAAAAGGTTGCATATTATTATCCAAGTTCCGTAACTCTAAAGATAAATGCATAACAAAATGCAATATGACATTTCAACACTTTCTTTGCTTTCTATGTTTTGCAATTAAAACACTTTTAATTGTCTTGTGAGTTTTCATCAAGTATTCAACTAATGTGATTTATGTATAAAACTTCAACAGATTATTGAGTATGCAAAGAACCAAACGAAAAAAATAAAACAGGTTTGTCATATGGTATGTATTTATCTTAACCTTTCTTCTTCAAAAATCTCATCTACTAAGTACTTTTATCAGACACTAATTATACTACTTCTGAAAAGAATTTCTCCAACACCCTTCAGTGCCTACACCCTTTAATCATATCTCATTACATCTACCTAATCCATCTCTTTTTCGCATTGCCAGGGCTCATTAATAGTTTTAAAAACCCGTCCTGGACAATATCTTTCCTTTTTGTAGAAATATAAATAATACCAATACTCTTTTATTCCTAGATTTCATAGACATTTGTAATGAGATCAAAAATTATTTGGCAATATTTAAATTTTCTCTAAAAATAACTTTAAAATGTGCAATAGAATAGCAGTAGAAAGTTGTAAGTCTTTTTGCAAATGGTTGTTTTTTTAGCTATTTTAATAGAGAATCAATATTCACTTTGAAAGGAAGCTATCCTTGACTAACATTCAGCAGATATTGTGCTTCACAGATGTTTTATAGGCAATATGTGCACCCCCTTGTAAACAGTGTGGGTAGTCCAAAGAATCTCTGCATGATTGTGAGTGGAAAAAAAAAAAAAAAAAAAAAAAAAAAAAAAAAAAAAAAAGATGAGGCCAACAAATGTCCTTCCTTCATTCCCATGCTGCAGGCATGCCTTACATCACGGAAGTATGAAAAGCTTATAGAAAAAGTCTCTACTATAGTATCAACTAAAGTGAACCAACCAATGCAGAATAAATAGCTGACGTGTCAAATTTAGCTTTTTTTTTTTTTTCTTTTCTGTTCTCCAATTGCCTGCAAAGATGCTACAAAATTATTTTCTACTTTTACCCTTTAAAATTATTTATAAATCAGTTGAGGTGATAATCCTCAGACTATAGACCCTTCCTGTTTTTCACAGATTTTGGCAATTTGCAATTTACATTGTATTAGTTAATTAAGTAAGATGTGAATTTATCTGTGCTCTTCCTTTCAGGATGGATAGGTCTACATTATGCTAGTTTACCTCAGCTGAAAATCTAAGTAACAATATGAGGGCATGCTGTATTGGTTCATTTTCAAAAGTCATGACATATCACAGTTGTGGCTTTGAGGTAAAACCAGTTTCCAAATTTTGACTAGGCAGATTGTTTTGCCCCAGGTCTGACTAGAGGGACCACTGAATAGTTTCTTGTGATGAGGAATATGATTGTATTTCATGGATTATCTGTGAGTTTCATTTAACATATTAAAATTTTTACCACAGGGACCTGTGACATTTGTTCTCAACCTCTGACACGTCCTAATTCTAGCTTTTGACCTTCTACTACAGATCCTAAATTAAGTTAATCTGGAGATTTGGGGAAGTGTTTTTTGATATACTTTTTTCAGAGGGCATTGAAATTCTTTGGACTTTTAGTGTTCTTGACCATTGTGGAGAAGCACTGGCACAGTTTGCAGCAAACACCTGTTCACATGGTGGTTCCTTAGAGCAGTCACAACTTCCTGAATTTCAGGGAATTTAGCCTGACCAAGGCAAATTCATATCACCCTTTCACCTATTTAGTGGCTGAGATTATAGGGGCCACTTTATGGATCCTTTTAGTTCCATCTTCTTATATAGCAATGGAAAATACAAAATAGATATTTTTACTCCTTAAATCAGAAACATTTGTAAAAGCCAGTATAAATGTGAAAATCAAATATGTTTGCATGCAATATAACTGATAACTCATGCACATACGGTCAATGTAACTGATGTATTATTTGAAATGTAATTGAGCATAATCTTCAGAGTCATCTATGTATATGGTACTGGTTTGTTAAGTTTGTTAGTACTGCTTCTTTTCTCTAAAGATCTGATTTATACAGGCCAACACAACATATATAAAAAATTGTAGATATAAAAATAACAGTCAACTGGAATTTGCCTTTGTGACTACTAATAAATTCAAGCTGAAAAATATTTTCCTAAGTATTCCTTATTACAGACCTACTGTGTTTACAGGAAGCAAACACAAAATGTCATACCTAGAGCTAACTTAAGGGCATCATGTTATTTCCCAGTCTGTGAATGTATGGTATGAGGTGTCTTTTTATCCCACACTGGAAATAAAATAAAACTCTTTGGAATATTTTTGTGTCATAAAATTGCATATATCTCTTTTGGGACCAAAAACCCCCCCCGTTTTTTTTTATGTGTATATATTTATCTTTCCAGCCCTTTCTTTGTTTCACTCTCTCATCAGGAAATGACTAAATAGACAAGATATTTAGAACACTCCCATTGAAAACTTAATTAAAATTGACACATTTTTATGAAACATTTTGGCTTCAATGGAAAGACATATTTAGAGGCGAAAAAAAAAGTCAAATAAAGTATGACTCGTTAAAAATGCGGTAACACTAATACTCATATTAAAATTTGAACTAATATTTACATTACATTTTTTTCTGAAGATTCTTCAGATCAAACTGTCTGAATATCCCTAAGTAATGCCAACAGCTCTCCAACCAGCAACCAAAGTATCTTCCATTGCAGTAAGAAAGGTTTGGGCTCCACAGGAAAAAGGAAGGTTTCCAATATACCCTCTCATTCATGTCTCTGCCATTGAATAAATTGTATTATGGTTGCCTCAGAGACTATATTTAAATGTTGTTCTTTATGTTTACTAAGAAGGGCAGAATTCCTTCACAGGTCCCATCGATGCTCTCCTTTCTTTAGCTATCCGTTACTGTGCATTTTTTTTTTTTAATCTTTTTTTTAATATAGCTAAGCCTAATGTTAGCACTGTGTTTCAAAAAGATGGAAAACGGTATATATTTTTTTTCTAGTCCTGCTCTGTTTATTGTTTTTCAGGGTTCACCATCTGCCATTGCCTAGATTATATTATGGCCTGTAGGATTTTTTAATGGCCACAGGATTGCTATTCACATAGTTATCTGCTGATAGTGCAGAATGTTTTCAGTTAGTTTTCCATTTGCTTAGCTGCAAATGTGGGACACAGAAAATGGTTAAGGTAGAAATAATAAACTATTGGGAAATCCCGTTTTTCTAAAATAAGCCCTTTTTTGACTCTAGAAGTCTGTGTAAAATAAAGGAAAATACTGACCCTTAACAAGAAACCCTTCCAGTAGAGAACATCTTACCCGCTTTGCAAGTAGAGGTCAAAACCAATCCTAACCTTTAGGAAAGCATGTTCTACTAATATGAATGGAATCTTAAATTAATGAAACTTCCTCATGTTAAATTTTGTAATTTCAGAACTATCAGATTTTCTTTTAGAAACCAAGACTTCTAAGGGGTAGCATAAAACATTATAACCTAAACAGAAAACTGGCCACTAAGTCAAAGATACAAGCTAAAGCTGTAATGTCACTCCATAGATCTGATTCTACAGTTGTTCTGTATTTAGGAGAGATAAGAAGTTATTCTACATTTATAAGTCCATTTACCTTACTCTTCAGATATGGGATGAATCAGCACAAAGCCTTGAAGAATGGATTCTTTATATTTGCAAGTGTTGCAGACTACTAAAAGTGTTGTCCATGTATGTTAAGTATCTACATTATCTACATGTATTTTAATAGAACAAAAGTTGTGGTATTTTAAAGTAGAGGTTACAACAGACACAGAACTTATAATGTTTATTGGAAAGTGTATTTGCTCAGATGTAAACTAACATTTGTTCTCTATTTCAGAATGACATGTTTTGGTTTATTGTTCCAGGGTTGCTTCAGTTTAAGTAGAAGGGCAAGAGAAATGTCACAAAAGTGGCAAAAAAGTAGCTAAAAGCCTAATAGGGGGGTCTTTTTCAAATATCTTTGCAAGCGATAAGCAAGGAGAGTAAATGCTTGTGAAGATGTCAAGGTGTTCTTTGAAAAATGAGTCCAAAAAGGAGACTGGCACCATGGGACAGATACAAAGTCACAGGCAGAAGGAGCAGTGTGGTTTAACTGGTCCAGCAAGGAGCATGACAGGAGGGGCATGATACAGGATAACAGTTATAGGTGGGGTGTCGCTAGGAAAATCCTCAAAGAAACTTTAATTTTACATGGAAAGTCAGACTGAAGAAATGCAAAGAAAAGAAACTTTCCCAAGAGATGGTGCAAAAGATGGAATAGAAATTCAGATGTAGGAGGTAGTAATCAGTGCAATGAAAGACAATGGAGATATTAACATATTTCTAACTGTGGTGGTGGAGGGTAAAAGGCAAGGCAAGGCAAGAGGATTACTAGGATTAAGCAGCTGTATTGATTTGCAGGGAGAAAAGAAGGATAAGAATGGAAACCCAAAGTAGGTTTTTTGGTTTAGCATAGGATGAGGGTAGTCCTTCCAGGTGCAACAGATAAATGGAAAATGAGCCACTTTGTGTTGAATTGCTGCTGCTTGCAAGATGCCTATAATACTGCTGAGGAACATGGATGTTGGCTTCAGTGCTACAAAATGAGGAGAAGATATGGTGACTTTCCTGGAACTCTTACAATTCAAACTGAGAAAGTAAGTTAGAAAAAGACTAAAATTTGCCTGTGATGTCCTAGAAGTCTGGGAGAACTCCTGTTGTGAACATGTGTGTAGTTTGGAAGATCAGCTCAGTATCAGCCATTCTTATTACCTTTCCAAATTATGGAGCTCAGGGATAGAGGATTGGAGGCCATCCAATTATCCAAGGTGCATAGTGTGTGAGAGGGAGTAGGTGCTACTTAAAGCTCACTTGAGTACAGGGACTCCTCAGGATTAGTCACTTTGACCATCAGGAATAAACAGGGCCACAGTTTGCAGCAAAAAAGCAGATTAAACTGCTCTTAAACTTCTTTAAAGGTAGAAAGAGCAGCCACAATTTGTTGAATTGCAGGTATGACCGAAGCAAATACATATTGCCCCATGAACATCAGTGATTTTCAGTATCAAAGTTTAAACAGAAGTGCAGAGGAGGCTTTTGGGGTGATAGGCACAAAAGCCAGTGTGTGACGTTTCTTTTCTTGTCAACACCACATATAGGCTGGGGATCACAGGTGTTAATAGAAGCTATTTCCTTTCTCAAAAGAGAAGGAGGTAGAGCTTGATTCAGGAACAACTGCAAAATTCAGCTGAGGATACACACGGAGAGAGGGAGGGGAAGGCTGAAACAGAAGGGATGAAGTAGAGGGTTGAAATGATAGCGGTGGAAGTGGAGTCATTAGTAGCTTGAATCAGCAAAGCATTTTACAGATTGAGTGGAAGGACTTTCTAACTAGAAAGATATATTGCAGAGAAATACTAGAAGGTTACCATGAAGAGTTTGCCTGTTAGTTTTGTTGTCTCCTTTATCTCCTGCAAACCAGTTGTTTTCATTTATCTAATTAGTGCTGACTGCCTGCTTAGCCTTGTAGAGAAACACAGTGATGAAGACTGCTCTCTTTTCTCTTCAACAGGCTTCACAGGATATATTAGCAAATGTGAATGCTTGCTTGCTTTTAATTTCTTTATATCCTTTGCAGAATGATGAATCTTGATGAGATATGTCATGGGAGACTCTAAGGAAATCTCCTATTATCAGGGAAATGAAAAATTCATCTTTGTTAATCCATACATGCTTTACCCCCAAAGTAAATTAACAATTCAAAATCTTACACCAAACTTCATTAACTTTCTTCATGAATAATTCCACTGATATCTAAGCAATTTCTGTGTGAGAGGATGAGAAGATTTGTCCTTTTATATTGCACTTGCTTGTATAAAGGTAAATAAATTAGAGAGAACTAGTCTACTGTCCACACTTGACAAGGGAACATTGCTATACAAAATAGTTACATAATACTTTTGACGCTTAACAATGTTTTTAGGTTACTTAAACCATGTTCATGTTCAACTTAATTGTGACTGGAAATATTCTTAATGAGCATCCTATAAACTGTTAAATATGTTGGATAGTGATACAATGACATAGTAAAATACACTCAATTTAAATCGCTGAGGAGTCTCATTAGCTACAGCAGTAATAAAATAGGAAGTTTTTTATAAGTGAAACAATCTAGTCCCAGACAGTAATATTTTTTAAGTTCAATATAAGCTTCATTTTAAGTCAGTTCTTAAGAAAAAAAATCACATCTTTAATGATCATAACTTGCCTACGGACATTACTTAGCCCTTGGCTTAATCTGTAGCTAGCATTGGAGTCATTATCCCAAATACCAATACAACTTTACCTATAGTTAATTATCAAAATTGTATCTGTTAATTTATGTTCTTTGGTCATACACCAGCTAAATCAGCAAGTGTTTTCTTTAGCACTTGAAGTCATGTCATGGTGTAACTTTAAACCCAATTAACATTCATTGGCAAGTCATTTAAGATTGTGTGTAGGTTGACTTAAAGACATTTCTTCCAAAACAGTTGTTACATTTTTTCCATGTTGCTGCATTGTGGATTTTGTGCTTAGCATCTGACATGTTTTCTCAACTACTGCTTTTTAACGAAAACATGAAAGTACTCGGGGGAATGTGATAAAAGCAAAAATTCTATGATCTCTGCAAGGTAGATGACAGCATGGAAATTGTCACATCTGGATAAAAAACTATTTCATCTGTTTACCTAAATAAACATATCTAAACATGGTTAATTAGGATCATAACTCAATGTGTGTTTCCTTTAAGGGCTTCTACTTTTTCATTGATAATTTCGTTTGGTCATAAGCATTTAAATTATGCTTTTCTTTATTTCAAACAAGCAAAAGAAGATTTCAAATTTTTTTGTGTTTATCTCATCCTTTTTTCTCTTAATAGGATATCATGGTCATTTAAATTTATTCATGATATACATGTAGGAAATTACAGGAACTGTTTTTAAAACATCAGAATAAAACCCAGCAACAATATTGATATTATTGACACTTTAAAAATAATATTTCTTATTCAATTTAGGTGAAATTTTACTCCTTTACTCACAATGGTGAAATCACTTATATTAAACGGACTTCTTGTATGTGAAAGCCATGTGAACTTAAGCATTGGTTCTCTGTCTACCTACAAAAATAAGGTTATAAAATATAGAGAAGGTTTGTTTTCATGCATTTGTAGAAACATAGTATTTTAATTCAAAAGTCCCATTAAACATGTTAGAACATTCTTCATCGTAGAATCAAATTGCTCTAGGGCTTTTATTTAACTGATTTTAATTTGTTAACCTGCTTGTGATTTGAAGCAAGAATTATCATGGGAAGATATACTTTGTAAATTGCATTTATTCACTTTTTTGCAATGATAATATTTCTTAATAATTTTAAAGACGGAGACTTAAATATTTTGTTTCAATACTAGTCACATGCCTTGCTTTGAAATTAGGATAATCATACCTCCTTGTTGAGCCACAAATGTTTTCTTTAAATTTGGTCACAGGTCCTACTATTCAATTAATATAATCATACCTTCTTCTTCTGCTGAAAATAAAGCAGTTGTTTAATTAAACATGCCAGTTGTTTATAATATAATGTTTCAGAAATACTTGCTTGAAAGAAAGGCTAAAGATTTATATCAAACATTTCAATCTGACAAGTAAATTACATTTCCTCTACCATAAAAAAAGGGTAAGGCAGGAAAATGGTTGCAATATAAGAATAACTAAGGTGGCTGCACTGTGGAAAAGCGCACTTGTTCTCATTACTCGGAGATATGATATGCATCAGTCTACAAAGGTGACCTTTTACACTCTGGAGATTAAAGCCGAACATTTTACCTCCTTAAAATAGGAAAATAGACATTATTTTGAAATTGGAACTCCATTTTAATAGCTAATCAGTTCAAATATGAGGAAAAAAGTGTGAGATTTTCAGTTTAAAAAGTGAGGAGATTGTAGTGTCTGTACTAACATCTTTAATAAAAGCAAGAATGATGCTTTAAGGGTCTAAAAAGGTCTTGTTGTCCTCACTTACTTCTCTAACCTCAAACTGTGATGCTGTGTGTCTAAGACCTAAAAGCTGCAGCCTGCAGGAACTGTCTCTCCCATGTTGAAGCTGGCATGATTTGCAACTTACTCCCTCTTGTAGGCAGGTTTTTCCACAGGAAGATCTGATGTTGGAAATGAAGTACTTAACAGTTGCCCACAAAATCCTGGTTCCGCTTCTGCTAGCTGTGGTCCAGGTTATCTGGCTGGTGGTTCTTTAAATGGACCATATATTAATTTAACCTGCTTGAAATGAAAACATATTTATGAAGGGGAAAGGGCTTTAGCTGATATGTGTTATCAGGATGTGTAGACAGGGCTTCTTGATGCTTCCTTGTCTCAAATCACAAATCATCTCAGATAATAAAACAGATCATTTGAAGAGAAAGGAGGGAAAAGTATCAACCTGTCATATGAATCTTTTTCAAACCCTGAAAGATTACTGCAGTATGCTTTGATAAACCAGCCTAGGTAAAATGCACGGACTTGTTGGTAATTGAAGAAATAGAAAACTTAACTGCTTTCATCATGTAATTAGCAAAATAAAATAAAAAAATGCTGGATGCAATGTTGTTTTACACCTACACTTCAATGTGACTTTGCACGGGCATGGGGGCTTTTATTTTTCCCTTGTGAGCTGCAAGAATGAAGATGGGTATGATTTTTGCAAGGGTGAAATAGGTTGTCTGTCAGTTGGGTTTAGGCGACAGTCTGTCTGCAGGCCGTAAGATGATCTGCATAGTGCCAGAGGAAAGCAGGCAGAATTCCTGGCTTGCAAGCACAGATATTGATCTACCTTAGCCACCTAAACAATGCCTCACCTGTTTGCCTTGTCCATACCTTATTTTACGCAGTCTAATGCTTGTTTTGTTTGACTTTTCTTTTATTTCTGTGGATCTGAGCTTTGATACACTTTGGGGAGTACATAAACACAGTGTTGTACTTGAACATCACCATCCTGCAGAGTAGTCTAGTGGCTCTGGACCACCCCTCCCTGTATGAGAACAGCACTGTTATTGAAAATTATGAGTGAGCAACTAAGTAAGTAGGCCACATACACAAGCGTTTGATCTATCAGACTAGTGTCCAATGACATTGAATGTGAGATGCTACTAATTACTGCACTATGTACTCCCAGTTAAGATTTCTTAAACTGGAGCTAGTAAAAGACTCTATTTTATAAATCTTTTTTTTTTTTTTTTTCCCTCAGCTGATGGTTACAAGATAAGTCACCACAGCATTTAGAATCCTATCCACTTATTTTGAAAAACAACTATGTTATTGTGTACTGTCTCAAGCAGGAATGAAATAGAAAACGACATTCATTTTCCCAGTAAACTATAACATAAATATTTTACCACCATTTATTATTAGTTTGCCATTTCCTGCTGACAGCAATTCCAACTTTGCCAGCAGGCACTGTGTCTCACAATTGTATTGTGTTTGGAACAAATGACGACAAACACAATTTCTTATAAAATAAATGAAAAAAATGGCAATAAAAAACTCTACTGAAGTTAAATGAGCATTTCTTTTAAATGCTGACACTTGATATTATTTAATTTACATACAGCACATTTCACTTTTACTGGAAAACAATTAAGTTAAAGAAGAACTAAGTCATCTGTACTTTCAGGGATAATTGAACATTGCTCAATTTGGAACTGTTTTACGTTAATGCTGTGAAAGAGCAGAGTACATCTGGTTTGTAGGTAGGTTTGTCAGTGGTTCCAAATGCAAGAGTACTTTTGGCCCAGCGACGTATGAAGTGAATGGATCAAAATGGAATACAAAACAGATTGCAATGACACTTAAGTTGAGCTGATATAGAAATACTTTAAATACAGGGACTGACACTGAGCCTCTTTCCTCATATGAGACCTACTCTAACTTTGTGGGATTATTTGATGGTTTAAGGGCTAATAAAAAGGGAAAATCTTTATTTGTTATGCATTTTTCATATCTAGGTACTTTCTGACAGGCACGAAAGTATTTTCCTGGATGAAGTGAGACAAATAAAGAGCGAGCTTCATGCTAGAGTAACATTCCAGTCTTTGTTACAGGTGTGTGAAATCGCAGTGAATCCATGACTTTGGGCTTATATCCTGAAGGCTTTGGAGACATGTTCTACGGGTAGTACTAATCTTGAGAGTGTGAGGTGTTTGGCTGCCTTTTTTTTTTTTTCTTTTTTTTTTTTCGTTTAGACTTTTAGGGTAGAAATAGATAATCCTTTTGGATTTCTGGTGTAGAGGATTACAAATAAAACTCACTGCACAGAAAAGAAACATAAAACTCAGATTTGGAACTACTGTATTCCTTTAGAGGTAGCAGCTGGTCCAACTCATTCATGCCTCACTTGAGCTGAGTTTGATTTAGAAGTGGAAACTTTGAGCTGCACATTCCCTTTCTGATTTTTTTGCCCCTCTTTGCTGAGTTCACTATTACCAAAGGTGCTCAACTGATATCATAAGTAACAAAAATCTGCACCTTTCTATGGAGTACGTGCACCATGTCTAAAAAAACTTTCCTGTAAAATTCTGCAGATATGCTCCAACCTTTCCATCAAAGAGCCCACCCTTACGGATGAAAGGCTGGTTTAACCTCTCCCTGCTGATTCATTCTTTGGCCGCTCAGCTGGGAATTTCAGTTGTAATAGTAAGTCTTCTTCTTTGAATAAATTGGAAGGGTGACAAATTATACCTGCCTCTGAGAAATTTTGTAGTCAGAAAAAAATGCAATTTTAAAATACGTTCCTTTAAAATTTTTAAATAAGCAATACAATTAGCCAAGCACTTACATTTTATTAGCAGTAGCAAGTAAAATTAATAAGTAAATTCAATGAAAAATGATTATGTGTCACAGTATATAGTTTTTACATTGACATTTCACATAATCTGACTTTGCTGAGAGGAGAAATCACTCGTCTGTTAAAATTACTTTTTAAAAGCTGTCAAAATTGGAAAACCTGCTGTCAAAAATATGATGAGAAAAGTTTAAAAATGGTAAAGTATGTTGACTTAGACAAAAAATATTACCTTTAGAGTGGAAAACTTGAATATTGTATCATTATCTTCTACACAGATTAAAACCATCTTTTTCGAAGCTGGCCATTTTTTTTTTTTTACCTTTTAGATTTATGTTTCACATTAACATTTCAATATGAATGGGACTTCATCCAATTTATACTGCAGCAGAAGCTGAAAGTAGCAGGTATTTGGACATTTATATTTTAATTGCATGTTAGAGTTTCACTACATTTAAAAATGACAAGATTAACAACCCTCTAGGGGTGAAGTCCACTGCTCATCTATACTCAGATCCTCCAAACTGCTGCATGTGAGGGCACTTGGAGTGAAGTTGGACTGATGGATTGCTGGTAGGCTGCTAGCAGGATGAGGTCTGCACAGTAGCATCCCCAGCCTGCCTCCAGGGAGCAGGTTCGGCGTCTCCAGGGATCAAAAGCCCTGCTTCTCCACCATGTCTCTGCTCTGTTTAAGAAGGACTATTTCGAAGAAGGTGACAATTCATTCTCCATGCGCATTCAGTCTTTGGCCTCTTTGTTGAGACTGCCAGCAAGGATGCCAATTAGTGCCATTCAAAAAAGCCCAGATATGCTGTGGTAATAATGAAGTACAGATTTAGAGAGATACAATCCAAAATCATAATTAAATGGAAATGAGAAAAAACAGAATCTGAAATAAGATTTGACTAAGGATTACAGAAGTACATCTCTCGAAGTACATCTCATTTTGCCAGTTACTTTTTCAGTCCTTGCTGCCTGTAATACTGCACAGACTTGAATACTGCACTGCTTTTAACACTATACATCCTTTAATCCTGCACTACCTTTAATAGCACATTTTGCCCGAATCACAGTCCCTGCATGCATATAGGTAAGACTAGCTACAAATGAAGCAGTGAGAGTCACTATGAGGGAGGAGTGCACGTGGCAGTGGAAGTTGTGGAGTTGAATGTGATGCCTTGACCCCAGTGCTAAAAGATCCAACTCAAAAGTCATTGGACTGGACACAGGGGAAGGAAGGTAAACAAAAAATGATTTTGTTTTTGCCTTACTAGTACTTAATGTATTCTGGCATTATATTTATGATGTTATTTCACTTTCTCAGCAATGTGAGTTGAAGGAAGTTAAGTACTTTTGCTCTCAAACATAATTCCTTGAAGTGCAGTGTGATTTAGTCTTCCTGTTCAGCTTGGATGTAATGCGGCTTGAAATATATTAATTTTTTCCAGTTTGAAGAATGGCTACTGAAAACTGCTAATGGCAACTGACAAAACATATATGGAAGCCATTAATGTAGTGATATATCCACTCACTTCATGAACCAGAGGACCCCACATTCTTCTTTTATGTTCCCTCCAGATCTAAGTAACTCTTCACCTTTCCATATCAAATTTTCCCCAAAACATTCTTCCTCCCATGTTTTCTAAGCAAACAATCCTTTGCAGATTTCTTCATAGAGTCTTTCTTGCTCTCTAGTCTGCTTTTGCTGCTTAGACACATTGATTCATGTCTTTCTTTTAAAATTTATTCCCACTGTGATGGCTCAAAAAATCTTTTCCTACCTAATCCAGTAAGCAGTATTGTCTAAAGGCTTGAGCATGCTTTGCTATTGCTCTCCCTGATCACAGAAGTGCTTAATAATCTTTAAACTAGACTGAGCAAATGAATATTTATATATATATATATATATATATATATATATATATATTAGCAGAACGAATGGGAATTTAGATTCAGATGTGGGAGGCTACATCCCTTGCATTTCATAATCAGCCTGACTCACTTCAGGCTGTGTGGGGGCTGCTCTTTTAGTTCATGAATACCACCACGTTAACACAAGATTCTTTGAGGTCCATCTATCTGTCTGCCTATCTGAACTCCCACATTGTTGCTGAAGTATGAGTGCCTCTGATACATGTTGTCCAAGACTCGGCACTTATTTACTGCTTTAGATTGCACTGTAGAGGCAGGAGGAATAATTTCACAGTAGCCTAACACATCTAACAGGGAAATATATTTTTATTCTGTGTTATCTGAACTTGTCTTTAAAGTAACTCTAGTTAACGCAATTATTGTTGCCATCGAATCTAATGGTGATTAAAACAGAGGCAGCCTCCAGTAGTTACCTATCAGATGCTACCTGATTTATGTCAAGTATTATTCTGGTATTTACAGAGAAATAAATTTATCATAATGACAATCCATGTTGGATCAAAGAGATTATATCCTCATATGAATTTAAGGCCTGCAATTCTGGCAATGGGAGCACTGCTAACAGAGCAACTCCCTGGAAACTGTGAAACAACAATATACACAAGGATCCTGGATTAGCATTCAGAGAAAAAGTGAAATACCACAGATGAAGGTTAGTTCCCCCAGCAACAGCACCAGTTTGCCACACACAGAACACCTTGTAACATTTTCAGGGTATTTTTGCAATATTCTGTATCATGGAAGAAACTAAACCTGACTTACCATGGTTCACTACAGCATGCTGTGTCATTGCTCCTGAGAAGGCATTTTTGATAAAAATTGTCTGACTCTATTCTGAAGAGAAACCACTAGGGAAGAATCTATCTGGACCTGGGGCATTCTGAGCTGCTAATAAAACTATTATGAAGTCTGCTTATTCATGACAAGAAAAAACGTTAGAACCTGAAGCTGAGACAGGATAATAAGGAAGTGAATAAAATTCAAGAGAGAAGTGGGAAAGTACTGTTTGCAAACTGAGGATAACTGGAGTTCTTTGTTGAGAGGAGGTTGACCAGTATTGAAAAAGCATGAGTATAGAATTCCTTTATTATAAGCCTAGTGGAACCTTCCCTTATATAGAAGCTGATCAGGTATCAGAACAATCTCAAGTACTCTCTTTTAAATTATCAAACTTGCTGGTGATCCTTTGGACAGGTTGGGCCATGCTGAATATAATTCTTGTGAGCCAGGGACGAAGGTATACACAGGTAGCTTCATCAGCAGACTACAGGTTCTGTTTTTGATCATCCTGTTAATCTCAGTTACTATATGCAGGAAGAAAGCAGAATCCTTGCTTATAAAATGAGTCTGTACAGTCAGTAGACCATCAGATTAGCCAGCATGCACTTTTAAAGAGCAGAGAGGCTAATTAAGACACAAGCAAGATCTATAGTACCTCCATGGAAACTCAGGCTCATTTATGAACTGCTGCTGTTTTTATCCTTGTTATATGTTTTAGGTTAAACAGTGTTTTTAATGGCAGGTTTGTTCATCACTGAGGAAATTACACAGGCTCATCAGCATTAATGCACCAAGGAAGAGACACAGACAGAAATGTAGTATTGCTGCATTGACAAAATATGAAAGAAGCATTCATAGAGACAGAAGTAAACTACATGTTTTTCTGTCTAAAAAAGACATCTCTGACACTTCCATGTTGCTTACAGAGAGGTCGATCTGTGGCCTGGACATTCTGTGTCATACCAGGGCATTTACAGAGTAAGAAATCCTTGTCACCTCTAAATTATGTGGCAAAAAATTGTTGCTGAAGGGCATTCAGCAAATCAGTTTCCTTTCTAACCCAAATGATGCTAAACAGTACTTGCAATGTACACATAACTTTCTTTAACTTAAAAAGCTTGAGCAGAAATAATTTTGCAAAAAATTAGCATAATTATTGATTTGCCATGCGTCAGCTGCTCCAGGTTAAGTGTTGGAGCCTTTATGCTTACTGTGAAGATAATTCAAAGTAGCTCACCGTCATTATCATGTATGCTATGGGATTTCTTAGACATGTTTACCACAAATCAGAGTACATTGGATAACAGATTACTCTGTAATAATTTCTTTGTGTTTCAAAGTCCTTTAGATTCCAAAATATTATGCACAGAATTGAAATGTTCAAGAGCTACATAGTGGATGTATAAATCATGAGATGGTCCTGAAAAATGTGACACAGCTGAAGAGAGTGAGAAAGAAAACTGGAGACACAACTAGAGAGAAGATAGAGACAGAGACAGACATAGGAAAAGAGGTTGAGATACTTATAGTTCTTTTGGCTCACGTTGATTCAGATCATATTTTCAAGATTTTTGCCCAACTACTTCTATAGTACATGGAAGTGAACTTTAAAAAAATAAATAAGATTTAAGATTCACAACTTTCTTGTTATCACGACAGTTTGCAACAAAATCACAACATTCAGCAACACTGTTATTTGTTTTAGGCAATTTGCCTTCAAATTACTTTTGAGACTAAAACTGACCTCATATTTATTGTGTTTTTAAAATGAAGGTTGTTTTGCACAGATTTTTAGAGAATGGCATCTTCTTTTAAGCAACATTGTAACAAGCTTACCTTTGATGAAGAAAATTATTTTATTGTCACCTTCCCATACGATGCTCAAAATGAAACTCAATAAGCCATTCCTAAAGTACAGTTCTCTACATTCAGATATTGAAAAAAACAGAATGGTTAAGAAAAGAGAATGAAGCTCATAGTAGGAATGGTTAGAACATGCGTAAACATTGTTTTTCTTGTATGAGATGTTAAAAAAGGAAGTTGTATTGATTTGAAAGATTTTAAGATAGAAGAATGTGATTAGTAGCCCATTGAAGCAAATTGATATCAGTAGGTTAAAATCAAGGCATAAATGAACTGCAACTACTAAAGAATGTATTGCCTATTAATTTATTTAAAATAGCATCCCCAGCTCCTAATCCTGGTTGCATTCCAGTCATGAGAGAGACCCTCTCTGCTGGGTAAGCATAAGACTGGAATTCAGTGAATTCAATACATTTGTACTTTCATATATATATTTCTGGATGTTTTCCTTTTGCTCTGTCTTTAATTGTAATCAGTAATGAGAGCAGGCTGTGGAGCTGAAAGCAGCGATGAAGGGATCCTGGAGTTTGCTGCTTTATAGAATCAAGAGAAAAATGGTAAACTACTGAAAATAGAGTTATACTTTTTGCCGCTTTCTCCTGAACAGGTTGTGGTGATAACTCCTGTAAATCTCCACACACTAACTTGAAATACTGAGTTCAAAATCTCCAAATTTTCTAAACCCATAGATTCCCTAAATCTTCCAGGAATGAGTTTGTACTTACATTTAGATAAAATTCTTACAGTATAATTTCTCCCTGCTTTATAGTGGCACTACCAGTGACATAGCAAAGTTATAATCAGTTTATAGCACCATGTAAAACCCACTCTTTCAACTTTGCTATCATGAACTTTTGTGTAGGAGGATCAAATGTTGGCTATTAATGGTTTCTGGAAGAGGCTAATGAAAAGAAGAAATAGGACAATCCTCTTTGGTATCTCTCTTAAGAGGAAATCAGCAAAAGGAGAGCCTTTTGGTCAAAATGAATACTCTGGCATTTTAAAAAGTCATGTACAATAAAGCATTTCTGAAACATTCTCATAGCAAAAGGATTTTAACAAATGAAACAAGAAATTATAATTCCCTATCAAAAATCTGAAGAGGGAGGGAATATTTTTGCTGTGTGCAAGCTGAATCAAGTTAATGAGGCATCTAACACTGCGAAAAGAGCGTTCTCTATAAATAAATCCTGTCTGATTGGGATATATTAGTCTTCTGATAACATTCTATAGCCTACAGATGCTTTGAATAGAACGTGTATGTGTGCAAATACTCAGATCTATTGGAGTTACTGTTCTCCAAGTCCTTGTCCATCACATATATTACAGTCATTTTCATATTTAAGTACTGAATAAAAGCTCAGTCTCACTCCACTGCCCGGTTTGAATAGGTAGGCTCAGCAGCTAGGCTCTGTGAAAGCTCTGGAGATTGTATTTCACACACAAAGATGTGGCTAAAGAGCAGCTGTGTAGCCTGTTAGTGGAGGACTCTTCATTTGCTTGCCAGAAGTAACACTTGCACTCCCAAGAGGTTTCAAGGATCAAGGAGTAGGTCTTCGTGTCACGGAGTACTTTCCCCCATCACTATCCTGGCTGTGTGCTGCTATGTGTCATTGGGACTCTGGTGACTGTGAAGGCAAACAGGAGAAAAATTATATGAGATGAAGTTACAGGATGTAGTAGATTTCTCAGAAGTACAAGTGTATTTAACTGCAAAATCTCTTAATAAGAGTGTCAATTTATTTTTTTGGAGAGAGAAAGGATTTGGAAAGTTCTTTTGAAAAATTATTTTTAAAAATATTTTTTTAGTTTTGACCTGCAGGGAATTGAAAGGTCTTTCTTTGTGAAGTATCATACACTTACCTTTCTTTGAAATTGTGTTGTAGTTACCCGTGCATTATGTTTTTACATTTTTGACATAAAGGATTTGCTTCTTCGGAAATCTTGTTTATCCTCTCCCCAGTTTTGAGAACAAAGTGGTGTGGATCTTTGGAGGGGGTGTTCATGTTGCTTTGTTGTGGTCACCCAGTCCTTCTAATTAAAAAAAAAGAAAAAAAAAAAGAATTGGCTTCAACAAGAAGATAGCCTAGAGTTTTAGGAGCATTTACACTGTGTAGCAATTCAGAAGCTTTAGGGATATTTACTCTGTGCAGCAACTCAGAACAAAAGAAAGAAATACCCAGCATTTAAATGCCAGGAAAGGTTTTAAATCAATAGAGCATAATTAGTAATGCAGTCCTAAGAACAAATTTATAGGATTTCTGGTTTTGTATACATTTTCTTCAAATTTGATAATATGCCTGTAGATAGCGCCATTTTTTGGTCTCCAAGGCTTGATAGTAGAGGGTTTCATTTTCTTTTCAACTATGTAAGAGCACTTGGTGGTAAAATTAACTTTTGAATCAAAACGAAAATGTTCTCATGAACTTTTAATTGGGTAATAAGACACGGCTAATTTGAGATCACAAGAATTTAGGGCAAAGTCTTTTTTGGCATTAAGTGCCGCCATGCCTTTTGAGGGTCTAGACCGTTAGATTCAGAGTGATAAGACTAAGAGTGAATAGTGATACATCTAAAACTGTACCAACATGTCTTGTTAGAAAAATGCACTTGTTCTGTAGTTCAGGAAAATTTGGGGTTATTTTGAAAGAATGTTGCATAAAATTAATGCTTTGAGATACAGTTTGTCTTTGCTAGTTTCATTTGCACTCAATTCTTATAATACGCAAACTCAAATTAATATACTGTTTAATAAATCAAATCTTAAAACTCTATGATAACTGCCATTATGCTTTTTGAAGATGAAGTCCTCCCTGAAAAGCTGATATCAATCATTCTTGTCACAGGTCTGAAGCAAATGCAACCTGCAAAGACTGGTATCTGGGCTATCTGCCATCATTGCTGGCAGCATAAAAACTCTGGATACACTCTTCTAATATGAGGAATATGGAGACAAATCTGTCTGGTTTTAATGTGTATTAAATTTCTGAGATTAATTCCTGTTGTGTATGAAAACAGTGATCTAGACTTCAGGGTCTGTGGTAGTCTTTCCACTACCATGCCCTCTGGACAGTTTGTTGCTTTGTGAAATCTTGTTTTCCACATCGAGTAAGGCCATCTGTGTTTTTGAAGACTGGCCTGGGAGAGAAATATTGATCCATTATCAAGAGGGGCAACAGTCTAGGACAGAGATGTTGGCTTTGTTACCTGAATGTACAGTGCTAGTATAACAGAACCTCAGTGAAGGTAGAGGTCACATTTTATGAGGACAGGGTTAAAATAGCTTTATTGTGGCTCAAATGGACACTTCACAGTCATGCAGAATAGGGAGTCTTGAATACTTAATACTCAATATTTAGCTACACAGCTTGTGATTTCCAGAATCTTCCAGGATTTTTTTGCATTTTCTTCTTGTAGATGAAGAGACTACAAATTGTTAATGGCTGGATAACAAATACTGAGAGAAATACCAGTTTAGTATCTGTTATGAGAAAAATGTGAACACTCTTTTTAACTGATCACCAGAAGAAAGAAATCAGAGCATGCGAACAAGAATAATTATTTTAACTCAACATATATCATTTAACATAAAAATAATGACGTTATGTGACTGTTCAAAACACCTTATAATAGAAAAAAAATATAAATGTGCTTATGTGCTTCTTTTCTTTTTACGCTAACAGGTACTGTTGTCCAAAAAAAAAAAAAAAAAAAAAAGAGCCTGTCAGGGAAAGTATACAAAACTGCTTTTCCTTTGAATGCATATTTAAAATGAAGGCATGATGACAGCTTTCATTTGAGCACTGGACAATTTTTTTTTTCCGAGTTTGCTGCTGTTCATGCAAAATAAGTTGCTGTGATTGCAACATATGTATTATATGGCACATATGCTACCTCTTAGATAAAAGTGTAACTCTTGTGGTTCCTAGCATTTTTCTAAGGACATACAGTGTTTAACAGTAACAGATCTTTTTATAATATTTTTGCCATGTTTTTGGCAACTAAATATTTTTTCTTTAACCTTTCTCATTCATAAGTTAAATTTGTTGTTAGAGAAAAATGGAGTGTGGAGGTAGAAAGCAACAGTGTGAATAAGAGAGCAAGAGTGTTTTGACTGGCAGTTTTCTCTTTGGCTACCATTTTGGGTTTCTTTGTTGTAATGTAGGAGGGCAATAAATTGCCAGCTGCAAACAAGGGCCTGTTTAACTATGTCTTATACAGACAATAATACACAATCAATTATGGGTTAAAATGCTGGTGTGGCACTTAAGGAATTAAGAGTAAGGACTACTGTTAAGAATAATGTGGGTTTATTGTCTAATTCCTGACGTATGCAGTAAAATGTTTCTCTCGTTTATATGTCTTTGATTATGTTAACTCCTCAAATCCTTCTCTGTTTAAGGGTATGGGCTTTGAATTATGGTATATTGAAACATATTTTCACACACACAGTAGTGAATCACAGCAAAAAGACAAATAACCAAAACTCTACCACAGTACCAATGATTAAATGTTGGGTTTCTTTGTGCATGTGAATGTTCCCACAAAACTAGTGGAACTAATAATATGAATCACTTTTATATGAGCAAGGAAAAAAATGAGTCCCACTTCAGGCTTGGACGTAAAACAAGATTTCTTTAAAGGGCAGTGTTATTTGTTCCCTACGTAAGTCCTAAGTAAATGAAAGTGGACCTTCAGTCTTCTCCCTCCTACTCCCAGAAATTATCCCATTATACTGGTAGTTCATAAATATGCAGTGAAGCCCATCTGTTCTAGCTTGTGATTTAAAACAGTATATTGTAATTCTTTATAATGTCTCTGGGTCTGATCACAAGGGTATCAGAGGCAATAATAAAGCTACCATTATCCTCAGATGTGTTGGGTCAGGGTTCCCAAGAAGCTTTGACATGGGTATTAATTTCTGTTGGAAGGGATCTGGTGTCCCTTTCTGCTGCCCATCATTCAGGAGAGTGCACCGTTCAGAGAGCACTTTCTAGAAACGGAGTTACCTGTGCTCCTGGTGGAGGGGGCCCCTGTGAATGTCTCGAGCACTTGCCTAGGAATGCTTTCCCCAGATCAGGCCAGAACACGCAATTACACTGTCAGGCTCTGTCTTCAGATGGAGATGACTTTTTAGGCAATCTGTAGATCTGAGTTTACTGTCAGAATTATGAAAAGCCTTGGAAGGAATTCCATAAATGTTCAAAAATAGCTATTCATAAGCAACAACAGAATAGAAGTAACAGTTTGAGAGATTTTAAAACTCCATTACTTGTACATATTTATACAATATAGTGCCTGTCACAGATAATGTACAGCAGATTTATCATACTTTATCATTTTAAAGACGAGTCAGTTCTCTGAGTGACGTATGAAATAAATTGCAAAGAAACAAGACGCTGCTTAATAAAACAATTAGTTCTCCGAAGGCTCTGGCAGTGCTTTCTGAATTCTTATCAGCCCTGGTTTACAGCTGTAACTTCAGGATATAATAGGAGATTGAATCTTATACAGGCAACGAAACAGATGATCAAATTCACAAGGGATCGTATCAGGCTTTTTCCAGTACCAAAGAAACGTATTAATCCTTGTCACTGTTTTTTGAAATGCTGTGACAGAAATAAACCTGTACTGTAACTTGGCCCTTTTAATGAGCTTCTGGAGTGTGGGCTTTCCACTCAGCACCTGAAAAACACAACAAAACACCTTTTACATTAAAGATGTGAGGTTTGCTGCTGGCTAAATTTGTACACAGAAGTCTATAAACCAGTGCTCAGCCAGCTGGGAAGCAAGAAAGCAAATTCAGATTCTGCCATGAACTTCACAGACCAATTATCTACTTGGAATCATGGGAGTTTAACAAACAAATACCAGCCCCTGCTGAGCCTTTTCAGTCCAGCAGCTTATGGGTGATTCAGTTGCATCAGAGGCTTTTAGACTGATCAATTCTTAATCACAAAGCGCAAAAATTATTCTCAGACTCATGTCAGTTTCTTTGGACACCTTTGTTAACAATCTGCTCCAAATCATTTTTTTAAAGAACTGTAGACACTGTTTTTATTGACTCTCCACTTGTAAAATGTTTATAGCTTGTTAATTTATATTTACCCCTTTACTTTTGCCTGCAAATCAACATCACTTAGCACAGTTTGGTTACACTTTGTCCAAAGGAAATTACAGAAGCCTGCTATGGGGCTAAAATGAAGGAAAGCTGAGGAAAATCAATACACTGATGATTAAACAGATCGTAGCAAATTCACGGCTGTAAGCTACAGCATTGAGACATCAGTGTGATGCCTATCTAGCAGTTAATGTGCTTTCAGCCAGTTGAAGAAAATTTTACAATAAGGCAAAATGTAACAGAAAAAATACAAACTACTATAGAGTAATGCTTTTCTTTACTCGATAGGAATGGTTCTGTTATTCAAGTTTTATTTTGCTATATGACTTCACAGAAACTGTAGAAAATGTTTAGATTTAAGAAAAAGAAAATCTATTTTATGAGAAAATTTGCAGTGAGAGTTTTAGAGAAATATTTGACTTGCAGTATCATTCACATCTATTGTAAAAGCTCTGTATTTACTGTTATTTTCAACCACTCTTTGCTGTCAGTGAATTTCAGGTGTGATACTTGCTATTTTAATCTTCCTTTTGCTTTAATTAGAAGACAAAGAAGTATAAGCATGTTTCTAAATAAGAACCCTAACAAGAACAATAATATTTAGTGTAAATTGTACATTGTCTAACAAAGCAATAATCTGTCACTACTCAAGTAATAGAGGAAATTTTGAATACAAATAGGCAAATGGAGATTTTTTGCACATTAAATTCTTGTGTACATTTAATAGCACTGAATAAGTATTAATGAAATAGACATGGAAAGAGGAAAACAGTTTTGAGAATAACATGCAAAGGCCAGTACCAGAATACAGCAAGAATTCTGAGTGGGTCCAGGGACTTCACATTTGTAGAAACTTCTCATTTATGGACAGGAAAGGTTTCCTCTCTACCACCCTTCGCAGTGCCTCTGGAGCATAATGTGTCCCTGTGCAATGAGTGTTTACTAACTACAGCCAGGTAAAAATAGAATATGTAAAACGAACTTGCAGCGTTAGGGCCAATTTGTCGCTATTGATTAAAATAGGGATGCCAAAGAAGAATTAATTACAACCAGAGGGAACTTGACAACTCTGACTTGAGCTTTTGCAAATCAACATATGCCCATTTCAATGGATTTCAAAGGCTCATCGGAGGAGATGGCCCACAGAGCCTGACTCATTCCCTCCTCAGAAAGGATATTCAGGGCACAAAGAAGATTATTTCTCTTTCTCACACAGCTTGAGTATCTGCAGAAAATGTTCACTCTGGGGAAGGAACATTGCTGAGCTACTCCTTGTTTTTCCTGACTGGCAGCCTGGAGCCTTCAGTCATGTTCCCCATAATGTGCTGGTGCTCTGCCATCCTACAACGTCATGGGCAGACACTCCCAAAGTTGTGCGGGGCATCGGTGTTAGCATGCTACCAACTACACCCACCTTCTTCTTGCACAATCCATCTCCTTCTAGCACTCCTCACAGGGTCCACTGTGAGAGTCACCATCAGAGCAAAGGAAAGCTGTGCTGCATTCAGGCTTTCCCTCGCTGTGCTCTCCTCCATCTATCCAGAATTATGCATGTTTGTATACTCACTCACCCAAAAATTAGTAGAAGAAAATACTTGGGCCTTACTTCTGAAAAGTAGTGTGAAAACACTGCTCCTCACAGATACACAGTGCCTTTTTGGAACTGAGGAGTTCCAAAAGAACCATGTTTTTGTATTTGCCAAATAATCCTGCAATTCTTTATTTAAATTAGGAGAAACTTATAAAAACAGGAGAAAGAGAAGTGCTATAAAGTTTACCTGTGTGCTAAGCTGCATTCTGCTGCTTGTTTTTTTTACAGAATGTACTATAATCCTTTGTTTATCTGATAATTTTAACGTTTAGCAAGTCTTTTAAAAAATCTGCTGTTTTTCTAAGAGGTTTTGCACCAAAAATGGAGATTTTTGTTTTGGCTTGAAGCAGATAAGTGCATAATTGCTTTAATAAACAGTATTTAATTAGTAAAAAAACCTAATAAGCTACAACTAGTTTTTCTGAATGATAGCATCTTGTATTCTGTGGTGTCACCTAGGGAGTTGTAGATTTAACACTCCATTAAGATGCTTAAAAATTCCCAGTAAAACATATATAGAAATATTCTCAATATTAAAAAAACCCAAAATTATAAATATGCACAGATATGTATTTCAAAGAAAAAATAGTGTTCTCTGAATTCAGCTTGTGTCAAAATTCAGTCAAATTTCATATTTACAACTACAGTTAAGTTGCAAGCTTACTACAAGGATGAAGAAAATTCAAAGAAAATATAAAAGACATTAAATACACGTTGCAATAAAAATTGTGATAAAATGTATTAATAGCCAAAGATTTTTTGTTTCTGCAATTCATATCACAATTTAGAGTAAAAATTTAAACTAAAGTGTTTTTAAATGTTTTAGTGATGTTTTCTATCACTAGGATCATAAAGACACATTAGAAAATTACCTTGGAAAAGATTTCTTTCTTGTGAGCTGTTTAATAGACTGTTAATTTTACCAAAAGAGGTAACTTCTCCTGTGTTTTCTCTGTGTAATGAATAGCATAAAATAACTGATACTGAGAGTTGTAGTAAAACATGTCTACATGATACTGATAGATTAAAAAGTGAAACATTACTATTGGAAAATGTGGGAAAAGATCCATGCCAGAATCCTCTTGGGTTTGCCAGTTTAATTGTGCTCCTGGGTATGTAGTTTTCAAGATTTTCTTCAGTTGTGGCATTGAAGGAAAAGTAAAATGAAGTGACAGAACCGATTAGAAGGCGATAATGGAAGGGAAAGTGAATAAACCAAGTGTAAACTTTTGATAGGAAACGCTTGTGTAAAGCTCACTAGTTATTTGCTATGATTTTTTAAAATTTTTTGTAATTCCAATACTTTGATGAAGATGACTAATGAACTTTTATATTATGTAGTGATCCATACTGAAGAGTAAATATGAATGTGCTACCAAAATATGATTTTTAAAGGAGCAGGTTCTTTGATGTTACCAATAATGTTAACTTTTTCAATTAAAATTGCACAGTAGGTTTATTCTGGAAAAAATATCTTGCTGTTATTTAGTTACTTACACTAATTTCTATTTGACTATAATATGTTAATTATGAGTGGAATTCTCTTTAATTGGTAACACATATAATTTATTTAGTTCTAGTAAGCATACAACTAAGAAAGAAAGTATAGCCATAATAAATGTTTAAATTTTTGTCATGACAAAAGATCCAAATACAAAGCAGAATATTACAACATTTGATGAAACTAGCTATCTGAAACAAAACCATTTGAGAACCTCCAAACAATGCATTTTTTTTTAACTTTGTAGACTCGATTAGCTTGCTAAAGATATGATCATTAAAAGTTTGGATTGTTTCTCTGTTAAATCAGACATGCCTCCCACAATTTTTACAATACTTCTTTTATAAATTAATTGTTCTGTGGTTATTTGTTAAAGAATCTCCCCCACGTGAAAAGCAAAATCTCAGTAGATGCGGATTTTACACTGCACTAGATCAATCCCAATACCAGTAAATGGATATTATTAAACAGCATGGGGTAGTGCAAACTGGGAAAGAAAACTTGTAGTGTGCTGCCTTTGAGCAGACCTGGCTTGCATGCTGTGACAGGGCAATTGTCGACATGCTTTTTCATGCCAATCTGCAGCTTTTTCAACTCTAGATGCTATGGCAACCAGGGTTTAACAGACTAAGCAGCTAACAAGCTTCCCTGATGGAATTGTCTGGTTGTATGATTGCCTTGTCTTAGTGAAAATATAAAATAGACTGAAGATGCTTGTGGACATTTGTCAAACTGATTATAATTTGGACACTCAGCTCATAATTATCCGTTATATATTGCATAGTATTGACCGGCAGTGGTTTCCGTGCTGTCTGTAGTGCCTTTCTGTGCAGCCTTTTTCCTGTGGAAGGAATGGCTTTTGGTTAGGCTGAGTTGGTCAACATGGCAGGTGAGATTATGTGGGTATAGAATATAAATGCTACCAGTGGAGGGTTTATTTCCTTCTTTTTCTCTGAGTTTTTGGTAGTTTATTTTTAAAATAAAATAAAGAAAACCTAAGGCAATTATAAAGTAACGTAAGATTCTTTACAAACAAATAAAACCACAAAGAACTACATTTTCAGGACACATTTTTTAAAGCCTTTATGTTTCTTGATGTTCATTATCAGGCAGTTGAGTTCTTTCTGTTGGCTCCCAGTGAATGGTTTGTGTTTCTTACTTGCTTGTTTGTTGTTTTTTAACTTGTTCTCAGAAGAAAAGGGTATTCACCATAAAACATGGGCCTAAGACTACATGTTTCCCAGCACTTTTTAGAAGCGGAAATCTGTGGGACTCATTACTTTGCAAAGACTGCTTGGCCACTTGAACATTGTAGGACATTGTAGAACCTGTTTCAGCTATAATAACAGCTAAGCAGAGTGGGTTTTTTTGTTTGTTTTGTTTTTTTGTCCTGAGGGGAGAGACTACTTTTCTATAACGATTTCTTTAGTGGTATTTCCACTCATACTGCACTTCAGGGTGAATCAGTTTGATTCAGTTACAATAGCCTGCAAGAAGACCCACAGGAGGCCTCCTTGAGACTTCCAGTTTCTGTCAGGCTTGGGACTCCATTTTCTGTGCTGACAGAGGTTTTCCTTTTCTTATTTGCCCAGAGGGGTCTTTTAGTACTTTGGTATAGGGGCTTCCAGATCTCAGACACCATCTAGCTATAGTACAAGCCATTAGCCTCTTTTTGACCATCTGATATGACACCTGCACCATTCATACTGTGTTTGAAGTTCACTGTGCCTTCAAGCAGAAAAGCCAAGTTTATCAGTTACAGGTAATCTTGTTCTCTGGTTTAAATAAAAGGTTGGAATTAAAAAGAGGTATGCAGAAAATGAAAAAACCCTGCCAACCCCCAAATCATTATAGGTGTGATCTATACCCTTCTGCCTTGTCTATGATGAATCATGTAGATGAATCATGTGGTTGACTCCTCCCTGGAAGTGTTCAAGGCCAGATTGGATGGGACTTTGAGCAACCTGACCTAGTGGAAGGTGTCCCTGCTCATGGCAGGTGCGGGGGCACTAGATGATCTTTAAGGTCCCATCCCTTACAACCCAAACTATTCTATGATTCTATGATTATTAAATATGTCCTTCTTTTATAAATGTACACATTCAGGTTGCCTATGGTTGGCAACCAGATCGTCAGGAGACAACAAAACCCAAATACCTTGTTTTTCTCTCTTTTTTCTGGACATCTCAGTTTAAAACAATATTAAACAGAAAAACATAATTTTTGGTCCTGTTGGGGTAAGCAGAGGTTTGGCAGAATAGATTTTGAACTGTGGGAAGTGCAGCGTCACCTTTTTGAGAATTTCTACCTATTTAGTCTTAGGATAATGTAATGTGGAAATTTCTATTTTTACCTCTAGAATTTACCTGTTGAAAGCTTCACAATGGCCTGTAAGGAAAAGCTGAAAGGACAACAAGGATACAGAAGGTCTTGTAATGTACTCCTTAAAAAAGGCATCAGAAAGCATTTATACCACTGGAAAAATGAGAAACATATCAGCAAGTCATGAGCAACATACAGAAGAACTTCCCCAATATCTTGTGACACAACAGTAACATGGCTTTTTTTTTTTTTTGGCATTGAACACTACAGTTTTTACTCATTAAACTGAGATAACCTTAGAATTATTCTGAGAGCATAAAACAACTGGGTAACAGTAAAGTAAAATAAATGACAGTAAAACATATTTAAAATAAGAGCATATTGTATCTGCTACAAGTTTCCTTTACAAAAACGTAATAGAAAAAACCTGACTAAAACAAAAAAGGAAATGTAGCATCATAACATAATTTCCAATAACCAGAATAAAGTTGCTGAACATGTGAATTGCTTTCATCTCTGGAATTAATATAGTGTGACTGGCTGGTTTATTTACTTGAATCCAACCCTGCTCCAGGAGCTATTCAATTTATACAGTATACAACTAGTACATCAGTAAAAAGAACTGACAATAAATGTCCTTCAGTAAAAAGGCACGTTCTTATTTACAGAAAAAAAGGCAGTATCTTTTATGAGAAAATTTCAGTCAGGAATAAAATTGAATTTTTGACATTTAATTATCCTTATAATACCCTTAGTTGTTAACACTAAAGGGAAAGCAATTTTAAGAAGATAAAATTTTCAAATTATCAATTAAACTTTTTAGAAATCTTTTTTCTTCTATTCCAACTTTGAATCTCAAGTTCTATAAAACTCAATAGTTGTTCTCAAAACAACTATTAGCATATATAGAGATGACTATAAAATAGTTCATAAGAGAAAATATTAGTTTATACATAAATGTATAAAACATCAAAAACCTAGACAATCTGAACATTTAGAGCATATTATATACTAGAATATATTTGTCATTTCAAATGTACATGTGTACACATCAATTATGAATGCATATTCTCCTGTTTTTTCATCGTGTATAAATAGATTTTTGCTTGAAGTTCAGATTTCTGATCTTTGTAGCTAACTATGGAAGCTATATAAGAATAGAGTCAAAGGGTTGACATATGCATTTCACCTGCTCCTCTCATTTAGGATTTTGAACTGAAAATGTTGCTTCACCCAAACTACTCTGTTTCCCCCATAATGACTACATAATTTTGATTTCCATGTGTTGCCTTTACCTGCCTGCTTCGTGAATGACAATTGCTCATGCTAGCATTCAAACAGTTGTAATTTTTTTGCAGGGAAGAGATAATGTAAGCACCTCTTTTGCCTGAAATACTGGCAATACAATAAACCAGTAGCAATGAAATATGTTCTGTGCATTTAGCAAGAAGGAATAATTCTTTCTCATTACAAGAGAATATTAAAAGACATTCCTGCAAAGGTTCTGCTTCTATAAACCAGTCATTTTCAGGAGCTTGAAATGGTAGGCCAGAGCACACATGAATTAGTTTGCTATTTCTAGAATATATTTTATCAACACCTTTTCTCTACAATTTGCATTTTTCAAAATGTCACTGTTTCTGTGTGAGATACCAAGTACGGACCAATTAACTGTTGATGCTTTCTGCCAAGAATAAATGTTGCAATATAGGATATATACAGGACAGAGTAAATATTCTATGATGGAATTGCAGAAATTGCTAGGCTCCTGGTGAGTAATACATCTTGAATGTTACCTGAAGACATGAGTCAGATGCTAATTATTAATGTAGAATCTGTTACAGAGACAGTTAAAACTGGGGAGAAAAAAATGCAGGATAAAGAAGTCTTTTACAACTTTTTAGTTGTTATCTTTTCTAGGGAAAAATACAGCTTACCTAACCTATTTTGAAAATACATTCAGCTAGGAAAATTTTAAAATATGGTTTCTATAGTCAGAATGGATTTAACACAATCAGACTAAAACCCTCTGAGAAACTCACTGCACAGAATGAAGTAGGTGTCTGAAGGAATTAGATTGTCTTCAAAGCAACACTGAGGCTGCTACATCCAGGTAAAGCTGTGATAGAGAACAGAAGGAGGCTTTTTTCAAGTACCTTATCCTCAAAATGATTTATTGTCTTTTTTAAGCAATCTAGAGAGAATGAACAATTTGAAGTCTTGTGGACTCTCAGTTTTTTTCTGGTGACTCTAAGGTAGGGGTTGAGGAATGTCAGAGAGCTGGGGCTGAATGCATTTCACAGGTACTTGCTCATGGTTCTTATGTTTCCTGTTCTTTGATAACTGGTTATGAGTCCAGAAACAACAGACTTTGTCAGTAACTCAAATTGTTAATAGCTACACATTTGTAGAGAACGGTTGGGCAGAAAGTGATTCTTCCTAAAAATTCCCATCAGTTAACTTTTGGTTATTGTCATTGCAGTGTATAGATATTTTTTTTTTTTATTTTTTTAATTTTTTTTTTTAGTTTAGCCAAGTTTTTTAGTTTAGGTTTTAGTTTTACCTTCCTCTCATACAAACCAGAATGTGAATCAATCTGTTTTTATTTACCACTGTGTGGTACCGTTGGATGATGAGACAGTCCATAGTAATTTGGAAAAGAGTAAATCATTATGGCAGCTGTCTCTGCACCTTATTTTCTTTCATAATGAGGTGATCTCTCTCTATATATACACTCATTTTAAAATGTTGGTTTTAGAAGTTTTACATAGCATTAAGGTAGCAGCTGGATCTCAAGAACCCTTGCATGAAACAGAAAAAAAAAGGTGTTGGATTGCAGTTACATACTTTTTTTAAACAGAGCTGCAGTTTCTGAGGTCTTAGTCTCCTAACAATCACAAAGATGAGATGTAACCATAAGTGCAATCTTGCATTGCCAGAGCTCATGACATGAGTTGACTGCTTCAAAGGGAGAGATTCTTCTAAAAAGTGAGGGACTATTAAGGAATTCAGGTGATGACATGGTACATGTAAACTTTCACAAAGATGCCTATCGAAAAATTGTTCCCTATATAGGCACAACGTCTTCTGGAGATCCTTGTCCTCAGCCCACTTCAGTACAATTTAAGACTTCTGCCTGTGTTCAGTTGCATACTTGGCCCTGCAGAACTCTTTGTGTGAGTAAACCAGGAAGGGTACGCTCACTCGCATAAGCAAGTATGACTTTCAAAGGAGAAGAAACCTTGTCTAATGTGGGTATGGCAGCTGCACACACTTGAATTCTATGAAAAGAGAGCTCCACTCTCTCCCACCACGTTTAGACACACTCTATAGGCTTTACTTCTATGCAAGAAATTTTAAATAATGTTCCATTAGGTAAGACGTCTGGGGATAAATGAGTAGCAGCATGTCAAGAATTAACTATTTGCTCCTTGATTGGGGTCACCACTTCAACCATTCACTTTGGCGAGCCCTAAGATCTGTTCTATACTTTTCAGACTTCTCAGATTTTTAACATGCGTGGTATTTGGGTGAAGGAGAACTGCAATATTAATTGAAATTTTCACTTTAGATAACTGTTTAAACTATTCTTCAAGATACTACGTGTTTTGAAAGTTAAATTGACAGCATTTTGAAAATAGCTATACTGCAATCAGAAGTCCTTTCTCCAGTACAAGGACCTTCTACTACTATTTGGTAATGATGTATATAGCACAATACATTAAGGTTGCTTTAATGTGTTCAATAGTACAGAAGAATGTAGTAATTAGGCACTAAGGGATTCTTTTTGCTATGGTTTGATGAGGTGGTCAATTACCTGTGCTGTATGACAGCAAGTGGTACAATTGGTTTAACTTAATAAGTACATTGACGAAAAAGGCCACTGTGATGTACATTAGTGGAACTGAAAAGGTTCTTTTGAGTTATTACCAAAGTAAAACCTCAAATATCAATTAATTTAATTTGTTTAGAACGGTTTACACTTTACACATCATCAAATCCTTTGCTATCACAGATTGTGCTGTACATTAGGTAAATTATAAATGTCTAACCAAAAAGTGAACATTTGTCTGCAATGGCTACTTAAACATGATTAAAGGTAACAATTTAACTAGAATTTGCCTTTAACTGAAGCTCTTAGAAACTAAGATTGATAGAAAACAGTTTTTGAGAAGAAATAATGCATACTGATTTATACAAAATGCTGTTCACTGTATTTTCCTTTTTGTATTAGATTTAATGAATAGATATTCCTTCTTTATTTTGTGGTACTCTACCATTAAATGATACCATCATTTTTTTTTTCTGCCTAAATAAATTCTAATTCTTGTCACCTACTATCTGTACAGGAAGATTTGAGACATTATTCCTAATTGAGATTTTTACTGAATATCTTTTAAAGATAAATTTGTTTTATTCTTTCACTCACTATTTAAAAGGATTTTTCACATTTTTATCTTCTAAAGGAATTGTCAATGAGAAACTAAAACTGCATAGACTATACATTAAAATCACTTTAGTTTTTAAGCTGTCATGAACTGTTTCAAAAAATGCTAAGTTGCTATTGTTTAATGTCTGTCATTTTATAATGCTTTAGAAGTTATCTATCCTGTAAAATTATTAACTGATGCTAAAATTGCCTTGTAAGTATTAGGACAATAGCAATTTTGTAACAGCTGGGACACTGCCAATGTAAGATAAGTACATTTTGCTCTGTAGATTCATAAAGTGCTTTGAAATGGTTTGTAACTGATGGATGGATGCATTTTCTAAGTGTGGAAAGCAATATTTTGTAGAGGGAAATGGCTTGAAAGCTGACACACATGCATGCAAATGCCATTCTCTTCAGTAAGTAATTTGCTTTTTCTTTCAAAAGCATAAATGGCATAGTTAGACACATTATTTTGTATATTGCACATAACAATACAAGATGCACAAAAACAGCAAGTACAAAACATTTCATATTGATAGAGGAACCCATGGCTGTAGTATATGATTAGCATAAATGTATACACACTGAAGCAATGCCTTCAGGATTAAAAAGTAAGGCTGAAAACAGGAAAAGTTCTTCTAACTTCAAGAAATGAAAATATTTAGAATATACTTTTTATTTCTCAATCTTGTACCTTTTAAAACTAATTACATCATATAGGGCCTGAATCAGATCTTACACTCAGTACTCCATCTGACTCCAATGACCCCATATGAGGCTTTCATTTGTAAGAAAAATCAGTTAAATAAATCTTTAAAGTGTTTGCATGTCAATGACAAAACCCAGGAGGATACTGCTCTGAAGTACATATAGGCACAGATAGTGTAGATCAAATTTGTTATACTTTGAGGACCATTAAATGTTAAAACTGTTTTCTGATTTAGATAACTGTGTCATATTTGTGGTTTATATCTTTGTGCCATTTAGATCATCTGCGTAGCAAAACCAGCACTAATGATCAAAACTTTTGGACTGCTTCTGAGATTATATTTCATGTTAAGCTGCTGTTTTAGGTTTTGCCTTTGGAAATTTCCATGCCTGCTTAGCTATCCAACCTTTAGGAGTCCCAGCTTTACTGAACAACTGAGAATAATACAGCTAAACCTATACTGAGTGAGTGAAGGAATCTGTCTTTGTCTGGAAAATGGTCCCCAATGAAATCTTTGGAATATCAGCTTCAGCAGGTCTACTCAATATGATTAGTGTCAATATGTGTCCTTTTTGTTTAAAGAAAGGAACATTTCCTTTCATAGAATCTTGTTAAATTTCTCATTCAACAATTATTGTAATCATGACCTCTATTTCCATTCATCATTTCCACTAAAATTTCTGCTTCTACATCAACTTCTTTCTTAAGATATATATTCCCATTAGATACAAAACAGCCATTAATCTTAATGGAAGCTATGCTCAGAAATGGAATGAGAAAGACACCCAGGAGGTTTTGCCATATCTTTAAATTCACTAACAAAAAAATTGATTTGAGTTAAATTTCGATAATGAATGCACATTGTTGAAGAATTAAAATTTAAAATATATTTACATACTTTCTGAATTTATATTAAGAAGACTTGAAACAATACTTCTACTGGATTGTGTGTCAGATTTCATCCTAAGAAATGCTGCTCATTTTGTGATACTGTAGGAAACAGAGTAGGGCGAATATCTGATAAAAACAGCTTATCTGACAATTTGAGTCTTATTTTTTTTGTTCCTTCCATGTGAACAGATGACATTTTTTTCTAAAGTATTACTTTTTTACAATATGAAACCATTTTTTTTTGTTTGTCCCATAACTTTATATTTAAAATTCAAAATTTGAACAGCAAAATTTACTATTGACCACACGGTTTTAACTCTGTTTCTGGACTTGATGTTTGTAAAATTCATGAAACAAGAACTTGAATTTGAGATTTTTCATGGGTGTAAGCTGTTTTAAAAAATTTCTGAAGTTTGTTTGCTTATGTTTTTAAAGTACTAGAACATCTCTTTTTAGAATTAGCTGTCAGATTTTGTGACTGCAAAATTGTGGCAACATTACAAGAGAGCTAGGTGTGACTGTTACGAAAAATAAACCCACAATCAAAATAAAAAATTCAGTCATAGTAATTGTCCCTCAGAAGACAGTTATCCCTTTGTGTATTAAAAATGGAATGAACTTATTAATAACAGGAATATTTTGTTTTTGATTGAAAATCATGATTGAGTTCTTTAAAAGTTTATTTCATAATAGCTCTTTATTTTGAAGGATCAGTTTGTAGAAGGGAATGTGAGAAAAACATTTAATCAGAAACTGGCAAACAGTCAGTAGAGTGGCAAGAATTTGATGGTAAACAATGCTCCTCCATAAAATTGACAGAATTAAAGGATCTGATGACTCCCACTTATAGGAGCTACTAGGACAATTTTGTAACTATTTTTGAGCCACAAAAATAATTTTATGAAGAGTAGGTTAGGTGTTTTTCTGTATTGTATCTGCCCTAAGGAGAAAATTCAGAGCACAGAGTATGTTTGTCACCAGAGATTGTGGCTATAACACATCAAAACCTTCTGTGATTTTGGTAGCTGGTGTGACTGGAGCCCATAGGTAGAAACTATGCCTTTGAAGACAAAACATTTTTTAATCTATAATATATGCAACTTTTGAAAAGTCATCAGAGGTGAGCTAAAAATACAATTATTAAACCAAAAAGAATCTGAAGAAAAGATTTACATTTGCACAGTATTACAACCTGAGTAACATTATAGTTTTCTTGGAAGCAGTATTCAAATAAAATTGATCTACACTTTTGCTTTACAAAAAATAGAAAATTTTGATTCTTTTTGAAAAAAGTCAAAATGCTGTGGTCTTGAGGAAAAAATATGTGAGAGAATTAAAATACAGAGATGTAAAATATTACTTCAATTTTAGAAGTTGCACTTTTCAGTTTTCTTTCCTTTGAGTGAAGGAAAATTTAATTAATTAGGAAGAAAATGAGAAAAATTTGTTCATTAATATTTTCTCTTCCACTATATTTTCCCTGTTTTCCCTAATTGATATCACATTTTTCCCCTGCATTTTTACTCATCCTTTGTAAGAAAACAAATGGACACAAAAAAACCTCCCTAAACTAGGTAAGAAAATAAAATCTGATTTCCCCACATTATAATCCTTCTAAAAACTTTTTATAGTTGTGTGTGTGCACATATGAAAATAAAATATTACACACAACCTTCTATAACTCCTATTTTTCTATCACTCCTATTGCTAAGTAATGACCATAACAAAGTTCTTTAGGTACAAACAGTTCCTAATGTTCTTGACAAATGATCCCAAAGAATTTGTGAATAATATGGAATAAGAGTATGTATTGTTTGAACAATTATGTAACATGTACAAATATTTTGAGTATTTTTTTTTTTAGTATCGGGGGTTGGACTAGATGACTTTCAAAGGTCCCTTCCAACCCAACCCATTGTGCATATCGACAATGTCTAGTTAACACATGTAGTATGGTGGAGGAAAATTTGTATTTGGCTCTGAAATTATGAAACTACTCCTTCACCAAGTAATGCTAACTAGAGGCAGAAATTAGATACCACACTAGAAACACAAGCAATTCTGTTGTCCCAACTTTCCATTCAAAACCACTGGAAATTCTTTTGCTTAATCTCATAATCAGCTTGAAATATCTGTGTATTGCAAAGATCTTCAGACTCTTAAATGTTGTGTTTTTTTCACAGCTGCCATGACATTTGGATTTAAACTCCCTTTGTATCTTTTGAAACAGAAAAAAAGTGGCTTAATGGAAATAGTATAACTGGGACTTGCTGCTCCTTAGGGGGGGAAAAAAATTATGAAGAAAAGTCTAAATGAGCATTTGGCCATGATCTAGGGACCACTTTGGATTCTTCAGTTTGGCCTATTGTGAAGTAGATGGGATCATTTTCTTCTATACAATTTCTGCAATTCCACCTCACTCTTATTTTAGCATGTGATTAGGAGTCAAGCATTCTGAGGGAGCAGGTTATACAGAAGCATATGTACAATAGTGATTTGAATAGGTTTTATGTACTCTGGCTACACAGTAACCTTTAACCATAACAAGGACTAAGTAAGAAAAACTGGCTGATACTCTGTAGAAAGCCTGTGTTTGCCACACATAAATTCATCTTTCCCCATTTGCTACTTTCAGGCTGTGACTCAATATCTAGTATTATGAGACTGAGATGAAACAGTAAGATAGTCGTAAATAAGTCATTACACCCAAAATGTTTTTATTTTCAAAATGAAATGGTCCTGGCAACAAAAAGCTTTACTTCCAGTGAATCATTGGCAAGTACTTTCACATTTTAAAATTATAAAATGTGTGAGGTTCTGGCAGGTTTCACTTACCTCCTCAAATTGTATTTTATAAATTTTTGCACATCTGTCATACTTTTTATCAATCTTTTTTTTTTTTTTTTTTTTTTTTTTTTAAGCATTTTACATATAATAAGGAATTGAATCTCAACATTCTCCAAATAGGTCGTATTGGAGAATTTTGCAAGACATTGAAGAAGACTGAGGTTCAGCACTAATTATTTATGCATTATCTACAAAATGGTGAACCCCTTTAACTTCTCTTAATATACACATATATTGACAGAAATTAAGATTGAGATGCTCTGCGTAATACAACTAGCATTCAGACTTCAGAAGACTAAGTCTTTTTCAGACTGAAGTAAGATATCAGTGATACAGTTTTGGTATACCCTATAGTGGTATAGTCTAGATACTTGAGATAGTAGAATCCATTTACCCTTCCCAGTAAGGCAGAAAAAAATCAGAGATTGTTTTGAGATTCCTCTAACTTATGTGCCGCCTGTGCTCCTGCATTGCCATAGTCATAGTCAGAGGCCATAGGTCACCTGGTATTGCTCTTCAGGTGACTATTTATTTTATTAAATATAAAGAGACAAAGTAGAACAAGTTATTGATTTCAAGGGTCTTCTGAACTCACTAGGAAAATCTGATACCTTAGGTACAAAAATCTCGTTCACTTCCTCTTTTCCTTCCTTCCTTCCTTCCTTCCTTCCTTCCTTCCTTCCTTCCTTCCTTCCTTCCTTCCTTCCTTCCTTCCTTCCTTCCTTCCTTCCTTCCTTCCTTCCTTCCTTCCTTCCTTCCTTCCTTCCTTCCTTCCTTCCTTCCTTCCTTCCTTCCTTCCTCTAATATGTCCGACTTCTCTGAATTTTCCCTTGCTCCTTTAAAATGTGCTCATTTACTATTTGACTCCTTCTTCAGTTATTTTCCTTCTGGCCTGCTAAAATAAGTGTGTTTTTATTGTTGTCCAAAGGATATGTCATTTAGATGTATCCATTAGATGGTTTATCAATAAGTTCTTGTAGTTTTACTTTCTGGCTGCAGTGTTTCCCTGCAACTTACAGGTAGCATAATTTAACAAATTAGTGAAACAGAGGAAATAAAAATATTTTCAGGGTAAAATAAATGATAAAATTATCTATATTTACATGAGATTTAGTGTAATAGAAGTATCTGTATAGTACATTCTCCTACATTACTGAGTGAATTTTCAGAAAAATAGAGAATATTTATTCTTGTAATTAAAGAAATAAATTTAATTCTGATACATTTGTAAAAGTGAAAGCCATCAGATATTTCACTATACTGTTTAGCTGATAGAGCCATACTGAACAGTAAAAAAAACTTTACAGACTTACATTTGAGGATATGTCATAATCTCCGATGTTCTTATGATAAAAGGGACTGAATAAAAGAAAGGGATTCCATATACTTCATTTCACCACTGAAATGTCCAGTTTGTGTTAGCAGAGCACATGGGTCTTCCTGGCCTGAGGGCTGTCAGCTGACAGATAGAAGAGTGATCTGGGGATATAATGGTGAGGAAGTGTAACTATTATGTTAGGTAGTATCAACCAAAAAACAGACAAAAAGGTGTCAATTAGAGTTCTTCCTGATTGACTGCCAGGCAGATGAAGCTTAATTGCAACACTTAAGAGGGCAGTGAAAAGTATGTGTATTCTGTGCAGTTAAGAAAACCACTCTTAGAAGGCAGAATTCAGGATGCATGGCTGTGTATTTTAATTATAGTTTTCAAAACTATAATTATCAAATGCCCTCCTTTCACTTCCTGCAAATTAGAGGTCTAAGTTGCTGATCCTGACATCATGAAAAAGCAAAAAATTTCACTAGGAATATTTTTTTGTTTACCAGACAACTGAATTAATTAATATTTTTTTTTCTGGTTACCTTTATTTTTTTTTTTTTCCTGAGATCCAGTGATATTTTATGTACCTAGAATCATAAATAGGTTTGTAGTTGGAATGATACTGCTGAAGGTGACAATAGAATCAAAGAATCATAGAATGGTTTGGGTTGGAAGAGACCTTAAAGATCATCTAGTTCCAAGCCCCCTGCCATGAGCAGGGACACCTTCCACTAAATCAGGTTGCTCAAAGCCTCATCCAACCTGGCCTTGAACACTTCCAGGGAGTGGGCATCCATAACTTCTATGGGCAACCTGTTCCAGTGTCTGACCACCCTCACAGTGAATATTTTTTTCCTAATATCTAATCTAAACCTACCCTCTTCCAGTTTAGAGCCATTTCCCCTCGTTGTGTCATTAACTGTCCTTATAAAAAGTCCCTCCCCAGCTTTCTTGTAGCACCTTCAGGTACTGGAAGGCTGCTATAAGATCTCCCCAGAGCTTTCTTTTCTCCAGTCTGAACAGCCCCAACTCTCTCAGCCTGTCCCCATAGGAGAGGTACTCCAGACTTCGGATCATCCTCGTGGCCTCCTCTGGACTCATTCTTGCTGGTCCATGTCTTTCTTGTGTTGAGGGCTCCAGAACTGGACACAGAACTCCCGGTGGGTCCTTACAAGAGTGGAGTACCTGGGGAGAATCACCTCCCTTGACCTGCTGGCCACGCTTCTCTTGATGTAGCCCAGGATACAGTCGGCCTTCTGGCCTGCAAGTGTACATTGCCAGCTCATGTTGAGTTTCTCATTCACCAGTAGATGAGACAAGAAGGCTTCTGTGTTACTGCAAAACTCTCATCCTCTTTTCAGGAGCATTATGGCCATCTATAGATAGGGTAAGTGGAAAAAAAACCACACATACAAACCCAAAGTTTTCAGTTTTATTGAATGGTGGTTACAGTAACTAAAGCATCTCATTAAACCATTACCATTACAAAAACCATGAGCACATTTAAAAATTCTGTTTTTCCATGCATCTCAGGCAGCATCTTACTTGAAAGTCTTATTGTCAAAGATTCTATCAGTTGTACAGCTTGAGCTAAATAGTCAATATTTGCTGAATCCTTTCTTAATCGTTCTACTGAAACAAGTTGTTCCCCTACCATGCATGTATCTCCCTCCCACACACTGTTACCATTCAATTCCTCAGACAGAGTCTATCAGATTGCATGTACCCCTGTGCCTGAGAATTTTTCTTAAAGTTTCTGTGTCTGAAACAAACCTACTGTTCAAGGACGGAAAGAAGATGAACTCTCAATCTCTAGAGGGATAGAAACTTCTAGACAGAAGTTCCTAAAAGGAACAGAAAGTGGTGCTTAGAAACATAGAGTGGGGAGGAAGAGCTACCCTCTAAATGTAAATATAGAAATATATTTTATTATATATAAAATATTTTGTAATAGTTATCTATAAATATACATATGTATAACACGTAAAATATATCACACATATGTATGTAATCTTTTTAATCTTACTTAAATACCAAGAAACTACAATCCTTTGTGGTTCTTTCAGAGTCAAGTTTGCAGAGATGAGCTAAACTCGTATTGGTTAGTTCGGAATCAAGGACAATAATACATCCTTCAAAACTGCCCAGTTTGTGCAAAATTTGTAAGCTAGATGGCATTTCAGCTACTCAGTTCATGGCGCACAATGTCTTTTTGACATGTGTTAAGTTAATGTTTGTCTTGAGAATAAACTTCTTTTTCTGAATATAATTTTCAGTTTTGCTTCTACAAAGGCACAATGAGCAGGATCCACTCAGTGGAATGATAACTGCTTGGCTAAAAGGATTTAGATATGATCAGAGCCATAGCTGGATCTTTAATTTGTGCAGAAAAATATTGATGCAATCTGTTATTCTTGTGAAAAGTTGTGGTGAGGGAGAGCAACTAGGAGGAGATTGCTTTACTCTTGTGTTCTCAAGTTTTGAATATGAAACCACATGGGAATACCAAGCTGTAAGGCAACCCAGTACAGCATGTGAATTTTAGAAGAGTTAAAAAGTCAACCTTGTAAAAAGAACAATGTTCTTAACATTACCTCTAATAGAGATAGTGTTCTACTATCACAATACAGGCCAGATGAGGCCACCTAAATTGGTATAAGAATCCAAAGAAGGAATAAAGTACCAGACATGGTGCAGCAGCAGGTGAGAGACTCTTATAAAGCAATTTTCATGATATTTATTATAGACCCTTAAACTAAAAAACGAGCAAAAGATAGAAAGGAGCTTTACAACTGGTTCTATATTGCAGGTTATTGTGTTTTCGGCTGCAATGAACCTGATAATGAAGTCAGCTGAGCAAGAGCATAAAGGTCCCATACTGACAAGAAAAAGACATCCCCAAGGATAAGCCAACAGAGATGTTTTAACAATCACTGCAAGTACAGTAATATAGACTATATTGTTACTAGTGACACTGAAGGAAATGATCAAGTAACCAAAAATAATGTTTAAGTTCCAAATATTCCAAATATATGTTCCTGGTGTCTCTGAAAGGGAAAATAAAAAGAAAATTTAAGTTTAGGATTCTGAGAGAGTAATAGAGATTATCAGAAAGGACATGCTTTACCAAATTATAGCATGCTGACACAAACAACAACAGAGACAAAGACTATTTTATCTGGTTCTAAACCATTAGTGATGAAGGGGAAGAGGGGAATGGTTTAGTGGTTACCACAGGAAGAGTAGAGTGGAACACTGCTGTCGTAGTTCATGTTGTACTATCATTAGAGGTATCATTTTCACACAGATAAAGTCAACATTGCATATAGGTAAAATTATACAAGCCTGGGGCATGTGCCTGTGTATTCTTACTTAGAAGTAACCTTTTGAATCAGTGTCTTGAAAGAGGCTGAAGGTCTAGGGCCTCTGTGTCCAGCTGGGAATCTGAACTGCATGGAATTTGAGGCAGGACTTCAGCAGTGATTCTATAAAATTTTTACTAAGGGCTTGTGAAGCAGTTAAACTTTTTTTTTTATTTTGTTTTTAAATGAGAAGTACTTGTTACCCTTTTGCTTTCTGTCTCTGAAAGAACTATGCAGCTGTTTGAAAAAAAAGAACCAAAACAGTAGACTTCCAACACTCCTAGGACTTGTGGTAACCCCAAAAGTCATCTTTATAAACAACTGTTCAGTATATGACATGGACATCCTGTGCCTGAAAGTATCTAATTTAATAAAAAAAAGCCATCTTCTTTCTCTTGAACTCCACCGATTACGGATTCAGCATACTGTGTGTTGCATATACACATATTATTGGATATAATGGCCCAGTCATTATGTGCTTCCTTGTTAGGTAGACAGCGCCTGTTTATGGGGGACATAATCCATTCTCACGGCCCACTGACCCACTTCTGCTGGGAGTTAATTTACCTGTGCAGCAGCTGAGAAATCATTTGTTGCTTTCAGATACCACCAAGCTCTTTGCTGCATACCTCTAATGTAGCTGTAGGACTTCTCTACTATCAGCAGAAGCACTTTTACTTGCCTTTTTCATGTGTATGTAGCTATTCTTAGAGGAGTCAGGTGTATGTGCCTCTCCTGATAGGTACAATACACACTAGTGTCCAACTGCGGTCTGTAATAGGCATGCTCTAAAGTCACCTCATATTAAAAGAAGGGTTTAGGTAACCTATAAAATGCCATTGTAGCTGTTCTAAAACACAGTGGGTGGCAGTACTGAGTTTTATGTAATGGTTTCATGGTTAAAGCTCTCATTCAGAACCCATCTGATAGAAGCAATTTGTTCCACCCTCCAGCCATGTATAAAATGGTGGCAGGGAGATTATCCCCTTCCATTGTTCTTGATGAACCTAGGCCTCTGTAGAGAAATAAACTGTACCATTATAAGTAAATGGAAAATTCATGGTGGTAGAAAAGACAAGCAAGGAGAAAGGAATGTGGTTGCATGGTCTCTGAGTGAGCATACTGTGTTTGGATTCCTGAAGCTAAGTTCCTTGTTTTTTATTGAATGACATAATTAAAATGTAGAGGCTGGGTAATGGTTAACAGTCTTTAAGATTTCTCTTTCTAGGAAAATACCTACTGAGTTACATAATTATGTACTCTATGGCCTCATTCCTTTTTATACAGGTGTACATCAGCAGCTAAGTTTAACGCACACCAGAAAAATAAGGGCAGTTGAGCCAAGTCTCCTATGTTTTACATGAATACTAATATGGTCACTAGGCATTTACACAAACACAGGTTGGGATCACCATTTTATCTGACCTATTTAAATTGTACTCTTCTATCCAAGTCAAGATTATAGGCATATGAGTGAAAAGCATCCGCCTGATGTATTGAATTAGGTAACCAAGCCTTGGAGAAGGTCAGAAGTTCAAAGGCAATCTCATGTTGAAAGATTCATATTTTCTTGAAACATCTATTTTGTAGTTAAATGAGAATTTATAGATTAGACATATAAATCAAATGCTGTGGTGTGTGGTTTTTTCTACAAAATCTAGTCCTTTTCTGTCTCAAACAGTATTTTTAACAGTTTGATTCCTTAGTTTGTGTCATGTTAAAAATACTACTTTCCTCAGTTTTATGTTAATTATCCTAACAGGTCTTTGAAACCAAATATATCAGGCTACGTCTGAATTCTGTACTGGGAATAAATGCAGAGTTTAGGCAGGATGACCACTCTTATTACAATGGAAAGATGCTGAGGCAAGATAATGCTTCACTCCACACATGAAAACAAAGAATCTATGTAATTAAAATTTTCAAGCCACTAAAATTTGTCTCCAAGAATCCTGAATAAATAAAAGTAAAAACAAAGTGTGCAATCAGGCAACTAGGTCCACATCTAAACCTGGTCATTAGAAACTTCTTTTGACATGATGCAAGTGCCTTAATCTGTTTACTTTTATCCCACTCCTATGTTGGACATGGGTCACAAATCTGTAACTTTTCAAAAGCTCTTTCATACCCTCAAAAAAATTCACATTCCTAAGGAACGATAGGTAATTAACAAATTCTACCTATATTGGACTGTTCTGCCAAGAAATATAATAACTTCTGTATTTTTTGTTAACCTTTCATGCTTTAAATTCCCTCCATATCCAAGAAGAAAATATTTTTATTCTGTTAATATTAGAATTTCCATAGATATTTTGATTTATAAAAAAATTCTCAAGGGATTTTACTTCAGTTCTGGGAAAATGCAGAGAACTACTTCATAATTTGGTATCTTTGAGTAGGAGTTTGAAACAGTCATTCACCTTTTTTTTAATTTTCATTTTGTAAAATTTGTGCTTCTCAGGCTAAACAAAAATCATATCTATGAATCCCACACACTACTGTCACTAACCAAAAGGATGGATTCTGACTGTTTAACAGGCTGTGGTGCCACATACAAAAACATGGGAGCAACTTAAGTGTATGTAAGCTTGAGATCCTGCAGAGAAAGGTACATAATAATCTTTTAAGTGGAACTTTTTAGTAAGACAGTCCACAGCTTAGTCTTTCTTAGTCATTCATTATTATTCATTAGAGAAGCATCTTGTCCTGAGGCAAAAGTCTGACTCAGTTGAAGTCAGTAGCAAAACTCCCACCTACTTCAATGAGAAGGAGATAACATCTCTGGAGCTGTGTTCATTAAATTATTTTTTTCAAGAATAATATTTTTTTTTTTTTTCTGTGAAATTCACCCCCAGAAGGCAGTTAATTGCTTTACTGAGCAGTGGAATTTTAAGTTTCAAGGCTGTGTATCATACAAAAACTTGAAACTTCGATGTGAAATAAGTGATTACATAGTTTGGCATAATTGCAATATGTCACAAAAAGACAAGCTGTTAAAAACTGCATTAGAGCTGGCAAAGTGAACACCTCTGAAGTACAACCAAAATGGTGTCATGCTTGCAACAGCAACACATATGTTCCAGAACATAGACTACATCAGAAAAAATAAATGGAGTTTCTTTGTCAAAGAAATAAGTAATCTGATATTCTACCTAAACACAGCAAAACTGTCTTTATTTATTATTGGTTATGGTACTTGTATTGAGTACATTCCAGACAGGAGAGTTTGTGGTGGCAAAGAACTCACAACAAAAATGGTGGAAACAATAGGAAGCAATGATATTTGACCTGGAACTGATTTTGGATGGCAACTGCTATTACCACTGCTCAATGGTTAGCGTAGCTGGTAACAATTCTGTAACTCCTCCATACAAAAACAACTTTTCATTGCTATGTCAGCCTGTAAGCAACATGGTTCTGAGTGCCATTTGGTAACTTGTGCTTCCATTGGTGTCTCTGGAAGACCTTTTTCACTATTACCTTTAATTATATAAAATTCCTGTCTTCACTAAACAAATTAACCTTTAAGATTAGTTAGTCTTTCCTGGAGCTGTGACTTCACCAGCAAATCTCTCTATCTGTATATTCTCTCAAGTTCTCTCATGATCAGTTCTTAAACAAGGACCACACTTGAGTCTGTGCTCTGTACACAATGATCCTTATCAGCTGAGTTTCTCAGTGGTCATATTCAACCTCTGCTTTTTCAGGCAGCATGTGTGTCGCAATTTCATGTGTTGGATAGCTTATAGACTTCCCAAAGTATGCTGGGTGACCTTGTACCTTTTCACATTTGTCTGTAGATAATGTCTAGATATGTCTACAGAAAGTCACATCTAGAAGCAGGCAAAATAGACCTCTCATTTCATTGTTAACATTTGCTATCTATACTCTCCTGGGTGTTCAGAAGCAACCTACAGTGTACACTGAAGAAATCTGGTTATTAGCCAGCACTTTCAGACATGCACATGCCAATTCTGGTTACTGTAAATAACACATAATTACTATAGCATTTCAGATAGCACACCATATTGGCTGACTTCTAAAACTGACTGAGAAACAGCATGACAGGAAGCAGTTGCAACACGCCTCGTACACCACAGCTTGTCTGAAATGAACTTTGACAATTTTCAGGGCTGGGCACTTGAAGGAGTTAAAGGCTTTTCATTTGTCTGACCAGACTGTAAAGCAGAGCACTGTCTCCATAGGACTCTTCCCCAAACAAGCAGCTCCCTTGAGACTGAGCCTGAAAAATTCAGAGATACAATATAAAGTCCCATATTCTTTCAAGCTTATTGCCTTGCATTCTGTGTTCACAGACACATGAGGAGAAGCATCCATAAAGGTACTACCTAGGCCATGAAATTCTGCCTCCAGGATCTATCTCATTTTCCTCTGTAGCTTCTTCATAGTCTGTTTTGTTCTGTTTGTGCATTTATCCTAGCCATATTCCGGTAGTTTTGCCTATACAAATTAGTGTCCCCTGGCTTTAACAATATCCTTCTTTTTCTCCTTAGAGATATTTGACAGTAGATCATAGAACAGTTTGTTCTTCCATTACCCAGGCCATTACTGCAGTTGCCACCATGAAGACCATCATAGGCCGTTCTCTTGAACACGTATACCCACTAGCCCACAGATCCTAAAAGATGGGTGCAAGTTCTCATTATTATCAAGAATGTAGGCAGGTTAGTCTATATTCAATATAAATTACATTTATACAAATAAAACTCTGTAGAGCGGTGGTTCACAGTTTATGGTCTGCAAGTGACCAGTTGTCAGTGAAGTAAATACTCTGAAGCAATTTTGTGTACTCAAAGTATCCTCAGTCACAAACCTGATAATATGGTGTGTATTGGGCTACAAGAAACGCTGGACAGTTGCTCCAGAAGGTTCACTGATTTCTGCTGCATAGAATGTCTATCACTCTTAAAGTAAAAAAGATATTTGTAAATTTTTACACTGTATGTTCAACTTTTTCCCTAATGAAGTCACATTCAATTCTTAAACTGAATTATTGTTAATTTAGTAATTAAGTGGGATGAATTAATTCAATTGAACAATGTTTTATGCAAAATCTATTCAAGTCAGGACTCCTTTGAAGCTTAGACAGAAAATTTTTAGAAACAAGACACAGATCTTCACAAGAGTTTTACTTGGGATGAGAAAAGAAACTTTGAATAACAGTTATAGCTTCCAGATTCATTAGGTCATGTGCCATTTACACTATACATTTAAGTTGCTTTTTCACAGCTTTATGATGCTAAAGAAAGACTGTATCAATAAAATTATATGAAGGTTGCAACTGTTACATATTTCTGACAATACACTTCTGAATTCAACAGCTAACCCCTCTCTATTTTCCTTAGAGCACAATATTTATGCATCAATAAATGGCTCTTCATGTAGAAACTGCTTCATAGAGCAGTTCTGTGACTTCATAGCAATTTTTCCTCTGTTCACAGAATGAAGCCAATGCATATTTTACTATCAGTTTTCCAAATAGTAAAGGGTTAGGAAGGTAATATTGAGCATGGTGACCAAATGAACAATTAAAAATAAATGGAATACTGTCATACACAATATGTTGGCTGAAAGGTGCATTATTAGACATTCATATTACAGTACATACCTCAAACAATGAGTTAAGAGAGGTAATCAGAAACTTCACAGTGTCACAGGCAACAAGAAGGAAACATGCTGGAGGACCACACAGAGGGCAGTGAAATTCAATCTCTGTGTAGACCAGATTGGAAAAGTGTTCAGGTGCTAAAATTCCTGTGATATCAATAAGTTAAAAAGGAGCCTGAAAAAGATTTTAGATTGGATCTAGACAGTGAAAGAACATTAGTTCTTCAGTGGCAGTTAGAAGACCATTTTTGCCTTACAAATAAAGTAAAAAGTGAACAAATATTTTCTTGCCAAAAGAGAATGTTTTACAATACCTGTTTCACTGCTTTTGGCTCCTTAGAAAAGGGAAGGGACATTTAAGGCATGTACAGTAAGTTCCTTCTATTTGTTCTGCTGTTGTGCTCTTCCCTAGCTTTGATTTATATTCTTTCAGCAAATGTTACTGCACAGGCCTATAAAAGTCAAAAAACCTCTGTGTCATTCTGTATTTTTCAGGTAGACTTTTTTTTTCCCCTATTCATAAAAGGTAAATACTTTCCTTATGCTATACACTTTTGTCTGGTTGATTAAGATGAGAAGAATGCCTTTCTACAGGGCTTCATATCAAGGAAAGGCCCAGTTCTTCAAATAGATCTTTGCAGTTTACCTGCTGAAGGATTCAAGTTTACCTGTGCTGTAACATGATGTCTTCTTTAACTTGTCATCAGATAATGAGTAAAAGTTGGCAATTTATCAATCTAAATATCAATTAAATGATCAGTTTTGGTTTCTGTAAAATCACATTGTTTTAGCAGGTTTGTACAATGTTCTTGTAGCATTGAGTTTAGCCTGAGATAAGGTGCCTCAGGAATGATCTGATGTGAACACATTAGGTCTTCATTTTTCTAGACTGAAATATTCTGTTTGAAAACAACTTCTGAGATGGACTCTGAGTTCAAACTGTGGACTCCTTAGCACCAGGTGTTCACTAGCATGAAGTTTGCTGAAGGAATCATTCCTTCTTGTCATCACACTGGGAAAATAAAAGAAAGTCTACATGTATTCTAATGTCTCATTTCTAATCGCATTGTTACCATAATAAGGAAGTGCAGTAACATAGAAGAGTAATGGCAGAATATTTGAGAAAACATTTAATGCAGTAATTTAGAGTGTTTGTGAATTCATGTGGTTTGAATGTGTGTTTATGTGTATATAAGCCATTCACAAAACAAAGACATTCTATAAGTTCAGTGGTAGGTCTTCTATGCTAGAACCTCACACTTCAGCATTCACCTCCCATAAGATCATACAAGTCTCTGAGGAGCAGAAATGGTTTAAGTGTTGGTGGTTCTCAGCAGTGTGTCTCAAGGGTTCAAAAGATCTGGTTTGTTAAAGAGTTTCTACTTTGTTCAATGTAGAAACAATGGAAGTCCCATCTTCCTTTGTTATAGGAAAATAAATCTTTCCAGCAATGATCTATGATACTTAGGGGAATGTGTGTTTAATACTTTTAAAACTTCCCCAATAAGATACATTGCTCTGATTTTTGTTATAGAATTTAAATGATGTATGCAAACAAAGAGAAACTCCATGAAACTTATATAGGATAAAACAATTTACGGCCATATATAACACAGGCCTAACTGTGAAGTACTCAGGAAAATATACCTCCTGGCAATTCACCTAGATTTTTTGTCATGTTTAAAACTTCCATTTTATGCTTCCATGTATATAATAATTTGGATGAAAAATGTTTACAATATAGAATATATAAAGAAAATATGGTGTGTAATCAGAGCAGGCATTTCCAACTTACTTCAAAATATTAGTCAGAGATACAGTTGCTAAATATTGATGTCCTACCACATTCAATATCCTAAAAAAACTGCAAAGTATGTTACCACATTCATTTCCATATCAATTAACAACAGAAAACCTTGTCCCTATACTTTAGATAGCTGAAATTGAAAAATTGCTAATACAGGTAACAGAGTATAATTGGAACATTCCTTGGTGTGAAATGGTGATGTCTTCTTTTTTAGTCCCTTGTACCTGTAAATCATTCCAGATAACACATCTTAAAACTGAAGTGACAGGACTGACGAACGAATTCACACAGACTTAGTGTAACTCTTCACACTATATTCCATTGAGTGTTGCAATATATGTCAATTAATATTGCTTCTTTATTTTACAATAATTTGAACACATTTTGCTTCTTCCAAATTGTTTTGAGAATTTTGTAATTTAATAGAAATAAAAATCTGAGAATATCAATTGTCTTTTACAACCTTAGCATCAGACTCATCCAGGTGTCAATTCTGAGATCTTCCAAAATGGTATTTCTCAAATAAGTATGATTAAAAGGAGTGGTTGATTCATGTTAATTTTTTAAGATGACTATTGCAACACTTAAAAGAACTTGTTTTTCTTCTCTCTTAGTATATTTTAAAGTATTTTTTTTCCCTTCAAACTGATATTCAGTAAATGCTGTAAAAGCATTGATAATTCATGCTTTGCTAATCTGAACACTCCATAATTGACACATAAAAATCTTCAGCAAAGACTTAATAGAAGAGGCTTGCAATGAGGTCTCTTCTTACTCAGATTCCTTTTCCTTGAAAGATAAACCACAAGGATAGCTATTCTAAAAGTCGTATTCTAAAAGTATAATTCATGTAATTAAATAATAATTGCTCACAAAAATTAAATGCCATTTTGCAGTGCATTATAATTATTTATTTACTTGCTAATTTGCAAGATTCATAAATTTTTTCCTCAAAGAAATGAAGGCTAAAAGAATGGGCCAGCAGAAGACAGGTAGAATATTTAAAGTCTTTGTAAGGCCTTAAAATAGCAGTGAAGTAGAACAATTCTCTGTAGAGAATAGGGACATCTCTGTAGAGATGTCATCTACATTCTGTTATCAGAACTAGTAACAGTCTACTTCATTAGAAATACATATGAGCTAGTAGCATTTCATGCTATAGAGTTCCCTGTTCCTAAGATCATCTCAGATGTTGTTGTCTGTGAAAACGGGTTTTACAAATCCCATTAATCTTTGCTAGGCAAGATCACATCACGTAACGCTTAATTATTATAAATGATTTCTAAGGACAGATTGTGAAATGATGAAAGATTTGAAAAGTGCATCAATCACAACAGCTACAGCAATATTTGAAGGAGGATATATAGATTTTTTCAGGCTACAGTAACAAAAATAAAATATCAGGAGTGAGGGTGCGCAATGAGTACCCTCTTCAAAAGAAACCAGCAGAGTTCCAACTCCAACTCTTGCCAGAATCTGTAAACCATAACATGTGGTATCACTCCTTGGGGCATACAGTCTCATGTTAAGTCTCACCACCTTCTCTGTTCATATTGTCACAGTGCTCTTTGGGATACCTAGGAATCTTGACTTATGGATAAACCATGATGATCCAGTATATAGGATGTCATACGAGAAATTGAGTGCGTTTATTATATAATACAATTTAACAAATGAATGCCGCAACAGGGCACTGACAAGATTTACACATAGTCCTATCACAAAATGGCATTCCCTATTTTCCTACTTATAGCCTTGGTTAACATTGCTTATATGTTTACATACAAATAACATTTATTTGCACAAAAATACTTCTATTAATTCTATTGACTTACCATTTTTGCAGCTGTCACTGACACGGACTTGCAGTACAGCTTTGATTTTTCTGGCTCTTACAGTTCTAATGATAACCAGAGGGACCAATTTGAGTAACACTTTTAAATCAGAGGAAACATACAATTCTAAGTAAGCAATTAATAGAGATACTTTCTTCCTATAATACAAAGCATTAATATAGTGTTCGCTGTTCTAAAACTTGTCAACATGTATAAATAATGAATGTTATGGTATTTATGTAGTTTTAGCACATATTTTAAAAAGTGTTTTTCTGCAATTGTGGCACAAATAGTAATGGTCTGAATAAATATTAGCTAATAAACTAATTAATATGATAATAATGAATACACATGTAATGTTAAATGTTCAGTTACAGTATTTTCAAACATTAACACATACTGCATTAACCAAAATTTCAAACTCATCTCATTGCTGTCCCTCCTCTCATATATTACAACTTTAACATCACTGTTTATGTCATTTTCTAAAGACAAACTCTGAAAAGTAAGGAAATGAAAAGCTAAATACTTAGTTTTTACCACAAAGTGTACACAACGTTTTTTCCTCCCTGCTCCTGAGCAGCTAAATTAATATGTTGTAGCAGGTATCCATGCACAGGAGGATTGCTGAAGGGTCAGTGGAAAGCTGGAATCCCTTGAGCAACAGAATTAAGGGTGCAGAAAGTTCTATATAGAATACTGTTCATTTTGATGACAGATGACTCCTTATCCTATCAAGTCCCTACAACACTGGCAATATGGGCTAATATCTATTTCCAGTATCCAATTAACCATAGAACTCTTGGTAAGACAGAACATTACATTTACAATAATAGTTCTTTAACTCCTTCCTAGAACAGCTCAATATTTGGTCTTGAGAGTGCTGCCAATCAAATCTAAAAAAGGCTGCATTCAAGACAGCTGGTTACCATTTCTAAAGAGACTAAAAGAAAACACTGTAAATACTGTTATCAAAATAGATGAGCGTGTTCTACAGGCTGTGAGAAAAAAAAATAAATGAAGGAATAATCTTTGCCACAGTTCTTGGCTGAAACTGGAGGAAGAATGACTTGGTGTGACTGTGTTTGGGTCCATGAAATTTAGTGCTAAGCAGGAAGCAGAGATCAACTTTTCTCAAGATGATACAGCTTTGATCATAGCTCTTCTGGTCTGCAAAGAACGTCTGTCTCCTCCTCAGCAACACCTCACAGAGACCCGTCTCTGCAAACATGCAGTGCTTTCATTCCTTTCTACAGCGAGCCCACTGTGTTTTCCCAAACTTCCCTGTTTGGGGTAGGAGGGCACAAAAGAGGTGAAGACTACTTCTTAATCACATTTAGTGTACTAATCAACTTGAATGTATAGTACAGCAATCCCCAGTGTCTCATCACAAACACAGAATACATCCCGATATTAATCTGAATATAAACAAATGTTTCTGAGATTGTTGTTATTAGAGACCTGTATGGTGTAAGGGAGAAAACTGTGCATATTTCCTGATGCACTGGAGCCAGACAAAAATTATGTATGAATACTTAAGAACTCTCACATTTATCTTGTTTGTACAAAATGAAGAGATGTCTTGTTAATTGGCATTAGCTTCTTTTTAAGTATTTGAAATGGGAGCATACCACTCCTTAATTATTATAAATGAAGTTTCTGTTCATTAAGCATAATATTAATACTTTCCTTTTCTTCTTGCTCATTACTTCCTCCTAAATATTTTCTACCTTGAAATTTTGTTCAAGTTATACACTTTAAAATTACAAGCAATTTTTTGTGTACTTAATGTTCCATATTAAACAAGTGGAATTTAAATTCTCGTTTCCTTGATGTTCTGTTTTATGTTAAACAAATTGAGGATTATGCATTGATGGTATAAATATACATATAATCACTTCTTTAATTATGCATATGATTGCTGCCTAACTTCGTAGTACATTCCTACAGTTACTGCAGAACTAAAAGATTTTTTCAAACTGTTTTTCACAATATTAATTCTCTTTCATTTCAGGGCTTTCTATTAAACATATTAAAAAAAAGATCTATAATGGTCTTGACATTTACTTATCTGCATTTTTTGTTTGTTTGTTTTCTGTAAGGTTATTTTAATGACAAATTTTAAGCTATTTGAAGGATAGAAATGTAATCTAGAAATAGTATTTAATATGTCTTCTGTTCTGTAAGTACTAGAAGAGGGGACTTGACAGTGTCATAATGATTGTCTTTCTGTGCCACAATGAAATGATTTAATACTTAACACAAAAAAATATTTGATACAAAAGCATCATCAGACTTTCACACCTGATGAAGGTGACCACCTAAGGGCCCTTGTTTCCCGTCTCCCTGGTCTGTCAGTTCTGAACTGAACTAAGTGGTTTTCCATTTGGAAAACTCAAGTCATCCAATAAACTGTGACAATGCATGTTTCAAGTTTCTGCATGTTATGTGTAAGGACTGTGCTTTGGCAGAGCAGCACCACAGCCCCTCTCCTGAGGCATCAGGAACCCACTGCTGGGTGCAGCTATGGGTGGAGGGTGAAAGGGGGACAGGGCTGTGGAGCAGGAGGTGTTAAAGGGAGGGAAGGCCACCCTGAGAGGTGGTGGATAGGAGCAGTGTCAGTTCCTGTGGCCCTCAATTAAGGAGGGCTTGTGAGTCTACTGTTGCAAGGTGCTGAGGACTACAGAGAGGAAGCAGGTCTTGAAGCAGAAGGCTTGGTGATGGAGCCGAGCTGTGACATTTCAGCAGGTACAGTGAGTCTTAACCAACCATGTCTCAGTTAAGGTGAGCTGGAAAATAAATTTTAGCCTGCTGTGACTAGCAGGTGCTAAGATGTGCTGCAGGATGCTCTTAGTCCCAAAAGGAAGAGCTGCCAGTTGGGTAGGTAGAACCACATCCTCTTGTCCTGCTTTCCCAGAAAGCCAGAGCTGGCCAGCTGCCAGCCGGGTGGCTGGGAGTGCAGCAGGATGAGATGGCTGAGCTGACCTGCCTGCTGGCTGCTGCTGAAGGGGCAGCACTGCATCCTCCCCTTCTGGCTGTGCATTTCCCCTGCTTCTGCTTTGTTGGCTGGTGCTTCTCTGACCTCTTTCAGAGCCAATTCAGTTCATTAAACCACTGGCCTAACCAAAAAAGCAAATAGCTTTCCGCTGGATTAATGAGTCTGTTTACTAAGGGGTCAGATACACACCAGAGCTGGAATGCAAGGGAGAGGAGAATGGGACTGCTCCTTTTGGCATCAGAAAGCTGTTAAGTCTGCTCAGTTGCTCCTGAAGCACACCCCTCCAACCACAGCAAGACAATGCAGATAAGGCCAATCAAAAGGCTAACCCCTGCTGAAAGGGATGTCCCACTTCCTTCCTCCTCAGCCTGGCTTTGTGCTTCTTCTGGCACTAATGCTTATTAGCTAGTTTGGGGGAGATTACTGCATTCTTTTGTTTGTTGGAGTGGCTTTCTAACCTACTTGCTGAGGGGTCAGATGATGGTAGGGAAGTAGTGGGAATGCATAGCTGGACTTCCTCTTAGCGTGTTAGTTAGCCTTTGAATTGCCTTAACTGCTTTGTCAGGCTACACTCTGCAGTTCTGTTGGCTAATTATTGGGAGCAGCTGAACCCGAGAGAAAGATGAAAGCAAAGCACGCTGGCCCTGCAGGCTCGAAGAAGCTGTTAGTGTGTAGGTGCTGACAACTGATGAAGACTTGGACAGTTCTTCAGCCAGGCTGAGGAGTTTCAAGTGAGAAAAAAATTCTCATCTGGGTGACTGAAAGCTAGTTGAAGGTCATGCAGCAGAAATGACAGCTACTGTAATGGCTAAGACTGACTTAATTACCAGCCAGCTGTGGTGTGGTAGCAATAGTTCACTTAAGTGAAGCATGATTTGTAAAGCTGATCTTACTACAAGTATATGTGTGCAGACACATTCATATGGCCTTACAAGAAACACAATGACCAGAGTCCTAAACCTCAGTGAGCTTCAGCCTTTGAAAGCTGCAAATATGCACGATCAGTGAAACCATAACATGTGACAATTATGTTGAAGTGGATGTGGAAATACAGCCCAATAGCTGGGAGTTATCTTTCTGACTTAAATTTGATTTGAGACTGCTCTTCAGTCACCTATGTTTAAATTATTTGACTATAAATGAAGAAAAGTCTCATGGTTTTTGAATCTCTTGCATTTAAGACCAAAGTGGGGCTATGAACGGTGCTGAGCTTGTGTTCACTCAAGTTGTGGTTGGGAGTTATGCCAAAGGGAGTGGGTTGGGTTTTTTTTGTGTGTGGGTTTTTTTTTTTTTTTTTTTACTGGGGAAAACCACCTTGCTACAACAGGTTCACACCTTGTCTCACAAAGCCAGGGACAAGTTCACAAAACTTTATGTACTAATCTTTCCCAGATACATCTTCTGCTTCTAAGAACATCTAACTTCTTTTTCCTGAGGACTTTTTTTCTACTCTGATCTTTTGCTGCACAGCTCTGGGAGTTTTGTGTCTTAGACTGGGCAGAACTGCATTCAGCCACTCATCCTGATCGTACAATAATGTGTGAACTTAAAGAAGCAGGTGTAGCACATGGAGTAAATGTGGTCTTGAGGTTTCTTTTTAACTCTGCCAATCATTTGTAAAACACTTGTTATGAGTGATTCTAACGATGGATAAGATTTTCAGTTACTATGGAACAGAGTAGTTCTCCATACTTAGACTGTGAGGACTCTTTTAAGAAGAGAAGCTCAGCCTGGTGAGTAGCAGCTCTGCAAAGAAGCTCCTGACAAAACAGGACCTACTTCTGCTCTTGCAGACTTGCAGTTCACTGTACAATGGATGAGCAAGATTGAACTGTGGACCTGAAGCCACAGTTCTTTCTTTTCTGAAAGAAAGTGTTCCTTTCAGACCTGTGAGCATGCCAAGCCTAGAAAGTAGAAGTATTGCATGTTAACTTTCGACTAATTATTTTCTTAGGAGCCTGGAAAGGTAAAACTCTTAATAACTGTGCTGTAGGACAGGCTTACGACTTAATAACAAGCACTGAAGTAAGCAGGCCAAGCACAACGCAAGAGGGTGTTAGAAGGTTCTTGTGACAACGTTATTGCTAATATTTGAGACAGATGTATTGGGGGTGGATGTTTTAGGAACAGGTTAATTTATATAGATCAGGTAAGACCCTTAATGAGGATAGATATGCAAAAAATAAAAGCAGAGCTAAAGCAATTCACTTGGTTGCCACTCAGGATCTCTACAGATTGAAATTATTAACACATTTAATGTTCCTGTATCCAGTGTATGTAGAGAGCCTTACACATTGATAATTTTTGCAGTGTATTGATTTGAATTCAGTTGGTTCTTTTACAATGCAATTTTGTTTAGGTTTATGTTGATGTTGTGGTTCTGAGACATAAATGCCTTTCAGGTAGTGCTACATGGTGAAAAATGAATGTATTTATGGCATACACAGCTATATATGGCAAGTGTTTTTACAATTTACTGAGTCTGAGCATGAAGATAAAATATCAATTTTAAAAAAACAAAGATTTGTTCTTTGGCTAGCTATCAATATAACACAAGTAATTATAGACTTGGAAACTAAGAAAACAATTTTAACCTCTACAGAATTAGACTTGGTTTGGAAACCACTTGCATGTTTCTTGACCCATGTGTCTTTTATCTTGAAATTTAATTGCTGTGATGGTGTAACGGTTTGACTGTCAACACAGAACAATAATTACAAAAAGAATTGCACTAGAGCTATCAAAATGGAGTTTGAAAATATGAGTGAATAGTGAAAAAATTTCAAATCTCTCCCCAAAAAGGTACATTTGTAATTTTCAAAAGTACCTAAATGACTTGAAGCTTCAGTCCTGTTACTTTCTGCTGGGCTTATGCCTCTGGAAATGTTATCAGTTTCCATAAGACAAGCATGAGAAGTACTCTTGCTCTGATGTCAGTAAAAGATATGATTATTTTAAGGTACAGATTGCAGTTTCTGAAACCTGCAAAGGTGATGTGTGCTTTTCAGCAGTGGGGAGAGGAGATAGTGGAAGAACCCTTACTAATGCAGTTCAAAATAGAACTAGAACGATTCCAGAAATACAAGATGTAGAATCTTCACGTCTTTTCCAAATTTCTGTGACAGGCAGACTGTGCAATAAGTTGCTGGAGAGCAGAGACCTTTCCTGTTTTTCAGCAAAGACTTGGCAATTGAAATGTATCAAATGGCTTAAAATGTGTACCTGGCACATGTATCTCATGACTATTCAGACATAAAATATATTCATATTTCTTGGATAGGTATGGTGTTTGGTCACTTATTTCAGCATCCTTTGATTTACCTCTTACAACGTTCTTGTGAGTGCAATATACTTGCCACATAATAATAGAGCTGATTTCTTTAAAAATAAATTAAAAAAAAAAAAAAAGTGGCATTGCTATTTTGGTAGTAAAGTATTTTCATATATTATCTGTGAATCACCAGGGAAATTCTAGGTGAAATAATTTACATGCTGGAATTTAGAGATGAATAAAGCTACTATGGAGAGGAAAGCAAAAATTTTGGCAAATAAAAATATTGGAGGAATAATAAATGCATCTTAGTAGATGCATTTATGTTTCTTGGAGCTCATATTCAAACTTTGCAAATAATTATTTTTTGATATTATAATTAAAAATTCAAATTCAAGTACATTTTATTCAATGGCCTATGTGATTAAAATTGCCTTTCACAAGGAAGAAAAGAAATATAAGTGTTTTGGAAAAGAGTTAACTGTGTTTATTAGACTTCCAGAATGTATGTTTTGGTGCATTTACAGCATTACCAAAATGAAAATATGATTCTACTACAGGAAGAGATGCTTTCCCTTTTGCTTGCTTTGTAGCCAAGTGGTGATACAACTTCTGAAGTGATAAATGTCTGATAAAATTTCCCTAACTGGGTACTAACTGCACTTCTTAAATTTTTATTTCAGGGCCAGCAAATACCTGCCTGCATGACTTCCCAAAGAAAAGATTGACAGGTATTCAGGACACCTCTGTGGTCTAATGACTTGGGTAGCTCACCCCATGATGCATGTTTTGTTTCAGACTTGCTGCTGTAAATAGTGTGTACTATTTAATTGAGTGTTTCCCACTTTCAAAGGGAGAACATGAGTGTGAATGGGAATAGGTTTGTAGGGAAGGGCATGAATATGAGGGATCTCTTCTGTCTCTTCTGATGAAGCTATACCCTTTTTCTAAAGCACACATTGAAGTTGGACCTAGAAGTCAGATTATACCTGTTTCAAGTAATTGATTCATGACCTCAAGCATTCTACAACCTGCTCCTTGTCAAATTATGACAGAAGGGAAAAAAGCCCATTCTCATGTCTGTTGATTTTCAGTTTAGGCCCTAATTTCCTTAGTTTAAGTACTTGAGGCAAAATAGTGAATAGTATATAGTACAAAATAGTGAATAGTAGTGCCCAGTTTTAGAGAAAAAAAATGTTCCCTGTACAGTCTATTCAGCTGAATTATAGTGGGTGCTGGGTTGGTCCTGTGGACATAATGGGTGCCCTGCAGAGACTGGAGTCTGAAGACTTTCAGCTGCTCCCATGGGGAGAGTTGCTGGCTTATATTTCTGGGGCCTGAAACCTCAGACTGAAATCTCAGTGCAGAGAGCCTCCTAGTAGTTTAATTGCAAGTTGCTGGGGAGTATTTTGAGTTGTCTTTCCGAACAGGTGGTCATAATAAACGTACGTTATTTCTACGCATTTTTTTAAATAAACCAAATCTACCTATGAGTGGATGCTTTCTTTGGTCTGACAACTTAAAAATTTAAAGAAGACTTCTGGTTTGAAATAGAATAAACTTTTATACTTTGGCCTATCATTTTCAGAATACTTTGTCTGAAGTTGTTCTTAAAAAATGGTTCTTTTCTAAAAGTCATATTCAAAGAAACAAATTTTCAAAAGACATTTTGATATTTGGGAGAGGAAAATGAGAGTAACAAGCAAATATTTTTCAATATCTGTAACTGAATGATTGATACAAACATCCATAGAAAACATCTACTTCAAAAAATATTTGAAGAAAACAAATATTTGGAAAAAAATCCAACAGATAATTTTCTGGCATCATTATTTATAAAAAGCCAGATCACATGTGTTAATTATGCTCATATATAGATTTTTTTAAGGTTCTATTTTTATTATTATTATGATACATGATGTGATGTATCATATTTGGGAAAAATATTTTGTTAATTAAGAGTACCTTGCAGGCTAATTTTATTTCAGCTGGATACTTTATGTATTAGAGTTTTAATTTATTGTGTAGGATGTGTTTGTTGTTCTAAAGCCAAGTAACTGCCAGCATATATATTACTTACACATATTTCTTTTTAAAAGAGGACATGATTTTAGTTTGGTGTAGGCATCATGATATGCAGTAACTCTTGCAAATACTTTCACTCTCTCTAAATATTTTCTGTTGTCCTAGAAATTGCAGCAACTTGTCAATTGCTTCCAGAAATCATGCTGAAGTTCACTTGTAATTAAATTTTCTACTATGGTTCTGTATAATAGTGAAGTGTCAACTTATATTTGCATTTTCAACTCAGGTTTTTTTTGCTTGTTTGAAGGAGAAATTACTCTTGTCTATGAACACATTTACTTCAAGTAGCCACTTATAAGGTATAAACTTCATTGTTTTGTACATAGACAATAACAAAGAATGCCAGCCTTCATACTTGAATGGCAGTACTAAAATTATTTGACATTGAAGTTATCATTTAAACTGAGCAAAAAAAGCTGCTATGGAGGTGTCAATTCAGTCAAACAATCAACCACTTGCTTAACTTCCAGCAAGTGTTAGTAATTTTTTCTGTTCAGCAAATATGAGCTCACTGGAAGAATTTAATAGGATTTAAGATTAGTTATGCTCTGAATAGTCTATAAGGAGAAGCAGGTCAGAAATTTAGTTACTTGCACCATAAACTGGTCTATGTGAAGGTTCTCTTATCAGTGCATGATAGTTTTGTAATTGTTATGGAAACACAAGGTTTGCATGAAATTGTAAATTAATATCATGTCAAAACAAGCTTGAATAATGGAATGAGGACATGGGGCATGAATGTTAGTTTGACAGTCTTTGAAGAGATCCCAATGAATATCATTTCCTACAGGCCAGAAATACTTCCATGGCACGTCATATATATCCCTAAAGCTTCCAAGCCACAACTCAGTCTTTGGTTTACAAATGAAGGCAGACTGCTATGGTGGTTTTCCAAGCTGATGGACAATCTCTGCCCGGCCCATCTGTCCCCATTCCCCTTAGCGGCATCGTCCTGCTGCTTTCCTGAGGGGACAGGAGGGAAGATACTGTGTGGGCCTCTTTCAGTGAGCAAAAAGAACGAAAAAAAGACCCCAGCAATATAAACCAGCTAATAAAAGCACCACAAGATGCCTAAAACCAAGGCTTTTAGGATCTGGGGAAACAAAGTCCAGTTGACTACCTCAAGGCTTTGTGCTTTGTGCTCTCTGCACACGGAGCTCAGTTCAACAAACAGTGGGGTATTGGCTCTAAGAGGCTCAGAGCTTCAGACCCTGGAAGCCTGAAGATGCATTCTAAGTAAGAAATACCTGATTTTCCAGAGGAGTCTGTTAAGGCTAACATTTTAAAATGGGGCAATGAAGATTTTTGTGCTGTCCCTACAGAACTAAGTAGCTGAGAAAGCAAACTTCTCTTTTACAGAAAAACTCATCACAAACATTTTCATTACTCTTAAATGAAAAGTTTTAAGAATTTTCATTTTATAGGAAGTTCCAAAATATTTGTTTTCTGATTTGTAATCAGGAAATGTTTATAATTTCTCAACAACAGTGATCCTGGGTGTTTCCTGTAGCCGTATCTCAACTCCAAATCTCGACAACAAGAAGGCTTGAATCTACACTTCTGAGTTACACCATCCTTTTTTTTTTTTTTCCATAGTTAGTTTGCAAGTAAGGGAACATCTAGGCTTGAGAGTAAGCTTTGTGATCAGTCATTCTTACTATTCACTGACAAGGAAAAGTGAGACTTGACAAGACAAATTTGAAGGCAGCACGGTATCAGAATTTTCTACTAAAATGTTTCAACTAAATGCTTCTTAGCCTCATGATTAAGAAAGTTTTCATAGCAGGGCTGTGAGACACTGGAATAAGTTAAACATACTTGAGGTTCAAACATCTGAGAATTGCTATTCCATTTGAAGGAGTAGATGTATGTGTTAAATTAAGTTTCTGCTCTTATAAAACACTTAGTAAGAATGCACCATTGAGTTTATCTAAAAATTACCTTTTCACTAAGTTCCACTTTTTTATGCTATTTTTACTATTTTAATACTTTAATAGGAAAAAAACCCTCTTTATATTACTTCTGCAGCTTTAGTTGTATTTTAAGTGAAAATGATACATTTAGTGAACAATCAATTGCTTGAGTTTCTGTTTTAAAAAATTGCAAACAGTCCATTATAATGTCTTCCTCCTCCAAACTGGTCTTTCTCAACACCTAAAAATCTTAAGGGGCTAGATTATTACTAAAACAAATCCCCTCAAGTCATGGTTTGTTCTAGAGGAGGTTTTTAGCTGATGAACCTAACAGTGCAATGATTTGCACAAGGCTGTTGTTGTTGCAGCACAGTAGGCTTGATTATGTATTACAAGTGTAAGCTCTCTGTGCCAAGAAATCGTTCAAGCAAAACTATCAGTTGTGCCTGTTGCTTTAGAGCTATGTAGAAGATTCAATTGGATACACCTTTGAGTGCCATTTCTGTAAATAGGAAAATCCTTAATGTCAGTAGATGGTGCTCAAGAGTACCATAACTTATTTCCTAGGTTTTTGTAAAGCTAGCCTAACTGCTGTGCCCAGAAAATGGCTTCCTTTGTGCAATGCTCTCAGAAATGTCCGCAGATTTGATTTACCTACTCATAAATTTCTTTCTACAGAGATTTCTATTTTTGAGGTGGTCTTCTAAATGCTTTATTAAGTGTTTTGTTCACGTCTGAACTGGAACCCTGTGTTTGTAGGTATGGTCATAGTAGCAAAGCCAAGCTTGACTGAATCTGATCAGGTGATCTGCGCTGACTGAAATGAAATTTCCCTTTGTAAAATCAGTACTTTGATGTCTTAAGTGCCAATGGTTTGTTTTCTTACCTTGCCATGAGGCTTTCTTATCAGTTGTGGTTGGAGGTACATAATTTAACAATTTATTACACTTTGGAATGATATTGCCCCAGTGTTAGAAATTAATATAATATGAGAGAATCCATAGAAGAACACTGCTAAAGAGTCAATTAATGGGCTAAAAATGAACATTAAGGGCTCAATTAACTTATTAGGAAATAAGAGATATTGCTATTTGATAGATAGTCTTCTCCACAGTATATTTAAATAAAATTGCGTTAAATATTAAAAAATATTAATAGAGAGTATTTTGTTGAAAATAGAACTTTAAAAAATGAAATCTGATTTAACTAAAGTGGTTTAAATGTTAGTTAGTATTAACTAAGTCTTTCCATATGTTCTTCCTAATAGTATTAATTCACAAACACAGTATTTCACACTCGAGTCAGACTGTACACAGGAGTGTACAGGCTGACTGTAGCCATGTACTTCCTGCTAACTTCAATGCCAGTATCTGCTATCTAGCATTATTAAGGGACCATGTATCTAACTGGACATATTGACTGAGGTGATCTATGCTATGAATGAGATGAAAATGAAATTAAAGCAAGTTCATCTAACAGCCACATTTTAAGGCTCTAACTGTATGTTTACATATGTCTGAGTGTCATGTTACAACACAGTAAAGACCCTCCACATAACTGCATGTGAAGTACTGTGTGGTAGCTGTTATCCTAGAACAGGGAGTGTTCCCATAGTCCACTGAGGGTTTTAAGACTAGATATCCTAAAAAAAAAAAGTGTTTTTCAGAGGCATTGATTATTCTCCTGGATATGCAAACCCAAAATTATAAAAGCTAGTCAAGGGTTTTGCATTCTGAAATTTCTATTAAGGGGAGAGGAGGAGCAATTATTCTAAATTCTATATTGCTGTCTATAATTAGTGTTCAGCTTTTAGAACCTTTTGAGAGTATCACAAGATTTTTTCTTTCCAATTTGTTTTTTCATGATAATTTAGAAAAATGTATATGGATGGGAAATCTCAGGGGATCATGTTGCTTTTTGGTGGAAACAATGAGTGCAAAACTTCTAAGTAGTTTTCTTTTGAGGCTCATGAAGAAAGATAAAAAAATTGAATTTGGCTTTAGTATTTTCCAGAATACTGTAACTGAGATTTTTACTAGGGACTGCCACAGTAAAATATAAACAATGCAAACAAGTGTTTAAGTCAAGGGAATTTTCTCATGTTCTTTGTCCAGCTGATGAAGCGAAAACATGGCAAAGTAGTTGATTAAATATTCATGTTTGTTAACAAAATAAATATTCTGGATCACATACTAAATTTGTGAAAATTACTACAATTTTTGACTGCAGTGAAGCTATTGCAGTGGCGTCAACTGAAGATCCAGTCCTCTAAATTTGTATTACATTGCTTACTACTTATCTTAAAATTCTGGAGAATGTTTTGGGAAATGAGAGTAGCGCTTCTCAGTCTAGATTCATATTACTGTGTTGTAGGTATTCATTTAGAATAGTAACACAAAACTAGGAATGCTTCATGCTGCAACATGGGAGTTAGTGTATACAAATATTTTTTTTTTAGGTTTAGAGAGAATATTTAAAAGTCTACGTTTCTTCATGTTTAACACCCTGTAATTTTAAGTGGTTCCCTTTTCCTCACTTTTGTCAATGATAATATTCATTAAGAGGCATGAAGGTTAGGGCTTTTTGTTTGAAATAATGTTAACAATTTACACCCTTCTGCCGCAGGAGAGAGAAATAAGGATCTGTCCTTCAGTCTGTTCATGGTATAGTTAAAAAAAGAAGAAAAGTATAAACACTGAATTCCTGAGATTGCTGTGAGATGGAAGGTCATTAACAGGGCACTTGAGCAGATTGGTATTACAGTCAATTGAGATGCTGAAACATCCTAAATGGCCTAATGCAGCAACTAAGTGCTTCTTAAATTCCAGAACTTTTACTTGAGCAGAGCATTCATGAACAAAGTGAATTTCCATTTCCTTTAGTAAATGCTGTTTTTATATAGTCATAGTTGAAGAGACAACATAGTGTAAACACAGCAGTTTGATTCTATCTCCACAGCAGCACTAAACTAATTTGTCAAGTTATAAACATGAAATTCGAGTCTCAGCTAAATATATATTGTTACACATTGAATTAATAGAAATGTCAGGAGGTGTGTGTTAATATATACATACACTGGCAATGTAGCCCCATCAGAATAATCAGCATGCAAATTAGAATGGTTTCATCCTTTAGGAAGCTGAAGTTCTACCAGTGTCCAGTCAATTCAGCATTATAGAAAGGATAAATTAACTTTCATTTAACTTCTTTATGCTCTAGAAGTAAATTTGTCAGAAAAGAAGGAAAGGAAGGAAAATACATGGCATTTGATTTTATTTCTAGTAATAAATTGCCTTTAGATCTCTATTTTGTAGAGGAGTGCCAAGTTCTTTAGGTAAACACTAAGGTTTTGTTTGCGGCTCTGTCCCTCTCACTCAAAAGTTGTGAGAACTTTATTTGAGGGACAATACAATAAACAGGTCCCTGTGTGTAAATTCCTAGGTGAAAGGTGATACTTGCATGGTTCTTCATACTAAACATAAGGGCCTCCTGTAGCTGTAATTGTGGAGACTACAGATGAAAGAAAAGGGCATCTAATCTAGGGAAGAAAATCAATGGAATCCATTTTAGCAAGGTTTTGTGGACAGATCAGACCAAATGCAGCAGCTGAGTGGTAACAATAGTGAAGTCTGAAGGTTTCAGAGTGCTAGTAGTCTATTTGGCAATACTGTTTGTAGTTGCAGTCTTGCACAGGATTCATATTTCCATCAATTAAAAATATGTTCTTCTAAAAGTTTAGAGTTCTTGAACCACTTTCAAAAAATATCCTAAAGTAGGTCTAAAGTGTCTAGCAGATTATATTTGCTGAGTCTTCCTGTAGCTTTTTGCTGTTGCTATCTCATCCCTCTCTCCAAGGTTATCACCTTTGTAACAGAAGACGAGAGAATACGTGATGATGCCCCAGCTGCTCCGGTTTACTGTCCAGCACTTTAATTTAAACACCTTTTGAGATGGCTTGCATTGAGATGCCAGGCTGTGATTTGGAGTTGCTGAGTGAGCAACATATGCTCCTTTTTGCTGACTGTGTGATCAACAGCCATCTCAGCAGAGGGGTAGCTATCAAACAACTGGGAAAGAGGAGGAGGGTAGATGCATCTTAACTCCAGTTATTTGTCTACTTACAAGAGTCAGAGATCTTATTCTGTGTTTTATGAATTACCTCCTACATATTTAATAGATTCCCACATTGTATTTTGTGGGATAAGGTAAAACTTAGCAAATTAGTGCAGCTATGATCTGTTCTTTCCTTCCAAGTGAATATTTGACAATTTTTTCCTAATTTCAACAAGCAGGTTCTAAATTAAGTGAGCTTCCCTTTTGTGTGTCTGCCCTCCCGAAGCCTGCTGCTGTTATAGTCTTGACGAGCACTGCTGAAAGAACTTGAAAGATGAAAGGGTCTCATGCTTTAAGGACCAAAGCACAAATCCTGTGATGCACTCAGGTGTGTCAAGGCCACTCACTGGTATACCTAGAGGTAGTGTTTTAGTGTGCTCTCCTCAGTAAGACCCTGCTCAAATGTATTGCTCTTATCTGAGGCCATATGTTGTAATAATCTATGTAAAGGCCAAGACTAGGGCAAAGTCAGGTACTGCTAAAAGCTTTCCCTTTTTGTCTTTCTTTCCATTAGCCCTTCCTCAGTTGGGGAAGGTACAGAAAGGGAGCAAGGTGGAATATCTATCTACAGAGTTAAGTAAAGCAGTGGAAGGAAAATAATAGCATGTTAAAACAATGAGATTTTGAAAAGGCTTTGGAAGGAAGAATAAATGGAAATCTAGATATGCACAAAACTATGTCTTAGAACTTTTTGATACTAAAGCTCCTTCATATTCTGAAATGGAAAAATAAGTTAAATTGCATTGCTGCACCTTTTAAAGATGAAATCCATTTTTTAAACAGAAAGTGCTTAGTTTTATTTCTAAATTATTCTGTCACTGGATGAGAAGTTTTGACTATTTAGCTGAATAATCTGACTGTGACCACACTTTCAAACTAGTAAAACCAAAAACCAGTTTCAGTTAACTTTGCCTTTTCTTTAATAGCTTGATATTCTGAGGTATTGACTTCTACAGATTAATTTCTAACTTTTAGTTTTGCACCTTAATTATATGTTTGGGTATTATATATTATAATCTCAGTTTCTCAGACTGATATACTAGCCATCATTTGACCTTTCAAAACCAGTGTTTCTCTTCCTGGGAAGTCAGAGACAGAATGTGTTTGTATGCATGGCGAATCTGATGTGCACTGGAAACGCTGGATTTATGGCACAAAAATGGATCAGCTGTGTGTACAGTGAATCTACATCAAAGCTGCATCAGATCTATCTCGTCTTTAAAACAGAATAAAAGAGAATAAACTGATGCATGCCCAGTGATCCCTTGCTCTGCTTTTTGGACACCTGAAAATTTGACCAGAGCATCCTGGACATTTGGCAGGAAGTGGAATGCTGGAAATACTAAAGAAACCTGCAAAAAGCAAGTGTGTGATAAATGACATCTGCAAAGCATAAGTTCAGATTTTTTTTTTTTTTTTGTCATTCAGCCTTTTGTATAGCATTGATTTCATAGACAAAATTAGAATGCTGCAGAAAATATTTGTGATTGTACCTGTGTACAATTGGTGGACCCTTCTAAAAATATATATGATTTTTGAAATGTATTTATTTTTGTTTGTTCACTAAAAGCTGAGGGAAAACAGGAAGATATCCAGAGTAGGCAATGTTCTATGCCACAGCAGGAAATACTCCTTATTCTATTTATTTTGTCTTCCTCTAACAGTGGGAGGAAGTCTGTGAAAGAAGAGTTGTTTTGCAAGATATCTCTCAAATCAAAAGCCAAATCTGAGGATGTTAGCTTTATTTGCTGTTTACCAGTGTTTTGCAGATTGTATATCTTGAGTCTAATACTATATTAAAGTTGATCTCAAGTCACGCAGGTTTACTTGCTTATTATGGCAGGAGACTAATTTCTCAGAAGATCTTATTTCAACTATCATGTAACGTACTGCTTATCCATTGATCTTTTGAACTTTCAGGCCTCTGCATTTGTTCCTCTACTGTGGCTTTGTAGCCACTTATTAAAGCTGTAATAGCATAGTTTATGCTGACAATAGTTTGATATCTTCAGTAATAGATGATATGACTTAAAGAAACATTATGTTCACCAACTAGTTTCTCTTATGTCTTTTACCTTATGTATTTTAATTACGTGTTTTTCAAACCAGAAGATGCTGCACATGGCTTTGCTTAAAATTCTGTTTGCATAAGCATCTCAGGAGCTGAAAAAATGCTTGATAAAGAAATAAAAAATATAAATATAAATATTTAATAAAATCTTGAATATGACTGCCTGTTAATGAAAACGTTCCCACTAGCCTTAAAATACGATTCTTAAATCACTAATAAGCTGCCATATGACAGGAAAATAAATGAAAAAAAAAGCTGGTGGAAAAACTGATGAATAAACTTTCAATACAGATTATATGAAAACATTTTAAAAGATTATAAATGTCTTTGCTATAGCCTGTTAGAGGTATTCTTAAAATACAAGTAATTTCTGTACTGCTAGCTCTAAACGGAGGTGGTGAAGACAGACTTTAGTTCATCTGACAACAGCAGTGTTTTCAAAACCTAACAGCACAAAAAAAACCCCAAACCTTCACAAATGACTTTAAATCCTAAAGCAAATTTTCCTTGGATACCCTTTTTACTAAACATGGTTGAAAAAGTACAAAATCTAGTATTCAATACAAAGACCAGTCTACTTTTTGGCCAGTCATGTAAGTAATTGCAAATATTAATTTTGAAAGTGTATGTACTATACTTATCAGTAATTTTAAAAAATAAAAGTGAAGAAAGTTCCAAGTATTTTTTAAGAGCAATGTATTTTCATCAAACCTAACTAGTTCATTTTCAGTAACTTGTTCATTATTGCCTGTATGTGGCACAGATGACTCAAAAGGGTGCTTAATCTGTATCTGATTAACATTTTACTAGGGCGTCTTTCTATAAGGAGAGATGAGAAACAGCTGTGGAAGGGTAAAAAGGGTCTGTTCCTTTCTGATAGATCTAGAGATGGTTTTATCAGGAAGCAAGTTGTTATCAAGTTTTTTAGGGGAACTCTGTGATTTATTCTTTGAAGAAAACTTTACTTTTGTAGTTAGAAAGAGACAAAACATTTGAGGAAGCTCCTTTGACTATGTAATGACTACAGGGTAAGTGGACTTCTTTTCTGCTGGTTGATAATCTTTTGTTGAGGGTAATCATAGCCAGTTCCAGCAAGACACTTAATGAAATCCTTGCTATAAGTCTCATCTATTTGTCTGTATAGTGAAATTGGAATTTTGCCTGTAAATTTTTTGTCATGGTGTAGGTAATGTGTGTGTTAGGTTGAGGTTGCAAAAAAAAAAAAAAAGTTTATTTTTCACCTGTAATTGACTTTCTAATTATGCAAACCTCAAAGCAAAGTAGAACAAATGTGTGACTGCCAGCCTACTAGACAAGGTTGATGGAGTGGTGAGTATCTTCTCTTATATAGCACACAGTGCTGGATGTAGTGATTATTCCTCCAGTTTTATAATGGAACAAAACATAACTATAATGTTACTTCTCATGTATGATATTAGCTAATGCAAACACTTGAAAAAAACACAAAAAACCAACAAACAACCCAAAAAACCCCCAACCCACAACTTACTGGTTTCACTGAGCCAAAAGACATAAAAACACCAATAAGACAAAAACATGAGCAATTGTTTAAAATTAAGCACCAATTTAAATTCTGTAAAAGGCAAATATGTGCTCTCCTGTTTGGAATCAGAAGATAATTTGGTTTTATTGGTATAGAAATGAGTATATTTAAAATTAACTATTCCCGCTTCATTTTAGTATTATAAAATTTTACACTAATCTGAATTAAATACTACTAATGTCCTAAGTAATTAAATCTAGGTTGAAAAATCTGCCTTTGGGGTTTCCTAGTAGATCTCAATCCATCATTGTTACAGTTACCAAAATCCAAATGTAGGTTTTATGATTTGAAAAGACACCAGTAAGAGTAACCTTAAGTTTTTTAGGGGGTAAGTAATTTGGTGCTATTAAGTTTATCTCTTTAGAACACAGGAAAAAAAAAGATCTAAGAAAGCTTTTTATTTGTAAGTTAGTTAAAAGACTTTTATTTTTGTGTGGATGGAAACACTATTCATTAAAAGTTAAGGGACACCCAATTTCTATGGAAGTTGTATGACTTTGAGACCGGACTGAAAAATTTAAAACAAATCAATTGGAATAAGTAGCTTTTATAGAATCACAAAATGGTGTAGGTTGGAAGGCACTTCTGGAAGTCATCTTGTCCAACCACCTTGCTCAAGCAGGGCCAACTAGAGGTGGTTGCCCAGGACAGTGTCCCAATGGCTTTTGAATATCTCCAAGGAGGAAGACTCCACAACTTCACTGGGCAACCTGTGCCAGTGCTCAGTCATCCTCACAGGAAAAAAAGCATTCCCTGATCTTCAAGGGACCCTCTTGTGTTACTGTTTGTGCTTATGGCCTCTGCTTCTTGTCCTGTCACAGGGCACCATTGAAAAGAGCCTGGCTCTGTCCTTTTTGCACATTCCCCTCAGGTATTTCTATACATTGATAAGATCCCCCAAAAGAAATTAGGTAAATGAAATGTGAAAATTAATCCAGTAATTTAAAAGATAAACATACATACACTTCTTGCTGTATTGAAGATAAATTTATGAACCAATTTAATGGATTATTTTTGTTCTGAAAAAATTCCTAGAATATAGTTCTATTGTTCCTACCACTCTTAAATATTCTTCTCCCATATTCATAAAATTTGGATTATAGTAACTAATCTAGTGTCAGCAAAGCAGTTTTTGTGCTGTATTTCCCAACAGCATATCAAGAATAAACACTATGCAGTTGATGAAGTAGATGCTGATGTATCATAAAACCAGTTGGTCTGTATTCCTTCCTACCTTAGCATCCCTGAAATCAGACTGATGCTATTAGACGTGGGCTTTTGTACACTGGTGAGTACATAGCGTTCCTCTAATCAAGGGCATAATTTCTGTATTCATTTAGGTATTTTGTTGGACCTTTTATAGAGTTACTTCAATGTTTGGCTGAAGGCTAAAAAATAGTAAAACTGGTGAAAAAATGTACGTTTGAAAACATTTAAATAGGACATACACTGCACAAACTGTTCCTAAAAGAATTATTAATTTAGCAAATTTTCCTTTTTTCCAAGCCTACATAGATCCTGCTAGGAACATCCATTAATAGATTTTAAGTAGTTCATTATTTTTAATTTAATTTAAATACTTGCAATAGTGTCATGTACATATAACAGACTGCTGCAAATTTACAGTGCTTGGAACGTGGAAGCCTCTGCCATCTCTAAGATGTTAAGACATTTTTGCGTTTTTCCAATCTAGCCTTTGAGGCTGGAAAATCATCATTTTGGTGATCCAGGTGGAAGGCCTGTCTTAAAGGCAGAAGCCTTACTTTGTATATTTTTACTATTTAAAGCCTGTCTTAAATACATATGGTGCATCCTGGTGCAGCTGAGAAGATCTAAATTGCTAAGTCTTGGGCTTCTGCAGGAGAAGTCTGCTTGATTGGGCTCTCTCCCTCTTCTTTATTTCCCTCTATCCATAACTCTTTGTTCCAGGGCCTGTGAAAAAAACCTGGGATTTTTTGCCACTGTGACACAGATCTTCCTGTGGCTAAAATCAGTTTTTCATGCTCCTTTAAGGTCTCCCAACCTCTTACCAAACATATACAAGACCCTATTGTTAACCCTATATCTATTTACAATTCTATTATGAGTAGTAGTTACTTATTTAATCTCTAGGGTATTGTTCTTCCTGTTTGCACTACTGAAACATGAATGAAAGAATAAAGGTTAAAGAGCTTTGAGGATGGCTGGAAAAGGCAAACTCTCACCCACATATAAGTATGTATTGGGTTATTAAAGAGCTTGCTCTCCTTTGGTATTAGTAGTTAGAAACAAAACCCTTCCTGAATGTTTGCCGAGCAACTACTCAGAGTAACAAATGCCATGAATGTAAAACTGTGGCTCCAAACTGCAGAACTCATCTAAGTCTGCTGGTGACCAAGGCAAGGCAGTGAGATTGAAATAGGGCCTATAGTTTTACAGGAACTCCCAAGAAAAAATTTCCTTCCATGTTATTATTTCTCATAATAGTTGTATATTCTCACAAGTAACAGCTTCTTGAAAGGTAATGTTCTCCCCTTTAACACATTTCTTTAAAAACAAAAGAAAGAAATGATGGGGGGAAAAAAATGCCAGTGAGAAGTTGTGAAATCTTTTTTGTGGTGAAGTACATTGTTGGATAAACCCCTGTGATTGTGGTATTGTTATAGTGCCTTTTATTTATTCTATAGAAACTAGCAGCTATTTATTTACTGAATATATAGTTATGGACTTTAGAACATTTATTTACTTCGATGTCCATAATGGATCTGAATAAACTGCTGTGTAAGCACACATTCGAGCATTTAAAAAAAAAAAAGCATATTGTTTACTTGATTGACCATACACAAAACCATGATAGAAGCACTATTGTTTAGCCAATACTGTTTTGAGGCCATGCCAGACTAATAAGTGAATAGGTATTCATAAGTGTTTCTAAAACATATATCATTTACCTGGTATTAGGAATGTAGCTTTTTAGAAGTGCTTTAAAGTGTACATTACGAATGTATTTTCCCAATAGTGATTATGGTTAAACACTTGGGATTTTTTTAATCTTTACGAAAAAGTACCCCTGAAAGTGCCTTGAAAATTTTTAAAGCTTTACTGTGAATACAAAAATAGGAACTGCTATATTCAGTAAGATGAATGTTGTTGTTATTACTATTAAGAGCAATAGTATAGTAGTGTTTAGAGGCTGCAGGTGATATTAGGGCCCACTCTGGTATGTACTGTGCAAATATACAGTTGCAGTACTTGCAGTTTCTGAGCTGATCTTTACAAATCCCATTTAGTTAACTGACTTTCCTAACATAAGAAGGTTCAGTCTATCTGCTTACAGTCACAACTGAACATTAAATGATTCTTAAATATTTTTAAGAATCTGTTTCACAGGTGCTAGCTTAATCTCTGATATAGGCTTTCATTATTAATTTTGCAGTAATAGATGTAAAGATGAGCATAATTTCTTGTCAAGAAATTAGTCTTCCCTTGAAGAAGAAAAATAATTACATTATATTCGTATTTTGACATACTAAAATAGCTTAATATTTACTGAAACTAATTAAGTGTTGATCAGAAGGTGGCATTTTCTCATGTTTTCTTATCATCAGATCCTTCAATCTAAATGTTCTTCTGCTCTGGCTCAATGTAAGCGTACTGGAATATTGGTGTTTGGATTTACAAACCTCTTCAATAAGTTGTTCTAGGATTCCCATCAGATATATTTTCTTCATTTTTCTAGTCACAATTCTTCTTGTTGAACCTCAGCCTCTGCTTTTATTAGTGACCTCAGGGAATCTTTTTTTCTTTGACATTGCAGTCCAGAATATAAGAAAAATGATCTGTGCTCTTGCAGCAACGTACATAAACCATATAATTTATACTTTCCTTTCAAAATCTCAAACTAGCCATTTGGAGAATACTTCATAATACTCACCCGGCATTTTCAAGTGGGAGTCTTTCACCTTTACTGTTGCTCTACTTTTTATATTCTGTAGTTGCATTTTACAAATTTTACACATTTTTATCTAATGACAATTGCAAATATGCCAAGCTCAAATACATTACACTTTGTAAGGGTATGTCTGTAGCTTGTATCACTTCTATTAGAGATATGCAGCCATTTTAAGATGATATTGTGTTTCTTTTGTGTTCATTGTTTAATTTTCTCTAAGAATATATAAATTTCATTTTTTGACTCTTATGGTACACATTGCAACAGCAAAACACGCACAAAAATAATGTTAATGGATTCATAGCTTATTAAACAGAAAACTTATTTTTTGCTTAGTTCTGTTTGCATAAGTTAAAGGTAGAGTTGTAGTTGCAGATAGGACTTTTCTATAAAGTTTCCATTTGGTATTTTTATTTTATGCAGACTTGTGAATCTTGATAGGGAGAGAGTCTTGCACTGATGTGCTGTATGTAAGCAGAGGTCATCATGCACAAAAGCTGTCTTTTGTTGCCCCACAGTTCAAGAAGGACAGGGAGCTGCTTGAGAGAGTCCAGCGAAGAGCCACCAAAAATGATTAAGGGAGTGGAGCATCTCTCTTATGAGGAAAGGCTGAGGGAGCTGGGCCTCCTCTGGAGACATTCAAGACCCGCCTGGATGCCTTCCTGTGTGAACTCATGTAGGTGGTCCTGCTCCAGCAGGGGGATTGGACTAGATGATCTTTCGAGGTCCCTTCCAATCCCTGACATTCTGTGATTCTGTGATACTTTGCAGTGTATATATTCACTGCCTTTATTTTGGACTTCCATTCCTAAAATGTTTAAGCCATTACACAGACAGCTTAAAGGTATGATCACCTTCATGCAGCCTGAAATGAGCACTGCACACTAATAATTTTTCCTTCTTTTCTTACATCTGGAGATTCAAAAGACTAGGATCCTTGAAAGTAATTAACTCCTGACTACTGTCTGTGTTTCATATGACTTGCAATTTTTCGTTTTCTGATACTTTAGCGAAGGAATGCATTGCTATAGTTTAAAATTAATAACACAGTAAAGTACACATAGAAGGATGGCAAATATAGTCCTGTTGTCAGAATGACTTAAGCATTTGGAGATGTTTATTTGTGTTTTTTGTTTAGTAGTTGTTACCACAGATTATTACACAAACCAAGCTTGTGAACAAGAGGGAACAGGTACAGCAATCGTTCTTTTTTATCCTCATTGTTAAATAACTGCTCAATCATGCCAAATTGCTTGATTATTTTCTGGAATTCCAGAATAAAATGTCAAGGAAAAATTCATATCATTCATATTAGATTAATTTAATCTGGATTTCTGTATCAGGTTAGAAAAGTAATTAGTCTACAAATGTAGAAAGATATATAGCTTCATTTTACACAGACAGTTTTTGTATAAGACAGTTGCTAATTTACCCCTTTGCTTGTTCAACAATAAGAACTTCTAACCGTGCAAAATTGAAAACACAAACCTACTTGATTGGACAAATGTTTTTTTCTTAAAGGTTGTTGGTCTAGAAGTAAATTTGTTAATTATCCTTGGGGATGGTGAACTTGCCTTCTGGGAGGCTTGAGTGATGGCAGAGAGCTTATTGGGGGTGTCTTGAGAGCCACTTCCTTGACTTTTCTTGTCTCTCTCCAAAGACATCTTGGCAGTGATGAAATACTGGCAGTTTGTGATGATAGTCTTATGAAATGAAGTTATAGTACACACAGTATGGTTCCCTAGTGTTTTGTTGCTAAGTACTGCTTGTGCATGTTTAATCCCTTCCTTGAAATTTCCAAAATAGAAAATAGACACCTGGAGGGAAGGAAAACTATTCATCTCCGACCTGAAATATGTTTTCTTACATTGCTAAATAAAGGACTACACAAATTCCCTTATTTACACACCCACATTATGCCAACGTACATGTTAACCTTTATAGTTGGCAGAAATTGGGAGACTGGCTGCCAGTTTCTGTTTTGTATAGATTGATGTAATCAAGCATGGCACTACAGTATGAAATATGTAACAAATGATGTTAGAGTATATCTCACAAGCCTCAAGTGCAGCATGAAAGGAGTGTTTAAAAAAGAAAGGAAAAGCAAAGGACTTATCTTGCACCTTGCTTGGGCCAGTGATTTAATTTCTTTAGTAGCACAATTGTCTGCAAATATGAATTTAAAAAGAAAAAAAATATAGAGGAAGAATCTTTAAAAGGGAGAGAATTAGTTCTTTTCACATCACATATGTAGATGTGCATAATACTGGTAGAGCTAAAGGAGAGCTGCAGCTCTGCCCCTCCTGGAGCCAATGGGACAAAATGCCACTCAGATGTCTTTAATATGATGAAGTCCTAAAGACAATTTTCCTGAAGACACTTTATATCCATTCTAGTATTCTCACTGCCAGCAAAACAGCTTTACTCCATGGTGCAGATAACTTTTCAGATCTGTCCTTAACACAAGATATTTGAGACAGCCTCTGTTACTAACCTGCTGTAGTGGTGCTAAATTCCAGAGGAAAAGACTCAGCAATCAGTTTAACAAGGTGCTGGCATAAGCACAGTTTCCAGAGCAGAGTAGAAGGAAAGGGAATAGATACTCCTTGAAAGAAGAAAGCTGTAGAAAATGGATTACAAAAGGTTGCTTTATGCTACTGAATTTCTTTTTGTAATTGGAAATTATTTTTGCGATATGGAAAAAAATACAAGATAAAATTGAGAAGAGGTAAGTATTTCTACCCAACTGAAAGGACAGAAGAAGCCAAGTAACTGTGTTACTTAAAAATTAATAATAATAAAAAAATCTTAATTCTCTTTACACTAACATAAAGGCTGTATGAGGAATTTTCAAGGCTGTAAACTTATGACTAGGAGCTAAACTCTCATAAACCAAAATGTTTTATCAGGAATCAGATTCTCAAATCTGATACATATTTATAAAAATGAGCAAGCTAAGAGTGTTTGGATTTAAAGATAGTGTTGTTTGAAATATTAGTCTATTTTTCTCTCATATTTTACTGTTTTCTGCAGTGCAAGAAGGGCTTCAACTCTGTGTTTCACATAGTGTAGTTCTGTTTCTAGAAAATATTCTTCCTTGTGTGAAGATTGTGTTTAGCTATAAGGACATAAAACTGAACTTCTGACTTTAAAGGCCAGTTTTCTTCTCACTAGGTTGTAAACCAGCCATTGTGTAAATAGTAAGATTCTTTCATTTTACTTGACTATTATTTCCAATTCAGCTTGTGGCCCCACTACCCTCAGAGCATTAGGTTTTTTGGTGTTCCTCAAATAGTAATGTTCTATGACTTCAGCTGTTTCAGGAAAAGACTGATGCCATTCTTCCCCTTAACTCTCTAGTGCAGCATGAGCTGGGAGGAGCAAGCAGAAGACAACAAGCTTTTGCAATCCGTTTTAGAGAGTAGTTGAAAAATCTTTCCTGAAATTGGCAGCTATGTGCCGGCCCCTTCCATCTGCAGGCACTGGTACACTTGGCAGTTTCCACCCTGCAAAATCAATCATGCCCCTTCCAGATTAAAGACCTAAATAATGTTCATGCGTTTTAAGAGCATTTTTTAATTTCCTGATATTTATAACAACACTTGGGGAAACTTGACACTGAAATCTGTTTCCCAACTGCATTTGTTTTTCCCTCATGTGTGCACACTGATTTGTTATTGCAGGATTGCTCATCAGTGATGAGGTTTTTTTGTTTTGTTTTGGGGTTTTATTTAGTTTTAAGACAGAGGATTAAAGCACTTATTATCAAAATAAATATATATTGAAAAGATTAGTTTTAAGAAGCACTGAATCAGTGCTAATGATCTCTTTAAGCTTTCCAATACCATGTTTTCAAAAGTCCCTTAAAATGCTAACTCTAGCTCTTCTTTTGTTACACACGGTGAGTGAAAAATGAAACTGAAGAAGGAGGTTTTCTGCTGACCTTAGACCAGACATCTGCCAGAGCAGTCACCTAGTATAAGCTACACCACCACACTCATACTTAAAAATGCTTCAGAAGGAAAAGTGCTAAATAGGTTCTCGGCCACAGGATTTTTTTTTTTTGTTGTTATGATCTGTTATGTATACTTTGCATCAGCAGTATAGCACAGGTTGTTGAGAACTGGTCAGACTGTCCAAGAGAGGAAAATATCTGTATTCTTGAAAAGTTCTTGAGCTACGTAAACAAACTGAACTATTGGAGAAATTTTAGGATTTAGATCTTCATTAGAGATGCTTCTTGGTGCATTGATCTTCAGCAAAAATGCAATAAATATTTGATTTAATAATTTCATTTATGCGGTTTCCACATAAATTAATTTGAGATATCAGTTGTAAGATTAATTTGTCTCGTGCTATCTTACTGCTCTAAAATAATACTTATACTCACCTTGGTCAGATCTTTTCTTCTCTGGAAAGAACCAGAAAGTCTCTGTGGAGACTTTCAGATTGAGTATCAATTGAGCATGGAATAAAGGGCATTTCTTGCATTTATAACTGGTGCTGTGTTGATCCTTGCACCCCAAGTTTAATTTCTGGGCTTAGTGTCTTAGTGTCTTGTTGCCTCTCCACTGCATCTCTTCTCCAATTTTGTGTGAAATATTTTCTCATGTTTCCTTCCTTTGGTTGCCCAAAATAAGCAACTTTTTTCTAGTTGAATATGGGGTTCAGGTATTAGAGTAGAAAAGTAGAAGTGAGACCAGATGATTTTACAGCTGTGTAGCCCACTGTTAATTTTAATTTTAAAGAAAATATTTTAATTTCCCTTGTAAGTATGTGCTTTATCTTGATGAAATAATATTAAATGTTGAGGGGTTCAGGATTAGATTCCTATTTACTTATGCATCTTGATGAGTCCCCATCCTGGGACTGTTGTAGAGTAAGCTGTAATAATGTTTCTGAAGTCCTAATTGCTTAGGAATAACCGAGTTTCTAATTTGCCTAGTCTAAAATAGATGTGTGCAAATATATGGAGAATTAGATGTGTTCCAGATGCATTATACACACTAAGTGTGTACTATGTTGGCTACTTGCCAAATTCAATAATTTCACTGCACAGTCAAGAATATTTCTACAGCAAAATTCATGCATTTCAGAAGCCCGAGGGTCTGCAGCTCATGTTTGGATCTGCTTGTTGTGCAGTGATTCTGAATAATAATGCAGAACATAATTCTTAGAGGGCTTGAATCATGTATTCAGAAAACCTGAATATGTGATGGCTCTGAAAAGCATTTGTTACATGATTACTTAAGAAGCAATAGAAGATGCACTCCAAAATTGGCTAGGTGAGAATTTATTGTCAGGTTATTAAACTGTACAAAGGAACTTTGTGTCCATGTACACTTAGAAAAAATCTGAATTATGTCATAAGTGAGAGCACAGGTGGTTTTGATCTGAATTTTGTGGTTTCATTCTGTTCATTTTTAGATTACTAGGCTTTATTTGCTGCTCTAGGGTTCCAAGTGCATGTCTGATATGGCTGAAATAAGGTATCTACTTTGATCAAGAGAGCACCATTTGAAACATCACACAACAAAGAATAGGAGAAAACTATGAAGGTTAGTTGCCAATGATTGACATTTAGATTCTTTGCTCCGTATGCGTTTACATTTTCACCCTTATGACAGTAAAGAACTTCCTGGGTTGTCTAGGCCCTATGGATACAGACATCTTAACCAAAATATTTCATAAACTTTAATTCCACTGAATTTGAACTGGGAAAAGGTGAGATTGTGTTCCACATGTCACTAGCTTTATAAGTAGATGGTATTGGAGGCATGATCTATCACATCTAGCCATTTATTTCTAATTACTACAAATTGATTTATAAAACATGCCTCAGATTCTGAAGTGAGAACAGACCCTGGTCTTTATCTACTGATTCTCATCTCCCTGCTATGCAACATAGTATCTACTGGAGTAATGCTGGTAACAGTAAAATTGGTTTCTCAAGACAAGCATAATTATTTAAACACTTAAATTTTGCATCTAGTCATAAGTTTAGAGACAATTACAATATTTGTGAAACCAAATAGAAGTGCTGCAGATATTGTCTTTTTTATTATTATTTTTTTTTATTTATTGTAACTATACTTGGGAGTATGTGCCAGGCTTAATTAATTCTTAGGATTTTTAGTAGTATCTTCAACAATTTTTTTACCTGGTCCTCCTGCTGATCATAAGTGGTTGTATCTGGTCAGACCAAAAGTTTCCAGTACCAATGAACTTGTCTTCAATACTGATGGCTAGGGAACATAGTATTGGGACATGGCAAGGAACTGCATGATACTTCTACCAAATAGCATCCTGTAATCTGTGAGATAGGGATTTACTAAGACATATGCTATTTTAAATTTTTTATAGTCCTTAGTAAGATTTTCTTTCATCTATTTGTCCAGTCATTTTTTAACTGCACATACATTTCTAGGAAGTTTTAAAAATTATTCTTTTATTTTTTTTCAGAACAGTTTTACATGTTTCATTTCATTTGCACTTCAGGGTTCCCCTTCTGTTTATCTGTAACTCAAAGACTGTCTTGTGGTGTTGTTAATAAAGATATTTTAGAGCTTTTAAAAAACACCCATATAATATTCCTAGTTATTCCACCTATCTGTTTTTCTCCGTTTGTTCTTGGGCTTTTAACTCCTTGAGAAAAATATCTTCATGAATATGTTGTCTCTTGTGTAAAATAAGCAATAGAATAAAATGAATTTTATATTTTAAAATTTATTATTATTTTATTTTTAAAAAATATTTCCAGATTTTGCTTAAAGCTTTCTAATGGACTGGAATTTTCTACCTAGTACTTATTTCTTGGGCCTGAACACAAGACAATGAAATGCAGGAAGCAAATGGGGCAGAGGTGAGAGAGAATTGAGGTACCAATTTGTAAATGGTCTTATTTTTGACAGAAATGTTGATAGGTCTTTTGCCAGGCTTGAGAGCCAGTTGTTGTGGTGGCTGCAGTTGTCTTGCCTGTGCACTTATGAGTGTCTGTCAGTCACTAAGATGATACATTTCTTTATCATGTGTGTGATTATAAACCATTATTTTGTGAGAGAGGCCTTATGCTTTTCCTGGTGTCTCAGCTGCTCTTTATAAAAGTTCTTCTGTCAAGGAATTCTTCAGACTTGTACAATAATGTATCAAGGTGGCAAACTCTGACAGCTTCAAAAGCTAGGTTTCATTTCATAAGGGCTTTTAAGCTGTCTTGGATATGTACCTGGCAGACATTTCAGTTACTGCCTCTGTGCTGTTTTCCTCTTGTTTCTTTCCCATGTGCCATGAAAATATTTTCCTTTAAGTATTTACATAGTAACAGTGATTTGGTTTTTTTGTGGTTTTTGTTTTTTTGATTTTTTTTTTTTTTTTTTTTTGTTAGGAACAGTATTTTAATGGGTAATTGAGAAGGAACACTTCCTTTCTCATTAGACACTGAATAATTTGATCTCTGGGTAATGTATTTGAAAAATAATGTTTCAGCGGGTTATGATTAATAGTGTTGTTTCTTTTTTTCTTTTCTTTTCTTCCACAGGGTTACATCTGTTTACACTATTTTACTATCTCTTGAGTGGTGTGATATGAAGTCTTTTTATTGCAGTTTTGTTTAAGAGGAGCCGAGCATGTAACGGAACTGTCAATCAGCATTTAGTTATACAGTATCTATTTCTGTCCCTGTTCCTCTTAACACAGAGGGCTATTATAGTCTACATTATGGGATAGGTACTTTGGATATAGATATCCTTGAGGAGCAAGATTTATTATGAAAGAGGAGATTCAACATAACATGAGACATAGTTTAAATAGCTGAATTTACTTACAAATTCTAAAAGTCAAATTAAGCAGAGGCTGCTTTTATACATCAAATTTTTCTGTCTACTAACACCTTTCTTCTGTTTTACACTTGAGTTTACAATGAAGGCACTTTAAATAAGGTTATACATTTTTATTTTAATAATGCAAATTATTTAAGATAATCTCAAAGGCTGAGGCTTTGCTTTTCAGCTTTATTTACATACTCCAGTTGGCACAAAGCACTTTAGTGACAGTGGCCACTGAAGAACTTTGTGTACTCCAATGATATCTACAGTGACTGGGAGCCTACTCCTGAGACAACTCCCCTGCCTTTCATCCTCATAATTACAAATTTTAGATAAAGTAAGCACCTGATGCACCCTTCAGGGAAAAAAATAAACTGTATAATACTTATACCTGTGTTGTTTTATTTGTCTTATAGCCAGAAATAAAAGGAAATAAATTTTAAAAAATTAAATAGGTTAGTAGGACATTTCCAATCTCATACACACAGTTTCCTACACATGAAGGCTTGTGTTGGTCCTATAAAGTGGAAAGGTGCTCTTAAAGTGAACTCAGTACCTGAGAGTTTTGGTTTTTTAACAAAATACTCAAAAATATAGTTTACACTGCCTGTCAGGGAATCTAATTTCTGAAAGCGAAAGCCTTTTCAAATGTTGTCTTATAAACAATGGCTTAAAAGTAACAAGTAAATGAAATATACTTGGTGCCTTTTTTCTGTTTATTAACAGTAATTATTATTTATGGATTAGTTTATGGATTAGTTCTTGAGCTCTTAAAAAATTTATAATGTTGCCAAAAGACAAGTTGCACCATGGCAACCAGGGTCATGGAAGTTAACCATGAGAAATACAGAAGGAAACGATGTCCATCTTCTCTATGAAATTTCCTGTCTTGTTTAGCCTTTGGTCTTTCTTGAGTACAGATCATCTTGGATTTTGCAGTCTTTTGGGTGTTGTAAGCAAATAGCTACTGTAGTTTTACAAGGCACTACCAAAACTTGTTTAGGTCTAGTTCTTTCAGTTAGGAATTATTATAAATGTTTTCTTTTTCGAAATATAAGCAAAGCACCATTTATTATTTAACATAATTAGATGCTTGCCCAACAACAGTGTACCAGTCCCTGCTGTTATATACAATTGTAAATGAGTTGGCCTATTGTCTCAAGTATTTAACAATAAAAGCCAGCTTCATCTTATTAATAGAATATTATATTGCCATTAACTGTTCTTAAACTTTGGATGGTTTGGTACCATTTAGCAACTATAAACCAGAGGTTTATAGTAGTTCCCAAAATGCAGCCAGTACCCCACAAATAGACACTAAATTGAGAATGAACAGTTATAGTTTTATCGTATTTACCAATTAATCCAATAAGGTGTTCTCTAGTATAATTTAGAAAGAAAATGATTGTGAAGCAGTCCCTGATGTGCCTGCTTTTTGGCAAAATTTGTCCCTAATTTTCTGGTACAATTAAATAATTAAAAATTAGTGTTGAGAAGTAGGAATTTGATTCTGATGCTTTCAGATATGGATTTTTGTTGAAGTAGAGAATTGAGCAGTCATAGAGAAGTCATGTGAATTTGCCTACCTGTACTCAGTCTGTGGGGGAGAAAAAATAAAAGGTCATAGATGTATTCCCCAGTAATTGACTTAAAAATACATATGAATTTGCAGAAAACTACTTTCCATTTTGGGGTGCATATAAATGTTATCTCCAGTTTAATTAATGTATGGTGATAATCTGTTGCTTAATCTACTAAAAATGGAATTGGTTTGGCAGAAGTAGATAAATTTATTCTCAACTACAAAATTAAGCACCATACATTTTGCCTTCTGTTGTATATATGATGCTAGTTATGTTGGATCACAGCAGTCAGAGAGGACACATTTTTCAGGTTCCTTTTTGGAAGGGAAAGAGGCATATTCCATGAAGAAGGCAAAATATTACTCATAGGAGAAGGATTTTAGCCTAGAAGAAATAGCCCTTGTAAAATCTGTTCCTGGCTTTACTGCAGATTCTCATGCTGGATTGCCCAAAACTGGGATGCCATTTTTTCTCTTCTGTCTTTCTACATATCACACCACTGTATAGTTACACTTCCCAAGCACTCTCTTTAGGACTGTAAATGCACTTGTAATACAAATTTTCTAATTGTAATAACAACGTATACAAACTTTTTGAAATTACTTAGTCTGGCTATATGAATAGTAATGTGCAGGCAGAGTATTGTGGAGTCAAATTTAAAAACATTTTATTTCTTAAAGTTCATGTCCCTTTCCTGCCTCCCACACTGCCCAAAGCAGAGTGCCATGAAAGACCTCAATCAGGTGCATGGATTTACTATTCCAAAAAGCAGTCCATGTCTACTAGAAGACCTCTGCAGAAATTTTAATTTCCTCTATTTCTCAGAAGATACTTTATGAGGAGACACCTTTTTATAGCACAGGATCGTTCATGCACTCCTCTGCCAAGCTACTGGTAGCAAGGATCCCTTCTCCAAGGGTTCGAGCAGTTAACAGGCCATGGAGTTGCTGAGTTGTGCAGACTAATAGTTTTGCTCTAGCTATGCCATCCATATGCTTCGCTGGTGAATGTGGGACTGCAACAAGTAGTTCTTTTCATGAAAATCTGTATTTTGCTGCCATTATCATGAATTAATGGGTCCAGATCCACAGGTACCACCAAATATTTGTCTGTTCAGATTGTAAGCACTATGAGGACTTGTCGGCCTCATGGTTTGCTAAAGTCTAGTTAATGGTTTCTGATCCTGCTGCTCCTTAATGAAAACTATTTTAAAGCTACACATTTCTCCATAGTCCTTGTTCCAGCAAAACACGATTGCATGGCTGTACATTGAAGAATGGAGAGAGGGACAAAAGCTTTTTTTGTCCCTCTTGCATTTTCTTCCAGCATTGTGCACTAGTGAAAGAGCTATATAATTTCCAATGGCTTTTGGTACATGGAACAGACAGGTTTTCCTCCTCTTCCCTTAAACCTCGAAGGCAATGGCTGATTGTGTATATTCCACATAGTTAAACTAATAATCAATATTGGGAAAGACAAAAATCGCTGCTAACACATTATAGAAAAATTCATATGACACTGTTAGGTGTGTTCCAGAATTTTGATAAGAAATTGCCTTCTGCCCATAGTATTATGTATATACATAAAATTCTAAAAAATAATCACAGGATGTACTACGTAAACTTAGTCTGTGGGCTCTAGAGTCAAATTGTAAATGTTAAAGCTATAGATCTTATTAAGTCTCGCTAATTTTTGTATATTTGACAAGGAGGAATCGTAATGTATTAATGTCAGCTATTTCTCAGTTACCATAATGGCTTGTGGAAGAATAGGGGACAGTAATACTCTATTTCTGTAGTGAACACTGAAAATTGCAGAAAAGGGTTTTTTTGAGAGTTTTCCACTATATGGCTTTTAGATTTAAATTAAAAGATCAATGATTTAATCAGAACATACTGGTATATAAAAGGGAGTTTCTGCTGTGAGTATTCCCGCTAAAACATATCTCACCCTTCAGTTTTCTGTATACATTTGACATATGACATCCTGACGATAAACAAAGTTTGTAGAATATGGTTCAAGGTGCTATAACTTTTGTTCTCGGCAGTAAGAGATACACTGTTCTTAAAAGATATTTTAATGCTTTAGTCTGAGGAAAATAAAAGTTACAGATATTTTTATTTTTCAACTGGAAGTAAATGAATAGCACACAAACATCAGCTAATATATCAGCCAGAGTCAATTTTCAAAAGGGAATGGCTTTGAGTTGGAAATATAGGCTTTCATCAAATTCTGTTATTGCTTACAACATTTCTTTTCTATCACCCAGTCATTCCCTCTCCCAGCAAAGGAACACACAACAAAACTAATGAAACTTCAACACTTCTTCAAACTGAGAAATGCTTATTTCTCAGGTCGTTGTAGTCCTCTGGTCAGTTCAAAGACAACCTTGGTTTTTAAATGACTGAGAAGAGTTTGAAGAAATGGCCTGGCTTTTCAGAGTAAGTTGCGCAGGTGTATGCAAGTAACTCCAGAAGTCTCAATTTGGGATGACCAGGAAGGTAGCTATTGTTTCCATAAATTATTGTGATAGCTGAATATCTGTCATGTTTTTGACATTTGCCATTGTTGGTGATGCTAGTGACCCCAAAGATAGTGGAAATTTAATGCTGGATTTGCATCAGTTTGGAAAGGTCTGGGCTAGGTCATCTCGCTTCTGAGTTTACATATTTTCCTCTAAGAATAGACTCAACTATCCTTTCTGTACTGGTACTGAAAAATTGCTTTTGCTTTCCACATGTGATTCTGCCCAAAATAAAATTTCTCCTGTTGCTTTCTCGGTTCCTCTAACTAACAATGCCTCAAGCCTTGGGAAACTAGCACAGAGCCCTTCATTACTCCTGTCTCACGCTTGGTTTTGATAACTGGGAAACATTTGCTGTCCTGCCTGTCACTGAAGCCTGTAACCACATTCAATTTGATTCTTTCTAAAACAAAATTAGTATTTTATGTAACAATAGCAACTGATGCAGTCCTTGATTCTAATATCTTCTCTTAACCTAACTTATAGAACACCCGTGAGTTTTCTCCTGGTTTTCTACTATATTTAAAGAAGACTCCCTTCTCCTTTGAAACTTCCTTCCCCATCCTCTATTTTTTTGTTACTCTGAATAGGAAAAACTTGAAAATACTTTGTGATGATGAGCATTGTTTAGTTACTACTCTGTTAACCTGTCTGTCTATGGCCACTTTATTTTTCATTTCATAAACCTTTGGGATATTTTCAGCTCCACACAACACCAGGGCTGGTGCTCAGATCTGTTCTCCTGCAGGTTAATGCTAATGCCTTGCAGCTTGCATGCGTGCCTTGGGGTGACTCCTGCTGTAGTTCCTGAATCTTTCCTTCCTGTGTTTTTTCTTTTAATTCTACCCAGTTGTTTCTTCTGTCTTCCTGGGCCATTGCACCTATTTGGGCTCCCTTTGATCTTAATTCTTGGGACTCATGATCACTTAACAACCATGCATTGTCCTAACAATCAATGATTTTGGGGCTAGTGTTTTTTGGACTAGTGAAGGGTATTCTTCCAGGGCTTGACTCCCACGTGTTACTGTAACTTATATTATTTTAATACCCACATCCCCTCCAGTCAAATAACTTTTTGTATGTTATTATTGGTCCCCTTCTTGTTCCTCCTGAATGGAAGGGTCAACTTACATATTTTTGCTTATAAATAAAGAACTTAGTACCTGTGCCCTACATTGAAGTCATGCACTAACAAGCAAGAGGTCACGAGGCATGAGCATTTTTTCTTTCTCTCTTCTATTCCTCACTTTGGTCTACACTTAAGAAGAGTGTCATGAGTGATTTACATGTCATTTTCACATGCAATTCATTTAAGTGGAATAACCTTTCAGAAACTCCACTTAAAGAACTGAGAACATTGTTATAAACTGGTTCTTCATGCCTCCTCTTGTGTGGGGGGGGAAAGAGGAATTGCAAAATAAATTAACAAAACTGTTTCCCCATGGACCCTGATTGGTATACTGTTTAGTGGATTATATAAAAATGATATCAAACTTACTGCTGCTGAAGATTTCACCTTTAAGGATATTTTCTTCACTGTTGGAAAAGGGATTGAATTTGATATTGTGGCTGCACCTTGAATGACTAGCGGCGTGTTACTTTTTGTCCAAACAGCTATAATGCGTAAGACAATTTAAAATTAAGCTGTTCTTATTGATTTGCTGCATATTTGATTGACTCTCTGGAGAGTCTGTTTGTTGGAAGAGCATGTAATATATCATCACTCTTACGAGTAGTTCTGAAATTTTACAAGAATGACAGGTGCTGGCAAAATGGCTTTACTAGTCAGGTCTGCACAATAAGAACAACTAAAATGTGCCATGCTTTTCAGTTTCAGTAGAAAAGACTTTTTCTGAACAAATGTTTGTGTGAATTAATTCATGTCTGGAGTCTTGTGAGAGATGGAGACGTTGCTGGAACCTCTGACGAAGCAGCAAGCTAACAAAAAGTGAAAGCAATGTTTCCCAGGAAAAATCTGGATGGGAAGTAATGGTTCTTGGTGGAAACAATACTTGTGTGGTTTATAGAAATGTGGGCTTAAATGAGCTATAATCAAGAATAGTATGACCCTATGAAACAGAGGCAAAAGTGTTTGACTGCTTGCCCACTCCCACATTTGAAGAAAAAAACCCACGTGACTTTTTTTGGGGGGGGGCAGGGAGGTGAGGGGGGGTGGAAACTTTCACTCACTTTTTGATTTTTGTTTTTTAGTAAGAAATGACACATTCCCCCCCCCCCCCCCCCCAAAAAAAAAAAAAATAACCTCATAGGAACAAATATTTGAAAATAAACTTTCAGTTATTTTACCTGTCCATCTTCCTTTCTGATCATAACACTAAAAGGGAGAACAGGGGAATAGGGGCCTGCAGAGATCCCCTGAAACTGTAAATGGATGTTTTTCTTTTTTTAAGACAGAATATTAGATTTTAAAAAATAATTATTTTAGGAGAAATATTTATATTTCAATTTTGACAGATGAAGCTTCTTCTAACTTCTTTAGGAAGCCCTTTTGCTTTGACTAGATATGCACACAATGCCTAGATAACCTATGGATTTGTTGAGAAGAGTTAAATCATAAGGTGGTAACATATTCCTTGTTTAAGAAGTCAGCACATCCCTCCTTGAAAGCCGGTACTCCTAACTTTTAGATTTTAAAAATCTGAATACTTATGTGCTCCATCCTAACCCCTCTTTGACTAAGGTTTGTGCATTGACCTTAAGTTTTCTCATGTCTTTCAATATCAGTACCCTCCCCCCATTTTGTTCTGGCCTAAAGCAAAACATGTTAGATGCTTTTTCTTTCTGGGCACAGCACTGAGCTGCTGTAACTCTTGCCTGGTTACCATAATGACACGTAATTGCAGTCCTTCACCTTCAAAGTTTAGCTTGTCTGAAGAGTAATGGTACTGGCAGGAAAGGGGATGTTATACTGTAAAAAAGCCAAACCTTGAACCTGTTGTGAACTATTTTAAGAAAATTCCTTTAGCCACCAATTTCTTAGAGGAGGGTGTAATATTCTGACTCTATCATGTTTTCAACTGATTCCAGAAGGACACAGCTTTCCCCTGCAGGAATTGACCTTGTGCCAGTGACATCAATGGAAACATTGCCATCGACATTATTGGGAATTAGATCAGATGTACAGTTTGCATGAGTCATGTGATAGCTGTAGGTAATGTCATTTTCTTATCACATTGGTAGTTTCTAAAGTACATGTTAAGACTTCAATTTGCTTCTTGCAATGGATATGGTGAGCCAGTATAGAAATATGATGATCAATAATTTTGTTCCTTTGGGAAAGTCTAGTCAGTGATTTTTTTTTAATAGAATTGGACTAATAGAAGGCAATCTTGCAGTACAAATAGCAAAAAAAAAAAAAAAAAAAGGAGTTAAAAATGAAACTGTGCAGAAAAATGGCTGAATACATTAATGTAAAGACTCATTTTTTCCTGATCACAATCTTCAAATGGCACAAAGCTAGACTAAATAGCTATGAGTTTTGACAAAAGAGTGCAAGCAGCAAACTAAGAAATGCCTTATTTGGATATTTGAAATTTGAACAAATCAGTGAAGTGATTTCTGAACTAAAGCAAAACCTACTTCTGGCACTGAGTTTCAGGCCAATATCTGGTCTGCAAACAGCAGTTCAACATAAGTTGCCTTATGTCTGTAGGTATCGAGTAAAATGTACACTGGACTTCAGTGCTCGAACCCAAATGATCCCACCTAAATTTGAAGAATATTTCAGCCAGAGGTAGTGATGTTGTTAATTTATCATTTTACTAAGGATCTTTTTCTCAGCCAAGTACTTTTATTGTCAATACCAGATACCAAATGTTTTCATTTTTACATAAAGATACACACATTTGCATTCCTGCCTCTGGATTGTTATGTGGCAGTTCTCACTTTTCCATAAGACTATACTGGAATATAAATATGAACTATTCTGTGTTACTGACCAATACAGGCATTCAAATTAAAATTATTTTCTGTCCTATTTTTTTTGCCTTGTTGCATTTACATTGACAAGGCCAACTCAATGAGTGATCAAATTGCTCATTACTTGGCCACTTTTAAAAATTATACTACCAGAAATTGCTAAGATGATAATTTTTCAGGTGTGTGCAACTATAGTTTGTTGCTTCCCAGGGCAGATGGGGAGGGGGGGAAGTAATGTTAATAGAAAAAATTATGATGACATAACTTCTTAAAGAATTTTTTTAATGACCTTTCAAACATGAAAAAAAAATAAAAGGAAAATATATTGAAAGGCTAATTTCTCCTTTCATCTTAAAATGCATTATCCCTGTGCTAGGAAGGGTCTATAGTTTGGATAACAATGACAGTGCATTATTTAAAAAAAAAATAAATTTCAACTTTTAGACTTTCAAAAATTTCATTTTGAAAGAAGAAAAATGTAACGTTTTCCAATATATGTGCCTTTGTTTTCCATCCTTTTCCATCCTTTCCATTTTCCACTTGGAAATTATAAATTTTGAGTGAAAGGCAAAACTAGTCACATTTTCAGGCCTTCCCTGAGAACACTTTCGTAGACCGATATTCTCCTTCTGCTATCAGACACACATTTGTGTTCATATTAGGAATGGTGTCACAGTGGAGAAGAGTAGCTACATTAGCAGTATTTCTGTTGGGAAAACTAAGAATAATTATAGAGAACACATAGACTAAATTCCAGCCTTAGAAAGCGAATAAACACATTCTTCCACCAGTGGGTGAAAAATTATTCAGTTTTGATATTCTTTTCAAGGACAATATATATTTCTTACTATTTTGCTAATAAATTCTTCATAATTCATTACTTACTAGTCTGTATAGTTCCATACACTAGATATATTTCCACATTTCAGATGATGATGTAACTGTTTTTAATGAGGTCTCGCGTTACTTAGACTACATTACTTTTGTTAAATGCACTGTTGGCCATTTACAAGTATACTATGAAGTACTGTCATAACAAAATTATACTTGTCAAACAGAGGAATAAAGTGTATTTTAAGATGCATTACTCTGTTTTTAATTGTATTTGTTCACTTACTACATTGAATCATAAAACACAACAATCTGTGATGGAACTTCCAGCCAGTGTGAGTTACTAGATTTTTACTGTATACATTTTATGAGATTGGGTATTTTTGTTTTTTGAAACTTACTTAACCTTGGCTGAGGCTTTGGTAATATCAGGACAAATACATTAATGTCTCAGTTGCTGTTATAGACAATGTAGTTTGATTTCTGATAATGGAGAAAAAGTTAGGTTCCATATATTGTCATATCTAACCATTAATCTTGGTCAATCTAATATTACAAATCTCTAATGTCTCTTAAAAGAGTGTAATAATGAATATATGTGGTCACGAGTAATGAAAGAACAGTGTGGGATACTAACAGTGTCAGCTGGAAGGAAAGATATAATTTGCATTATTCCTTTATGATCTTAATTTAATTGTTATGAACCTTTGTGATTATAAAATAAGATGCCACAAACTGTTCAGCAGAGTCAGACTCTGCCTGATTTCCCACAAGCAATTTTGTTGATTTTGAGTATGGTTCCTGTGAGCATATATGAAAATGAAATTAATCTATTAAGGAAGAGGGAACAAATATGCCAACAAAAATTTAACCAGTGGTGGAATACCCTTGTTCAAAGAATGTATATTTTTACTTAATTTAAAAATGGAGGGAAGACATTTGGTTACTTGTGTACACATGATTAAAGAACGTTCCAGAGATTTTGAAATCCTCTCTTCCACTTGATAGTATTTACTCCATCAGAACACTGTGTAGATGGAATATAACTAATTCAATATAAAGGTAGGATTTGAAATTTTAAGCTAATGATTGAAATCCACAGAATTAAGTTATCACTAGTGCAAAATAGTTTAATTGGAACTGTGCAATTCCATTACAAAAACCTGCAAGTATCCTTGGGACCCTAACTAACAAAAAGAAAATAATGCCTTGGCTGGAAGTTCAGCTTCAGAGCTCTTAATCAGCTTTTGGCCCATAGTTCTTTCACTCCCTAAATAGTATTTTTGTTTAAATCCTCAGAATTTTCATGTTAGGAACTCAGAGCAGCCCATTTGCCATGTGTATGCAAAAGTTCCCTTGTATAGGGCAGAACATAAAATAGGTAGTTTCATATCTATGAAATGGCACATTGCTCTGTGCGATGTAAACAACAGATGATTGTGAGAAGCTAATTGTGATCCATAGTGATGCTGTTCTTACTAGCCAGAGACAAGCATATTCATTAACCTTGACAAAGCACTGCTAAATGACATCTTGAATTTGTCTGCCAATATGGGCTACAATTATCAAATCAATTGGCTTTGCAGAAAATCAGTTCCTATTCTTCTACATGGCTCCTTTCTGTTGGCACTACCTGAGCAATTTTGGCCTTGCCAAACCCTTCTTTGATAGAGGAGCTCCCTAGATTTTATTAAGAAGCCAGTATTTTCAGAAATATGGCTTGAAAACAAGGATCTCAAATAAAGGAACCATTATTACAAAATAAAAACTAAGTTCAATATTCACAACTGCAATTCCTAGCATCAATTGTAATTTTGCATAGTTAATTTTTTGCATATGAAGAGTAAAAACTTCAGTCATAACCAGGAAAATAATGAGGTTGAAGAGACATGGTTTTGCTCTCCTAAACAGGCCAATTACAGTTGCTTCTTAGAATGACAATTTTATACTTTTATGGCAGGATGTGCCGGCCTGGAGTTAATTAAATGTGTTACTATAGGTATGCATATATTTATTACAAATAAAATTCTGCACATATTTTACATGTAAACTAATTAATAGAAAATTAAAGTGAATAATAATCATTGTCTCATAGCAATGGATAGTGCTGCTGTTCTTCATGGAAATTGATTATAATCTTGGAAAGTCATTACTAAAGTTACATGCTGCTGTAAACATTCATCCTTGTTTAAGAACTCTTAAATGATTGTAATATGCTTGCTTAACCTCTATCTACTTTTCTATGGAATATTTAAAATCTTATTTGGCACACAATACTGAGAAGGCAATCATAAAACATGTCCTTGTTTTTTTAGTTATTGACATTGGGGAAAGTTCAATTAGGGTAATAGAATTCTTTTATTTTGTTTTGTAAGTGCCCATCTCAGGTTAATGGTTTGATTGCACTTTTGTTTGAGGAGCATAATTTTTTTCTTCCTAATTAATATTTGGATAACTTTTGAAAATAGATTTATCACTGATATTTTATTTTTTTATCTTCCCATGACTGCTATCAGCAGCCTGCCTGCCCTCCATTGTGCACAGTCAGCATTTTCAGATTCAGCACTTTCTGTCATTGATTGATAGAAGACACTTCTTTCCCAGTTACTGTCAGACACATCAGGGAGAGACAGAGAGGCTGCAGAAGAATATTTAATCCAACAAAAGTAATTTGGATCTAGAATTCAATACTAAAATCTGCTACAAACTATATAAAATTTCTAAATATTGCATAGTTGATAGCGGGTATTTAACGCTCTTTAAAGAGTACCTTTCTAAGAGTGATCACCCAGTGTACAAAACAAAACAGTGATTCATAGAGGCTGGATATATTGTCATTATATTAAAAAGTGCCTTTGATTTTACCGTATTGTAACTAAGTATGCCAACAGTGAATTTGGTACACAGTACACACTCTTCTCACTGATGATTCAATTAACATATAGTGGCTTTTAGTAAATAGGTTAGTGAACTCTATCCAGGTTCTAACAGAAGCACGTGTGGTGAACTCAATGGTACAACAATGCAACAGTTAGTTAGCACAAAAATTTAGATAAGAACCTGGGATAAAACTGTTTTCTTCTTCTAAAGGAAGGATTTAATTGAAAAGGCAAGTTCATGGTCTGTACCTAACTCCCTAGGGAAAGGGAGAGGGAAAGAAAAGAAGAGACAATTATCACTGCAGCTAGATTCTTAGTGCTGAGCTACTTCAGTTCCTGTATTCCAACTAAAGACTTGGTTCAATATTTTCAAAGCAACTTTAAAAAGGTCATTAAGGGCTTCCTGCAGCTGGTGCAGTCCAAATATCTAGTTCTCATCTGACTGCTAGCAGCCTAATCTATTCTATAAAAAACATCCCTTAACTGATCATTAGAATCTACTTTTTCTGAGGAAAACTCAAAATTAATTTACATTCTAAAAACATAAGAGATTTTGCAGGAACCCACAAGATTGTTAAGAAAAAATATTATTTTTTTTCTCAAACATATACTTGGAAAAGGAAACTTCCCAGTCCTGTCTAATAGGTGCAAACATATTTTATGGTATCCTTTCTCCATCCAAAATGTTTTCTTAAGTGGAAGAAGATTCTATAACATTCTTTATGGCCATTGGCCAACCTTTTTGTGCCTTTCATCATCAAAGAAAACATTGAGATGGCAAGAGTTAAAAACAATCTACCATTCCATGCAAATTTAGGAAATACTGGTTTTTGTTCTGATTTGGTAGGCAAGCAGTGATGATAAATTTTTGAAAGCTATTTTTGTTTTTCCATTTTCTTCCTATCCAAGATCAAAATGTAATTCAGTACTGTTCTTCTGGTTTTGTTAATATTTCTGCTGTAATATCTTGGGATCAGAAGGTAAGGTTTTTTTATTTTGAGGGGCGGGAAAAAGTCATGGTTAATTATCTAGATATGCTCAAATATCTGTAGATAAAGGTTTGTTGGCTGTATGTAGATTGACAGTTGGCTTTAGGATAATGCTTTCACTTTTCAAATACCTCTTAACAGATATGTGTATGTAGATCTGGCATAGAATGTGTATTTGTCCTGTTTTATGTTAGCAGTATGATTAATGATTATTTTTAAAATGCCCATTACAGGATATTCCCAAAGGACTTTGAAATATGTTATGCATCTTCAAGGCAGTGTCTTCAAAGACATATTCAAGTTAATTTTTCAGAAATTCCATACAGAGAAAGGATCAACCCTTTATACTCTCTAAACATCCATGCTAATTATGACTGTTACTAAAAGTAGAGTTGATACTTGATGTAAACAAGTAACGAAGAGTTTGATGTTGTTTTAAGTGATAGACAAAAAAAAAAATTTAGGTTAAATTGCCAAATTCTTTGTCTTCCAAATACTTAAAGTCTTCAAGATTCTGCATGAATGCAGAGTTTTATCATCACTGAGTACTTTCAAGGAGCAATATTTAAGGTTACAGAGCAGACTGTAGAATCTGACCCTCTATCTGATTTATTCTTGGTGCTTTCCTCAGTCTGTGATATGCTTACTATCCATGTCCACTAATGTTAATGGTCCTAGGACCTGTTCTGATTTACATTTATATAATCTGTCTATACTAGTGGATTATTTAGATGCAATGAAGTGTATTCATTAACCAGTACAATCTTGTCACTTAGCCAAGTGTGATACAGAGGTTCATTTGGCAGCAGGGTACATTTGGGATTCAAAGTTGTTAAGGGAGGAAAAAAAAAAAAAAAAGGCAAAAGAGAAAAAAACCTCACGGTAATGCAAAATCACTTATTGTAAACACATTTGCATTAAAATGCACAATAAACCCAAACCACAATAGGCACAAAATGCAACAAAATACTCAACAACTAAATCAATAAAAACAAACAAGCTAAGCAACAAAATGAGTAAACAACAATTACAGCATTTAACAAGCAGGAATAGATAGTCTGAGTTCCTAAGCTTTATATTAGAGAATGATAATTTGAGCTTTACAATGCTTTCATCTTCCTGCCACTTCCAATCTTACTGTTGAATTGTACATAACATTAACATTTATCTAGTGAGATAGCACTTCCATTGTGAATTTCTTTAAAATGTAATAATGAATAACCTTTATTTTAGTTCTTTGGTTATCTTTCCAAGTAGATGGACCAAAATTCTGTCCATCTACTTGATCTAGGTGATTTCAGATGATCATTGCTCAAACTTCTACTCAATCTCTTGGTTCAAATAAACTCACTAACCCTATTATACCTCCCTCTGTGTGTCATACATAATGATTTTTTTTTTAATCATTATTGTTTGAAACAGCAAACTGTATGGGGTGATATTTTCCAAATGCATGGAATCAGGACATATTTTTCTTTTAGATTAAAACTGACCATGTAAACCTGAGTGGCCCTAACCCTGAATGACAGTCCTAGCAGTACTAGTTGCTGGTTTTGTGTCACAGCATCCTTTCCCTCCACTTCATAGAGCTATGTAGTCCTGCCAGGTTCTTGACACTGTATGTTAATTTGCAGGGCACATAGGTTTCCACTGCCTTTCTAGAATATTTTTACTACTTTTTACTCTAACATAATTAGCACAAGTTTTAATAGGCCATGATATAGAGCATTTCTTTCTGCTTCTTGCATGTGTTCAAGATTTCATATTTATATCAATGCTTTATTCACTAAAATAGGCTAAGTTAATAGCCTAAATATCCAGAAGGATATCTATGTTCTTGTTTTCAGAGGTTCATTTCCAATGTAATAAAGGAGTAGGCAAGATCTCAGAATATTGCATTTAATAATTTTAGATTTATGCTGATGCATTCTACCTAATATTCCAGCCTTGTAGGATTGATATTAGCAGCTGCAGGCAGAATATAGGATTTTGATTAAGACCTCCCCTGTTTTGTTGATGTAATAAGATTTTATTGTGGTTGCGTGTGGTGGTTTGGGTGGATTCACCCTTTTGGCTTGCACCTTGTAGCCAAACACAACCTGCTCTCTCACCCTCCCCCCTCCCTCACCCAGGTTGTAGGGAAGAAACTTGGAAAGAAAAGGGCAAGGAAACTCACAGGTTGAGATAAAAACTATTTACTGATAAAATAAAATGATAATGATAACAACAGTGATAACAGAATATACAAGAGAGTGATGCACAGTGCAATTGCTCACCAACTGCCGACCAATGCCCAGCCTGTGCCAGCCAGCGATCCTGGAGCAGAGACAGTCCCAAAACTGAAACCTCGGAAGAGCAAGCCCGAGTGATCCCCAAGAGAATACCCCTGATTTCCTGTTAACCCTGCTTAATATACTGGCATGATGGGGTATGATACAGAATATTTCATTGGCACATCCAAATGCCAGTTTGGGTTTTGCTATTCACTGCCCTTCTCCCTCCCAGTCCTAACGCAGCTGTGAACCAGTCAAACACTGTGGCCTTGAGCTCCAGCAGCAACTAATAACACTAGTACTGTTATCAACGTTCCTCTCATAACAAGTCTTACACTGAACCTAAAACAAAACTATTCTAACTACTAAAAAGAAAATTAACTCTATCCTAGCAAAACCAAGACATTGCAATAAATTAGTAATAGTAAATTAGTAAATTAATAAAATGTGTGTTATAATGTTTTTTTTAGATTCTCATTTTTTTTAGAATTAAGCAGTTACTTTGAAATAAAGATTATAGGTGAAATGTTAAATTGTAAATAATAAAACTGGTAAATCATACACCATAGTACTTTCTTTTATTTCAGAATCATTGTATTATAACACACTTTACTTTCTAGGGTCAAATTACATTATATCATTTATCTTTTACATATGCAATAGTCTGGAAAATCCAAAATGCAAGGTTCTCAGATATTTCAGATATTTGAGGGCTGGAGCACCTCTCCTATGGTAGAGGGAGCTGGGCTTGTTTATCTGGGAGAAGAGAAGGCTCTGGGGAGACCTAACTGGGGCCTTCCAGTACTTGAAGGGAGCTTATAAAGAGGAGGGAAAGCGACATTTTTGCATGGGCAGACAGGGATAGAACAAGGCAAAATGATTTTAAACTAAGACAGGGGAGATTTAGGTCAGATATTAGGATGGAATTTTTCACCCAGAGGGTGGTGAGAGACTGGAGCAGGTTGTCCAGAGAAGTTGTGGATGCCCCATCCCTGGAGGCATTCAAAGCCAGGTTAGATGGGGCCCTGGGAAGCCTGATCTAGTGGCTGGCAACCCTGTCCACAGCAGCGGGGTTGGAACTAGGTGATCTTTAAGGTCCTTTCCAACACAAGCTATTCTAGGATATATATATGAACACTTCTTTCTTTTTTTGGTACATATATGAACATATGTTCTCAAATATTTCCAGTAAACATCAATTACACCTTGAATAAATCCTCAAATAAAGACTCTTGCTAATCACTCAATTCACTAAATACCCAGTTTACTACTGAATGTTATTTTTGCTTTTTAGTTACGCACAAGATGGCATACAGTTTTTCAAATTAAGTATCCTTATTCTGCAGCATTATATGCAAAACAAAATCTTACATTATTTTTTCATTTTTTTCTGCTTTAAAACTAACTTTGTGGTAATTATGCTTGTACAAATGATATTTTTCCACCTTTTAAAAGCTATACAATTCAATACTTTATTTTTGTCTCCATGTAACATAATGTTATTCCTTAAATTCACAGTAAGTGGTAAGGCTGTAAAAACTTCATTTGTTGGGATTTTTGACTAAAAAAATGTTACTCTTATTGTTACTCTCACTGTCACTTTTATTAGAAATATTGTTTATAATTATACCTTATCTGATAAACAGGAAGCATGTCTATACATATACACACAGTGATGTAAAGCCTAACTGAAGAACCCAGGAATAATTTAATATATTGCTGAGTAAGCACATGAAGTCTGAACTACATGTTGGGATAAAGCTCAGGTGAATGCTCTCCCATGCATTCTGTTATCTACAAGGAATAGGAAGAACATCAGTATCAGAATATCAGTAGGCAGGGAGTCATGGCATGTTCCTGTAGAGCTGAAGCTCTGGAAGAAATGGAGAAAAGGATACAGCAGAGTGCAATAGCCATGTAGATAAAAATCATCCACACGTACTTTAGGTGACATAACAAGTTTCATATATTAATTTATCTTCATGTTGTATCATTGAATGACTTTGACATGCATAAAGTAAAGCTTGTATGAGTAATTTTGATTTCTTATTTTCCACCTTTAGTGTTTAATTATACAAACTTGATCAGGCAGACTGGATATAAAAATGAAGTTTTACCTTTCAGCTAATAATAGACTGTGATAAATTGATAAAAAGTGCAGTGGTTGGTAGCAGTGGACACTGATGGTAGGACATACTGTCAGAATCTTCCATTTTCTATGTTTAAAAATTCTGCTCAAAATTCAGTTAAAATTAGTCCATTCGCATATACTCCTTAACATATTTTGCTGGTGTTGTGTTAAGGCCTCTTGTTACCTTAAAAAAATAGCTTTTTCAAAACATTTGCATTTTATAGCCTGTTGAGAATATTGCAGACTGTATTTCTCTATCGACGAGGTCTTATGAAATTATTCTTGTGAGACCATTATGTATGATCTGTAAATGGCCTGATCATTGGTCGCACTGCCATAAAAATAAAACTTACCTAAAGGAACGTTCATTTAAGTGATCAGTGACATGGCCTTGGTATGATATCATGCTGTGGACTGTCTCTTGGAGACAAAACAAGAACTGGTGTGATAAATTGGCTTAGATATCTTTAAAATATCGTTTATACCTTTTCCTCTTTTACTTAGATTTTTAGTGAGAAATATTTTCTATTATTTTAGTCATACTTTACGATGATATATGTCTAGTAGATTGGTTTCCATTTTTAATTTTTGCATTAGTTGTTTTTAGTCCTCAAATAGAATACAATGAAGATACATAAAATATTACATATCTCTGATTTCAGACTACTCTTCCCATTTGTCAAGATCCCCTTGCATTCTAAACTCGACCTTCAGAATTTTTCCAACTCTCCTCAGCTTGCTATTAGAGATAAACATTATGTTCTCTTTGTCAAATTTGTTAAATAATGACTGAATAAAAGCAGGCCCTAGTTATTCCTCCACAAGCTATCATGTGATGCCATGCACACTGGACAATTAATAGAATTATCGGGCTGTGTATTAACTACTTAAATAGGTTATTTGGCCTGTCTTGTATTGTGTATCAAGGATGTTTCTGATTTCATATTGCTGTATGTGCAAATATCCAAGCTGTGATATTCATGCCATTAACAATAAATGAGCCACTTATTTAGCATGATATACAGCTGTCTGAGTTAGCAATACTTTTCCCCTGCCACTGTTGGTGATAACACCAAGCTAAATTAATTTTGAACTTTCACTGTACACCATGAGTTAGATACTATAAAATGCAAAAAAATTCCAAAAAGGACAAAATGTTACAGTTGGATATGGAGTAAAATAATATTTGTTGAATCTATTTTGTTTGGTTCAAAACATTTTTGCTACCTGCAGTGGTATTAGTTACCTTTAACCAGACAGTCCAGTGGCTGAAGAGCAGTTTCCTTGCACCTTTACTCTCAGGTTTATATTTTCTAAGTGTGTTGTGCATATTCTGCTTTATTTGGTAAGATGTCTTGGAAGTACTAAAAACCAGTAACTCTGGTTTTACTTTAATAACTTATATTTCATCTCTGATGAAGGTTTCATAGGGTTTTGTACTTTAATGTTTGAATGTCTCTTTTTGGTGTATCGGCTGGCTATGTGCATCTGCATGCTAGGCATGACACATCTTTTCCTTTTCCTAGTTTTGACTCCTGGTTATAGAGTTGCAGTTATATAAATTGCGAGACTTGAAAGCAATTGATAACTTTCTTTTGAGGGAAAAAAAAAAAGAGGACCTTGTACTCCTCCTTTATTCGTTCATCTGATGAATATATACTGTTATAACCTGCTAGAGCAGGTAAACTTTGCAGGTGGTCCTTGGTGAATACCGTGACTGTTGTGCTAACAATGTGTACAATGACAGGGAGATTTTCTAAAATGTGAATAATAGCCCATGGCCAAACCAGAGATTTTGAAGTTCTGGTGTGTATACAGATTTGAAAGTATAGAAAACCTAATATAAAACTACTGACCCTATGATCCCCATTTGAATATATAAAAATATACAAATTTGATGTCCCGAGAGGTTTTGAGATAGAGCATGTCTGCTTGTATTTCACCAGTGGTAATAGAAAGTCTCAGAGAGTTCCCATAATTCAGTGATTTGGTAGGCTCATTTTATATTATCTCAATTAGAAAATATTACATTCTTTTAACTAGAATATCTTAGCCATGTTTAGCTTTTCTGGAAGTGATGGAAGGCAATTTCCAAACATAAAGGAAGATATTATCCCAAGTTAGCCTTTTAATCTATCTGAATATGACTTCCAGGATTACTCTAGAGAGAGAATTTCGGAGTATTTATAACTTTCTGCATTCCTGCATTACCAAATTTAAAGTTAATAAATAATTGTCCTGGAATATTTACAAATAAATTTATGGTACTGCACTGCAGTTGTTTTATTAAACTACACTATAGGAAAGCAAATCTCCAAAATATTAGTCCTGGTGGATTCTCCAAGAAAATTTTAAAATGGCCAAATTTCCAAAATATTACACAAAATGGATTACATCATATCCCATCTATCACAAGGCACAGCAAATATTTAGTTCTTCAGTACATCTGAAGTAAAATATTAAACCTATTCCTTCTCTAGACTGAGGAAGGAGATCTTATTGCTCTCTATAACTTCCTGAAAGGAAGTTGTAGCGAGATGTGTGTCAGTCTCTTCTCCCAAGTAACAAGTGATAAAACAAGAGGAAACAGCCTCAAGTTGCGCAAGGGGGTGTTTCTTCACTGAAGGGGTTGTCAAGCGTTGGAACAGGCTGCCCAGGGAAATGGTTTAGTCATTGTCCCAGGAGGTATTTAAAAGATGTGTAGATGTGGTGCTTAGGGACGTGGTTTAGTGGTGGACTCAGCAGTGTTAGGTTAACAGTTGGACTTGGTGATCTTAAAGGTCTTTTCAACCAAAATGAATTTGTACTTCTATGATTCTGTGTAATGCATACACTCAAAAGTGGCTCCTGAAACACAGTTATATCTTTTCACATGAATTTGCTAGACCTGATTATTTGTAACATTCCCTTTGGCTTCTTATCTTTGTTTCTGTACAAACCTCTAGAAGAGGTTCTATTAAAATGCAGCACAAAATATAAATAATAGAGAACTTCAACAAAGAGGAAAATCTCAAGGCTTCATGTGCTTATGTGGTCTCATAATGGAAATATTTTTTTCCAGTGCAAAAGAATTAAGATGTGTTTATGACTGCAAATACTGTGGCAGAGAAACAATATTATAATATTTTCAGAAGTTCAGGGAGGAAATTATAAATTAACTAGGTATTACTTACATATTTGGTTTTTGCAGGATTTTAAATGTTTGAATAACAAAATAATGATACAGTTCGCCTTAAATTCACTTAATAAGCCTTTTATTGATACTTATATGCTTCATTAAGTAGTAAGCTGCCAAAAAGAACAACGGTTTGTGTCTTGTGATAAATGTGACATGGTTTAGGTAAAAATTGTCATTTCAAAACTTAAGAATGCTTTTATTCTCTGTGTCTTTCAAGCATCTTTACCTCTAGCACTGCTGATTTAGACCAAAAACATTTTTATGAAATTGACAATGTAGGTTAGAGAATTTTTTTGTCCATAGTTTTCCTGTCTTATAGAGGATACTCATGTTCGGTAGCAACTAACATCATGAGAATATAAAGTAAAGTAAGACCTACACAAAAAAATCTTGAGAATATATTAGCACTGCTGCTGAGCTTAAGAGTTTGGGTCTAAACTTTGCCCCAAGCAGTTGTGTTTGAAGTAGAGTTCTAGAATAACATCTCCATCTGAAAAAGAAGGGGATTTCCTAAGGGCTATCACAATTCTTTAATATCATAAACATTGATCAGAACACAGTTTTTTCTAAATGGAAACCAAGTCTTTTTAAAAGGTCATGTTTCCTGTGAAAATAGACTGTCTCATCCTTAAAATTGTCTGGTAAGAAAAGACTGGCTTGAGATAGAACTCACATGGTGCATTTACCTGTCATTTTTTTAACTGAATTACATGGGACAGGCTCAATAAATAGCAGCTCTTTCCTGATATAAAATACAATTCAACCTGTTACTACTTGAAACTTGCTTTTTCTTTGAGAAACTTCTAGGTTGTTTTTTTTTTTTTTTCTTATTAGGTCAGAAGACAGCAGATGATACTGAAAAAAAGATAAAAGGACATGCTGTCCGAATTGTTAACCAGGCTCTTTGTTTTAGTCAGACTAAAGCAATATTCAGTGACTACACCATGAATCCACATTGAAGCAAAAAGAACATGCAACATGACTGAAAAAGTTCACTTCATAGTATCACAGTATGTCAGGGATTGGAAGGGACCTTGAAAGATCATCTAGTCAAGCCCCATTGCCAGAACGGGATCACCTACAATAGGTCACCCAGGAATGTGTCCAGGTGGGTTTCAAATGTCTCCAGAGAAGGAGACTCCACAACCTCTCAGGGCAGCCTGTTCCAGTGTCCTGTTACTCTCACAGTGAAAAAGTTTTTCCTTATGTTTACATGGAACCTCCTATGCTCCAGCTTGTACCCATTGCTCCTTGTCCTACCATTGGACATTACTGAAGTCGCTCATGAATATATTGCATAGTACTGGTCCCAGTACTGACCCCTGAGGGACTCTGCTAGACACAGGCCTCCAACTTAAAAGAAGTTTAACTTGGATACGAGTTCCACAGTTGTAAGATGCCTTTATAAATAAGACCTCAGAAATATTTTATCAGAGATAAAAAAAGTAAAATTCTTTGACAAAAAAAAGCTTATGAGAACTTGAGCTAAAGGGTAGTTCTGTTCTCAGAATTGTCAGATTGTTATAATTGGCTTCCTTATTAAAAAAAACCAAAACCAAAACCAACCAACAAAACAAAACCAACACTTCCACTCCCCTCAAAAAGCCTTTAACTAGAGTCACTCTTGTGGGTCCATTATAAACATGTTGTGTCAGTGTATTTTTTCATGAAGGAATTGCAAATGCTACTAGATAATTAACTCAATGATGAATATTCAATAATAAATATTCATTATTGACTCCAACTTATAAAGCAAAGTATTGTAGTAATACAGTTATTAATTAGATCCTAATTAATATTTTCAACCTTGTAACATTTACGAAATAAGTAGACAAGCCTTTACTAAAGAACCTGTATTGTAGCGATGATTAGCCTTCATTGCATTCAATAATAATTCTCGTGGGACCATAAACCTCTGCAAATCTGGCCGGAGATTTCAGCTGAAATTTTTCTGGTGTATGCCTATTTCAACATTACATTTTAAGAACAAATTATGCCTGCATTGAATAAAATTGTAATTATCCCTAATCTTCTGAAGCTAATCTCAGATCCTTAAAATAGCACCACTTTAGGTCTAATTTAAAATAAAGCTTAGATTAATAATCTGCATTTCAAGAAAAAAAATGATGTACAGCACTGTATCTATATATTATTTAAGTATTTTTGGAGTGATTAATTGTGGATATATTCTTGGAAGATATGATATTTTATATTCATCATTTTATATTCATTATTGAGTTTTAAACATTTCATGCAGGATATAGGTACCAAAGTTTCTAATCACTATGGAGCTTCACTTTGCCATCATAAGGTTGGTATCACCTACCAAAGTAGCCTTTTCAGGTCAGAAAAAACTTTATTCTGCTTTACATGTTCAAAAGCTTTTCAAGAGTTTGGGGCATTTTTTGTGTACCTAAAAATAGCAAAAAGAAAACTCTTTAATTGTGGCTTAATTCTGATGTCTATTTTGTAGCTTCTACCTTCAACTTTTTCCCTTTCAGTTGTCACACTTCTAAAAATTCCCAATATATGCTTAGATGTATTATAAGGATTTCTGTTCTGATGCTAGGTCTAGAACAAGAACACTTACTGTTCTTTAGTTTCCAACCACATCAAACCCACACTAATATTGTAAACAGCTCTCTCTAGTCCTCCAAGGATTGGGTGGAGTACACGGCATTTAACTAACACCTTAATCTTTTGGATTGTCATAGAAGATGCATTTAATGCAAGTCGCAGGGTTTTTTTATCTTATACTGGCATACTACACTAAACAGTAGAATGAGATATCTATAAAAATATAATTATTCTGTTGAATCACATATGCTAGTTATCACTGTCAAGACCTGGTAAATAAGTTCATTTTATCTACAGTTACATAACATTGTTCTCTTCAGCATGATTTAAGCTTTGGAAACTCAGTAGGTGCAATCATTTTATTTAAACAAATAGTAGCTATTGTTGAAATGTACAGTACAGATCCTTCTGTGTACTGTATCCTCATGACTATGTCCTACAAAGTTAATCCCACAGATTAATTGTTTGTGCTTGCTTTAAATATTGTATTTCTTAGTAAGCAAAAGAATTCCTGTTATATTTTCTTCCTAATTTATGTAATATTGCCTAAGGATACTGAAGCCATTAAGAGTTATATTTAACATATGAAAAAGGTTTCTTAAATTGTTAAAGTTGTAGAATAGGTAAAAAAAGAAAAAAAAAAAAGGCAGAATACATGCACCTATGTCCAAAATTGTCATTCTTAGAAGTCTTCCTTAGATGGTGCCTAACTTGTATGTTAAGTAGTTTGATTTTAAATTCATTTGTTCTATACCTGTTTATAAAGGCTCCTCTGAAAGTTTTGTGCACCATTTTTCTGAATTCTTACATAAACACTGATGAGAAAGGGTTTCTCTAATAACATAAATCCTATCTTCAGTACTTGAATAATATTAAGAGTTTTAAATTAAAATAACACAAGTTACAAAAGTCCGTATGATCCTTTTGTTTTATACTTTCTGTATTTCTCAGTCTCAGGCGTTCATCGACCAAGCATGATACCTTTGGTGATGACACACAAGAGTTGACAGTCTTGTGGTCAACAAACTAACTAAAATCAAGTAATTATAATGTCACTTTACAAGGTTTGCAGTTTCTTTGTGTTTCTGTGTAATTTGCTACAGATGTGTCACCAGGTGTGGAGAGTAGAGTGCCAATTGGAAAAACTGATACCACTCTTTGGACAACTATGGTTATATTAACAGTAGACATATTTCTTGTCCCCTGCCCTGATGATCTACCCTAAGCTTGCTTAGATTCTGATAGAGAATGTCAGAAGGACCCGTAATAACTGCTGATCATTGTTTCTAGGTCTTTCATAAGTATAGTCGTAATCATCATGAAAAATAATTAGCGATGTACATAATAGTGAACCTCTGACCTGAAAAATTGCAGATACAATTTGATCTCGTGGCCAGATCAAGTATGCCACTGTTAAAATGGACATGATTAAAACTTTCTAAAAAAAATTTTCCCTTAGAAATTCAGTGGCTGTAGAAGAATTCTAAATGGAAAAATGCTTTAGTGCCTTAGAAATCTATATAGAATAGAGCTATTTTTGTTGAAAAAATTATTATCTATCATCTTACCTGAACTTTCTTTTTAAAAATTGCCTTAAGAGTTTTACTTAAAATTCTTTGTTTTGGGTTTAATTCTTGAAAAAGATTGGTAACATTTGAAGGTGAACATTTGTGTGTGAAAAAGACCCCAAGTTTGTGAAAATATACTTACTTGTGTAATGTGATATATATAATTTATAATTATGCATGTACACGGAGCTGATCTGACTTTCATGCACAGAGGCATTGAGAAAGGATAGGTGGATATCCATGTATGCCTCAGACACTTGCAGGTCTCTCTCCACTTTTAAAACAAAGGTGACTTTCAGTTCTAAGTGAAATATGTAATACTTCCTGTTGCCAAAATATTGGATTCATTTGGTGAGACTCTTTGTATTGTAACTGTTCTTACAAAGGAACAGATAAGAAAATTAAGAATCTGTTTAGCAGAAGTGCAAGCATTTAGTTTATCATGTATGACATTTAAATTCCTTGGGTTTTGTCTGTCTTTACTGAAGCATTGCAAAGAAAACATAGCTTTCTTCCCCCTCACTCTCCCTCAATAAGTTTTTTGCATCCTCAGAAAATGGTCAGTTTGTACTAAGATGCACAACCAAGCAGGCTTTCTGTCAGTCTACTTTCAAAATACTTTACTTTGAAAAATCAAGTACACTAACTTCTGACTCTTTTAAAAAAGAAAATATGAAAAAATATCCAGAGAGTTTGATTCAAGTCATAGCCCTATCCTTTGCTGTGTTTTTTATAATTTTTCATATAATGTTGACTCAACGAATGCTGAAGGAATGCAGGATAAATTAACTAATGTGTTTTTTGCATTCCTCAGATCTGGGGAGAGAGGAAAATCTATGTGGATTTTTTGTGCAGTTATTGGATTCTCTTGAGGGTGCAACACCCAAGCAGTTGCTGTGCAAACACATACAACAAAAAAGAAAATTAAAAAAAATGATATCTATGTGGGACTTGCCTTAGTTCGAAACCTGATTCTATTCGCAATGTTAGGCCTAAGTGCACAAAAGAAATCTTTTCCTTATTTTACATGTATCTGGAAATTCTGGAGGTGATTTTGTCCAAACAAAGCAAGCAAGCTTGCTAAAGCAAGCTAAGCCCAACAGAACCAAGCAAGATAATTCTTCTTAATTCTATGGCGTAGAAGACCATATTTTTATTGTAGAGTTTGTGAAGTGCATAGTGAAAAGGGATTCTCATGTATGTCCAGGGCTTCTAGAAGCTGTTGCAATATTAATTATTTAACACGACAAGATTTTTTGTAAGTGGTAGAAGAATTTTTATTCATACTGCATTCAGGAAAAACAATCCCTAATCCTCTGTGCTTCAACACAGAAGTTTTTGTTTTGCATTAAGGTAACATCTGCACGTGAAAAAAAGAGAGGACAGTTAAATAAAGTGACTTGTCATGCTTTAATGAAATGTAATTAAGCTTAGATTGAGGTGAAATAGTAAACTTAGAATTAGTGTTGAGAATAGCGATTAAATGTTGACCAGTGCTTCTGTTGAAAGTGATACTGTCCCATGCATTGTACAGTGTTTTTTTGCGTTCTGTCTGAAATAGACCTGACAGATCTTTTCAAACTAATTTTTATCTCTTCTAATATTGCATCTTTTAATGTCTCATCTTTATTGCTTATTTTTTTCCTGTCTGCATTTTTATTATACAGAGCTGAGGTTTTACATGCTATTTATTAAAAATAATTAAGAAGTGATTAATGATTTTTAAATCATTGGTGTTAATTTGCAACTTTGAAAGCTCTTGTAGTGATTGGTTTAGGTGTCATGGAAAGAAATTAGTTAAACAAAGCTGAACAGAAAACAACAATGCATTCTCTGAATATTTGTGTTACTGAGGAAGGAAGCAATGTTCTATACTATACAGTGTTCTATCACTCAGTGGAAGACTTCCAGAAATGAACAAACATTTTACTGTATTGCAAAGATATCTTATGCAATGAAGACAGAATGAGAGGTTTTCTTAAATCTGTCAGTATATTGATTTATTACATACAGCCTTTAAAAAGCATAAGAATAGATACTCAGCTAGAGTGGTTTATCAAAGCTCGTTGTCATAGGATATCAATCTTCAGAAGCAGCGTAGGAATTCTGGTTTCAGTTATTGTTTTCTGTATTTTTTATGCTAATCTCTGACAACCTTTATCTCACTTCTCTGAAATTCTAATTGAGATCCAAGTTTTCAAATTGGACATTTATCCTTAGCGGCACAGTTCCCATGAAAATGAAAAAGGTAAAATTCTAGATCATGTGTCACAACCCAACTAGCACTGTAAAGATCAATCAGATATCTAAAGGTGTTTACTGTGCCACAGGATAAACCAAGCTGCCTGCCTGTGAGCCTGTATCCAGCAATGGAGGCTGACTACATGCTAGTGTGTTAGAAAACATACTGCCTTTGAGGAAAGTAATTTAACAAAGTACATATGTTTAAATACTTTAGTATCCTGGGAGCAAAACCCCCTGTGTTTCTGTCTAGGAAATGAAGGAAATATATGTCCTGAGCTTTCTGAACATTTCAGAATCTCTCATGCCCATGCCAAACCCCAGTGATCCTCTTTATCTCCCCTTGAGAATTTGATTTAGTAAGTGTACCTTGATAGCACTCAATTTATTCCTATAGGAGCAAGTTCCACATCAGATTTGCTAGCTGATGCAAAGATAGCTAAACTGTAGTGGTAAGGTCCTATTTTTTTTTTTTTTTTTTGTGAGCTCGGGGTTAAAGTGAAAAGATTAATGATTTCCCTGAGTTGTTTTAATTTAACATGGTCTTTTGAGCCTTGATAGTATTTATCTAGTCTTTGTATAATGATATCTTAGCAAAAATATTCAGGCAGAAACCCGAGTAATAAAGTGACTAAATGATGGAAAGGAACAGTATTCATGACACAATCTCATTCTTAGAGATTCCATATTAATTTGTTGTAGGCAGCTCCTTGATCAACATAGTTCATTGGTTTGGACTTAGGTCTAGTGCCATAAACCCTTCAGTGACCTTCATCATTTAATTCAGGATTCCATATTCCACTGCAAGACTTAGCTGCCTAAATGTTAGGCAAGGTAATATGTCACACCAGAGTGCCTGTTTACTGCAGTTAATACCTCCTTTTCCTTACAGTAGCCTATTCCAGTTCATAAACAGGCTACACACATAAAGTAGTAATTTAAAAGAAAATTTAAACCTGCATTGAGTGTTTATGATTAAGGAAAGTTCCTAGGTTACAGAAATCATCAGAATAAGAGTAATATAGGCACTTACCACTACTTATGCTAAAAATGAAATAATAAAATCTCTAGAGCTAGCTCTTCTTTATGCTTCTGATAATTTTAGGTTTTTTTGCATAAGCAAGTGGATTGATCTGGTTCTACAAGAGAATCATACAGAATCACAGAATGTCAGGGGTTGGAAGGGACCTCGAAAGATCATCTAGTCCAATCCTCCTGCCGGAGCAGGAACACCTACATGAGTTCACACAGGAAGGCATCCAGGCGGGTCTTGAATGTCTCCAGAGAAGGAGACTCCGCAACCTCCCTGGGCAGCCTGTTCCAGTGCTCTGTTACCGTCACCATAAAGAAGTTCCTTCTCAAATTTAAGCTGAACCTCCTGTGTTCCAGCTTACACCCATTGCCCCTTGTCCTATCATTGTTCATCACTGTGAAGAGCCTGGCCCCATCCTCCTCACACTCACCCTTCAAATATTTATAAACATTAATAAGGTCCCCCCTCAGTCTCCTCTTCTCCAAGCTAAAGAGGCCCAGCTCCCTCAGCCTTTCCTCATAAGGGAGATGCTCCACTCCCTTCATCATCTTTGTGGCTCTGTGCTGGACTCTCTCAAGCAGCTTCCTGTCCTTCTTGAACTGTGGGGCCCAGAACTGGACACAATATTCCAGATGAGTTACATATTTCCAGCCTCCTATGCCTGGGGAAATTTCAGTGTCCTTGCAGTGGGGATTTGGGCCATTGTGCAGCGAGATTCCCTTGATGCCATCACGATGTTCCTGACTGGCCTGCTGCTCACAGTCCTCACTGACATCATCCACATCTCTGTCTTTAACCCTCCAAACAGGTATCTCACTGATACGAAGCGTTTCAGTACAGGCATGGCCATCTTCAGCCTCCTTCTCAAACCTGTGTCCTGCTATTTGGCGTACCGAATGTATCAGGAGCGTGGAGGAGAGTACACCTTTAACATAGGTGTCACCTGTGCAGGCCGGGATCGCAGCACCTATGAGCCAATAAATTAAATTAAATTAAATTAAATTAATCATCTAGTCTAATCCTTGAAAAACAAAATGCAGAACTTAATCTTTCTCAGTCATCTGATAAATCAAACTTTCTAAAACTATTTCCAATGAAATAATTAGCAATTATTTAGCTGTGATCAGTTGGAGGTGAACATAGCCCCTTGGCCTGTCAGTGAATGGCCAATGTTACAGATATTCTAAAAAAGACAAATATTTCCAGATAAAAAAATATGAACATAGACTACTTAAAGTCATTACATTATGAATTTACATATTGCCACTCATCTTTAAATGTACAAACAATGCACCAAATTAATTAAGTATATCTGTAACTCTAAAGTTTGTCACAACTATAATAAATAATATAATTTGATTCTTCTGTAGTTTCACTGTAGAGTTTGCATAAACTAATAATTAAGCAAGTGCTTAAGCACTTTGCTGGATCTTGGCCTAAGAGCTTAATGATTATTTTATGGTATAATGACATGTCCAGTATGAAGGAAAACAAAACCTCTGTCTATAAAACTTATTTGCCATGAAAAAGTCTGTCGGTATGTTGCATGATAATCAGTTCAATTCAATCTACAGTAAAGTGGATCATTATTATTAATTTTCTCATCTCCCAAGCAATTCATGACCCATTTTTAGAATTTCAAAAAAATAGTTCATGAATCAGACAAAAAAAAATTAAATAAGAACCCAGCCCACAATGATATGATGAGTCAGAGTTCTTTTCTGTAGCAGTGTCAACCAAAGTATATTTGAAATCTAATGAAAATTGGCACTGATGTAGAAAAGGCCATGATGAGCGTGAAACAATATGTTGAATTTACATGTTAAGACTTTTTGTTGGTTTTGGCAGTTTCACTGAAGATTATCTGAAAATTTCATAAACATCTGGATGAAGAGAGAGTGGGGGGGTATCACTTTATACTAAAATGATGGAGTTTATATTGGGATACAATACTATAAATGGAAGAGGAAAGTAGTTTCTTGCACAGCTGTTTCCAATTTTGCTAATCTATATTTCAGGCCAAATTCACCATGGAACTAAACCACACATTTACATTAATGTGTATGTGTCTGAATTAAAGATATGTCAACCCCCCCCCCCCCCCCAAACCCTGCAACTTTTGAAGATCACTAAATCTCAATAATACTTTGGAGGTATTTAGTCAGCTTTATGTTCAGAAGACAAAATTAGCAAGTACAGCTGCTATTTGTGGGCCTGTAGTTTTTGAAAGTGAAGGACTAAGTTTTCAAAAGGACATATGCACATTTTTAGGCCCTGAAAAATGAAAGAAAAATGTTGTTCAGAGTTAAACATTACATTTCAGTCTGATATCAAACAGTTTTGTTCTAAAGGTTCTGTGTAAACATTTGAACTTGAAGTTGCTGGGTATCTACAAATTTTAATGGTAGTTTTAAACAACAGATATGTACATGTATAAAACCTAGGATCCAGCAGTGGTTCTCATGGCATATTATGAACACATGAAAGTATATCTTTTTGCATTTCTTTGTAAAACACTAACTATTCATAGTCTGTCTCAAAGGTTTTCCAGTCTTTAAGAAATAAACTGAACTCATATTCAAAAACGGTATGTGATTTGCTTCAGTATAAAGAAAAGAATGAAGAGATCGGAAATGGAGAATAGTGTTTGACAAAGGTAATGATGACACTCATAAAACTGTGTTTGTCCTATAAAAGACAGTAAAGGCAGTGCATCTTGTTTAGTTCATAGTACATTTGAAAGGATAGATGTCATTTCAGACATAAAAAAAATGTCTTATTTCTAAAACAAATAGCTTTAGAAAATGGAAGCAGGTATTATTTCTTTCTAGAGATGCTAAATCTAAAACTTTATGTGAATAATATTGAGAAATTTTAAAGGTTAATGAGATTATGCAAGTGCTATAGTGCTACAGTTAACTATAGGTCAGAGATATCGTCAGTGTTATGCTGTATCGGCCTGATCCAGAGCTGCTTTATGACCCATTTATAAATTAAATCCTTCCAACTTGGACATAGCTTGTTACAGGTTTGTAATAGTGTAAGTCTACAGCATGACATAGCATAAGAAACTCAAAAACACAGTCTTAAGTCACACCTTTTATTAGAACTATTTTATATCCAAAATATCAAATAAATATGCACCAATCATTTAGTTGTGGTACTGATCTGATTATTGCATATAACTTTTAACAGACTGTTTATAAAGTCTTCTTTTCTACTGATTGTTTGGTACTAAAAAGAAATATTCATACTTGTATAAACATGATAATCAGTTTCAGATACTCAGTATTTTCGGATCAGGTTATGTTTGCATCTTTTACTTCTATGACTAATAACAGCAACATAATCTTTTAGAACATTAACTTTATAATCTAAAGAGGAAATTTGTAGTTTCATATTTTCAGCTTGATTTTTTTCTGTCATTGCACACTTGAAGCTGTTGATCACTTCAAAATTGGACATTGCTTGATGCAAGTAATAAAATTATCCTTTTTAGTTAAAAATTATATTTGAAGGGAAGTTACCACAATTTTAGTGCAGCTAATAAGTTTTGAAGATTGTGTACAGTTATTTACTCTGCTGTTCAATTAAAAACCCCAATTGTTACTATAGAAACTACTAAATCACAGGATTTACATGCTGTTTGGAAGAGATAGGCTTCTCTTTAAAGAGAGATACTTACCGGTATGTTATTTGAGCTGCAGAGTTTATATGTTTCTATCACTAAAACAGAATGCCAACCACAAATTACCTTGGACTATAAGAAAAGGACATTGTTTACTCGAAGGAGCTAATGGCAAACTATTTTTCAAGCTGTGGTTTATTGTATGTTTTTATTTAAACCTTTTAGATCCTTTACATTCTAATTGATTGCACATTAGGGCCTAAGATTTATTTTAAAGCTGAAATAAAAATAACTGCTTTTCTGTTCCCAATGAGTCCTTTGTAGCTTTATGTTTATCAAGATTTAGAGGCAAATGATTAAAAAAGGAATGTGGAAGGCAGAGGTAATGAAATAAGAATAATTTTTTGAATGTAAGAGATGTATAAAACAATCAAACTGTTAAAGGGTTACATACCAAAATAAAGAAGCAGGATGGGAAATTTTAAAAGCTTAACAGTATGTAGAGAAGCTTCAAATTTTATTCCAGCCAAAGTAGAAAACTGGGAATCCGACCCAAGAGAAGTATTAACTACCTAAGTGATAAAGGTGAGAACCATAAAGGAAAATTAGGAAACCTATCTGAGGATTTACAGTCTGATTAGAATTCTACTGATTTTAAAATTGCTTTGGATCAGGTGTCTAAGCAGAGGCTTAACTGACAACTGTCACGTGTATTGCTGGGTCAGTATTTCTGCCACCATCATGGCCAGTCATCTTTCTCTGATAGTTTCATGCATAACTAATGCCATTAAATAGGTAGAATAATGCTCATCATTCCCAGCTACCTCTAACGAGTTTCAGACCAAAAGTTATTTTATACTTGCAGCAGGGACACATAGGAAGAGCACTCATCAGAATTACCTTTGCCACTGTTTTTCCCTAAAGTCACACTGAGGCAAATATTCCTTCCTGCTTCTTCAGACTTTATTATACATTTCTATTGTATACTTGGGCACTCTTTACTTCTTATTCACCTTTATCTAATGGATAATACAAAAGGATATGGAAATGCAGAAGAACATGGCCAGAAAAGAAGGCTGATTAAACAGTGGGTAAAACCTTGGACAGTGTTGTGAACATACATTATGGACACAGCTTGAATAGTTGCTATTATATGTCTATATCCCAGGGAAAGGTAGTTGGAATAGGACTTCAGTTTTTACTAGATCTCTTACAGGAACAAAATGAAACTTGTCCTCACTCAACTTTTGATGTTGAAGTTTATATAAATATCTTTAAAAATCTGCCTGTTGATAGTCTGCAAATTAACAAATCTACATGACTATTATATCCTAGAATGTGTTTTAAATATTTGTTAGCCAATTACAGCAAAGCCTTTCATTCAGATCCAAGGAGCTTTAGTAGGTCTCTAAGTATGCATATGGTATCTGTATGTTTTTTGTATATGGATGTCTCAAAATTCATAGTGTGTATGTACGTTGGGATAGGTTTCATAAACAAAATGTTAATTTTTAAAATCACCCTCCATTATGGGCATGTTATTTTCATTTCAAGCCAACTAGATGATTTCAGTTTCTAGGCATTGTTGACAGACAGCTGACACTCTGTAAAACTTTGAACCATAGATACGGTATTCAAAAGCTAAATATGTCTGGATGGCCTTCAGCTTTTAAGTAAGAAATTCAGTATCACAGATCTTGGATGTACATCCCAGAATATATCTTAGCTCAGGTTTGGACAGGGTGTTCATATGTTATGTTCCTTCTTAGTCTTTTGCTTTTCATGTGATTTCAAGGTTCAGAAGAATGAAGAGTTACATGTTGGCTCTTATCCCAGAACTTAAATATAGCCTAAGAGAACTATTTACTATAGACAAGACAGCTGTGGAACTCCTTGCTAAATGGGTTGTGGTTGAAAGACATAAGTCTAAGAAAAAACTGGGGAAGTGTTCAAAAAAGAGCTATTTTGTCTTACTCAGCAACAGGGTGCACAAGTATCTGTATCTTAATCATCAATAGGACATATACTATGATCATGTAAAAATATTGGGCTAGACAGGTCGTGGAACTGAAGCATCATGTCTGTGCTTTTGTTTTTGTGTGCACCTCTGAAATTCTGTGGAATGGTTATTGTATTGCTAGTGTGGAGATAATCTTCTTTCCCTGCAATAAATGGGGAGATTTGGTCAGAGCAGTGGGTGAATATGAACTACCCTTTTGGCTTGAAGAGGAAGAAATTCCACTTTTCATTTTGCATTTCTCCCTGCAAAAGCATTGCAGTCTTGACAAAACTTTGAGGCTGAGACTTTACTGACATGTTTGTTCAGTCATATTCTTCATTTATTCATGGACTGTTAGTTCTAAATTAATTTTCTAGCTGTATTTGAAGTTGGACTTTATAGTAAGTGGCTTTTTTTAATAAATCTTTTGATTTAGCTATCTTCTGAAAGGATTACCTGAATAAATGTTTTTATAGTATATAAATATATACTAGGTCAAAATACATAGTATTTGGATCTCATATTATGTATGTCCCATTTGTTGATTAGAGATTATTGCAATAAATCACCCTTTTTAATACAGGCACAAACCCAGTATATCGTTGTTAGATTACAATAATTTTGTGGAATGACATTTAACTCGAATTTTAATTAAAACTACTTTTTAATAATTTTATTTCTTTTAATTCAGAAAGAAAAAAAGCTTTTCCATCTGTTGTTCTCTCTGTTTGCTTTCTCCTTTCAAACAATTTTGCCCTTCTGTTTTGCCAAAAATAGTTGTACTTAACTAGCTAAAGAATGAAGCTACTGTGCAACTTGCCACATCTCTCATGAAATCGGTTACTGTTCTTGCTATTGTTTTATTAACAAACCACAAAGGTAACATTTGAGCTAGTGTTTCCCATACTCCTACTGTAGGTGCATATTTTGTACATTTGTACAACAGCATAGAAAGTCACAAAATTTAAAATACAATTATCTATCTTATCATTACTAAAAGTTGTTTTCCTTATTTTAATCAGTTTCAATACTACTTATTTTTTTCTTTGTAACTAAGCTGCCTGCAATGGCTGGAGTGAATCTCCATGGTAATGGAATGATTAGAGGATAAAACTTAGAAATCTCATTCCTAGATTCTAAGATTTTTTTTTTTTGTCTTAAACCAGATTCAGAATGAGATCATAATTAAAGATTTACAGAAGCAATTGCAAATTCAAATTAGTTTTCATGAAGGAAAGAAGTCTTACTCTTATTTACATTTCCTGTACATCTTTGATCTTCCTGAACATCTTTTTTCAAAGCCACGTATCATTTTCCTTATTAAAACAGATGAATACAAAGGCAACGTGAATCCTGACAAACTGAAGATTTTGTCTATGTCCTAATAACAAAGCCATTAAGAGCCTAACACATTGTGGCCTAGCTGAAATTCCGAAAAGGTTAGGCAATTGAAAAACTTATGCAAACAGTATTTTTTAAAGGTTAGGTAGTCAAATTCATGAGGCACTTTGAGTGGTTTCTGTCATAAATCGGTCCAGAGTACAGTCCAATTTTGTATTTTCATGCTTGATTTGGATGATGGGATCGGGAGGATGCAAATTTCCAAATGACACAAAGCTAGGAGGGGCTGCAAACCTGCTAGAAGTCAGGATGAACATTTGAAATGAACATAAAGTAAATGATTGCAATTAAATTAGGACAAGTGCAAGATTTTTATTTAGAAAACATTTATTAATGTAAAATTAAGATTATTGGTGTACTGATAGTATTGTGAAGGACGATCTAGAGATACTGAGTACATTGTCATGATGTGATGGAAAAGAACTTTCATAATGGGCTACTTAGATAACAATATTTTATTTAAAGACTGTTATATTTTGAAAATATTTTCTCTCTTCAGTACAAATGATACTTTGAGCTGATAAGGAAGAAGACATAGAAAATAAAAATAATAATTAGAGCTCTAGAAAACATGCTATTTATATAGTCATTTTGAAAGAACATGGGTATGCTCAGTCTAGAGACAAAATCACACAGAAATACCAGGCCACTTAAATATCCTAAGTGGTAGAAACTCCTACGGGAATAAGGATTGTTCTTTGTAGTTTCTACCATCATTGTTCCAAATTTTCAGATTTGACCTACCTTTCCTTCCAATAATTCAGTCTTATTTAAAATAATGTAGGGAGATACACACTCCTGTGTATTTAAAAAAAAAAAAAAAGTTAAAAGAAAGCCCTGAATACATGTTGCTCAAGAACCTAAAAGTAGTAAGGACATCCAGTTTTAGTAATATAACATACCAAGAGGATTAATTCATCCTCTTGGATGCACAAATGCCTTTTTTCGAGATTAATTTTTGGATGAGTTGTTTGCAGTCTGTTCCCGTGCCCTAGTCCTTGAAAAGCAAAGGCATGGTTAATTGTAACATGAACTACATATGCCACCAGACAGACTTTTGTATGTTGCTCTGAACCAACAATGCCAGCTCTGCGTCCTCAGGTTCTGGGATTCATCAATAGTAGTAAACCAAAAGAATCTTCTTGGACATCTGTCCTTTCTGGTAACTCTGTCTCTTGTTGGTCTTAGACATAAAATATTGGATGGGAATAGATATAGCTTGTTGCAAACTGTGATAGTACTGTGTTCACATCAACACAAGGATTCTGACTGACCATTTTTCCTTGTTTTGATTGTGCTTAATATCAGATAAATACAACTAGCTTTTAGCTTTTATGATATTAAGTGATACATTTATTATAAAATAGTTAAATCAGGTCATTAGTAATAGCAAGTAAGGTCAGCAATTCAGCTACAAAACAAAAATGTAGTGCTTATATATAAAAAGGAGAAAAACAATGTAGGCATTGCAGGCTGTTTAGTCACATCTTAGAAGCATGGAAAACAGAATAAAATGTGAAGAAAATAGTTTAGAGGACTAAAATGTTACAACAGATTATGGAAGAAGATTGTATGAAGCTAACTTAATCTCTCAAGAAATTATGGCAACTTTCACTTCTATGGACTACTGGAGAGTATGTGAGGTAATGACACAAAATATTAGCGAGACCACCGTTATTAGTGGTGAAAGATGAGTATGAGGCTGATTGTGTGGGCATATGGTTAGATTTCCTTAAAAAGCAGCCTTGAAGTCAATATTTTAAAAAATATTTTACTAGTCATATTTGCAGAAAATGAAGCTTACTTTTGAAATTTGTTAATAACACAAAGCTAGTATAGGAAATCAGTAATAATAGAGATGATAATAAAAATATGGTGAACAATACAGAGCAGAACAACATACAGCATGGTAGCAGTAAGAAGTTAAATTTGTCTAGCATCTTATCAGTTAGAAGCAACTGAGGAAGAGAAGGATGTGCACGTACTGGGTGACGGCAGGAAGTAAAAAAGTTTCCACATTTTCTAATATTAAAGGATGAAATTGATTATATCTACATTTCTATAATAATTTTATTTTTCATATGCATTTGTTTAGGTAAGTTACCTAGAAATAGATGCAACCAACTCAATGGTTCTTCTAAATGTTTCCACATCCTTTGTGCCGAGTTCTCTAAATCTGTGCTAGCTCACATGACAGCAACTCTGCATTGCCTGTTGGTACAGAATCTACTCAATTTTAGAAGGACCTCTGACTGATCTGTGAAGAAAGTGTTAATGACAAAACTATTTTTACTGACTAAATTTTGAATATCTGCCTTTAAGATTGTAACATCCAGTAGCTGAATCGGTTATGTCTGCTCAAAATACTCTAAAGTTTAATATTCTTTTTAGAGCTGATTTATTAAAGAGTCAAAATCAAAAGAATCATCCATGCCCAAAGCTAAAGATATCCTTAAGTGCTGTCACTGCTTTGAGTGTTCTTTCTATATGTACAATCTCTTCAAAATAATCCTTTGTTTTCCTTCCCCATGATATACTAAGTTCAGTGCTTATCATTGTGTTCATTCTTCTCTTATCATTTATATCTCTGTGTTTGTATTTACCCAGATATTGAGAATAAACTTAATGGAAAGCATTGTAATTTCTACTTGTAATATGTGGAAGGTATTGTAATTTAATTTCTATTATAATGCTTCCTAAAGTGGCATCCCAGTAAAAGATCCATGATACAAGCTTATAAAAATATTAAGCATTTTAATGAAACATGTAGTTCCTGAAAGAAGGTCCTTGATTTCATCGATCCTCGCACGAGCAAGAGGGCTAGACAAGATGATTTCCAGTGGTCCCTTCCAACATCAACCATTCTGTGTATGAATCCTTCATATAAAACTCATAGCTATGGTCATAAATAGATAGCTTTTCATGCTTGTGTGGATGTTGTATGAGAATCATCCTGAGAAATGCAAATTCTATTCTTCTAATATTAGAAGATTCTTGATGCAGCAGCATGGGTAATGTTTTTTCTTAGATTCACTACTACCAGGGTTTTTTTAATGGATCTTTAGCACAGAGGAAGAAGAAAAGCTATCAAATAAGTATCTTTCTAATGGTAGTTTTATTAGCTAGAAGTGATCAAGAGGACAAAAAAGAAGATAGTCTATGACAGCAATGCTCAGTTTTTCTTGGAATTTGATTTTCAATCTTAATTTGGTGCTTCATACAGATTTCTCCTATTATCTCAGTGTAATAAATATACTCAGAAAGAATTTCTTTTCCCAACTGCATTGCCATACCACAATAGTTTATTTAGACTAGTGGTTATATGAGAAGCAAGCAAGACAAAATGGATGATTTGAAGGAAATGTTAGAATTCTCTATTATATAGAGGGTAGATGATTTCTACTATGACCAGGTGTGCATCCCTTTTTCCCATCATATTCAATCCTCGATGGAGGTTTTTCTGTATCGCTTGATTGACTTGTATCTTAATGTATTCAAAACACCTCAGAAAAGATGTTTGAAATGGGATTATACTTATTGAGAATGCCTAAGAGAACATGATATTATAATATTAATTTGATACATGATACAGAGAGTAAAAATGTTCTGACCTAGAAAAATTCTTGGTTTAAACACTTATCCATCTTATAATCTCTGAATGTATTCTGTTAAGAAACACTGTCTCAGCTATATGTGTTAAATGAAAAACAGAAAAACTCTAACAAAAATCACAAAACAAAACTAAAAAAGAAAATGGATAAAAATTTTAAAAAAAAGTATTTGTTTCCTGAGTGGCTACTCATATTTTAAAAAAAATTCTACCCATTTTGCCAAGAGATCTCTGTCCTGGTGTGGAATCGTATCTTATAGTATCGCATCTCATTTGAATTGGAAAAGGAGCCAAGGTTAGGTTTATAGTGCAAATCACCTTGACTACCTATAGTCCACATAGATAAAATGCAGACAATTCCAAATGTGAGTAAACCATGGGAGATACATAAGGATTTTTTGCTGTGTAAATAAAGAATATAGTGAAAAGGCAATTAAAAAAAAATTAAAAAGATATACACTTGTTTCTAAAGCAGTTTAAGCTTACTATCTACTATTTGGTGAATACTGACTTAGGAGAGCTCTGCTGACAAATGACCTTCACTATAATGATCTGGGTGAAGAAATACTTTGTTTCTCAACACTCTGCAAGTTCTGAAACTGTGCTGCTGGTTCTGAAGCTGTGTTGTGGGTTGTGACTTCATACTGAGTCAGTATTCCAGCAGGCTGAAAAGGATTTAGAACTCAGACTGCAAAAACTATGGTAAATATGATGGAGAACGATCAGCTTGTTATAATCAATTTATGCTTCCTAAAATATGTTTGTAAATATTTCAGACATCTGCAACCTTGAAATTATAGCTGGTATTGTCTTGGCTTCCTAGAAGTAGTCTATGCTCTGGATGTTGTTTTGAAATTGGTTCAAGTGCTATTAGCATAATGTACCTTTCTTTATTATTTCATAATAATTATTTGTTCTCTTTAAATCTCAAGAGATGGACCTGTGTACATTTTTGTGTGTATATATTTTTTATTTTCACATATATACAAATATTATGCGTGTATGTGTGTATATATATCTATATATAGTATATGTGTATGTGTGGATGTGTGAATACAATTACCAGGATTACCTTTTGTGGCTAAATAGATCCAAAAAGTGGGAAATGGACTAATTCTATTGAGACTGAACTTATGTTGAAGTTTTCTGGAATCAAGAGGATATCTGCCATATGTGAATCTTTGATTTTGAGAAGCACAAGTTTTTTATATTTATATGACTTTAATTCAATGTTGAGATACATATATCACATCAACAATCTTCTGAAATCTGAAGGAAAGCTACTTATGCTCACCAGGGAGTAATATCTGTTGGAAGAGGATTACTAGAGTTATATTTTCTAAACTGTAATTGGTCAGATAAATTATCAAACAACCTGAAACCAATCACTGAACATTTTGTTTTTCATTACGAATGAGAGTCATCATCATGCATTTAAATTTGTATTCAGGTTCTAAAATAACAGATTTTCAGATATGCTGAATACAATGGTTTAATTATCAAAATGACATAAAATTAATAATTTGTACAATGCTCATCTGTAACACATTTGAATTTCTGTTGCTTTAGGTTCTGTCAAAAGTATAGGTAGACCCAACTGAGCTATTGTTCCCATATGATAAATCTCAGATTGTTGCTGTCATCTGGAAGTTTATATTCACCTTTGCCTTTTACGGTGTAGTCAGGTGAGACAGCTGCACAGCATTCACTTGCATTGAGAACAGAATTTGACCCACAGGATTCTGCAGGTGCTATATGCAGAAAAACTGCTTGTAAAAAGAGTATTTATTGTCCATATACGATAAATGAATTTTCAGTTTTTCTTTTCTTGGCAAAAGAAAGTTTCTCCAGCTGTTGCTTATAGAAGAGCAAGCCAAATTTTATATTGTGTTTCAATTGCTTCTATACAAGTCTTTATAAAGTTCTGGCTAGAAAGTCTTTACAATTGGTGTTGGTGCAAAAAGCTGAAAAATAGAATTTCGTTTTCAGTTTCTATACAAAGTCTGAAGTGTTATAAAGTGCATTCTTTTCAATTACAAATAGAGAAAAAGTGTTGAGGGAGTCAAGGAGAAAATAAAGATGGAACCCAGCAAATGTCACTTGATGCTATAACTTTTGAACTATAATTACAACTTAGCATGAGAGCTTGTGCAAGCCATCTAAACCTGAAAAAGGCAAGAATAGTACTTATACAGTGCTTTTTACTTCCAAATTGCCCTATAAACATAGGGAATTAGCTCAGAATGTTATAGTGTGCTATTCATGCTTTTATTTTAGAGTACTGCATGATTAATGTGGGGACAGAATTTTATTGATTAAATTTATTCATCGTGTGTGTAAAACATGGAGATACCCATGAACGTAACCTTTTTTTAAACTAAAAAAATCAGTATTATCTGAAATTCAGGTAGTCAGTATCTTCTATGATCCAAACCTTTTCTTGGTTTCTTTAAGACATCTCGATTTCAGAAAGGTCAGGATCAGTGTGCTCATTAATGTATCAAAAAAGAAATCTATCAATCATACACCTACTATGTTTGTGTGCAAGACCACAGCTTCCTGGACAAATTTTCAGTTTACTGTGAAAGACATCAGACTGATTGCAGAGATTTCAAGTTCGTAGTTTAGACTTTTGGAACTATTTAAAAACATATTATATTTTTCTTATTTTTTTCATTTTCTCTTGTTTTTTAGAAAGGACATTTCACAGTCTGCTCTAAGGGCTCATATATTTCATCAAAGCAGGCGGGGACTGTATGATGTATGTTTATTAGCTTCAGAAGCACATCTGTGAGCTCAGATTGGATGAAAGGTCATAAACACAATGAATGTTGCTAGGTAACAGTGCCTTTTAGTCAATTTAGTTGTGAAAATGAAAGGTTTTTTTGTACAAAGATAGGCTATTTGGATAGTACAATGAACAGTCACTTTATTTTGATCTTCAGTGCTGTAATTTTAAAATAACAAACCTTTTTCCCTTGAGGAAAAAGAAAAACATATTTTCTCTATTTACAATGTACTTTACTGGAAAAAATTCAAAGTCATAATAAAAAGAAAGCTGAGAGAAAGGAAATTATTATTGTACCTGATTAATTAAAGAATAATTTTTGTTACTTGTAGTGGCTTTTCAATTCAAAGTGAGGAATATTCATTAACCAGTGTAAAGATATCTACTGAAACATTGGAAAACCTAAAGCGGTGCAAGAGAGTCATAAAATGACCAACCTTTTCCTCTTTAAAAACATTTGCTTTTAAAGCAAACACTCTCCATGAAAGCAATCACTGCACTTTTGAGGGATCTTGACTCTTGCATTCTTTAAAAGGATTAACCTAAAAGAAAACAAACTTTTACTAGTGCAGTAAGACTCCGAGTTTGTGTTTGCAAGTTGGATGAGTGATGCAATACTAGGTTTGCAGGTTGATGTGACTAAGTGCAAAGGGGTTTTTTGTAAAAGATTGCATTATTTTTGTGGATTTTTGAATAGACATGATTTTATATTGGAGATAGTAATTTTACACAGTGGCAACTTAATGCCAAAAGAAAAACTGCACTGAAAGGAGGAACTTGAGCTCAAGTCAAGTGAGATGAATGTGAGGTGAGGATTTAATTTATGCTCTCTATTTTTGTGCAATGACTCAAGCCAGCTTCAATAGCAGGGAATAGCATAATCAAATTAAAGATAATATGTCTGTTTGCTCAAGTTGTTCCTTGATATATGATAAAAAGGTATAAAAATATGCACCTAAATTAATATCTTTGAATTGTGCCATAAAAAAATTAACAACAAATCGTAATGAAGTATATAACTAGATGAAGCCAGTGTAGTTGGACCAACTTGTGGATCAGCTTCTTACGTGATATAACCCCATGCCCTAAAAAAGCTATCACAATTTGAAACTGCAAACAGTAGAATGATGTATATGATACCTGTATTGTTGATTATCTTAGTGGCACGCTTGTCATGATCTGGCCTTGGTTTGAAGGGCTTCTGCAGAGTCCAGATCATTTGTGGGCAATGACTACATCTCCCTCTGCTTGTTTTATAATAACTGCTTCTTCAACTGCTGGTTATCATCTGCTTCTATTATCATCTCATATTTTTAATAAAAATACACTTTTAGTTTTCAAAGGTTGCTGTTTATTTTAATCCTTGAAATATCATTAGGCATTGACATAGACATAGAAATGTCTACAGTCTGCATCATCCCAGCCAAGAGTTCTCATAACATCTGTTAGTTTAATTCTAGAACACATAAATAAATTATGCTTGTCAACTTACTGTGACTTTTTCATCCCATGATAGACTTGTAACTGCAGTTAATTTTGTTCAAAATGACTGAACATTTTGGAAAAGAGTGTTTAGAAAGAAGTAGATATTACACTTCTACATCATTGATGATATGCAGAGGTATAGTATTCTGATTCGCTGCTACCACCACCTTTCCAGTTGCTTTGCTGAGGTTGATTCTGTCCAACGATATTATACTATCTATTCATTAGCAGTTCAAGTGAAGGAAGATATTTCAGATATTTCTAAAAGTAGGATTATGTAGGGCTGAATGCCTAGTAGATGTCTAGTGATGCTGGATGCATTTCATTATCTTTTTATCAACACATTTGCTATTGTAGGAAAACTTTTTTTTTAATTTACATTGATTTGACCAAGGGTGAGGCACTAGCTCCAACAAATTACAATTATGATCATAAACTCATCTCAGTCCTACTAAGAGTCTGGAGATATTTATGGCTGTTAGTTCTTGTTTTCCAAATGGTTTTGGTGTTACTAATGAATTACACAGTTTGTAGCTACTTACTAAATTATATTAAATATAAATTTTATTATGATAAAACATTTGTCTGCTTGGCCATAATTTTAGGGTTACTTAATATCAAAACAGTCTTTATCAAAATATATGAGATTACCTTTATCTCACATATTCAGATAAATTTTATCTGAATTTCAGTACCACAAAAATTTGTTGTTCAGTTAAAGAGAGATTCAAGTATAATATAAGAAATGTGAATTTTCTATTGGAATCCTGCAGAATATTACCAAAGATTAAAGCTTGTTCCTGTAGTGTCTTCTTTGTGAGAGCAAAAGTAATACATCCTTCAGAAACCAGTTTCAGTGAATAGAATCATAGAATGTTGTGAGTTGGAAGGGACACACAAGGATCATAGAGTTCAACTCTTGTCCTAGCATAGTACAATCACAAGATTCAGACCATGTGTCTGAGGGTGTTGTCCAAATGCTTCCTGAATACTGTCAGGCTTGGTGCCATGACCACCTCCCTGGGGAGCCTGTTCCAGTGCTCCACCACACTCTGGGTGAAGAACCTTTTCCTAATATTCAACCTAAACCTCCCCTGGCCCATCTTACTGCCATTTCCCCTGGTCCTATTGTTGGTTGCCAGAAAGAAGAGATCAGCACCTGCCCCCCCTCTTCCCCTTGGGAGAATAATTTTCCCCAAAGTTAGAATATGAAGATTATTTCCTAGTTGGCCTAAACTTTATGGTAAAATTGAGATATTAGAGTCAACAAACTTAGTGTTCTTGTTCTTATAAGTTACAGTATCAGTGGTATTGTTTTGTGTTTATTACATCAATTACCCAGTTGTGTTTCTTTGGTGAGATTGAGTCATTTAGATAAATTTGGCTTCACAATATTTTTTACCACTTATAACACTCAAAACTACAAATTTAATTCAGAATCTAATTTCAGATACAAAATTTTATAACAGAAAAATAATCTTCAATTTGATCTTTGTAATGAATCATATTCAATGAAAATAACTTACTCAAAAAATGATTGAATTAAAAATATTTTATGATGTTAACAGAAGTAATAAATGTTTATCAGAACAGATTGGTAGAATGACAAACTAAGGTTGGAAAGAATGTTCTTCGTAAGCTGATACAATGTTCTACCCAAAATAAGCCATAGCATTTCCTTGAATGAATTCATACTGCAAGTGCAGTGACTATGGTTTAGACTCATGACTTTCAGAAAGGAGCTTCTTCCTTATCTTAAAATATTCTGTGCTTGACAATTACCTGTTCTAAAGGTTGGTTATCTTCACTGCTAGTCTTCCAGTTACAGCTGTTTTAAGTACAGGGATAACACGGTCTACTTATTTCTCTTTTATATACTTTTCTGTATACTTTCAAGTATTTTAGCCTCTACACGCTTCTACTGGCAATGTTACTGTTCATGTTGTACTCCTCTAACCCTCATGACACTCCTTCTGTTATGTCAGAAAAAGTGTTTGTGCAGATGTATAGTAATCTGGAATGGGAAACTGACCTGGCAGAAGTGCAGTCAATGGGAAAAAAGACAAGTGTTGGGAGAAGAGGAAGGAGAATGACAAAGTAGCGAGATAGGGGATGCTTTTCCACTGTAGCACAAATTAAGTTAATAGTGAACTGTAGGTTTAACCTCCCCATTACAGTACAATGCAATCAAAGTTTACAGTCAGATGATTATTTATTCTGATTCTTTCCCACCTTCATAAAATTCAGTGCTTCTGAAGAGAAAGAGCATTCCCCAGAGAAGTGGATTGTGTCACAATCTGTAGCAGTATTTTAGATGCTATGGAATATTTACTTGTGGAAACATTGATGACTCTGAACCATCAAATGAATAAACAGATTTTTTGTAAATGACCTCCTGGATTCAGCAAAATACTTTTACATTAAATTTGAAAACCAGATTTTTTCACAATGAGATGCTGTTAAGGTTAAATACAAGAAAACATGTTACTACCAAAGCAGTTTACTTTCTCATTTGTCCAATAGGCAATGTTTCAATATTTACTACATGGGTTTACCCATTTAATTGCAAAAGTATTGCTGTTCTGCTGTCATATGATGTGCGTGGTTGCAGCTGTAACTGGAGAAAATGACACTGAATTTGATGGACAGAAGGTCAACTTAATATTAGGGTGAGTCTAGAATTCTGTGGATGGATGTTCTTTTTGTTGGATTCAGTAAGCATTGAGACTACCCGTTCCTAATTCTTACAGTTATGGTTGGTTTTTTTTGTGCAGTGTATTCTGAGACACTAGTACAGAAATAAAATTCTTCAATTTCAGTAAGGTGTTGTCATGTAATGTAAATTCTACAGCTTTATGCACTGACATTTTCAACATTATCTTCTAATCCCATCTTTCAGCCGAAGAATGGTTGTAACATATCAGCACTGACTTTCAACTTGTTAGCCTCAGAGGAATACTGCAAAACATAGACACTATTAAGGATTGACATTTACCACTTCAACAGTTAAATGCTAAAAATATAGTTTCATTTTGTGTCAAGGCAAACAATACTTAAAAATAGAATTCTTATATAATCAAAAGGTATATCAGGAATTTATGGGTCTGAAAATTAGATTTGTATTAAAGTCTTGGAGTGTTAATACTTCTTAATTCAGAAAATGCTGCCTGTAGCATATGAAAAAACCACAAAAATTGGACTTTGTTCTCTGCTTCCTCACACCTCTCCCTTCATTCCTTTCAGTGATAGTAAGTAGAAGTCAGTTTTTGCATTAAATTTTCAGGATGAAGGGAGAATAACATTAAACCATTATTAAAATTTATGTTTGCACTTCTCTAATTCTATTACTATACTATGATCTGAATAAAAACTAGCTTGAGTTTCACATTTATGAAAAAAGAAAGGGTATTCAGTTATCATATCTGTTACTTTTAAAAAATATTTTTAACAAAGAAAATTATAACTAAGAACTTGTTTCAGTTGCAGCAAGTTTTGGACTATTTGTTTGGAAATAAATGGGTTTAGAGACCAGGGCTGAAATGATAGCTTCACAGAAATCAAGGGGAATTTTGTTGACTTCAAGGAAACTAACATTTCACCCTATGCATCTGAAATAAGCCAATCAATATATGGAACTATGAGATATAAGCACGTTAGAAAAAAACCCAAAACACTGAAGTAAAATGACAGTTCTGAAAACATTAATATGTATTGTGGTTAGGTAGCTCCTTGACTCCTTACTACCTTATTTACATTGCCCATAGTTACAGCTGTTTCCAGAATTAGTTCTTAAGCATTTATTTGAATAATAATTTATTATTTTCAATAAGAAAAAGTCTGCACAGGACATTTGTGGTAGATGGACACAGTTTGGGGTTAAAATTAACCTCTTCAAT